>OU342744.1:151040884-151653733 GCA_910589775.1 Avena eriantha
GTTCTTCTTGTTCAGAATTCTTTGAGCTTTTCATTTGTTTAAATCCTAAAAGTAAACTCATTGTCTCTCTCATTAGTTCAAACCATATCATGCATTTTTTTGTGCTTTTTCCTAAGCCTAAGAGCATTTTTGGAAACACCGTATTTTATTTTTCTAAAATATCCGTACGGTATAATATATATTAAGCCGTGATCTCTCTTTGTTATTTTAAAACAAAACAATATTTTTCGGTCAGTTACGTGACCATAAAAGGTTTTCTTATTTTACTAAAAATAAAATAGGCAAAAGGTCCGTCTAAAGTTTTAGTCTAAAACTAGTCTCATCTAGTCTACTTTAGACTAGATAAATATCCTAATCCCCTTCTTTCTCCTTTCCAAACCTTAACCCCCAAATCTGAGATCTAGATATTGCCAAAATTCCCACCTTTCTACCAAGCTCTTCCTTGTCCACTCCACCATGCACACGCCACACGCCACCTACCAGGCACGCGACCATGATGCCCAGGTCGATCCCCTCCAACGAGCCGCCTCCTCTCGTCCGTCTCTGTCTCGCTCGCTAGGGAGCCCAGGACCCCGTCGCTGCTCTGTCGATCGCAGGAGTGCGCCTCTGCCCCGTAGTCCTGTTCCGTCCTCAATGTTCCAGCTCACTCGCGGGAACCCGCAGCCGTCTTCTGCCTCTTGCTGCCGTCCCCATCAACTGCCGGCTCGCCCACCTTGGCCACGAGGACCGTGGTTGTCTGCAAGCTTCTCTGTGAACCGGCAATCCTCCTGGAGTTCTGCGGCGCCGATCCCCTTGACAACGAGCTTTGGGTGAGCATCCTCTTCCCTCTACCTCTTTCCCATCTTATTTCCGATGCCAACAACGTCGTGTAGTTTTTCCGAACGCTTTGTGTGCGCCGCCGTGTCCTTGTCATCCTTGGCATCCTGTGTGTCTTTGGTACGCCCAACTCATCCTCGAGCTTCTCCACTCCCTGGAATTCCGGTTGAACCACTCCTCGGTCAAAGCCGTTGCTAGATCCTCGTCTCCGTACCTTCAGAATTGGCCATTCTTAGCTGTCGTTGTTGGCGTTCCTGTCCGCGCGATGCATCGCCACTGGTTCATCTGCCCCCGCGCGCGCACACTCACGACTACTAGCAGCCCGCGCGTGTGTGTCCATCTGATCAAGTTAGATAGCTAGCTGTTTGATTCACCTGCTTAGCTAGCTATACACTCCCGGGATAAATTGTTTGAGTATGGTACTCGTCTTTTGATCTACAACAATTCAATTCAGCTAGCTAGCCTCTTTTGATCCACCTGTTTTTGATTTCTTTGAAACAGCTAAACCAGCCACAGGATAAATCGGTGTAGTCTAAAACTCTAAACTTTGCCGCTTGTAAACCGTCGTCTATAGTCTGTTTTACAGCTCAGCCAAACCCCACAGGCGCAAATCAATTCCATCATTTTTGTTGGGCTTTCGAACAGCAGTCTCCTAATTTATTGGTTCCTTATATGTACGTTCTACCAATTGTCGCAAATCAAACTTCATATCAATGGCTATAGCCCTGCACCTCCAATCCACTGATCCATGCATCAAACTCCCAACCTTTGCCTAGTCATGACCTATTGCCCTCCTTGTCTCTGGTTTTTTTCTTTTAAATTTGTAATTTCTTCCTTCCATCATATCTTGAGTTTTATAAATCCAAATCATATAGATGAGATGAGTATTTTTTTATTGGACAATATATAGTATTTGAATATGCATGTTTGCATCATGTATCTGTGGGTTATTGGTAGTTTGCATATCATCTATGTAAAGTAACATATGGAATGTGTGGGAATGATTTCCTATTCCAATTAATTTGAAGTCGCTCACTCATGCCATGTTTTATCTTGTTAAACAACATTTAATTTTGAGGGGTAGATAAATAACTTAAACCACCTAAGTAAATGTTGGGACCCCGGTTCCGCTTAATATTGCCTAATCGCATCGCATCTTCGCCATGCCATGCATCATATCATAATCATGCCGGATCTTCTATCGTAGTATTAAATAGTGCATCCGGTGTTTCTTCTAGTGTTTGCTTCTTCGCGGATTAGTCCGATGAGTGGATGCGAGTATCGACAAGTTCTCCGGCTATGAACCTTCGGCAGTGTTTCCCAGGCGAGCATCTCTCCTCCTTCTACCTATTTTACATTTATAGTCTTTATTTCCTCCTATTGATCTATTGCTATCCGTGTCATGATGCTTTAGCTTCCGTGCACCAGTTATATCTCGTGCAGCCTCTATATTGCCTTGGACACCTGCTATTACCTGTGTTTGGTAGATAGCTGGCCTTGCGAGTCGTAGTTGCTTGCTCAGGTGCGATCTCGTGTGGTCAAGTACCACAGTTGTTGGAATGCTAGCAGATGTTTATGGTGGAGATGAGCATGGCTTTAATTACAACTTAATATTGAATTGCTAGATATAACTAATGTAGAGGCATCGGTGGGCAATAGATGTTATTTGGTTCTTCCACGCTCACTTGTGTCCCGTAGGACCCCGAGTACTTGATACCTGTTCCTTGACTATTCGCACTATCCACATCCGGGAGAGTCTATGAATCCCCCTTAGCCAGAGCTATTTATTACTATCATGTACTTATGCCATGTTTTACTGCTTTATTTAAGATTGTGCGTGGAGCACTTGTACTGTTTTGGATGCGGAGTGTTTTCGCGGTATCGACAAGACCAGTCACATTTTCGGGTTCCCAGTTGTTTACAGCCATTGACGCAAACCTTGGGTCCATCTCGGAGTCGACCAACTTCGTTGCGGGTAGCTTAATGGGGTGGCCCCCTAAAATATTTTATGAATCCTGTGATCGCTTTGTCGTGAATGCCTCGTTGGGTTTTGAGTTGGTTTTTCCGAGGTTGATCGAGTGTGTGTTGCTATGTGTGCACCCCTACAGGGTAAATCTTTCTGAAAGCCGTGTCCGCGGTTATGGACGACTTAAGCACAGTATCTCGATCATAGACAAGCATAACTAAAGTAGTGCTATAAATTTAACTTAATATGTGACTAGTAATTAGCTTCATTATAATGGAATGGATATTAAAAATGCCAACACTGCTGGATCTGGGTTGTTTTGTTATATCTGCCTAGTAAGTATTGCAACTCCAATGGAATGTAATAAAAGTGCCAATAACTGCTGGGTTTTGGGATTCCTCAGGACAATTATATATGACTAGTAAATGTTCCAACTACAACGGAATGTTAACTAAAACTGCCCACTACTTATGCTATCAGGATGACTCAAGCTATATATCTGACTAGTAAATGCTGCAACTATAACGGAATGAGTAAAACTGCCAACTGTGTGAGTTCCTTGGTCCGACTTCCTCGTTTGGTCTCGAGGGGAAATACCAGGATGGGTATGTTTGGTGATAGTATCAGGTAGGATCCGAATAGGTCTTTCTTACCCCTCTCTAATAGCCGCTAGTGATACCGAGTCTCTATAGGTTGTCTAGTGCCGCTGCGCTGCCGCTTCAGTCCACCATACCTATGTAGGCGAGAGCCGCCGAATTCTAGCCTCGCCGTGTACTGGCCTCAGTATTGACGCTCCTCTTTTTCCCTTCGCCCTTTGTCGGCACCCCTTTTGTTTAGTAGGTACGAGTTCGACGTCGTTAGCAGGGTTACCCTTTCGGCTTGGCCTGGGCAGGGTTATGGACACCATTGGTTATTCTTCAGGGCTCTTAGCCCCATTTGCATCTTGTCCGTAGTCGGACGCTCTATCGTTTTCAAGGTGATTTGGATCTCTGTATAGTATATCTGTATTCTTGACTCACTGGGTCGATGTTGTATATATATGTATATATATATATGTTCTGTGGGTTCCATCGAGGACTGTTGTGTAATGGTATTACTGCGTTTTCCACCCGCACGCAAGTGCTTGGTGGGCGTCCTTGAATCGTTTATATGCAGGTTTGGCGGAAAGGGCTAAAACTTGCATAGGGCCGATTCGAGGGTGTTACAACAGACCACCTTAGGAATCCACTAGTGTCATTGGATGTGTGTTCTTTTCATGAACCACACCCAATGTCATTGCATGTTTGTTCCTCTAAAAAAACCACATAAGGATCCACCAGTATCATTGCATGTGTTTTCTTTTCATGAACCACACCAAGTGTCATTGCATCTGTGTTCTTCTAAACAAACCACATAAGTCATTGCATGTCTGTTCTTTTAATGAACCACACCCAGTGCCATTGCATGTGTGTTCTTCTAAATAAATCACATAAGTCATTGCATGTCTGTTCTTTTCATGAACCACACCCGGTGTCATTGCATGTGTGTTCCTCTAGACAAACCACATAAGGATCCACCGGTGTCAGTGCATGTCTGTTCTTTTCATGAACCACATAAGGATCCACCAGTGTCATTGGATGTGTGTTCTTCTCATGAACCACACATGGATCCACCGGTGTTATTGCATGTCCGTTCTTTTCATGAACCACGGGTGTTATTGGTCATCAAGACTATTTTCTGGCGCCGTTGCCGGGGAGTGAAGCGCTATTGGAGAGTGGAACTGGTAAAGGAAACTTCTACTGTGAGTATTGTTTACTTCTGCTACTTGCTTTATTTTCGTTATGGATAATTCGCTGAGTTTCTTATTTGGTAATGCTACTACCACTGCTAAGGTAGTAGATAAGCCACCACCTGCTGAGAAAAATGTTTTCAAAATACCTACAAGAATTATTGATCGTGTTATGGATAACTACTATATTGGGGATGGAACTGTGCATCCCGGTGATCATTTACTCTTTATACACGAATTATGCGGGTTGTTCAAGTGTGCAGGTATTACTACAGATCAAGTTAAGAAGAAGTTATTCTCATTATCACTGAAAGGAAGAGCTGAGGAATGGTATAAGCTGCTGAAGAATATGGTCAAGCTCTGGAATGGGAGGAAATAGTGCCTCTCTTTTATTCAAAGTTTTATCCTCCTAGTGAGATTCATAAAGATCAGAATCAAATATAAAACTTTTGGCCTCTTGATGGAGAGAGTACAGCTCAAGCTGGGGGGAGATTGAAGTTACTAATGCTCAAATGTCCCATTCATGAGCTCCCCAACAATATTATTGTCAACAACTTTTATGCAAGGCTCCCTCTACATGATAAAGATTTATTGGATGCTTCTTGTGCTGGATCATTCACTCGTATGGAAGAAGAAGCTAAATGGGACCTTCTAGACCGTATTCAAGATAATGCTGAAGCTTGGGAGAATGACAAAGGTAGAAAGTTAGGTATAAATTATGATTATGAATGCGTTGAATCTTTTATGGGAACTGATGACTTTCAAAATATTGGTAATATTTATGGTCTTGATTTGCAAGTTATTACGAATTGCTTTAGAGCTTTTGCTTCCTATATCAAAATTCCAAAAAGGGGATGGAACAAATACCATGCACCTTACAAAGATATTGTTGACTATGCTCCTATTGGAAGTGCTGAGTATTGCATTATTGATCCCATCTTACCCGAACCTTATATTGAGAAGATTCCCTTCCCCGAAAAGGTAAAGGACCATCCTATGATAACTAACGTAATCACCAAAAGTGAAAAAAGAACTATAAAACCTGATGAACAAATAAACATTGAACCTGTGGTAGCAATTGTGAAAGACCTTGTCCTAAAAGCGTAGAAGATGGGCACATAGTCTTTTGTGAGGATGCTTCTAATATTGTTTCACATCCCAATAGAACTAAAAAGGCTAGTGTTCTTGTGCTTTCTGTTAGAATTGGTGATCATTGTTATTATGGTTTATGTGATATTGGTGCAAGTTCTAGTGCTATTCCTTATGAGCTTTACAGAGAAATTATGCATGAAATCAGTCCTTGTGAGTTGGAAGAGATATGTGGTTATTCACCTTGCTAATAGAGAGACCATCTCTCCAATTGGTATTGTACGAGACGTGGAAGTTCTTTGTGGTAAGATTAAGTACCCTACTGATTTTCTAGTACTTGGTTCGACTACTAGTAAAACCTACCCTATCATTTTTGATAGACCTTTCTTAAGTACTTGTGGAGCTATTATTGATTGCAAGAGGGAGAAAATCTTGACTAAGTTCGATGGGGAATCTTATGAGTTTAATTTTTCGAAATTTGCTAAAGAATCTTGCGAAGAGGAAACCCATAATGAGGATTTTAGGGTTGAACAACTTGCTTCTATTTCTCTTGCTCCTAACAATGCTTTGATGCAATTTATGGAAGATCATGAAAGTGAAATCTTCATGGAAGAAAGGAATGAGATTGACAGGATTCTCCATGATCAACCTATGATGCTTAAGCACGACTTGCCTGTAGAAGACTTGGGTACCACGATGCCACCTAAAAGGATCATGTTTTCGATCTAAAACCTCTCCCTGATGATCTTAAATATGCTTATATTGATGATAAAAAGATATATCATGTTATTGTTAGCGCTAAACTTTCAAGGAAGGAAGAAGAAAGGTTATTGGAAGTTTTGAGGAAACATCGAGGAGCTATGGGCTATACTCTGGATGATTTAAAAGGGATTTCACCTACTATATGTCAGCACTCTATCAACATAGAACCAGATGCGAAGCCGGTAGTGGAGCACCAATGACGTTTGAATCCTAGGATGAAGGAAGTGGTAAGGAATGAGGTATTGAAACTCCTTGATGCTGGTATTATTTACCCTATTGCTGATAGTGAATGGGTTAGTCCTGTTCATTGTGTTCCTAAAAAGGGAGGGATTACCGTTGTCCCTAATGATAATGATGAGCTTATTCCTCAAAGAACAGTGGTAGGCTATAGGATGTGCATTGATTTTAGGAAAGTCAATAAAGTTACTAAGAAAGATCACTACCCGCTTCCTTTTATTGATCAAATGTTGGAAAGGTTGTCTAAAAATACCCATTTTTGTTTTCTTGATGGTTATTCTGGATTCTCTCAAATTGTTGTTAAACAACAAGATCAAGAAAAAACTACTTTTACTTGCCCTTATGGAACTTATGCTTATAGACGTATGCCTTTTGGTTTATGTAATGCTCTTGCTACTTTCCAAAGGTGCATGTCTGCTATATTTCATGGTTTTTGTGAGGAGATTGTAGAAGTGTTCATGGATGACTTTTCTGTCTATGGAACTTCTTTTGATAATTGTCTGCACAACCTTGATAAAGTTTTGCAGAGATGTGAAGAAACTAATCTTGTTCTTAATTGGGATAAATGCCACTTCATGGTTAATGAAGGGATTGTTCTTGGGCATAAAGTTTCTGAAAGAGGCATAGAAGTTGATAGAGCTAAGGTTGAGGCAATTGAGAAGATGCCATGTCCAAGAGACATCAAAGGTATTCGTAGTATCCTTGGTCATGTTGGTTTCTATAGGAGGTTTATTAAAGACTTCTCTAGGATATCAAAACCTCTCACTAATCTTCTTCAAAAAGATGTACCTTTTGTTTTTGATGATGATTGTAGGGAAGCTTTTGAAACTCTTAAGAAGGCTTTAACTATAGCCCCTATTGTTCAACCACCTGATTGGAGTTTACCCTTTGAAATAATGTGTGATGCTAGTGATTTTGCTGTAGGGGCTGTCCTTGGGCAACGTATCGATAAAAAGTTAAACGTTATTCATTATGCTAGTAAGAATCTAGACGCTACTCAAAGGAATTATGCCACTACTGAAAAGGAATTTCTAGCTGTTGTTTTTGCCTGTGATAAGTTTAGGCCCTATATCGTGGACTCAAAAGTAACCATTCATACTGATCATGCTGCTATTAAATATCTTATGATGAAGAAGGACGCTAAGCCTAGCCTTATTAGATGGGTAGTGCTTTTACAAGAGTTTGATCTACACATAGTAGACAGGAAGGGTGCTGAAAACCCTGTAGCTGATAATTTATCTCGTTTGGAAAACATCTCTTTTGATCCTATGCCTGTTAATGATAGTTTCCCAAATGAATAGTTAGCCGCAGTAGGGGTGAGCTTGCGAGGAAGCCCTTGGTATGCTGATTATGCTAATTTTATTGTCTCCAAGTATTTGCCTCCAACTTTTATAGCTCAGCAAAGAAGAAAGTTCTTTTATGATTTGAGGCATTATTTTTGGGATGACCCACACTTATACAAAGGAGTTGATGGTATTATGCGAAGATGTGTTCCAGAATATGAACAAAAAGAGATATTGCGTAAATTTCATGGTAGCGCCTATGGAGGACATCATGCAGGAGATAGAACTGCACAAAAGGTACTACAATCAGGTTTTTACTGGCCTACCCTTTTTAAAGATGCAAGAAAATTTGTTTTATCTTGTCATGAATGTCAGCGTGTTGGTAATATTTCTAGATGCAATGAAATGCCTATGAACTACTCTCTAGTTATTGAACCTTTTGATTGTTGGGGATTCGACTTTATGGGTCCTTTCCCTCCTTCGAAGGGTTACACTCATATTCTTGTTGCCGTTGATTATGTTACTAAGTGGGTAAAAGCCATTCCTACGAAAAGTGTTGACGAGGAAAACTCTCTAAAAATGCTTAAGGACGTTATCTTTCCTAGGTTTGGAGTGCCTAGGTATCTCATGACTGATGGGGGTTCTCATTTCATTCATGGCGGTTTTAGGAAGACCCTCGCTAAGTATGATGTTAATCATATAATTGCTTCATCTTATCACCCCCAAACTAGCGGGCAAGTAGAGTTATCAAATAGAGAAATTAAATCTATCTTGCAAAAGACTGTTAATAGGTCTAGAAAAAACCGGGCTAAGAATTTGAATGATGCTCTATGGGCTTATAGAACTGCTTACAAAAATCCTATGGGAATGTCTCCTTATAAAATGGTTTATGGGAAAGCTTGCCACCTACCCTTAGAATTAGAACACAAAGCTTACTGGGCAGTGAAAGAACTAAATAGAGATTGTAAGCTCGCTGGTGAGAAAAGATTATTTGACTTAAGTTCTCGAGATGAATGGAGGAGTGAAGCCTATGAGAATGCTAGGCTCTTTAAGGAAAAAGTTAAAAGATGGCATGACAAGTGAATACTTAAGAGAGAATTTCATGTTGGTGAGAAAGTTCTATTGTATAGGTCTCATCTCAGATTTTTTGCAGGTAAGCTACTATCAAAATGAGAAGGACCTTTCATCATTGAAGAAGTATACCGTTCAAGAGAAATAAAAATTTCTTCTCTAAAAGATAATACTACACAGGTAGTGAATGGACAGCGACTCAAACACTATATTGTTGGATATTCTTACAATGAAGATGTTGATGCCTTTCAAGTTATAACTCCAGTGAAATTCATTGAGGACCAAATTCAGAGACCTGCAGAGTCTGTTTTCATGTAGGTAACAGTTCTGGTAAGAAAAGTTCCGCGAAAATACAATACAACTATATTTTTGCAGTTTTCAGTAGATAAGGAAAGTTTCGAAGCGAAAAAGGGACGGAACCGGAGCCAGGGTGACCCACACCACCCCATGGCACGGGCCCTCCCCTGGTCGCGCCACCAGGTGGTGAGGCCACCCAGGACTCCGCCACCGACCCGTTTTCCTCCAAGTACCTTCCTTTTGATATGAAACTTCGAAATATATAACCCCCCGGATCCCTCGAGGTTCGTATATCGTGTTTTTGTCATTTTTTTTGTTCCAATCTGTTTCTGCCAGGTAGAATCCCAGATTTGGAGCCACAATGTCTTCCTCTGGATCATCCAAAGGAGATTCTTTAGAAGATATCATCAACCCATACATGAGAGAATTGAAGATCCATCCCAAGGAGTTGTTGCTCGAAGGTGGGGAGGTCCGGATTAAGGAGGTTCAAGGCCCTAAAGGTGAAGGGAGTCTGGAGGACAGGATGGAAGCACTAGAGCAAGAAGTCTTTAGGTACGGGAAGATGGCAGAGCGTGAAGTGGATATCATCCATAAGATTTGTTCTGAACTCATCACCGAGCACCAAAAGGAGACTGTTGAACTCAAAGACGAAGTCTTCTCACTCCGCCAAACAACCAACGAACTGCAAGCACAGTTCTATGACGTTCAAAATCAAAACTGTGAGTATGAGGCTAGATTTAAACGCATAAGTGCTGCTGCAAGTTTCAGGATGTTGGAAACCACGATGTCCTTTGTTGATGGGAAGCCTTTACCCTGGAAGACGGACGAAGATGAGAAGATACCACCACCACCTAAGGAATAATTCGTCATCAGGTTTGGCATCCCCTTGGTTTATTCCAAGCTTGGGGGAGTGCCGCGGTATCACATCACTATCTTCTATCTTTTTACCTTATTAGTAGAGTCATATCATGAATAGAGGAGTTATTATGTAGTATGGTTTGCATTATGGAAGTGTCCCCTCTCTCGTTAGATATGTATCCCTTGGTGTGAGTTTCCGTTATGGAATATTAATGAGAAGTTCTATCATTCACTCTTTTGCATAGCTTATTTTAGTTTTCAATTCGTGGTTATATGATTAATCTTGTTGTTAGTATTGGTATCACTCTGGGATCATTGAGTTAATTTAGTTGGTTTTGGCAAACCTGGCTCGGTCAGAAGCAACACCTTTTTGAGAGTTGAAAAGAAAAAGATAGAAGTACTCTAGAGAAAAATAATTTCATCATCTTTCTTTCTTGGTTTGCTCATAAGTTTAGTATTCTCTAGTTAAGATCTTTTGTGCTTCCAAGGAAGATTGCATGTTTGTCTTTATCACTTGTATGTTTGTTTGTTTCCTTCAACTCTTGTACTTGCTACCCAGCCTTGCTAGCCAAAAACCTGTACTGAGAGGGTATTCTTCTCGCGCATCCACTCCTTTAAACCAAAACCTTTGCCATTTGTGTCCACCATACCTACCTAGTAGCATTATTGCTATTCCAAGTAAATTCTTGTTTTATCTACCTCCCAAATTAAACTTGTTATGTGAAATTTAGTGATTAAAGCTCTCACGAACTTGATGGCACACTTTACTTTCCTGCATTTAATAAACTTGAACCATTGGGTCCTTCTTTGTTGCGTATATGCTAGCGCTTTATGAGTTGAAGTTAGCCGAACCATGTATCATGGGGACCGCTTTCAACACTTCATTGGTACTTGTACCTAGTTGATATCATGTTCTTTTGCTTATGGATCCCGGTGATGTGAAATAAAAGTGGAACTTGTAAGATCATGGAGTTTATATGTGTGTTAGAGAAACGCCTGGGCCGCTAGCCTAAGCCATGCCTAATCATGGTGGAAACTTGCAGCATAACTATAGTGAGCATTCTATGAAGCATCCTCAATAAAAACCTATGCAAATAGAAAATAAAAAGATTGCTGAGATGCTCACTGTCTGCTTGCCTTGTCATTTTGATTGTAGGATAACTCCTGTGTCATGTGCAAGGGGTACCCCGTTGGCGGTTCTCAATGATACGCATATGTTTAAAATGACAAGAGCTTGCTCGTGACTGAAGTTGAATAGCATGAGGATCGGTACTCATAAGTAAGGGGCATGAGATTTCAACTTATAACTTGTCAAGCATATCCTCTTAGTTGTGTCACTTTAACCTTAACCACCAAAATATGCCTATGATAGGGGCAATGAGAGCTGAAAGCTAGTAAGTATCATAATTTTTGGGAGCTCTTTATGAGACTTGCAATCCCTACTTCCCTTTGCGAAGGGCCCTTTCTTTTACTTTGTAGTTGAGTCAGTAAACCTATTCCCTTCTATCTCAGCAAGTATTTTGAGTTGATGTGTTTCATTCATTCATATGATGATTTATTCATTCATGTCTCTTATGTTCCTTGTTTTGCACATTGCTCTTATCTTGATGTTTACTACTTTGAAAGCTATCATTGAAAAACCAGCTATTTGTGAACCCCAGCAAATTATCAACTATTCTTCGACCAAGAGCTAAGTTTGCCATTACCAATTATGATTTACTCTATGTATCTTTATTGTGTTTCCTTTACTCATTACAAGTTGAGTTATATAATAGTGAGTTGTCCTCTATTATGATCTATGCTTTTGATGAATGTGATGCTTCTTGTCCATATTCTTTTATCAACTATTCACTCCATAAACCTGAGGTCATGTTTATTGAGCTCAGTTTTGCTTGGGGACAAGCGAAGTCTAAGCTTGGGGGGAGTTGATACGTCCATTTTGCATCACTATTCTATGTATTAATTCACTATTATTCATTGATATATTTCGTATTGAGAGGTGATACTTATGTTATTTCATCTGTTTTTGCATGGTTGATGACTTTTGGAGCATGGACCGCTGCAGTCAGGATTCTGATGGAAAAGGTGCTGTTTGGAGGCAAAATTCACGAAGATCAGAAAATCCGGAAAAATATATGGAAAATCCTATTTTTCCAGAAGACTAAGGATGCCAGAAGATGGAGGGGAGGTGGGCCACAGGGGGCCCACACCATCCCATGGCGCGGGCAGCCTAGGCCGCGCCTGGAGGTGGTGTGGCCGCCCTGGACCACTCCAGCTTCTCCCCTCTGGCGTATATCATGCCCACAAAACCCTAAGACTCGAGGAGCGACCACAGAAAGATTCCGCTGCCTCTGCGGGGTGGAAAACACCGAGAGAGAAAGATCTCTCCGGCAGACAGATTTCTGCCGGGGATATTCCTTCCCGAAGAGGGGAGATCGTCGCCATCAACACCACCATCAAGCAAGACTTCATCGGGATCATCATCACCATCAGCACCGTCATCACCATCTGCATATTGCTGTAACAATTGGTTGAATCTTGCTATAGTTCATAGGGGAAATTTTCTCGGTGTTGATTACTCTTTGTAGTTGATGCTATTGAGTGAACCCTTGAATTATTGTTTATGTTTAGATTGTTATACATCATTATTCCATCTCTGATCATGAACCATATGATGTCTTGTGAGTAGTTCGTTTTGTTCTTGAGGACATGGGAGAAGTCTTGTTGTTAGTAGTGGAGTTGTGTTGAGAAAGGTTCAATAGATTGTTATTTAAGTTGTGGTGTACTTCTTCTAGTGGTGTCATGTGAACGTCGACTACATGACACTTCACCTATATGGTCCTAGGGGAATGCATTGTGTATTTGGCTACTAATCGTAGGGGTTGCCGGAGTGACAGAAACCTGAACCCCCGTTAGGAAACCATTGCACAAGGGACGTAAGGGTCTGAGAGTTTAAAGTTGTGGTTAGGTTTTACCTTAATTACTTTCTTGTACTTACGGATATTTGCAAGGGGTATAATCACAAGTATGTATTAGTCTTGGATGGGGCGGTACATTAGCAGAGGTTCACCCACACAACACTTAGCAAGCTAAAGAAGATTAATCAACTATATAAAGCGAAAGCACTTGACAGTCTTCCCATGTGTCCTCGACAACGTTTGGTCATCTATAGAAATACAACCGGCTTGTCCTTTGCTGCATAAAGGATTGGGACACTTGTTGCATTCATTCCTACTCTCTTTTATTTACTCGTACTTTGTTTACTTGCTTTATCTAAAACCCCTAAAAATCCGTTTGCTAAGTATTTGCACAGAATTCCTGATCCATACCACTAGCCAGCACCTTCTGCTCCTCGTTGGGTTCGACACTCTTCATTACCGAAAATACTGCGATACACCCCCTATACTTGTGGGTCATCAACCACACCCAGTGTCATTGCATGTGTGTTCTTCTAAACAAACCACATAAGTCATTGCATGCCTATTCTTTTCATGAACCACATCCAGTGTCATTGCATGTGTGTTCCTCTAGACAAACCACATAAGGATCCACCGGTGTCACTGCATGTATGTTCTTTTCAAGAACCACATAAGGATCCCCCAATGTCATTGGATATGTGTTCTTCTCATGAACCACACATGGATCCACTAGTGTCATTGCATATCTGTTCTTTCCATGAATCACAGCTAGAGTAATTGCATGTCTGTTACTTCCATAAGCCACACATGGATCCACCAGTGTCATTGCATGTCTGTTCTTTTCATGAACCACACCCAGTGTCATTGCATGTGTGTTATTCTAAACAAACGACATAAGTCATTACATGTCTGTTCTTTTCATGAACCACACCCAGTGTCATTGCATGTGTGTTCCTCTAGACAAACCACATAAGGATCCACCGGTGTCACTGCATGTCTATTCTTTTCATGAACCACATAAGGATCCACCAGTGTCATTGGATGTGTGTTCTTCTCATGAACCACACATGGATCCACTAGTGTCATTGCATGTCTGTTCTTTTCATGAACCACAGCTAGAGTCATTGCATGTCTGTTACTTTCATAAACCACACATGGATCCACCAGGTGTCATTCCATGTCTATTATTTTCACAAACCAAATAAGGATCCACCAGTGTCATTGCATGTCTGTTCTTTTCATGAACCACATAAGGATCCACCAGTGTCATTGCATGTCTGTTCTTTTCATGAACCATGCCCAGTGTCATTGCATGTGTGTTCCTCTAGACAAACCACATAAGGATCCACCCAATGTGATTGGATGTGTGTTCTTCTCATGAACCACACATGGATCAACCAGTGTCATTGCATGTCTGTTCTTTTCATAAACCACACGTAGTGTCATTGCATGTTTGTTCCTCTAGACAAACCACATATGGATCCACCAGTGTCATTGTATGTCTGTTCTTTTCATGAACCACAGCTAGAGTCCACCAGTGTCATTGGATGTGTGTTCTTCTCATGAACCACACATGGATCCACTAGTGTTATTGCATGTCTGTTCTTTTCATGAACCACACCCAGTGTCATTGCATGTTTGTTCCTCTAAACAAACCACATAAGGATCCACCAGTATCATTGCATGTCTTTTCTTTTCATGAACCAGACCCAGTGTCATTGCATGTGTGTTCTTCTAAACAAACCACATAAGTCATTGCATGTCTGTTCTTTTCATGTACCACACCTAGTGTCATTGCATGTGTGTTCCTCTAGACAAACCACATAAGGATCCACCGGTGTCACTGCATGTCTGTTCTTTTCATGAACCACATAACGATCCACCAGTGTCATTGGATGTGTGTTCTTCTCATGAACCACACATGGATCCACCAGTGTCATTGCATATCCGTTCTTTTCATGAACCACAGCTAGAGTCATTGCATGTCTGTTACTTCCATAAACCACACATGGATCCACCAGTGTCATTGCATGTTTGTTCTTTTCATGAACCACACCTAGTGTCATTGCATGTCAGTTCTTTTCATGAACCACATAAGGATCCACCGGTGTCATTGTATGTCTGTTCTTTTCAAACCAAATAAGGATCCACCAGTGTCATTGCATGTCTGTTTTTTTCATGAACTACATAAGGATCCACCAGTGTCATTGGATGTGTGTTCTTTTCATGAACCACACCAAGTGTAATTGCATATGTATTCCTCTATTCAAACCACATAAGGATGCACCCAATGTGATTGGATGTGATTTCTTCTCATGAACCACACATGGATCCACCAGTGACATTTCATGTCTGTTCTTTTCATGAACCACACCTAGTGTCATTGCATGTCTGTTCTTTTCATGAACCACACCCAGTGTCATTGCATGTGTGTTCCTCTAGACAAACCACATAAGGATCCACCGGTGTCACTGCATGTCTGTTCTTTTCATGAACCACATAAGGATCCACAAGTGTTATTGGATGTGTGTTCTACTCATAAGCCACACATGGATCCACCAGTGTCATTGCATGTCTGTTCTTTTCATGAACCACACCCAGTGTCATTGCATGTCTATTCTTTTCATTAATCACAGCTAGAGTCATTGCATGTCTGTTACTTCCATAAACCAAACATGGATCCACCAGTGTCATTGCATGTCTGTTCTTTTCATGAACCACTCCCAGTGTCATTGCATGTTTGTTCCTCTAGACAAACCACATATGGATCCACTAGTGTCATTGTATGTCTGTTCTTTTCATGAACCACAGCTAGAGTCCACCAGTCTCATTGGATGTGTGTTCTTCTCATGAACCACACATGGATCCACCAGTGTCATTGCATGTCTGTTCTTTTCATGAACCACACCCAGAGTCATTGCATGTGTGTTCCGCTAGACAGACCACCTTAGGAATCCACCAGTGTCATTGGATGTGTGTTCTTTTCATGAACCACACCCAGTGTCATTGCATGTTTGTTCCAATAAACAAACCACATAAGGATCCACCAGTATCATTGCATGTCTTTTCTTTGCATGAACCAGACCTAGTGTCATTGCATGTGTGTTCTTCTAAACAAACCACATATGTCATTGCATGTCTGTTCTTTTCATGAACCACACCCAGTGTCATCGCATGTGTGTTCCTCTAGACAAACCACATAAGGATCCACCGGTGTCACTTCATGTCTATTCTTTTCATGAACCACATAAGGATCCACCAGTGTCATTGGATGTGTGTTCTTCTCATGAACCACACATGGATCCACCAGTGTCATTGCATATCCGTTCTTTACATGAACCACAGCTAGAGTCATTGCATGTCTGTTACTTCCATAAACCAAACATGGATCCACCAGTGTCATTGCATGTTTGTTCTTTTGATGAACCACACCCAGTGTCATTGCATGTCAGTTCTTTTCACGAACCACATAAGGATCCACCAGTGTCATTGCATGTCTGTTCTTTTCACAAACCAAATAAGGATCCACAAGTGTCATTGCATGTCTGTTTTTTTCATGAACTACATAAGGATCCACCAGTGTCATTGGATGTGTGTTCTTTTCATGAACCACACCCAGTGTAATTGCATATGTGTTCCTCTAGACAAACCACATAAGGATGCACCCAATGTGATTGGATGTGATTTCTTCTCATGAACCACACATGGATCCACCAGTGTCATTGCATGTCTGTTCTTTTCATGAACCACACTCAGTGTCATTGCATGTCTGTTCTTTTCATGAACCACACCTAGTGCCATTGCATGTGTGTTCCTCTAGACAAACCACATAAGGATCCACCGGTGTCACTGCATGTCTGTTCTTTTCATGAACCACATAAGGATCCACCAGTGTCATTGGATGTGTGTTCTACTCATAAACCACACATGGATCCACCAGTCTCATTGCATGTCTGTTCTTTTCATGAATCACAGCTAGAGTCATTGCATGTCTGTTACTTCCATAAACCACACATGGATCCACTAGTGTCATTGCATGTCTGTTCTTTTCATGAACCACCCCCAGTGTCATTGCATGTTTGTTCCTCTAGACAAACCACATATGGATCCACCAGTGTCATTGTATGTCTATTCT
Organism: Avena eriantha; assembly: GCA_910589775.1. NCBI lineage: Eukaryota > Viridiplantae > Streptophyta > Magnoliopsida > Poales > Poaceae > Avena > Avena eriantha. The sequence goes on from OU342744.1 coordinate 151,058,085, forward strand.
TTTCATGAACCACAGCTAGAGTCCACCAGTCTCATTGGATGTGTGTTCTTCTCATGAACCACACATGGATCCACCAGTGTCATTGCATGTCTGTTATTTTCATGAACCACACCCAGAGTCATTGTATGTGTGTTCCTCTAGATATACCACCTTAGGAATCCACCAGTGTCATTGGATGTGTGTTCTTTTCATGAACCACACCCAGTGTCATTGCATGTTTGTTCCTCTAAACAAACCACATAAGGATCCACCAGTATCATTGCATGTCTTTTCTTTTCATGAACCAGACGTAGTGTCATTGCATGTGTGTTCTTCTAAACAAACCACATATGTCATTGCATGTCTGTTCTTTTCATGAACCACACCCAGTGTCATTGCATGTGTGTTCCTCTAGACAAACCACATAAGGATCCACCGGTGTCACTTCATGTCTGTTCTTTTCATGAACCACATAAGGATCCACCAGTGTCATTGGATGTGTGTTCTTCTCATGAACCACACATGGATCCACCAGTGCCATTGCATGTCCGTTCTTTTTCATGAACCACAGCTAGAATCATTGCATGTCTGTTACTTCCATAAACCACACATGGATACACCAGTGTCACTGCATGTTTGTTCTTTTCATGAACCACACCCAGTGTCATTGCATGTCAGTTCTTTTCATGAACCACATAAGGATCCACCGGTGTCATTGCAGGTCTGTTCTTTTCGCAAACCAAATAAGGATCCACCAGTGTCATTGCATGTCTGTTCTTTTCATGAACTACATAAGGATCCACCAGTGTCATTGCATGTCTGTTCTTTTCATGAACCACACCCAGTGTAATTGCATGTGTGTTCCTCTAGACAAACCACATAAGGATCCACCCAATGTGATTGGATGTGATTTCTTCTCATGAACCACACATGGATCCACCAGTGTCATTGCATGTCTGTTCTTTTCATGAACCACACCCAGTGTCATTGCATGTGTTTTCCTCTAGACAAACCACATAAGGATCCACTGGTGTCACTGCATGTCTATTCTTTTAATGAACCACATAAGGATCCACCAGTGTCATTGGATGTGTGTTCTACTCATGAACCACACATGGATCCACCAGTGTCATTGCATGTCTGTTCTTTTCATGAATCACAGCTAGAGTCATTGCATGTCTGTTAATTCCATAAACCACACATGGATCCACCAGTGTCATTGCATGTCTGTTCTTTTCATGAACCACACCGAGTGTCATTGCATGTTTGTTCCTCTAGAAAAACCACATATGGATCCACCAGTGTCATTGTATGTCTGTTCTTTTGATGAACCACAGCTAGAGTTCAATAGTGTCATTGGATGTCTGTTCTTCTCATGAAACACACATGGATCCACCAGTGTCATTGCATGTCTATTCTTTTCATGAACCACACCCACTATCATTGCATGTGTGCTCCTCTAGACAGACCACCTTAGGAATCCACCAGTGTCATTGGATGTGTGTTCTTTTCATGAACGACACCCAATGTCATTGCATGTTTGTTCCTCTAAACAAACCACATAAGGATCCACCAGTATCATTGCATGTCTGTTCTTTTCATGAACCACACTCAGTGTCATTGCATGTGTGTTCTTTTAAACAAACTACATAAGTCATTGCATGTCTGTTCTTTTCATGAACCACACCTACTGTCATTGCATGTGTGTTCCTCTAGACAAACCACATAAGGATCCACCGGTGTCACTGCATGTCTATTCTTTTCATGAACCACATAAGGATCCACTAGTGTCATTGGATGTGTGTTCTTCTCACGAACCACACATGGATCCATCAGTTTCATTGCATGTCCGTTCTTTTCATGAACCACAGCTAGAATCATTGCATGTCTGTTACTTCCATAAACCACACATGGATCCACCAGTGTCATTGTGTGTCTGTTCTTTTCATGAAGCACACGTAGTGTCATTGCATGCCAGTTCTTTTCATGAACCACATAAGGATCCACCGGTGTCATTGCATTTCTATTCTTTTCATGAACCACATAAGGATCCACCAGTGTCATTGCATGTCTGTTCTTTTTATGAACCACCCCCAGTGTCATTGCATGTGTGTTCCTCTAGATAAACCACATAAGGATCCACCCAATGTGATTGGATGTGTGTTCTTCTCATGAACCACACATGGATCCACCAGGGTTATTGCATGTTTGTTCTTTTCATGAACCACACCAGTGTCATTGGATGTATGTTCTTTTCATAAACCACACCTAGTGTCATTGCAAGTGTGTTCCTCTAGACAAACCACATCAGGATCCACCGGTGTCACTGCATGTCTGTTCTTTTCATGAACCACATAAGGATCCACCAGTGTCATTGGATGTGTCTTCTTCTCATGAACCACACATGGATCCACCAGTGTCATTGCATGTCTGTTCTTTTCATGAACCACACCCAGTGTCATTGCATGTGTGTTCCTCTAGAAAAAACACATATGGATCCACCAGTGTCATTGTATGTCTGTTCTTTTCATGAACCACAGCTAGAGTCCACCAGTGTCATTGGATGTGTGTTCTTCTCATGAACCACACATGGATCCACCAGTGTCATTGCATGTCTGTTCTTTTCATGAACCACACCTAGAGTCATTGCATGTTTGGTCCTCTAGACATACCACCTTAAGAATTCACGAGTGTCATTAGATGTGCGTTCTTTTCATGAACCACACCCAGTGTCATTGCATGTTTGTTCCTCTAAACAAACCACATAAGGATCCACCTGTGTCATTGCATGTCTGTTCTTTTCATGAACCACACCTAGTGTCATTTCATGTGTGTTCTTCTAAACAAACCACATAAGTCATTGCATGTATGTTATTTTCATGAACCACAACCACTGTCATTGCATGTGTGTTCCTCTAGAAAAACCACATAAGGATCCACCGGTGTCACTGCATGTCTGTTCTTTTCATGAACCACATAAGGATCCACCAGTGTCATTGCAAATGTGTTCTTCTCATGAACCACACATGGATCCACCAGTGTCATTGCATGTCCCTTCTTTTCATGAACCACAGCTAGAGTCATTGCATGTCTGTTACTTCCATAAACCACACATAGATCCACCAGTGTCATTGCATGTATGTTCTTTTCATGAACCACACCCAGTGTCATTGCATTTGTGTTCCTCTAGACAAACCACACATGGATCCACCAGTGTCATTGTATGTTTGTTCTTTTCATGAACCACAGCTAGAGTCCACCAGTTTCATTGGATGTGTGTTGTTCTCATGAACCACACATGGATCCACCAGTGTCATTGCATGTCTGTTCTTTTCATGAACCACACCCAGAGTCATTGCATGTGTGTTCCTCTAGCCAAATCACCTTAGGAATCCACCAGTGTCATTGGATGTGTGTTCTTTTCATGAACCACACCCAATGTCATTGCATGTCTTTTACTCTAAACAAACCACATAAGGATCCACCATTGTGATTGCATGAATGTTCTTTTCATGAACCACACCCATTTTCATTGCATGTGTATTCTTGTAAACAAACCACATAAGTCATTGCATGTCTGTTCTTTTCATGAACCACACCCAGTGTCATTGCATGTCAGTTCTTTTCATGAACCACATAGGGATCCACTGGTGTCATTGCATGTCTGTTCTTTTCACAAACCAAATAAGGATCCACCAGTGTCTTTGCATGTCTGTTCTTTTCATGAACCACATAAGGATCCACCAGTGTCATTGCATATCTATTCTTTTCATGAACCACACCCAGTGTAATTGCATGTGTGTTCCTCTAGACAAACCACATAAGGATCCACCCAATGTGATTGGATGTGATTTCTTCTCATGAACCACACATGGATCCACCAGTGTCATGGCATGTTTGCTGTTTTCATGAATCACACCTAGTGTCATTGCATGTCTGTTCTTTTCATGAACCACACCCAGTGTCATTGCATGTGTGTTCCTCTAGACAAACTGTAACTACCTCGGTGAATTACGCTCTTAGTTGCATGCCTGGATGAACAAAAGTGGTTAAAAAATAGTACGATGGGGCCCAGGGCCACTCACAAGTAGACCTGTTGGCCGTCCTAACCACTTCCAGAACATCGGGACAAGAACGAGCGGCGTAATCGGCAGGCGAAGGGATCAACTACATACACAAGTGAGTATGTATGCAAGCCACCATACAACATTTCACAGAGCCATTCCATCTAAAAGAAATAGAAATATTGCAACGCCATACGGCAATATCCAAATATCGTAGATAGGGATAATAGTTTAGGATAGCTCCTCATACATCAAACAGTAGAGTATCAGGCGGAAGCGGAAAACAAGATCCGAGTACAGATAAGAAGCAAATCGGCATAAGATGCCACATAAATAAACACATCCCGCCCACAGATCTCATGGATCCCCATTCCCGGAATCTCTACACCGAGTGATCGTTGCCAACATCATATGTCTCCTCCACCCAGTATCCATCTTGTGAGTACACCTGTTCATCTGAATCAAACAATTTATCGTGTGAGACCCTAGGGGTACTCAGCAAGTCTTTATGCCTCTAAAGGGGACATATACCTGAGGTGACGCAATTGCAGCAAAAGAGAATAACTAACAAGCCTATAGATACTCGCTAACCATCCGCCTAACCAATGATAGATGGATGTCCGTTAATTAGAAACAACAGTTATACCAGTATAATTAACAGATCCATCCTCCTTCTCGCTTACCAACGAGAAGGCGGACGAACAACCCATCTGTTGGCAGTTTTATTAACCATTCCATGAGTATTGCACTATTTACTAATCAGGTACTTAGTCAGATTAAAAGCGGTACTTTAGTTATACTTGTCTATGATCGAGAAACTGTGCTCCAAGTCGTCCATAACCGCAGACACGGCTTTCAGAAAGATTTACCCTGCAGGGGTGCACAAATAGCAACACACACTCGATCAACCTCGGAAACACCAACTCAAAACCCAACGAGGCATTCACGACAAAGCGATCACGGGATTCAGAAATATTTCAGGGGGCCACCCCACTAAGCTACCCGCAACGGAGTTGGCCGGCTCCGGAACGGACCCAGGGTTTGTGTGGACGGCGGTGAACGACTGGGAACCCGAAAGTGTGACTGGGCTTGTCGATACAGCGAAAACGTGTCACGATCCAAAATAGTACAGGTGCTCCACGCACAATCGTAAATAAACAGTAAACATGGCATAAGTATTTGATAGTAATAAAACCCCAAACTAATTGTGGCCCCGAGAAATAGAAATGAATCAAGCGCTGGCTCAGGGGGTCCATAAGGCCTCCCGAATGTGGATAGTGCGAATAGTCAAGGAACAGGAATCAAGTACTCGGGGTCCTACGGGACACAAGTTAGCATGAAAAACCAAATAGCAGATATTGCTCACCGGTGCCGCTTTCATTAGTTATCCCATTACTACTCAGGTTAAGTTGTTTAGGTACCTCGTTATCCATCAGACACTCACATACCCTACACATGCTTTTCTATGACTCGCATGGCTCAAACAACTCCTATAGTAATGGCTCATGGGATGGAGGAACAAGCTTCGGTGGGGTTTAAAAGTAAAGGCTATGCACCACTTGGGATTCAATTTAATGCAATCACGACTCAATGATGCAATAATAAGATAGAGGCAATAGGTACTATATGTATGCAAGCATGTGGTAGTGCTTGCCTGGTAGCTCAGTTGAAGCGAGAGATAGATCTGGATAGAACTCCTGTGATGCTTGATAATTCTCCTGCTGGGTGTCTATTCGAAGAAGAACCAAACAAACAAGGGCCAACATAAATAAAGTGCACAAGCATATGAATAAAATGCGACAAGCAAACAAGCATGCCATGATGAATGATGCACAATTTACATGGCAATAATGTAGCATGGCAAGGGTGAGGTGTGGGGACAAGAATAATTCATTCTATTATTTATTTAGTCAAGTTTTATTGCCATAAACAGTTCTGATTTTTAATAATGACATGATCCATGCTTCAATTCAGAACATGTAATGCATAGATAGAACGGGCTCGTCGCGCTGATCGATTTAGACATATTATTTGTTAAAATTGGAGTTATAGATTTAAAGTTATTAATTTATTAAGAAAAGGGCATTTTATTGTAATTTTAATCATCTCGAAAATTTAAAGTGGTCAAACATTATTTTGAATAGCATATTTGAACTCCTCTTATTTTTTTGATTCCAAAACATATATCATTTGTATTATTTGGATTTACAATTTAAAAGTTATTAGAAACAGATTTAAATTCATATTTAAACATTTCTGAATTTGTTTCATTAAAAAATATAAACCGAAAAGCTTTTTATACTCAGCCACTCCTAGCCATAGTCACAGACAGGTGGGGCCGCTGCTGACTGGGCGTGAACGACGCGCAAAAGCTTTTCGCACCACGAGTTGACCCAACCACAGAGAGTGACAAGCGGGACCGGGGACTGCGGGCCCACCGCGCGTGTGCGCCAGCCAGGGCTGGACATGTGGCGGATCCGGGGGACTATGGGTTGGGGTTCTGGACTATGCGGGTTCCTTTTTGTAAAACCACCACAGTGGCTGACAGGTGGGGTCGGAGGGGAGCACGGGTTAAGAGAGTAAAAAGTTGGGGGGGGTGCGCAAAGTGCGCACGTCACTGTTTCTCTTCTCCGTGTTCTGACGAAACTGAGGGACAGAAAAGCGCGGCGCGGTGGGAGCTCGAACCCACGACGCGGTGCGCGCGCGCAGGCGGCGGTGACCACTGGAGCTGGCTAGGGTTGGTGCAAGGTAAGCGCGGCGCGACGACGAGGAAGGCGCACGCGCACGCGTCGCACAGAGGGTGTTCGTCGGAGGGATCTAGGTGACCAAGAGGCGACGGTGAGCAGGAGGTTGTCTGGGGGGCAGAGGGGCTCACTGCGAGGTGGTCGGCGCAGTCAGATGGGGCCGGGGAGTAGCAGATCGGCGACGGCGCAGACGAACGGCGGAGCTAGGGTTTTGGCAGCGTGCGTCGGTGTGCAGCAGGTACGGGCCTTATCCTCCTCGCTGCGGTGTACGGGTGTGATGCAGAGGCATGGGTCGGTCTTCCTCGACACCCAACGCCACGCCCACCGCCGTGTAACATCGAGAGGAGGTGGATGCCGACAGTGAGGCCGACGAGGGAGGAGATGGTGGCAGGGAAGGGTTGGGGCTACGACGCGAGGCCAAGGTAGATCTGGGCACGACGGAGGAGACGTGGGGGAGGAGATAAAGTAGAAGGGGGAGGGGGAGACGCCGTGGGAGGCTCGGGGTGGAAAAGGTGGTGTGGTGGCACCTTTTCTCCCTCACGCTCACGTGCTCGAGCTGGGCTCGGCCAGGGGTGTGGCTGCAGGTGGGGACGGGCGAGGTTAGAGAGGCTGGCTCGGGTGTGGGGCCTGCCTGGCGGGGAGAGAGGGAGAGGAGGGGAAGAGGGGAGGCTCGGCATGGTAGAGCATGGGAGGCTCGAGCTAGGGTTAGGGTTAGGGGTAGCTCGGTAGGTTGGGTGGTGGGGTATACATCGGCCTGGTGGGGCTCTTGTGCAGCGAGAGATAGAGAGGGGTCGAGAGGGGAGGTCTCGGTTAGGGTAGGGTTTAGAGAGAGAAATAGGGAGAGAGGGGATGGTTAGGGTGGTGGTGATTAGGTTTAGCTTAGGGTTTTGTTTAGCCACATGATCAAGCAAGGTGTGATGGAAGGAGAGGTGTCGGTTAGGGTGTGGTTAGGGTTTGAAAGAGGGGTAGGGGTTATGAGGTTCTAGGGTTAGAAATTGATCATGGCCAAAAATAATAACAAACAAGGGGTGATGAGGGTGGAGATGGTGAGGGTTGAGGTTTTGATGCTCATGGCAAGGAAAAGAAATCAAGGTGGTGAGGTTTGATGGTAAGAGCAAAAGAATAGAGCCAACATGAATGGATTCACAAAGAACCATGCTCCACTTTCAAAAATACAAGAAAAACCAAAAGGAGGGGATGATGATGAGATCTGCATGGCCCATGCATAATCATTAAATGCCATGTTTTAATCTTGTGAAAACAAAGTAAATAATCATGGCATTTATACATATGCATTCCAAAATATGGAGTAAGGCCAAGCTAAAAGAATTTAAAAGAAGGCTCCATGTGGAGTAGATGGATATGCTCATATTTAAATATAATTTGGCCCTGTTAGTGTGTACGTTCCACTAGATGAATAATAGCCTAAAAAATATCCCAACATGAGCATACCTTCAACCCAATCCATATGGAAGCTAGAAACTAGGGGTACCACTCATAAGGCATGCAAAGGTGGCTCCACATATCAATAATGTGAAAACAACATGATGCTAATGTGAGGGCATGTGAAAAATAGAAGTGGATTCATCCCAACCCACATGAGCTAGATTTAAATGCCAAAGGAAAAGTAAAGCTCATGGATAATTAGGATGGTGGAATTATAAGGTGGTGACAAGGAAAAGGTGGTGGAGTTGAATAAAAGATATGCCCCCAACTCAACTTGGGCATCAAGCATTTATCAAGAACCAAATACAATATGTCAAGAGCCAAATACAATTACTAATGCACATGAGAGAAGAACCAAATGAAAAAGGTTTTATATGATGCTCAAATGCAATGTGGCATGATGACATGAGCATGATATAATTATGATGCAACAATTATATGTAGGAAGTAGCCACTATATTACTAGACCATGTAGCATTACATATGTTAGACAGATGGGATGCTACAACTCTCCCCCACTAAACAGGAATCTCGCCTCGAGATTCTAGGAAGAAGAAGAGGACACGAAGAGGGTAGGATACTTGGCACGGAGCTCATCCTCGCGTTCCCAAGTGCTTCATCCACGGAATGGTGCGACCACTGCACCTTGCAGAACTTGATGGACTTGTTGCGAGTCCTTCTTTCCACGACTTCTAGAATTTTTATGGGGTGTTCTTGATAAGACAGATCTTCTTGGAGATTGATGAGTTCATGGTCCACGGTCCTGCCGGGATCCTTGAAGCACTTCTTGAGTTGAGAGATATGGAAAACATCATGGACCTTGAGTTTTTCAGGGAGCTCAAGAGCATAAGCAACTTCACCTCTTCTTCCACGAACTTTGAAAGGACCGATGTATCTAGGAGCCAGCTTTCCTTTGATACCAAAGCGGTGCGTGCCTCTCATGGGAGTGACACGAAGGTAAACGAGATCACCAGGGACATACTCCATGTCCGTGTGCTTTGTGTCATAGTTGCTCTTCTGGCGACTTTGAGCAACCTTCAGATTTTCAAGAATGATGTGAACCTTCTCCTCCGCTTGAGTTACAATGTTGGGGCCAAACAATGTTCTTTCACCTGCGCCCGACCAACCAATCAGAGTTCTGCATTTGCGACCATAGAGAACCTCAAATGGTGCCATCTTTAGACTTTTCTAGAAGCTGTTGTTGTAAGAGAATTCAGCATAAGGAAGACATTCTTCCCACTTCATGCTGAAAGAGATAACGCAAGCACGGAGCATATCTTCCAGAATCTGATTGATCCTTTCAACTTGTCCTTGCGACTGAGGATGGTAAGCTGTGCTGAAGTTCAATTTTGTTCCCAAAGCATTTTGGAAACTTCCCCAGAACTTGGAAGTGAAGATGCTTCCACGGTCTGAGCTGATCTCAAGAGGAACCCCATACAGAGAGACAATTCTGTTGATATAGAGCTCAGCCAACTGAATTGCAGAAATTGTTTCCTTGACGGGAAAGAAGTGGGCCACTTTAGAAAGCCTGTCGACGACAACAAAGATTTCATTGTTGCCTTCTGCGACCTTGGAAAACCAGTTATGAAATCCATCTCTACTTTCTCCGATTTCCATTCCGGAGGCTTCAATGGCTGTAGAAGACCGGAAGGTTTCTGATGGACAGCTTTAACTCTACGACAGACATCACACTCCGAGACATACTTGGCACAATATCGTTTCAAACCAAGCCACCAATACTGTGTTTTCAAGTCCATGTACATCTTAGTGCTGCCAGGGTGGATAGAAAGAACAGAATCATGCGCATCCTTGAGAACTTGCTCTCTTAAACACGGGTAGTTCGGAACAAACATCCGGTGTTCAAAGAAAAGAGCGCCTTGGTCGTCGACGTGGAAGGACTCATACTTCGGAAGCTGAATGTTGGAGATGATGTTTTTAGTGTAAGGATCACCAAGTTGAATGGAGCGAACTTTTTCTTCCAAGAGTGGGGTTGCCAGAAGGTTCAGAAGATACCCTTGATCCACAATTTCAAGGTTGAGCTTGCGGAATTGCTCGCACAAGAGAGGCTATTGTTCTTCCATCATGAGGTTGTTGACATAAGCTTTTCGGCTGAGAGCATCGGCCATGACATTAGCTTTGCCCGGAGTGTAGTTGATGGTCAAATCGAAATCATTAATTGCTTCAATCCACCTCCTCTGACGAAGGTTGAGATCAGGCTGTCTGAAGATATACTTCAGACTCTTGTGATCAGAAAAGATCTCACAACGGTTGCCAAGCAAGTAGTGCCTCCATACTTTCAAAGCAAAGACAACTGCTGCGAGTTCGAGGTCATGTGTAGGATAGTTGATCTCATGCGTCTTCAACTGTCGAGAGGCATAAGCAACAACTTGTTTTTCTTGCATAAGGACCGCACCCAATCCTTGCAAGGAGGCGTCACAGAATATCTGGAAAGGCTTTGATGTATCTGGAGGAATCAAGACTGGTGTGGAAGTGAGCTTCTCTTTGAGTGTTTCAAAGCTTGCTTGACATGCAGGAGTCCAAAGGTATTTCTTGCCTTTCTTGAGGAGATCGGTAAGAGGCTTCGCAATCTTCGAGAAGTTCTGAACGAAGCGACGATAGTAACTAGCCAAACCAAGGAAACTCCGGACTTCTTTGACATTTTTGGGTGGAAGCTAGTCAACAATTGTCTTAATAGTTTCTGGGTTGACGGCAATGCCCTTGGCAGAGATGACGTGACCAAGATAGGTGACTTGAGGCAGCCAGAACTCACACTTGGAGAACTTTGCATATAGGCGGTTCTCACGAAGCTTGTTTAGGACACACCGAAGGTGCTCTTCATGTTCTTCCTTTGACTTAGAATAGACTAGAATGTCATCCAGATAGACCACAACGAACTTATCTAGATACTCCATGAAAACCGAGTTCATAAGCCTCGAGAAGGTGGCAGGTGCATTGGTGAGACCGAAAGACATGACCGTGTACTCATACAGGCCATAGCGGGTGGTGAAAGCTGTTTTAGGAACATCTTCCTTGCGAATCTTGATTTGATGATATCCACTTCTCAAATCAAGCTTAGAGAATACCACAGCTCCAGCTAGCTGATCGAAGAGATCATTAATCCGCGGAAGGGGATATTTATTCTTGATGGTTTGAGCCCGATAGTCCACACAAAGTCTATCAGTCTTGTCTCGCTTCTTCACAAAGATGGTTGGGCTACCCCACGAAGAAGTACTGTGCTGAATGAAACCCAACTTCTCTTGTTCATCAAGCTGACGTTTGAGTTCAGCCAACTCAGCAGGACCCATTTTATAAGGCCGCTTGGAGATAGGAGCGGTACCAGGTTCAAGCTCAATCACAAACTCGACCTCACGATCAGGAGGCATACCTGGCAACTCTTTAGGAAAAACATCTGGGAACTCACAGACCACCGGAACACTCTGAATAACTTCCATAGCATCATCATTCAGAGCCGCGAAAGAGAAAAGCTGAATTGCAGGAGTCAGACTTGGAGAATAGACTATATGGCCTTCAGGAATTTTCAGAGAAACCGAACGTTCAGCACAATCAATCACACCTGCATTTGCTATTAACCAATCCATGCCCAAGATAACATCAATGTCAGAGTTGCCCAGAATAATTAAGGAAGCCGAGAACGAAGAGCCACCAATCTCAATTTGATTGCCATGGCTGATATGAGCAGCCCTCATGTTTGACCCAGGAGATTGTACCCCAAGACGATGCAATAAAGGAACCATAGCCAGATCATGCTCATGCGCAAACTTGTGAGAAACAAAAGAATGCGAAGCACCAGAATCAAACAAAACTCGTGCAGGGACTGAGTTAATAGGGAGCATACCCATCACAACTCCAGGTGCATGCTCAGCTTGAGCGGCGTTGACACAGTTGGCATGAGCAACCGTAGACCCGGGCTTGGTGTTGATGTTGAGAGCCCGCGGTGGAGGTGCACGAACCATAGAAGAGCTTGCCGCAGGTCTTAGAGGTGGTGGAGGAAGAGCTTTGTTGTTCATTGGACAATTCCAGTGTTGATGCCCAGTGTTTCCACAAGTGTAACAAGTACCAGGTGGACGTGGAGCAGCGTAGCCAGGGACTCCGCCAGGCACTCCAGGGTAGTTGTGGTTGTAGCCCCTAGGATCCGCGGTGATGGAGTTTGGTGGCCTTGCCGCATAGCTTGACGGTCTTGGTGGAGCCGGGAGCGACGGTGGGGTGTTAGGAACCCACACGCGGCGCTTAGAAGGAGCTGTCATAGCTGAAGAGCTTGCTGCATCGCGGCTGTGTTTCTTTGACTCCTCAAACACTTGCCTACTTACTTCTTCCTGCAGAGCTATATGTTGGAGTTCTAGAAAAGACCCCGGCCTTGCATGAGTGATTGCATATTTGATTGAAGCATTTAGCCCTTGCCTGAACCTCTTTTGCTTCTTCTTGTCATCAGAGATCTCATCGCCACCATACCGAGAAAGGTTCATGAAGTTTCTGATATAGGTATTGACATTGTCATTGCCCTGCTTGAGGTTGAGAAACACTTCCTTCATCCTTTCCATGACAATTTCTGACAGATATTGCTCTTTGAAAGCCGCAGTGAATTGCTCCCAAGTAGGCTGAAAACCAGAGTGGTCTGCCTTGAGGTAATTTTCCCACCACAGAGCTGCATCTCCCTTCAGAAGGTGCGTGGCACATTTTAGCCATTCTTGCTCAGGAACATCCGCAGTCATCAGCAACCTTGACATTTCACGCAGCCAGTCATCAGCATCAAGTGGCTGATCAGACACCTCAAATTGGCGTGGGTTGAACTTCAGAAAACTCTTGATGTCTCCTCGCTTGGCAGGTGGAGGTAGCGGAACAAACTCATTCCTCCTCACGCTTTCTTCGAATCGCTGATGGTTCTGCTGCATTGTTCCCAAGGCATTGGCAATACTTGCCAACGCAGCCCCCAGTTCAGGTGGTATGTCCTCCTCAGAACGGCGTGGTGGTGCCATCCTGTGATTGATATAAAACACAAGTTAGTACCATAATGGAGAATGATAATAATCCAAAATAGTACCAAAATGGAATTAACCAAGATTAAAGGATACAATTCACTAAGATGATATTAAAATATCAACAAAGTTCAAAGCACCTAGAAGATCTTAAGCATATCGCACACGACTGAACAAGGAGTGTGGTACACAAACTAACAAAGAAAAAATTTCCGCAAATTTCAGCATTAAAATACCACTATATGCGCAAAACCACTTAACGAATCAAGATTAGTAACTCTACCAATTCAATATACAAGAGCGAATGATAAGAGTAGTGGTATGGTCGCGACTCCATCCCGCACTCAAATCATTACTCCGCACATGAATCAGTAAAAACACATATCCCAACACCTTCTTTTTAAGATGAACCTAAAGATTAGTAACTACGGAAACGAACACCCCAAACAAAATAACGTCGGATAACAAAGAGTAAGACAGATCGCACCGGTATACAACGAATCGGATAGATCGCGTCGGTTTACAAAGGCCTGTCGGTATGGAATGTACCAACAGTTGATAACCAAAAGGCAGATAGAGATAACACTTGGATGCAACAGATAGACAAGTAATTCACACACACACACAACCTATGGTACTACGGAACCCAGAACACGTGAATCCTAGTTTGAATTTTTAGAAGAGGATTGAAAACGTTACACTTCCTTACCAGAAAAAGGGTGGGTGGGTGGGTAAGAAGAAAAATGGAAGCAGTCCTACTCTCACCTTTTGTTTTTCCCTAGTATACATAGCTACCAAAAATATTTGCTAGACTAACAACGACCATTTGGCTAAGGGCGGGATGGCTCTCATACCAATTGTAACTACCTCGGTGAATTACGCTCTTAGTTGCATGCCTAGATGAATGAAAGTGGTTAAAATAGTACGGTGGGGCCCAGGGCCACTCACAGGTAGACCTGTTGGCCGTCCTAACCACTTCCAGAACATCGGGACAAGAACGAGCAGCGTAATCGGCAGGCGAAGGGATCAACTACATACACAAGTGAGTATGTATGCACACCATACAACTGTTCACAGAGCCATTCCATCTAAAAGAAATAGAAATATTGCAACGCCATACGGCAAGATCCAAATATCCTAGATAGGGATAATAGTTTAGGATAGCTCCTCATACATCAAACAGTAGAGTATCAGGCGGAAGCGGAAAACAAGATCCGAGTACGGATGAGAAGCAAATCGGCATAAGATGCCACATAAATAAACACATCCCGCCCACAGATCTCACGGATCCCCATCCCCGGAATCTCTACACTGAGTGATCGTTGCCAACATCATCTATCTCCTCCACCCAGTATCCATCTTGTGAGTACACCTGTTCATCTGAATCAAACAATTTATCGTGTGAGACCCTAGGGGTACTCAGCAAGTCTTTATGCCTCTAAAGGGGACATATACCTGAGGTGACGCAATTGCAGCAAAAGAGAATAACTAACAAGCCTATAGATACTCGCTAACCATCCGCCTAACCAATGATAGATGGATGTCCGTTAATTAGAAACAACAGTTATACCAGTATAATTAACAGATCCGTCCTCCTTCTCGCTTACCAACGAGAAGGCAGACGAACAACCCATCTGTTGGCAGTTTTATTAACCATTCCATGAGTATTGCACTATTTACTAATCAGGTACTTAGTCAGATTAAAAGCGGGTACTTTAGTTATACTTGTCTATGATCGAGAAACTGTGCTCCAAGTCGTCCATAACCGCAGACACGGCTTTCAGAAAGATTTACCCTGCAGGGGTGCACAAATAGCAACACACACTCGATCAACCTCGGAAACACCAACTCAAAACCCAACGAGGCATTCACGACAAAGCGATCACGGGATTCAGAAATATTTCAGGGGGCCACCCCACTAAGCTACCCGCAACGAAGTTGGCCGGCTCCGGAACTGACCCAGGGTTTGTGTGGACGGCGGTGAACGACTGGGAACCCGAAAGTGTGACTGGGCTTGTCGATACAGCGAAAACGTGTCACGATCCAAAATAGTACAGGTGCTCCACGCACAATCGTAAATAAACAGTAAACATGGCATAAGTATTTGATAGTAATAAAACCCCAAACTAATTGTGGCCCCGAGAAATAGAAATGAATCAAGCGCTGGCTCAGGGGGGTCCATAAGGCCTCCCGGATGTGGATAGTGCGAATAGTCAAGGAACAGGAATCAAGTACTCGGGGTCCTACGGGACACAAGTTAGCATGAAAAACCAAATAGCAGATATTGCTCACCGGTGCCGCTTTCATTAGTTATCCCATTACTACTCAGGTTAAGTTGTTTAGGTACCTCGTTATCCATCAGACACTCACATACCCTACACATGCTTTTCTATGACTCGCATGGCTCAAACAACTCCTATAGTAATGGCTCATGGGATGGAGGAACAAGCTTCGGTGGGGTTTAAAAGTAAAGGCTATGCACCACTTGGGATTCAATTTAATGCAATCGCGACTCAATGATGCAAGAATAAGATAGAGGCAATAGGTACTATATGTATGCAAGCATGTGGTAGTGCTTGCCTGGTAGCTCAGTTGAAGCGAGAGATAGATCTGGATAGAACTCATGTGATGCTTGATAATTCTCCTGCTGGGTGTCTATTCGAAGAAGAACCAAACAAACAAGGGCCAACATAAATAAAGTGCACAAGCATATGAATAAAATGCGACAAGCAAACAAGCATGCCATGATGAATGATGCACAATTTACATGGCAATAATGTAGCATGGCAAGGGTGAGGTGTGGGGACAAGAATAATTCATTCTATTATTTATTTAGTCAAGTTTTATTGCCATAAATAGTTCTGATTTTTAATAATGACATGATGCATGCTTCAATTCAGAACATGTAATGCATAGATAGAACGGGCTCGTCGCGCTGATCGATTTAGACATATTATTTGTTAAAATTGGAGTTATAGATTTAAAGTTATTAATTTATTAAGAAAAGGGCATTTTATTGTAATTTTAATCATCTCGAAAATTTAAAGTGGTCAAACATTATTTTGAATAGCATATTTGAACTCCTCTTATTTTTTTGATTCCAAAACATATATCATTTGTATTATTTGGATTTACAATTTAAATTCATATTTAAACATTTCTGAATTTGTTTTATTAAAAAAGATAAACTGAAAAGCTTTTTATACTCAGCCACTCCTAGCCATAGTCACAGACAGGTGGGGCCGCTGCTGACTGGGCGTGAACGACGCGCAAAAGCTTTTCGCACCGCGAGTTGACCCAGCCATAGAGAGTGACAAGCGGGACCGGGGACTGCGGGCCCACCGCGCGTGTGCGCCAGCCGGGGCTAGACACGTGGCGGATCCGGGGGACTACGGGTTGGGGTTCTGGACTATGCGGGTTCCTTTTTGTAAAACCACCATAGTGGCTGACAGGTGGGGTCGGAGGGGAGCGCGGGTTGAGAGAGTAAAAAGCTGGGGGGGGTTGCGCAAAGTGCGCACGACATTGTTTCTCTTCTCCACGTTCTGACGAAACTGACAGACGGAAAAGCGCGGCGCGGTGGGGGCTCGAACTCTCGACGCGGTGCGCGTGTGCAGGCGACGGTGACCTTTGGAGCTGGCTGGGGTTGGTGCAAGGTAAGTACGGCGCGACTAGGTGTACCTTCTGCGGCGCGACGACGAGGAAGGCGCACGCGCCCGCGCCGCACAGAGGGCGTTCGTCGGAGGGATCCAGGTGACCAGGAGGCGACGGTGAGCAGGAGGTTGTCTGGGGGGCAGAGGGGCTCACCCCGAGGTGGTCGGCGCAGTCAGATCGGGCCGGGGAGTAGCGGATCGGCAACGACGCAGACGAACGACGGAGCTAGGGTTTTGGCGGCGTGCGTCGGTGTGCAGCAGGTACGGGCCTTATCCTCCTCGCTGCGGTGTACGGGGGTGATGTAGAGGCACGGCTCGGTCTTCCTCGACACCCAACGCCACGCCCACCGCCGTGTAACATCGAGAGGAGGTGGATGCCGACGGTGAGGCTGACGAGGGAGGAGATGGTGGCAGGGAAGGGTTGGGGCTACGGCATGAGGCCAGGGTAGGTCTGGGCACGACCGAGGAGACGTGGGGGAGGAGATAAAGTAGAAGGGGGAGGGGGAGACGCCGTGGGAGGCTCGGGGTGGAAAAGGTGGTGTGGTGTTGTGGTGCGTTCGCCTAACTAAGTCTCGACCGGCCTAGGAAGTAAGTCGGAAGTAGATGTTTGCTTGTATGCAGGAACAGGGGTGCCCGGGTCAGCTGTGATCCGGGTGATGATTGGCTTCTAGGAGAAGGAAGGAATCTTGCTGGTCAAAAAGAGGGTCCGGTACGCACTGCATGAGCGAAGCGGACAAGAGCGGGACCACCGGGTCATGGCCGACAGGGGTGACGAAGCCCATGTCGGCTGACGCGGGCGCCGCAGAGGCTCACGTAGCTAAAGCAAGCCTGACGCAGGGGAAAAAGCACCCCGGTCGGCTTACCCCTTTGGGAGGAGGCATATTCTTAGGAATATGCCTCCACGTATGCCCTAGGCAGGAACCGAGCCTCCTCTATAAAAGGGGGGCTAGGGCTTCTGTAGGAGGGGTTGGTCTCCCTGCTATTCTGTTTTGGGCAAGGGTTTCAGGTGTGATCTGTGGGTGAGAGTAAGAGAGCTCCTTCTTCCTCCTCTCGCCAATACAGCTCTAGGAGCACTTGTAACCTTGGAAGGAAATCAATACAAACTTCTGTGTGGAGAATCACTTCACTATCCCTCCCTGGATCCCCCTAGCGTGTATTAGTCCCCACCTTTAGCCTATCCATGGCATCTGCCATGACACCACCATGACAGTTGGCGCCCACCGTGGGGCTAGCGGCGCTAGCAGGGGTCAAGATCCGGACGGGACACCTCATCGCCACCGGCAAACGCATCGTCTCCGGGCTCGTTCAGCACTTTGGAGTGCGGGATTTCGTCAGCGACAACGCCGGCTACTTCGGCACGCGCCCTCTTCCGCGCAACGGCATCTTCGTCAAGCTCGGCACGCACAAGGTCTACGTTGCGGTGGACATGTCTTGCGTTCATCCGCGCCACGTTGTCGAAGCAGGCGAACCGCCCCTCACTGCGGCTCGCGGGGCGCGTATCGCTCGTTCCTCGGACCATGCAGAGGTGATGATGACTGCGCCAGGTGCGGGCGCGAGCAAGGATCCGGCGCTAGATCCGGAGGTAACGCCCAAGGCACCGAGGAAAGGTAGAGGTCCTCCACTAGAGAGGCCGGAAAATGTGTTGAGAGAGGCAATGGACAGCTTGGCAAACCCTGTAGTAGCAGCGGTAGATCCGGCTCGCGCACAGGCCGAGCTGGAAGAAACTAGGCAGAAAATACTAGAGGGCGCAAAGAAAATAGCCGCGGCCCAACAGTCGTTGAACATGACGCTGCGTGAGTACGCTAAGGCGAACAAAGTTGATAATGTAAAAGTGAAAGGGAGAAATCTCATGAGCGAGATGAATAGAGAGGGTGAGGCTGGAATTGAGGAATCAGAAAATTGTTTGTCCGTGGGGCTACCGAAGTATAGTACCCCGGCCAAGAACCTTAGAGCAGTGGATGCAGCTGCGTCCGAGATAGAGGGACTGACGGGTGAAGCCCGGCAAAGACAGCAAGATAGGGTTAACGAGCTGGTTCGGATTGCAAATAGGCAAAACGAGAAACTGCTTAGGGCTAACCAGGAGAGAGCTGGAGCCTCCAAGATCGTCCATTCGGCGGTGGGTAACCTAGAGAAATCCGCTGGAGCCGCATCGTCCCCTCATGGTGGTCCAAGGAGAGAAGAGGTGGTAACCTCGGACAGACGGAACAAACAGATCGTCCCGTATGACCCGACGCGGGCAGAGAAAGGAAAAGAAGCGCAGAAAAATGATGATCGACCAGTGTCATTATATGTCTGTTCTTTTCAAGAACCACACCCAGTGTCATTGCATGGTTATTCCTCTAGATAAACCACATACGGATCCACCAGTGTCATTGTATGTCTGTTCTTTTCATGAACCACAGCTAGAGTCCACCAGTGTCATTGGATGTGTGTTCTTCTCATGAACTACACATGGATCCACCAGTGTCATTGCATGTATGTTCTTTTCGTGAACCACACCCAGAGTCATTGCATGTGTGTTCCTCTAGACAGACCACCTTAGGAATCCACCAGTGTCATTGGATGTGTGTTCTTTTCATGAACCACACCCAGTGTCATTGCATGTCTGTTCCTCTAAACAAACCACATAAGGATCCGCCGGTGTCAATGCATGTCTGTTCTTTTCATGAACCACACCCAGTGTCATTGCATGTGTGTTATTCTAAACAAACGACATAAGTCATTGCATGTCTGTTCTTTTCATGAACCACACCCACTGTCATTGCATGTGTGTTCCTCTAGACAAACCACATAAGGATCCACAGGTGTCACTACATGTCTGTTCTTTTCATGAACCACATAAGGATCCACCAGTGTCATTGGACGTGTGTTCTTCTCATGAACCACACATGGATCCACTAGTGTCATTGCATGTCTGCTCTTTTCATGAACCACAGCTAGAGTCATTGCATGTTTGTTACTTCCATAAACCACACATTGATCCACCAGGTGTCATTGCATGTCTGTTATTTTCACAAACCAAATAAGGATCCACCAGTGTCATTGCATATCTTTTCTTTTCATGAACCACATAAGGACCCACCAGTGTCATTGCATGTCTGTTCTTTTCATGAACCACGCCTAGTGTCATTGCATGTGTGTTCCTCTAGACAAACCACATAAGGATCCACCCAATGTGATTGGATGTGTGTTCTTCTCATGAACCACACATGGATCCACCAGTGTCATTGCATGTCTGTTCTTTTCATGAACCACACCCAGTGTCATTGCATGTTTGTTCCTCTAGACAAACCACATATGGATCCACCAGTGTCATTGTATGTCTATTCTTTTCATGAACCACAGCTAGAGTCCACCAGTGTCATTGGATGTGTGTTATTCTCATGAACCACACATGGATCCACCAGTGTCATTGCATGTCTGTTCTTTTCATGAACCACACCCAGAGTCATTGCATGTGTGTTCCTCTAGACAGACAACCTTAGGAATCCACCAGTGTCATTGGATGTGTGTTCTTTTCATGAACCACACCCAGTGTCATTGCATGTTTGTTCCTCTAAACAAACCACATAAGGATCCACCGGTATCATTGCATGTCTTTTCTTTTCATGAACCAGACCCAGTGTCATTGCATGTGTGTTCTTCTAAACAAACCACATAAGTCATTGCATGTCTGTTCTTTTCATGAACCACACCCAGTGTCATTGCATGTGTGTTCCTCTATACAAACCACATAAGGATCCACCGGTGTCACTGCATGTCTGTTCTTTTCATGAACCACATAACTATCCACCATTGTCATTGGATGTGTGTTCTTCTCATGAACCACACATGGATCCACCAGTGTCATTGCATGTCTGTTCTTTTCATGAACCACAACTAGAGTGATTGCATGTCTGTTACTTCCATAAACCACACATGGATCCACCAGTGTAATTGCATGTTTGTTCTTTTCATGAACCACACGCAGTGTCATTGCATGTCAGTTCTTTTCATGAACCACATAAGGATCCACTCGTGTCATTGCATGTCTGTTCTTTCACAAACCAAATAAGGATCCACCAGTGACATTGCATGTCTGTTCTTTTCATGAACTACATAAGGATCCACTAGTGTCATTGCATGTCTGTTCTTTTCATGAACCACACCCACTGTAATTGCATGTGTGTTCCTCTAGACAAACCACATAAGGATCCACCCAATGTGATTGGATGTGATTTCTTCTCATGAACCACACATGGATCCACCAGTGTCATTGCATGTCTGTTCTTTTCATGAACCACACCCAGTGTCATTTTATGTCTGTTCTTTTCACGAACCACACAGTGTCATTGCATGTGTGTTCCTCTAGACAAACCATATAAGGATCCACCGGTGTCACTGCATGTCTGTTCTTTTCATGAACCACATAAGGATCCACTAGTGTCATTGGATGTGTGTTCTACTCATGAACCACACATGGATCCACCAGTGTCATTGCATGTCTGTTCTTTTCATGAACCACAGCTAGAGCCATTGCATGTCTGTAACTTCCATAAACCACACATGGATCCACCAGTGTCATTGCATGTCTGTTCTTTTCATGAACCACACCAAGTGTCATTGCATGTGTGTTCATCTAGAAAAACCACATATGGATCCACCGGTGCATTTATGTCTGTTATTTTCATGAACCACAGCTAGAGTCCACTAGTGTCATTGGATGTGTGTTATTCTCATGAACCACACATGGATCCACCAGTGTCATTGCATGTCTGTTCTTTTCATGAACCACACCCAGAGTCATTGCATGTGTGTTCCTCTAGACAGACAACCTTAGGAATCCACCAGTGTCATTGGATGTGTGTTCTTTTCATGAACCACACCCAGTGTCATTGCATGTTTGTTCCTCTAAACAAACCACATAAGGATCCACCGGTATCATTGCATGTCTTTTCTTTTCATGAACCAGACCCAGTGTCATTGCATGTGTGTTCTTCTAAACAAACCACATAAGTCATTGCATGTCTGTTCTTTTCATGAACCACACCCAGTGTCATTGCATGTGTGTTCCTCTATACAAACCACATAAGGATCCACCGGTGTCACTGCATGTCTGTTCTTTTCATGAACCACATAACTATCCACCATTGTCATTGGATGTGTGTTCTTCTCATGAACCACACATGGATCCACCAGTGTCATTGCATGTCTGTTCTTTTCATGAACCACAACTAGAGTGATTGCATGTCTGTTACTTCCATAAACCACACATGGATCCACCAGTGTAATTGCATGTTTGTTCTTTTCATGAACCACACGCAGTGTCATTGCATGTCAGTTCTTTTCATGAACCACATAAGGATCCACTCGTGTCATTGCATGTCTGTTCTTTCACAAACCAAATAAGGATCCACCAGTGACATTGCATGTCTGTTCTTTTCATGAACTACATAAGGATCCACTAGTGTCATTGCATGTCTGTTCTTTTCATGAACCACACCCACTGTAATTGCATGTGTGTTCCTCTAGACAAACCACATAAGGATCCACCCAATGTGATTGGATGTGATTTCTTCTCATGAACCACACGTGGATCCACCAGTGTCATTGCATGTCTGTTCTTTTCATGAACCACACCCAGTGTCATTTTATGTCTGTTCTTTTCACGAACCACACAGTGTCATTGCATGTGTGTTCCTCTAGACAAACCATATAAGGATCCACCGGTGTCACTGCATGTCTGTTCTTTTCATGAACCACATAAGGATCCACTAGTGTCATTGGATGTGTGTTCTACTCATGAACCACACATGGATCCACCAGTGTCATTGCATGTCTGTTCTTTTCATGAATCACAGCTAGAGTCATTGCATGTCTGTTACTTCCATAAACCACACATGGATCCACCAGTGTCATTGCATGTCTGTTCTTTTCATGAACCACACCAAGTGTCATTGCATGTGTGTTCATCTAGAAAAACCACATATGGATCCACCGGTGCATTTATGTCTGTTATTTTCATGAACCACAGCTAGAGTCCACCAGTGTCATTGGATGTGTGTTATTCTCATGAACCACACATGGATCCACCAGTGTCATTGCATGTCTGTTCTTTTCATGAACCACACCCAGATTCATTGCATGTGTGTTCCTCTAGACAGACCACCTTAGGAATCCACCAGTGTCATTGGATGTGTGTTCTTTTCATGAACCACACCCAGTGTCATTGCATGTTTGTTCCAATAAACAAACCACATAAGGATCCACCAGTATCATTGCATGTCTTTTCTTTTCATGAACCAGACCCAGTGTCATTGCATGTGTGTTCTTCTAAACAAACCACATAAGTCATTGCATGTCTGTTCTTTTCATGAACCACACCCAGTGTCATTGCATGTGTGTTCCTCTAGACAAACCACATAAGGATCCACCGGTGTCACTGCATGTCTGTTCTTTTCATGAACCACATAACTATCCACCAGTGTCATTGGATGTGTGTTCTTCTCATGAACCACATATGCATCCACCAGTGTCATTGCATGTCTGTTCTTTTCATGAACCACAACTAAAGTCATTACATGTCTGTTACTTCCATAAACCACAGATGGATCCACCAGTGTCCTTGCATGTTTGTTCGTTTCATGAACCACACCCAGTGTCATTGCATGTTAGTTCTTTTCATGAACCACACCCAGTGTCATTGCATGTCTGTTCTTTTCACAAACCAAATAAGGATCCACCAGTGACATTGCATGTCTGTTCTTTTCATGAACTACATAAGGATCCACCAGTGTCATTGCATGTGTGTTCTTTTCATGAACCACACCCAGTGTAATTGCATGTGTGTTCCTCTAGACGAACCACATAAGGATGCACCCAATGTGATTGGATGTGATTTCTTCTCATGAACCACACATGGATCCACTAGTGTCATTGCATGTCTGTTCTTTTCATGAACCACACCAGTGTCATTGCATGTCTGTTCTTTTCACGAACCACACACAGTGTCATTGCATGTGTGTTCCTCTAGACAAACCACATAAGGATCCACCGGTGTCACTGCATGTCTGTTCTTTTCATGAACCACATAAGGATCCACTAGTGTCATTGGATGTGTGTTCTACTCATGAACCACACATGGATCCACCAGTGCCATTGCATCTCTGTTCTTTTCATGAATCACAGCTAGAGTCATTGCATGTCTGTTACTTTCATAAACCACACATGGATCCACCAGTGTCATTTATGTCTGCTCTTTTCATGAACCACAGCTAGAGGCCACCAGTGTCATTGGATGTGTGTTCTTCTCATGAACCACACATGGATCCACCAGTGTCATTGCAGGTCTGTTCTTTTCATGAACCACACCCAAAGTCATTGCATGTGTGTTCCGCTAGACAGACTACCTTAGGAATCCACCAGTGTCATTGGATGTGTGTTCTTTTCATGAAACACACCCAGTGTCATTGCATGTTTGTTCCTCTAAACAAACCACATAAGGATCCACCAGTGTCATTGCATGTCTGTTCTTTTCATGAACCACACCTAGTGTCATTTCATGTGTGTTCTTCTAAACAAACCACATAAGTCATTGCATGTCTGTTATTTTCATGAACCACACCCAGTGTCATTACATGTGTGTTCCTCTAGACAAACCACATAAGGATCCACCGGTGTCACTGCATGTCTGTTCTTTTCATGAACCACATAAGGATGCACCTGTGTCATTGGATGTGTGTTCTTCTCATGAACCACACATGGATCCACCAGTGTCATTGCATGTCTGTTCTTTTCATGAACCACAACTAGAGTGATTGCATGTCTGTTACTTCCATAAACCACACATGGATCCACCAGTGTAATTGCATGTTTGTTCTTTTCATGAACCACACGCAGTGTCATTGCATGTCAGTTCTTTTCATGAACCACATAAGGATCCACTCGTGTCATTGCATGTCTGTTCTTTCACAAACCAAATAAGGATCCACCAGTGACATTGCATGTCTGTTCTTTTCATGAACTACATAAGGATCCACTAGTGTCATTGCATGTCTGTTCTT
Organism: Avena eriantha; assembly: GCA_910589775.1. Lineage (NCBI taxonomy): Eukaryota > Viridiplantae > Streptophyta > Magnoliopsida > Poales > Poaceae > Avena > Avena eriantha. The sequence goes on from OU342744.1 coordinate 151,083,004, forward strand.
TTCATGAACCACACCCACTGTAATTGCATGTGTGTTCCTCTAGACAAACCACATAAGGATCCACCCAATGTGATTGGATGTGATTTCTTCTCATGAACCACACATGGATCCACCAGTGTCATTGCATGTCTGTTCTTTTCATGAACCACACCTAGTGTCATTTTATGTCTGTTCTTTTCACGAACCACACAGTGTCATTGCATGTGTGTTCCTCTAGACAAACCATATAAGGATCCACCGGTGTCACTGCATGTCTGTTCTTTTCATGAACCACATAAGGATCCACTAGTGTCATTGGATGTGTGTTCTACTCATGAACCACACATGGATCCACCAGTGTCATTGCATGTCTGTTCTTTTCATGAATCACAGCTAGAGTCATTGCATGTCTGTTACTTCCATAAACCACACATGGATCCACCAGTGTCATTGCATGTCTGTTCTTTTCATGAACCACACCAAGTGTCATTGCATGTGTGTTCATCTAGAAAAACCACATATGGATCCACCGGTGCATTTATGTCTGTTATTTTCATGAACCACAGCTAGAGTCCACTAGTGTCATTGGATGTGTGTTATTCTCATGAACCACACATGGATCCACCAGTGTCATTGCATGTCTGTTCTTTTCATGAACCACACCCAGAGTCATTGCATGTGTGTTCCTCTAGACAGACCACCTTAGGAATCCACCAGTGTCATTGGATGTGTGTTCTTTTCATGAACCACACCCAGTGTCATTGCATGTTTGTTCCTCTAAACAAACCACATAAGGATCCACCAGTATCATTGCATGTCTTTTCTTTTCATGAACCAGACCCAGTGTCATTGCATGTGTGTTCTTCTAAACAAACCACATAAGTCATTGCATGTCTGTTCTTTTCATGAACCACACCCAGTGTCATTGCATGTGTGTTCCTCTAGACAAACCACATAAGGATCCACCGGTGTCACTGCATGTCTGTTCTTTTCATGAACCACATAACTATCCACCAGTGTCATTGGATGTGTGTTCTTCTCATGAACCACATATGCATCCACCAGTGTCATTGCATGTCTGTTCTTTTCATGAACCACAACTAAAGTCATTACATGTCTGTTACTTCCATAAACCACAGATGGATCCACCAGTGTCCTTGCATGTTTGTTCGTTTCATGAACCACACCCAGTGTCATTGCATGTTAGTTCTTTTCATGAACCACACCCAGTGTCATTGCATGTCTGTTCTTTTCACAAACCAAATAAGGATCCACCAGTGACATTGCATGTCTGTTCTTTTCATGAACTACATAAGGATCCACCAGTGTCATTGCATGTGTGTTCTTTTCATGAACCACACCCAGTGTAATTGCATGTGTGTTCCTCTAGACAAACCACATAAGGATGCACCCAATGTGATTGGATGTGATTTCTTCTCATGAACCACACATGGATCCACTAGTGTCATTGCATGTCTGTTCTTTTCATGAACCACACCAGTGTCATTGCATGTCTGTTCTTTTCACGAACCACAAACAGTGTCATTGCATGTGTGTTCCTCTAGACAAACCACATAAGGATCCACCGGTGTCACTGCATGTCTGTTCTTTTCATGAACCACATAAGGATCCACTAGTGTCATTGGATGTGTGTTCTACTCATGAACCACACATGGATCCACCAGTGCCATTGCATGTCTGTTCTTTTCATGAATCACAGCTAGAGTCATTGCATGTCTGTTACTTTCATAAACCACACATGGATCCACCAGTGTCATTTATGTCTGCTCTTTTCATGAACCATAGCTAGAGGCCACCAGTGTCATTGGATGTGTGTTCTTCTCATGAACCACACATGGATCCACCAGTGTCATTGCAGGTCTGTTCTTTTCATGAACCACACCCAAAGTCATTGCATGTGTGTTCCTCTAGACAGACTACCTTAGGAATGCACCAGTGTCATTGGATGTGTGTTCTTTTCATGAAACACACCCAGTGTCATTGCATGTTTGTTCCTCTAAACAAACCACATAAGGATCCACTAGTGTCATTGCATGTCTGTTCTTTTCATGAACCACACCTAGTGTCATTTCATGTGTGTTCTTCTAAACAAACCACATAAGTCATTGCATGTCTGTTATTTTCATGAACCACACCCAGTGTCATTACATGTGTGTTCCTCTAGACAAACCACATAAGGATCCACCGGTGTCACTGCATGTCTGTTCTTTTCATGAACCACATAAGGATGCACCTGTGTCATTGGATGTGTGTTCTTCTCATGAACCACACATGGATCCACCAGTGTCATTGCATGTCTGTTCTTTTCATGAATCACAGCTGGAGTCATTGCATGTCTGTTACTTCCATAAACCACACATGGATCCACCAGTGTCATTGCATGTCTGTTCTTTTCATGAACCACACCCCGTGTCATTGTATGTGTGTTCCTCTAGAAAAACCACATATGGATCCACCCGTGTCATTGTATGTCTGTTTTTTTCATGAACCATAGCTAGAGTCCACTAGTGTCATTGGATGTGTGTTCTTCTCATGAACCACACATGGATCCACCAGTGTCATTGCATGTCTGTTCTTTTCATGAACCACACCTAGAGTCATTGCATGTGTGTTCCTCTAGACAGACCACCTTAGGACTCCACCAGTGTCATTGGATGTGTGTTATTTTCATGAACCACACCCAGTGTCATTGCATGTCTGTTCCTCTAAACAAACCACATAAGGATCCACGAGTTTCATTGCATGTGTGTTCTTTTCATGAACCACACCCAGTGTCATTGCATGTGTGTTCTTCTAAACAAACCACATAAGTCATTGCATGTCTGTTCTTTTCACGAACCACACTCAGTGTCATTGCATGTGTGTTCCTCTAGACAAACCACATAAGGATCCACCGATGTCACTCCATGTCTGTTCTTTTCATGAACCACAAAAGGATCCACTAGTGTCATTGGATGTGTGTTCTTCTCATGAACCACACATGGATCCAGCAGTGTCATTGCATGTCTGTTCTTTTCATGAACCACAGCTAGAGCCATTGCATGTCTGTAACTTCCATAAACCACACATGGATCCACCAGTGTCATTGCATGTCTGTTCTTTTCATGAACCCCACCCGGTGTCATTGCATGTGTGTTCCTCTAGACAAACCACATATGGATCTACCTAGTGTGATTGCATGTCTGTTCTTTTCATGAACCACAGCTAGAGTCCACCAGTGTCATTGGATGTGTGTTCTTCTCATGAACCACACATGGATCCACCAGTGTCATTGCATGTCTGTTCTTTTCATGAACCACACCCATAGTCATTGCATGTATGTTCCTCTAGACAGACCACCTTAGGAATCCCGCAGTGTCATTGGATGTGTGGTCTTTTCATGAACCACACCCAGTGTGATTGCATGTCTGTTCCTCTAAACAAACCACATAAGGATCCACCAGTGTCATTGGATGTCTATTCTTTTCATCAACCACACCCAGTGTCATTGCATGTGTGTTCTTCTAAACAAACCACATAAGTCATTGCATGTCTGTTCTTTTCATGATCCACACCCGGTGTCATTGCATGTGTGTTCCTCTAGACAAACCACATAAGGATCCACCGGTGTCACTGCATGTCTGTTCTTTTCATGAACCACATAAGGATCCACCAGTGTCATTGGATGTGTGTTGTTCTCATGAACTACACATGGATCCACCGGTGTCATTGCATGTCCGTTCTTTTCATGAACCACAGCTAGAGTCATTGCATGTTTGTTACTTCCATAAACCACACATGGATCCACCAGTGTCTTTGCATGTCTGTTATTTTCACAAACCACACATGGATACACCAGTGTCATTGCATGGGTGGCCGTTTGATCGAGTCTTCTAGAAGGCACGTCCTAACACAGTTGTTTTGCTTGACGATTGTTACATACCATTCGATCGGGGCGCTTGGACGATTGGGATGGTAATTGTGAGAGCGATCTGCGAGTAGGCTATTCTGCGGCATGATTGGCCACGCTTGCTCTAGACAAACTGGCAACACCGAGCGCTCCCCTATTGCGAGTGTCACGTCTCACGAGTTTAGTGGGCCACATCCTAGTGTCACATCCCCATTACTTCTCTTCCTACCCGTACTTCTCTTCCTTCCCCTCGAAGCCACTTTCCCTACTTCACTCCCATCTTGCCGTAGCCGCAAGCCGACAACGCCTCCATCCCAATCCCCTCTCCGGCAGCCACCCCCCTCCCCTCTCCCCATGGGTTCAAGGGGAGACGGCGAGGAAATGCGTCGTGACGACATGGACGGTGATTTCGATGTGAGTCGTCTCATCTCTATTTCTATCATCTATGGCTAGTTATCTATTTTTTGAGCTAGATCTAATATGTTTACTCATGCGCCTATGATGTATTAGGTCAACCAGACGATGTATGACTCCGACAATCACAGTTTAGCGGATGAAGACAGTCCTCTGCTATGTAAACATGGATATGTGCCCGCTAAATTTGTAGCGTTCGAAGGACGAAATGCAGGCAGGAGGTTTCTACGGTGTCAAGGACATCGTGCAATGATGCAAGGCGGAAGTTGTGGTGTTGTCAAATAGGTAGATCCAGAGTGGCCCAAATCGATGCAGAAAACACTAGACAAACTATGGGAAATGACTGTTGAGTTGAAAGAATCCGTATTCAGCTCACTTCTTGACAGTGTTGAGATGAAGCTATGGGAACCGGTTGACATGACCAAGCATAAGCGAGATCTCAGGTGGGTGCAAGACAAGGTTAGCAAAGTCGAAAAGGAGAGGGACGTGGCGTTGGCCCTGAAGGCTAAATCAGAGCAAGAACTGACTCAAGCAAGGAATGATCTCCACCAGGCCAAATTCCTGCAGTTCACAACTACGAGTATTGACAAGTGCATGAGGAAAAATGCAGAGAAACAATTGAAGCTGTGCAAGGAAGATGCTAAAAGGAAGGAGTAGATGATTCAATCCTTTCTCTCGCAGGAAGATGCGCATCGGGCTAAGATTAGGAAGATCAAGGAGATGTGTGATAACTAGTTCTATTTAGCTTTAAGCTTCGTGCCTTTTTAAGTTGTAATAGTTGTACTTGTTGACCTAGCGGTCTGAACTATTGGTCCCGGAGTCCAGGGAGGGAAAAATTGCTCTCCCGTTAGTCTGACCCTGCATTACTTCTTTTGTCTGACCAGTGCCCCTTGGATATTCCTCCCGTCGCTTCGTCGTCCTCGTGTACAAATAGGAGGCGCCACAGCGCGTCGCTTCGTCGTCCATCCCCTCATCCTCTCCAATCTCCACCGTGTCGTCGCTTTGTCATCCATCCCCTCGCTCACTCTCCAATCTACACCGTGCCGCCATGGAGATGCCCAATCTGAACTTCTACGAGGCGGTGATGTTCGTGAACTTCGACATCCTCGTGCCGCCAGCCGTGACGGTACCCCACGGAAGGCACATCAGCTCTGCGGGGGTGCCGGTGGCTCTGCTCCCTGGCCGAGCCGAGATGGAGAGCGAAATCGCAGCGCGCTGCTGCCAGATGTCCGCGTGGAAGAGGGCGCTGCCCCGGTACACGGCGGTCAGCCCGTACTGGCCGGTGCTATTCAAAAAGGAGCGAAAGGCCAAGATTGGCAACCGCACAATTGATGGGCACGTGGTGCACCGGGATCTCCACAACCGAGAAGAGCGGGACACGTTCTGGTCCGTCCCTAGATGGACCAAGTACACCGTCATCGCCGTCGCTCGCCGTCGTCGCCACATCGTTGTGCAGCATCTGAAATAAGTTGCTGCTTCGTGAAGTGTGCAGCTTAAATAATTTATTTATGTGCCACTTACATTCCGTCGTATTTGGAGACCTCCTGTCCCTCAGCAATTGTGGAACCGGTGGATCCTTGTTTTCAGATAGCAGTGGCACAATCACAATTTTGGATTCAACTACTGACTCGGGCGTTTCCAAACCCTAAGTCGCGGTGCATTTTACTCAGAGAACGTGGGTAGATTGTTTCGCCCAGCAACGTGCCACACACAGAGCTCCAGAATTTAACATAATTACATATATAGATTCAAGTTCAACACATTACTATGCATCTTCATTGCCAGCAGCCTTCTTCCGCAGCCTAAGTGCCAAGTCTTCACGTCCACTGGCTTCTTCATTTCTTGCCTTCTTCCTCTTCCTCGGTGCCAATTTTCTTAGCTTCACGTACTCTGCATCGCCGAGACAATGGGCACCAGAATCATGTCCAGCATCATCTTTCCACTCATTTTTAATTTCTTCGGGCAGCAAAATTACATCTTTCCACTAGTTTTTAATTTCGTCGGGCAGCAAAATGACTGACCTGGTAGTTATGTTTCTAACCTTGCGGCGCTTCCTGTCAAAGAAACAAGACTGTTGCATAACTGCCCAATATCTACAGAGTAAATAAAACAAAAATTACAATTCAGCACAAACATGCGAACCCCAAGAGACCTTTGCTTACCAGGAGCTAATTGGGTTCGAGCAACCACCCTGTCCAAGAATAGAAGGGCGACTCCCAGTTGCAGCAGCTTCCACATCCAGTACATCACATTTCAGCTCAAACATGGCAGCTGAAGCATACCTTTTCATCAACCCAATTATCTGACTGTCACACGTTATAGGAACCATGATGCCACGTTCATTCATGAAGCTGGACTTTGCAGTCTGCTTCGGCCATAATTCAACATGATTACACAGAGCAACAACCATACCAGATATAGTGTAGATCTGCGTAAGCGCTTCTTCCATCGTGAAACAATGGTGTCCATACATCTTGCCCTTAGAGTCATACCTGTAGAGGACTACCATAACTAGGTAAGGGGTCCGCGCAGATCCCACTTGATAGAAAACTGTGGACAAAATATGTTTGTCAGTGTTGGGCTAACAAACAATTTGAGGTTCAGTAGCCAGCTAGCAGTTGTAATTAGTGCGAATAGCAAAGAGAAGGGTAGCTCACCCGCTTGTAGATAGAACTTCTTCTTTCTTGATAGTAGGATCTGCCATCCTCCGAGCTGCTCGGCTCGTCGGCGGCGGAGGCGGGCTAGAGCCTCGTGACGACGGCTACGGCATGCGCCATTGGAGCTCGGGATCAGCGACTGGGCGCAGAAACTGGGCGCAGCAACTTGGCACCGGAAGTCAAATGTCTGAAGGGATCGTCCTGCCTGGAGGGTGGATTCCGATGCCACCGGTGCTAGGGGAAAGTTGGGAATGGATTTGTGAAATTGGTCAACGCATCCAATCCACTTAGCTGCTCGATTTGCCTAAGAGGTTTCCGCGTTGGCGCTCGCGTCACAGACAGATGACCGACATGAGGGTCCCGACTGTCTACTTCACGGGGCAGTTTAACGGAATGTTTGAATTTGGCAGGGGTGAGATGAGTTTGCCTCAAAATGGCCCCTCTTAGTAGTTGGCGGCCCAACTTTTCAAAACGCGGTAATTACAGTCAACTTAGGTATCGCCATGCGCTGTCTTGCAAACTTTGGTACCGCAGACGAACAGGCCCCAATGGGGTACCCCTTGCCCCATGACACAGGAGCTTTCCCATATCAAAATGACAAGGCAACAGACAATGAGCATCTCAGCGATCTTTTTATTTGCTATTTGCATAGGTTTTTATTGAGAATGCTTCATAGAATGTTCACTATGGTTATGCTGGAAGTTTTCACCATGATTAGGCATGGCTTAGGCTAGCCGCCTAGGCGTTTCTCTAACACACATACAAGCTCCATGAGCTTACAAGCTCCCCTTTTATTTCACACCGCCGAGATCCATAAACAAAAGAACATGATATCAACTGAATAATAAGTGTAATGCTGAAAGCGTTCCCCATAGTATCATGGTTCTGCTAATTCACAACTTATAAAGTGCAAGCATATAAGCAACATAGGTGGACACAATGGTTCAAGTTTATTAAGTGCAAGAAAATAAAGTGTGTCATCAAGTTTGTGAGAGCTTTAATCACTAATTTTCACATAACAAAGGTTCAATTTGGAAGGTAGATAAAAACATGAATATACTTGGAATGGTGTAACTCACCATCCATAGGAATTTATAGTGGACTCTTTGGAATAACTTGGTTTTCTTGTAGGTTGGATGCATGAGTAGAACTCATACGTGGTACAGGTGGAGGCTAGCAAAAGACTGGGAGCGACCAACTAAGAGAGCAATAATGGCCATAATCATGCAAAGCGACAAAACATTATTAATTAAAGCATAAAGTGATATTACAAGTCAAAACCTAAATGATCATAGAGGCTAAGGTGACTGGTTCATAGTCTTAACATGGTGCAAGCATGTGCCAAGTCAGCCCAAATAAAGCGTCAAAGGAGAATACCATAATATTATGCTTTTGTATGCTAAAACAATGGATGGTTCTTTTAAGGAAAATTAGGCAATAATCACTAAGCATAAGGTTAAAGCAACATCAAACATGACATGATAAAGTCTAGGCCATAGTCAAAACAATCTCCTTTTGTATCACTTATAAGCATGAAGCTTTCTACTCTTTTCCAACACCAATCAACTTATTTGAAACAACATATGAATGCGGGGGTCTAATCAATTTATTAAGCAAACCAAACAAAAGAAAACTAAAAACACAAACAAAGACGCTCCAAGAACAACACAATTGTGCATGAAACAATAAAAATGAAGTTTTTTGGAAGAAACCCTGAGATTTTTATTGATGAAGAAGGGGATGCCTTCAAGCTTTGACGCTTGTACCTCTTGAATATTTCTTGGGGTGAAATGGGTGGCATCCCCAAGCTTGATCTTTTGTCAATACTTCATCTCATCACATTATTCTTCCCTACACCTGAAAATTTCCCTCATACAAAACTTCACACGATCTTCATTAACAACATTAGTGTATTCAAGATAATAAGTCTTTGGGTTTAGTTTCAACACAATTAAAACCTACATTAAAACACAAGATACTGTAGCAATTCCTTCTAAAAGCTCAAGTGATCAAAGAGAACTCAAAGAGAAAGAGATGAAGAGGCAAATGCAAATAATGGCAGAAATCTGTCAAAACAGACCAGCAGGTAAATACCGATTTTTTCGAAGACATTCTGTTGCTCAAATAGAAAAGTGCTAAACTAAATAAAGTTAGATAATAGCCTGGAGCATAAGCACATAAAATTACAGCTCAATCCTACATACAGGGATTTTTCACGACTTTTTACGGTGAAGCACAAAAATCTGTTTCGGGACAACAACTTTCCCAAGTCTTACTTCTCTCTCATTAGAGGTTATTCTTGGCACAAAAACCACACAAAAAGGATAACGAGAGGTTATTACTGAGGCAATAACTTCCAAGACTCAACAAAATAAAAACTTACTGAAAGTAAAAATATTTTGGGTTATCTCCCAATAGTGTTTTTCTTTAATGCCTTTCAGCTAGGCATAGGAGCAAGATTCAAGTATTTTCAAATGAAGAAGCATTAATATCAAATTTTGTTTTAATAGGAGAGGAAAAAGGTATCTTATCTCTCTTCCTAGGGAAGTGTTCTATACCTTTATTGAGTGGGAATTGATATTTAATGGTGCCTTACTTCATATCAATAATGGCACCAACAGTTCTAAGAAAAGGTCTTCCCAAAATAATAGGACAAGAAGCATTGCATTCAACATACAAAACATAGAAATCAGTGGGGACATAGGTATTTTTAACCATAATAAGAACATCATTAATACTCCCCATGAGTTTCTTTTTAGCGTTATCATCAAGTTGGACATCTAAATAACAATCTACCAATGGTGGCAAATCAAGCATTTCATAAATCTTTCTAGGCATAATATAGACACTAGTACCAAGATCACATAAAGCTTTGAGATCAAAATCATTCACTTTCATATTAATGATGGGTTCCCAACCATCTTCTAATTTCCTAGGAATAGAAGCTTTATGTTTCAATTTTTCTTCTTTAATTTTTATGAGAGCATCTGTAATGTGTTTTGTAAAGGCCATATTCATAGCACTAGCATTAGGACTTCTAGCAAGATTTTGTAGGAACATAATTACTTCATAAATATTGCAACCATCAAGATCAAAATCAAAATTACCATCCAAGGCAGTAGAACTATTGTTTCCCATATTTCGAATAATTTCAGCATTTTTATTGGAAAAGGTTCCATTGGTTTTAGGCATTGTTGCAAAAGGAATGGGGACTTCATGTGGTTTGCTAGCATCAACATTGGTGGTGGTAATAGTACAAATACTACTATTTCTAGCAATTTCATCTTCTCTTTCCCACTTAGCATGCAATTCAGCTAACAGTCTAACATTTTCATCAATTCTAACTTGTATGGCATTAGTAGCAGCAAAGGGGTTTTCCATAGTTTGAGGTTTAGCAGCCAATTTATTAATGAAAGAAGATTTTGCTTCATACAAAGATGATAATTTTCAGCATTCAAAATTTTGGATTGCAAACTAGGAATTTCCCTATTTAAACTCTCAAGTTGATGACTAATATTTTTCAAAATAGTAGATTGTTCCTCCATGGTTTTAGTAAATAATTTATTCTGCTCATATTGCATTTGCATGAAGTTTTTAGTGGCTCTTTCAACTTCTAAAATTCTTTCTTCACTAGGCATTCTAGATTTACTATGATAACCATTGATATTATTAGGAGGATAAGGCCTATAATTGTTATTACCATAAGCATTGTTGCCAAAATTATTATTTGTAATGAAGTTCACATCAACTCGCTCTTCTTGAGTAATCAAAGAGGCTAAGGGAACATGATTTGGATCAATATGAGCTTTTCCATTAACAAGCCTAGACATAATAACATCAATTTTATCACTCAAGGAGGAGGTCTCTTCAGCAGAATTTACCTTGTTACCTTGTGGAGCTCTCTCAATGTGCCATTCAGAATAGTTAACCATCATATTATCAAGGAGCTTTGTTGCAGCACCCAAAGTAATGGTCATAGAGGTGCCTCCAGTAGTAGAATCCAATAGATTTCTTGAAGAATAATTTAGTCTTGCATAAAAAGTTTGGATAATCATCCAAGCAGTCAGTTCATGAGTGGGGTAATTCTTTACCAAAGATTTCATTCTTTCCTAAGCTTGAGCAACATGTTCATTATCAAATTGTTTAAATTTCATTATTTCACTTCTCATAGATATAATCTTAGCAGGAGGATAATATTTTCCAATGAAAGCATCTTTGCATTTAATCCAAGAATCAATACTATTTCTAGGTAGGGATATCAACCATTCTTTAGATTTTCCTCTCAAAGAGAAATGAAACAATTTAAGCTTAATAATATCTCCATCTATATCCCTATGTTTTTGCATCTCACAAAGTTCAACAAAGTTATTAAGGTGAGCAACAGCATCATCAGTACCAGCACCAGAGAATTGTTCTTTCATAACAAGATTGAGCAAAGCAGGTTTAATTTCAAAGAAAGCAGCTTTAGGAATAGGTGGAGCAATAGGTGTGCACATGAAATCATTGTTGTTTGTGCTAGTGAAGTCACACAACTTAGTGTTTCCAGGAGTAGTCATTTTTTGCAAGATTAAAGCAAGCGAACATAAATAGAAACTGAAATAGGAAAAAAATTGTGTGTTTTTGATAAAAGAAGCAAACCAGTACAACTATTTTTTGTGTGTTTTTGATAAAAAGAAACAAGCAAACAAAGAAAAATAAACTAAGCAAAACAGAAAAAAAGTAAAGAGATTGGTTGTGAGAGACTCCCCTTGCAAGAATCTTCTTTCTCCGTGAAAAGTGATTGACGAGGAGGAAGAGATTGAAGCTGTCCTTAACTCCCCGGCAATGGCACCAGAAAAGTGCTTGATGGCTCAAGATATGTAGAGCTTGTTGGGAACCCCAAAAGGAAGGTATGATGAGCACAACAGCAAGTTTCCCTCAGTTATGAAATCAAGGTTATCGAACCAGTATGAGTAAGGAAACAACTCCAAGGTGTTGCTAGTAACTTGGAATCTTGCACAACACAACCACAGAACTTTACCCCAACTTACAGTGAGGTTGTCAATCTCACTGGTTTTGCTGAAAACAAAGGATTAAACATATAGTGTGGAAGATAGTAATTGCTTGCATAAAGTAAACAGTAAACAGTAAACAATAGATGGTATATTAATGGTAAAGGAATGGACTGGGGTCCACAGTTCACTAGAGGTATTTCTCCTTAAGATAAATAGCATGTTGGGTGAACAAATTACAGCGGGGCAATTGACAGATTGAGAAAGCATAACAGTGCATATACTAGACATCTTGACTCCTACGAGATTTGATTGGGCATTACAAAATAATACATAGACCGTAATCCAACTACATCTATGACTAATAGTCCACCTTCAGGTTGTCATCCGAACCCCTTCCAGTATTAAGTTGCAAGCAATAGATAATTGCATTAAGCAAAGTGTGTAAAGTAAACAATACAATTGCCCCATGGACAAAGGATTGTTGTTTTCTCCCTAGTATCAACAGCACATCTACAACCTTAGAGATTTCTGTCACTTCCCAGATTACTAGAGGCATGAACCTACTATCAATCATAAATACTCCCTGTTGGAGTTACAAGCATCTACTTGGCCAAGATAGCTACTAGAAACGGAGAGCATGCAAGATCACAAATAACATAGATATGATAGAATCAATAATCAATCTGACATAGTATCTCAATATCCATCGTATCCCCGCAAACACAACATATAGGATTACAAATAGATGATCTTGATCATGAACGGAGCTCACAAGATCTAAACATGATAGCACAAAGGAGAAGAACCAACCATCTAGCTACTGTATGGACCCATAGTCCAAGGACGAACTACTCACGCATCACTCCAGAGGCTGGCATGGTGATGAAGAAGGCCTCCGGAATGATCTCTCCCCTCCGGTAGGGTGCCGTGAAGAGCTTCGGATCCCCCCGATATAGGGTTGGAGATGGCAGCGGCTACACACTCTTTCGTGGATTTTTGATTGGGTGGTTAGGGTTTCTGCATCAGGGTACTTTTATAGGCGAAGGGGCAAGGTCGGTGGGCTCCCAAGGGGCCCACACCATGGGGCGGCACACCCTAGGTGGTGGTCGTGCTAACCCTAGGTGTGGCCCGCTCGTGGCCCCACTTCAACCACCCTTCGGACTCCGTGTTCCTTCTGGTAAATATTAACTTTGGCTTTTGTCCCATCCAATTCCGAGAATATTTCCTTAGTAGCTTTTCTGAAACAAAAAACAGCAAAAAACAGGCAACTGGCACTTCGGCATCTTGTTAATAGGTTAGTTCCAAAAAATGTATAAAAATACCTCAAAGTGTAAACAAAATATAAGAAAGTTGATACAAAACAAGCATAGAGCATGAAAAATTATAGATACGTTTATGACGTATCGCGGGAGGTATCGGGTGGTCGATCACCTGGCCTGGCCATGTCCGCCATGCATCCGTTTCTGCCGGCACGGGCGTAGCATACCACCCAGGCGCGGGTGGGACAGAGCACTGCGACACCGGTGGAGCAGCCCACGCCTGCAGCTACTACGGTGGGGGCGGTGGCAGTGGCAGCGGCTGCCCAGCGTTGATGCGCGCCACCATGTCGGTGAGTTGCACGGCCTCCTAGTAGCCAGCCCACATGGCCTCCTCATCCCTCGCGCTGGCCGCGATGGCCTGCTCGAGGATGGGGTCCTCATTGTAGCCTCGCGCCAGGACCGCCTGGTAGTCTGGGGGCAGGTGCGTGGCGACGGATGTGGAGGACAACCCCTCCACCTCGTCCTCCTCCTGCTTCACGATGATGTCATCGTCGTCGCTGTCGAGGTCGGCTTTAGAGTGGTTGATGACGCTGTCGGAGGCGGCCTTGATGGCGGGGAGGTCACGGGGGCCCAGAGGGTCGAACTCGCCACAGTAGGTGCTGAGGAGGCACACCGTGTGCTCCCAGTCGAGGAACTTCCTCAAGAAGACCGGGTTGTGGTACGCGGGGTCTTACCGGAAGGTCGGCAGGAGCTTGCGGATGCGGCGGGCCATCTCTGCCTCCAGCGCATCGTCGTCCTTTGGGGCGGGCGGCACCAGCACCTGCTCTTGGTTGAGGTGCCAGCTCGTGGGGAGGGAGACATCATGGTGGGAGATGCCTCTCCCCTTCCTCCACCGCTGCGTGCACTCCACAATGCGGAAGTACCGGCGGTCGTGGGGGGCTTGCTCCGCACCCCCTCGGCGCGGGGCTCGGACGCCGAGATAGTCCTGCGCCCGGGCCGGCGGTGGAAGCACCCCCTGAGCGAACAATCGCGTGTTGTTCTGGTGGCGTTGGCCGCTCGAGCCGGATCCACCGACTTTGTGGCCATTCTTCGACTTACTAAACCACCCTGGCTTCTTCATCGCGGCGATGGCAGTGGTGGTGGCTAGGGCGGCTTGTTCAGAGGCGATGGCGATGGCGACAAGAGGCGGGTGTGCGGCACCGACGGCCGCAAGGGGCTACTTAAGTAGCCCCTTCCGGTGAGAGCGTGCGTAGGTTCTCGCGCCTTCGCCATCAATTCCGGCGTGGGGACTCAGGCGATGCCCCGTCCCATTGTCATTGATGGCGAAGAATACCGCGGTTGCGTCTGACTCGGTGCCGCAGTTCAGTCTGCCACACTAAATCGGTGCCGCGACCTTTGCGTCTGAATCTGTGTCGCGGTTGTGTCTGAATTAGTGCCACGGTTGTGCCTGTCGCTGTCCGATTGTCGTGGTGGTGGCACTACAGATGTCATGGATAGGCTAAAGATGGGGCCAATGAGCGCTAGGGGAATCCAGGGAGGGATAGCGTGGTGATTCCACGCACAAGTGTTGTTGTATTTCCTCTATCAATGGTGGTTACAAGTTCTCCTAGAGCTGTACGTGAGAAGGAGACCAGGTCACTTACTCTCCACAACTTATCTCTAGAGTTCTACCTTAGACAGAGAAAATGATCGATCCCCTTCTCTGGAGGCCCTGGTGCTCCTTATATAGGGGAACCCGGGTTACAAAGTTAGGCACACATGGTAGCATATTCCCTGAATATGCCCCTTGGTTAAAGTTAGATGCTTCTTTATTCTCTTTAACGGTTCGTTCGAACTATGGACATAACCCACTATGTAATCCCGCCTTTAAGCGTCACCAGACATGGGCTACGTCAGCCAACACTGCTCGTGTCATCTTGTTCGCCCCTGCACCGATGGTCCTTCCCTCTACTTTGCTTTGCTCATGCTACAGCTAGCAAAGGCCACCTTTTGACCAGCTGGAGATTCCTTCCTTCTCTCGGAAGCCAAGTGGTAGCCCGGCTAGCGCTTGGTTAACCCGTCTATGGGGGTACCTACATAATATATAGACAAATATGGCCGACATATATTTTATGCCGGCCAGGTTAATGCTAGGCAGATGCCCCATGGGTCGGGTTACTCCGTAAGTCGGCCTGCCTTGAGGTGACCCGGCCTGCACTTGCTTTGACCGTGCCGTACCTTGGCTAACTCGGCCTTTATACCCCGGCGTGACCCTACCCAGGGGTATCCCCCCAACATTAGTCGTCGAAGCTGGTGCGGTCTTAGCAACTTTAGCTATTAAGGCCACAACAGGTTCACCATCTGAATCTGCTCTTCTTCGGCCGAGTTATCTTGCAATCCGGACTCTCTATGTTGACGCTCCCTTGGCTCGTTCCGAGTTATTCCTCGCTGACCGGATCTTTGCTCACGTATCTGGGTTATCCTTCCTTCCCTCATACGCTTCCCCACGTCCTACGTGGAGGGTAATCATCACTTTGCCTCATTTTAAGGGCCACGCATGTTTACTGCACCGGTTACTATCGTAATGTCAGGAATAACTGCTCCACACGTCCTGTCATAGCAGCGCCTCGTTAACTACATCATTGTGTCACATCACATGATCTTTTGTTCCCTGTGCCCCTTGCTGTGGCTCACACACGATTGGTTGATCCGCTGCGTACACGGCCACACCATGCGGTTGGGATGCCGCAATCGATCCCACTACATGCTCTCACCGCATGGTTAAATAGGGGGCAGGGGCCATCTTGGGGAAGTTCCCTACACTTCGTGTCCCTCTACCTCTCTTCTTCTCTGTTGCGATGCTTCCGCCGCGACCGCTTTTGCACCTGCACCGCCGTGATCGTGCCCAGCCGCTCCTCGCGTCCGCTCTGTCGCACAAGTTCCTCGCCATGGGGCCCTGTGCTTCCAGATTCCCTGCGGCCAGCTACCTCTTTTCTTATTTCATTCTCGAGGGTCTTGACCTCACAATGACTGAAGAGGAGGCCGCCATCGTCACCCAGGAAGAAGAAGGGGAGGAGGCCCCTGAGCGTGGAGGCTGGGCTGGCGCCTTCGTCTGCCAAGATGATATAGATTGGCTATATGCGACGCGCCGCATCCCTGAGGGTGTTGCCTGCCGCCTCGCCGCCGACGAGATTACTCCCTCTCCAAATCCAGGGGAGTATGTAGTTTTTCTCTCCCACTTCCAGCGTGGCTTCGGCCTTCCTGTTACTGATTTCTTCCATGACTTTATTTCCACTTATCAATTGCAACCGCACCATCCCCGGCCAATGCCATTACCTCTCTCTCTTATTTCGCCTCCGGCGTAGAGGGGTACGTCAGCCTCTGGCCATCCAAGGAGATGTGGATCAAGTTTTTTGGTCTGTGGAAGAATGTTGTCCCGGATAAGCATCTTACTCCGGCGGAGAAGCATCTGACCTAGTGCGGGGCAGCCTCCATATCTCCTCGCAAAAATTCTGCGTTCCCCCGGGTCACCACGCTCCAGTCTTGCAAAGGTTAGGCCCAGACCTTCTTCTACATTCGGAATGCCACTGGCGAGGACCTGATCTGGCTCCTTCGCTTCAAGCTCGGAGTCCCGGGCACCTCTCTATGGGACAACGTATCAAAGCGGCCCACGACTCTGGCAAACTTGGTCGACCGCCGGATGAAGGAGCTGCTCAAGGAGAGGTTGCGGGGCGAGGACATCATGATCACATTTGTCCACAGTCGGGTCTCCCCCCTGCAGAAGCGCGCCCACAAGATCTGCTACCTGAGCGGGCCCCTTGACCCCAACCGGACTTCTTCTTTCGAGCTCGACAATCTGGCGGTGTTCCGACGGATCAAGGCCATCTTCAATGTGGAGAAGGAGTTCTCTGAGGCTTGGGAGTGGGGCCTTGCACCCTATACCAGGGACAACCCGCCTCCAAAGGTAAATTTCTCTCTTGTTGTTTTTCTGATTTTCTCGGTATGCCGGGTTGTCTCTAACTCGACCACTGATACTTTCGTTCTCAGCAATTTCTCCAGCAACCACTTGAGGATGGTCAGGTGCTGGAGAGCAAGTGGGTGGCAGACTGTGCCGAGCTGGACGAGGAGGAGCCTTACCCGGAGAGCTTCTTGCCTACACCGGACATCACCAAACGCACCTTTGGTAAGGCCTCTTCTCTAAGGGATTGGCCTGATGACGATGACTCGGATGTTGAGGTTCTTGAGGTACTTGTTCCGGTACCCATCTCTTACGCATTCCCGTTTATGTCCGAATCTTCAGCTAACTCGGACGGTTAGGTCCTCGAGGTCCCTCCCTCTCGCCACGGGTGATCCAGCTCCTGCCCCTTCCCAAAAGCACGCGGCAACCACGGCCGCAGCTTCAGAGGCACCACCGCCCAAGAAGAGGCAGAACAAGCCCGGGGTGAAAGCCTCGGCCAAGCCAGCGGCCAAGAGAATGGTCCGGAGGGTGCCCAAACCTTGGACGAGTAAGTCAATTTCCGTTTGCGTTTTGGTCTTTCTAGTTCTGTCTTTGCCTTTGCCTTTGCCTTTTATCTGTCTTTCTGTCTCCTTTTCTGACTTGTTTTCTCATTTCTCTAGAGCTCCCCAGGTTACTTCCCAGAGCGTCCCCAACATCTCTTCTCTAATCCGGAGCGGCTCTCTCCCTCCCCCCCCCCCCCCCCCCCCCCCCGTGACGACGACGTTCGTCCACTGAGTCCTATCCACGAGGACTCCGCGACTGCGTCTGATCAGAACCCACCTCGTCATGAGGAGGGCAACGTCGACGTGGGGGGTAGCGGAGCGGCCTAGGATGTGGCCATGTCGGATTTTCCCAGCTCCTCCGCAACACTGCCAGAGTCCAGCTCTAAGGTGCCAGTTTCATCGGCACCGCCCCAACCAATTTCTTCTTCAACCCCAGTTTCTTCTGAACCAGCAATACCAGTACCTCCTGCACTAGCAGCACCAGTGACACTAGCAGCATCAGCACCAACAACATCAGTGACATCAGCAGCATCAGCACCAGTAGCGTCAGCACCAGCACCAGCCTCGACACCAAAGCCAGCAACAGTCGCCACCAAGCCTCCAAAGAGAAAAGCTCAATCCACTGCCCCTGGATCTACGGTGTCCATTGCGGACATCTTTCAGCCAGCTTCCTAGGAGCAATCCGGATCTACAGCGTCGGCTCCTCTCTAGCGTCTTGCGTCATCCGACAAGCTCAAGAAAGCTGCCGAGCCATCCAAGGGCTCCGCTTCCGGGTCTCCCGCTACCAGATCAGAGGGAAGCAAGCAACTGGTCCTGCATACCAGTCCCACTACTGCTCTGTCTGTGAGGCAAGAGGCCCACGCTAAAGGCTTGGTGACGCACCATACTCCCAGCGGCAAAAGGTACAACCCATTTCTTATTGAATATGTAAACAACTAGAACAATGCTGAGTTTATTGATCCAAGGGATGATCTGACAGAGAAGTTCGGGCCACCTGAATTCAGCGCTCTGATGAACTCCGCGACCAAGGCTATCTCTTTGGCTGGCCACGTGATGGAGGTAATCCTTTTCTTCTGCTATGCTACTCTAAGTACATGAATGCTTATAGATATACCCACTAGTCCCCGAGCCTTCGAGGGAGTGATTTATTACTCATTGGGATGCTCCTAGAGAATTTCATGCAAGTACTTAGCATTTTTGAAATAGTTGTAGACTTAGAGCCGGGTTAAGTTCCACTTGGCCCCGATTTCACGTACTTCGAATATCCACACTCCTAGAGCCGGGTTAGGTTCCACTTGGCCCCGATTTCGTGTACTTTGAATATCCACACTCCTAGAGTCGGGTTAAGTTCCACTTGGCCCGGATCTTGAATACTTCGAATATCCACACACCTAGAGCCGGGTTAAGTTCCACTTGGCCCAGATCTTGAATATTTCGAATATCCACACACCTAGAACCGGGTTAAGTTCCACTTGGCTCGGATCTTGAATACTTCGAATATACACACACCTAGAGCCGGGTTAAGTTCCACCTGGCTAGGATCTTGAATACTTCGACTATCCACACACCTAGAGCCAGGTTAAGTTCCACTTGTCCCGGATCTTGAATATTTCGAATATCCACACACCTAGAGCCGGGTTAAGTTCCACTTGGCTCGGATCTTGAATACTTCGAATATCGACACACCTAGAGCCGGGTTAAGTTCCACTTGGCCCGAATCTTGAATACTTTGAATTATTTTGCATGTGAACTAACATTGTCTTTTTTCTCAGATCACTACCAACCGCTGAACTGCGGAGTTCCAGCACTTGCTGGACTCATACAAAGACGTTCGCGCGCCCGATATGGCAAGCTGTTAGAGGATCACTAGAGGAAGGGTAACTTTCTTTGCTCAAGACCTTTTCCTTCTCGTTGCTTGTTATCCTTAGTGATTATTAATTTGTAATCTGACTTATGCAGCCGACGTTGAGGCTGAGAATACTATCATGCGCAAGAATCTGGCTGAAATCCAAGGTAACTTGTCTTGTTCTCTTAACCGTTGAGCGCTCTTTCCTTAACTCGGTAGATATTTATACTTCGGCTTCGCCGGATTAATCCATTATTGCAGTTGCCCTTGAAGACAACGTATCCATTCTTGATATGATGACACATTTTCTCGAACAAGCAGGAAAGCATCAAGCTGAGTTGAAGAAGAAGGACGACGGGATAGCTCAGCTGCGCCTCCGAGATTCGGAGATTACTCAGATGAACGCCGAAATCCAAAGGCTCAAGGATATCCATAAATCCGAGCTGGATAAGGCAGATCAGGAGTTTTTCGAAGAAAAGGAGCGCCTGACTACTCAGATTTCCAAGGAAAAGGACCTGTTGTAGGAAGCCGACATAAAACTTACGTCGGTGACTTTAGAATATGAAAACTCCAGGCCAACAGCGTCAATGTCCATGCTGAGCTCCAACGTCTCCTCTTCTAGATCTCCCGTGAGTTCTCTTCCTCTTTTAACTTTCATATCTCTGGATTTAGTGCTTTTGCTCACTGTTTTCCGTGGTTCTGTTCTCAGGCAAGTTCCCAGAAAGTGATACTCTCGCTGCTGCCGTTGTAACCCGGTCTCGCGAGCAACGTGGTATTCCCACAGGTCCTGTTGCCGGGTCCATTCCTTACGAGACAGAAGATATGTTGGTGAGCCTTGTTGCTCGCATGGAATTAGTGAAGAACTATGGCGCCGATATCATGCTGGTAGCGATGCGCATGTTTAACTCTCTTTGGCCCACTGAGCCCACTCCCAAAGGAAGCACTGCTTTTATAGCAAAGTTGATGGAGTGCGAAACTCAGTTGCATCTGTGGCAAGAATCCGCTGCACGGGCCAGAGCTGATACAGCGCTGTAGTTCGTTCTCTCGTGGTATGAAGATATAGACTTGGAGCTACTTGAGCGCATGCAAACCGAATCAAGGTGGTCCAATAACCTAGAGTGCATCACTCAATGCCAGGCCTGTGCCAACAAGCTCATTCAGTATTCCTTCTTCCACGCCTAGAATGATGGTCCAATCTATCTTAATGTCTTTGATGACGTTGATGTTGATGAGGGCGGGGAGGACGAGGAAGGTGAGGATGAGGCCTCCAAACTTGGTGATGATGCCGAAGATTCGGAATATGAAGAGGCCAATCCTGAAGATGAAGCCGAGGCCAGCGCCCCTCCTACAAACACCGAAGTACCTCCTCCGTCGGCCGATGATTCGGCTTTTTCTCCTGCTCCTTGAGCACAAAAAACACTCAACAATATTTGTCAGATCCCCAGAATGTCGGGTGAAGATGTACTTAAGTACTTTGGTTTGGTTTTGCTACAATTTGTGCTATTTGCCACTAAGTTTTTCATCTTGGATAATTGTGGGCAAAGTCCCCGAGTTTTCTTTTCTTGTTCCCCCAATTTTTGACTCGGCTCGTGTCTACCTTGATTCGGTTTTTCGACTTACAAGTCTGAGGTTCAAAAAATAGACTTAACAATACTTGAAACTTCGAGATTAGCTCAAAATAATCCGGCGAAAGGCGAATAAAATAAACAAGAGGTTAGTCTGAATAAAATAAACAAGAGATTAGCTCGGTTAGGTTCTTTCCCTTAGTCGTTTTTCATGTGCTCTGCAATTCCACACTTGTTCTCTTGCTTGCCATGAAGCCAATTCTTGTTGGACGGCAACAAAGTCGAAGAGTTGGGTTTTTGGTGCTCTGATGTCTACGCACTTCTATTCTTGTAGACAGTTGTTGGGCCTCCAAGTGTAGAGGTTTGTAGAACAGCAGCAAGTTTTTCCTTAAGTGGATCACCCAAGGTTTATCGAACTCAGGGAGGAAGTGGTCAAAGGTATTCCCTCTCAAGCAATCCTGCAACCAAGATACAAGAAGTCTCTTGTGTCCCCAACACACCCAATACACTTGTCATGTGTATAGGTGCACTAGTTCGGCGAAGAGATAGTGAAATACAAGTGGTATGGATAATTATAAGTGGTAACGGTGATAGAAGATAACTTGATGGCGTGGAAGAGACTAAAGTAAGACTGAAATAAAGATAGAAGCAAGCAAACATGTAATAGATCTAATAGCAAACGGTATTTCAGTGCTTAGAAACAAGGCCTAGGGATCATACTTTCGCTAGTGAACACTCTCATATAAATATCTTCTCTTTATGATACTACTCTTAACTACTCTCCGGTTGGACACTCTAACCCATGGTAGGGCTATAAGAGCACACGTCAAAGTAAGCCTTTCCCATCTAGATAACCACACACTGTCACCTTGAGCACTAGATGGTTCCAACAAACACCACAATTTCATAAAGACATCCAACTCCAAATATAACTCATAACAAGTATTTGTAATCTCTAGCCTAAGTGCCACCATGGTGTGCACACTGTCAACTTCACACACATGGGGAGAGCAGAGGTCTATTAAAGCACTTGAGTAGCAAGGTAGATCTACTTGATTACAAAGCTCATGATCAAAATATGATCATGCATAGAGAGAGATGAACACATAGCTACCGGTAGAACCCTTGCCTCGAGCAAGAACTACTCCCTCATCATCATGGGAATCAGCAACGGTGATGGAGATGGTGGTGGAGATCGATGGAGATGGCTCCGGGGGCACTTCCCCGTCCCGGCAGGCTGCCGGAATAGAGACTTTCTGTCCCCTGAATCTCCCCTTCGGTGGTGGCGGCGCTGCGAAACTTTTCATGGCTGGAGGCTTGACGATCTAGGGTTTATGCATCGGGAGGCTTCTTATAGGCGAAGAGGCAAGGTCGGTGGGCGGCCAGGGCTAGCCCGCGCCACCACATGGTGTGGCCACCCTGTGGCCCCTCTCCGTCTCGTCTTCTGGGTCCGTGAGTCTTCCGGTAAAATATCGACTTTGGCTTTTGTCCGGTCCAATTCCGAGAATATTGATTTTCTGACTTTCCTAGAACCAAAAACAGCAGAAAAGAGGCAACTGGCACTGTGGCATCTTGTTAATAGGTTAGTCCAAGAAATCATATGAAAAGTACTCCAAAGTTGGAACAAAACATAAGAAAGTAGATAAAACCAAGCATGGAACATCAAAAATTATAGATACATTTGCAATGTATCAACATCCCCAAGCTTAACTCCTGCTCGTCCTCGAGTAGGTAAGTGATAAAAAGAAAGAATAATTTTTGAGGTGACATGCACCATCATAAACATGATCAAAGTATTTGTAAAACATTCAATGCTTGGATCATAGTACTTCAATCATAACATGAAAGACAAAGTTCTAGCAATAAGACAAAGAAACCATGTTGCAACATGAAAAAGGCACAAACAAAAGATTCATGAATAACAATTCTTTGCAAGACGTTTGTTTGTTTCACATAAATAAAACATAGCATAATAGTATTCAGCTTGTCCCTCATAGAGTAGCAAATATAAATGCATAGGACACCTTCAAAGTTCATAAGAGTGACTAGATACAAATAGTTTAAAACAAGCAATATAAAGTTATGCATCAATCAACTAGTCTTGGGACAATGCACATAGAACTAAGAATGACCACTATGCTCTCAAAGTAGGTGCATAAAGATAGAAGGTGGAGACTCAATATAATGGTGGAACAAAGGCCTTCATAGAAGGAAGCAGAGATTCAAGTCTCATAAAGAGCTTCCAAAAATTATGGTACTTGTTAGCTTTCAGCTCTCATTGCCCCTATCATAAGCATCTTGAAGTGATTAAGGTTAAAGTGAACAAACTATGAAGTATATGCTTGACGAGGGCCGCTCCTCGTGCTACTCAGGTTTAGTCACCAGTAAGTTCTTGTCATCGTAAGTACATGTGTATCATAGAGAACCGCCAATGGGGTACCCCTTGCCCGATGATACGGAAGAATCCCCATATCAAAATGACAAGGCAAGCAGACAACGAGCATCTCAGCAATCTTCTTATTTACCGTGGGAATGTGGTGCTTTTTTCTCTCTTTCCTCTTTTCATGATATCTTTTTTTTCTTTTTCTCTTTTTTCTCAATATAGGACTCTTTTTTTATAAGAAGAATGCTTCATAGACAGCTCATTATGGTTACGCTGCAGGTTTCCACCATGTCAGCGTGGATTAGACCAGCGGCCCAGGCGTTTCTCTAACACATATACATAACTCCATGGACTTACAAGCTCCCCTTTCATTTCACATCGATGACATCCATAGACAAAAGAGCATGATATCAACTAGGTACAAAGTACCCGTGCAATGTTCAAAGCGTTCCCCATGACCGCATGGTTCTGCTAATTACCAACAAATAAGTGCAAGCATATACAACATAGACGACACAATGGTTCAAGTTTATTAAGGGCAAGAAAAGTAAAGTCAAGTTCGTGAGAGCTTTAATCACTAGTTTTCTCATAACAAGTTTAATTTGGAAGGTAAACAAAAGCATGAATATACTTGGAATAGCAAATGCTAATAGGTAGGTATGGTGGAATCTTTGGAATAACTTGGTTTTAGGAGTTGGATGCATGAGTGGAACTCATACTTGGTTATGGAGGCTAGCAAAAGACTGGGAGCGACAAACTAAGAGAGCAATAATGGCCATAATCATGCAGAGCGACAAAACATCATTGATCAAAGCATAAAGTGATATTACAAGTCGAAAACTAAAGGATCATAAAGGCTATGGTGACTTGGGATAGTCAAAACATGGTGTGAGCATGCGCCAAGTCAACCCAAATAAAGCATCAAAGGAGAATACCACAATACTATGCTTTAATATGCTAAAACAACGCATGATTCATCCAAGGCACATTAAGCAATCTCAATTGTTTATAACAAGTCATGCTACAGAAAAGAATACTAAGCATAAAGCTAAAACAATATCAAGCATGGCATGACAAAGCATAGGCCACAGTCAAAAACAAGCTCTCTTTACCACTTAAGCATTTCCTACACTTTTCCAATCCAAACCAAACTATTTGAAATCCAATGTATGAAAGAGGGGGTCCAACCAATTTATTCAGCAAACTAAGCAAACCAAGCAAATGAAAAACCAAAACAAAAACGAAAAAGAAGACGCTCCAAGAACATCACAACTGTGCATGAAATAATAAAAATAAAGCGTTTGGAAGAAACCTGGGATTTCGATTGATGAAGAGGGGGATGCCTTGGGCATCCCCAAGCTTTGACGCTTATACATCTTGGATATTTCTTGTTGTGACACGCGTGGCATCCCCAAGCTTGAGCTTCAGTCCATCTTCATCTCATTACTCATTCCTTCTATACACCTGAAATTTTTCTTCATACAAAACTTCACACAATCTTTATTAGCAACATTAGTGCACTCAAGATAATAAGTCTTTAGGTTCAGTTCTAACACCAATAAAACTTCCATTAAAACACTAGCTACTGTAGAACTTCCCTCAAAAAGCTCAATTCCCCAAAAGAACTGAAAAAGGAACCAACAAAAAGCAAATGCAGAAAATGGCAAAAATCAAACAGACCAGCAGGTAAAGAAGAATTTTTTCGAAAGTTAGATAACAACCTGGGGCAGAAGCTCAAAAATTCACGCCTCAAAAGGACGTACAGAGATTTTACACGAATTTTTACGATGAAGCACAGAAATCTGTTTTGGGACAGCAACTTTCCCAATCATTACTTCTCTCTCATTAGAGGTTACTCTTGGCACAAAAAGCAAATAAAAAGGATAAGGAACGGTTATTACAGAGGTAATAACTTCCAAGACTCATCTAAAACTTTTGGGTTATCTCCTAATAAGTACTTTTCTTTAATGCCTTTAAGTTAGGCATGATAGTTTGAGAAGATGCTCACATAAGAAATATAAATTGAAGTAAAAGAGAGCATCAAGAAGAAAATTCAAAGCACATTTAAGTCTAACCCACTTCCTATGCATAGGAATCTTGTAAACAAACAAGTCATGAAAGTACAAAGCAACAAGCACAGTAAAGCAAAACAAGTGCAACTTAAAGACTTTCAACATAAAGAGGGGAAACCTAATATTATTGAGATGCATAAAACCATGTTTCCCTCTCTCATAATAACTTTCAGTAGCATCATGAATAAAATTAACAATATAACTATCACATAAAACATTCTTATCATGAGCCACATGCTTAAAAGAATTAATATTGTCCACATAAACATAGTCATTCTTATTAATCATAGTGGGAGAAAATTCAACAAAATAGCTATCATTATTATTCTCATCACCATAATAATAAAATATAGGAGGCATATTGTAATCATAATTAATTTTCTCCTCAATAGTAGGTGGACTGAAAATACCATATTCATCATTGTAATCATCATATATTGGTGGATTGGTATCATCATAAGCAATATAATAGCTATCTTCCAAAGCTGGGGAACTAAAAAGATCATTTTCATAAAGACTAGCTTCCCCAAGCTTAGACTTTTCCATAGCATTAGCAATAATGGTGTCCAAAGAATTCATACTAACAACATTGCTATTAGCATGCAAATAAAGTTCCATAGGTTTTTTAATTTTCTCTTCAAACACCTCATGTCCTAACACAAGATAAATACAATAAAGCTCTCTAATTTTTTATTGTTTTCCATTAAGCCTAACTAGTGAAAACAAGAAACAAAAAGACAAAATTGCAGAATCTAAAGGAAATAACTTCGAGCACTCACACCGAAGGATGTGAGTACCTTTTACCTAACCTCCCCGGCAACGGCGCCGGAAAATAGGCGTTTGCCGTGGGAGGTTCTTCTTCTTTAATCCTCCGATGTGAATACCTTTTACCTTACCTCCCCGGCAACGGCGCCAGAAAATAGCTTGATGTCTACGCACTTCTATTCTTGTAGACAGTTGTTGGGCCTCCAAGTGTAGAGGTTTGTAGAACAGCACCAAGTTTTCCCTTAAGTGGATCACCCAAGGTTTATCGAACTCAGGGAGGAAGTGGTCAAAGGTATTCCCTCTCAAGCAATCCTGCAATCAAGATACAAGAAGTCTCTTGTGTCTCCAACATGCCCAATACACTTGTCAGGTGTATAGGTGCACTAGTTCGGCGAAGAGATAGTGAAATACAAGTGGTATGGATAATTATAAGTGGTAACGGTGATAGAAGATAACTTGATGGCGTGGAAGATACTAAAGTAAAACTGAAATAAAGATAGAAGCAAGCAAACATGTAATAGATCTAATAGCAAACGGTGTTTCAGTGCTTAGAAACAAGGCCTAGGGATCATACTTTTGCTAGTGAACACTCTCATATAAATATCTTCTCTTTATGATACTACTCTTCGGTTGGACACTCTAATCCATGGTAGGGCTATAACAGCACACCTCAAAGTAAGCCTTTCCCATCTAGATAACCACACACTGTCACCTTGAGCACTAGATGGTTCCAACAAACACCACAATTTCATAAAGACATCCAACTCCAAATATAACTCATAACAAGTATTTGTAATCTCTAGCCTAAGTGCCACCATGGTGTGCACACTATCAACTTCACACACATGGGGAGAGCAGATATCTATTAAAGCACTTAAGTAGCAAGGTAGATCTACTTGATTACAAAGCTCATGATCACAATATGATCATGCATAGAGAGAGAGATGAACACATAGCTATCGGTAAAACCCTTAGCCTCGAGGAAGAACTACTCCCTCATCATCATGGGAATCAGCAACGGTGATGGAGATGGTGGTGGAGATCGATGGAGATGGCTCCGGGGCACTTCCCCATCCCGGCAGGGTGCCGGAACAGAAACTTTCTGTCCCCCGAATCTCCCCTTTGGTGGTGGCGGTGCTGCGGAACTTTTCGTGGCTGGAGGCTTGACGATCTAGGGTTTATGCGTCGGGAGGCTTCTTATAGGCGAAGAGGCAGGGTCGGTGGGCGGCCAGGGGGGCCACACCACCTGGTGGCGCGGCCAGGGCTAGCCCACGCCACCACATAGTGTGGCTGCCCTGTGGCCCCTCTCCGTCTCGTCTTCTGGCTCCGTGAGTCTTCCGGTAAAATATCGACTTTGGCTTTTGTCCGGTCCAATTCCGAGAATATTGATTTTCTGACTTTCCTGGAACCAAAACAGCAGAAAACAGGCAACTGGCACTATGGCATCTTGTTAAGAGGTTAGTCCAAGAAATCATATGAAAAGTACTCCAAAGTTGGAACAAAACATAAGAAAGTAGATAAAACCAAGCATGGAATATCAAAAATTATAGATACATTTGCAATGTATCATGCTCACACATTACTGATCCGGCTAAGATGTAAGCAAGTTAACCCAACCAACATAATAACATATGAAAGCAAGAAGAACAATTATTATGGCAGTCCCCGAGTTTCTTCTTCGGGTGCCGAAGTTTCATTAATAAACCCATTGCTGACATACATATCGACATATGAGTAGTTCAGATACATTCACCTCTTTGTCAGGTGTAAAAAGGACAAAGTAGTGCTACATTCCATGGTCACTTAGATTCCTCTCCGGACCTGTCCACCTTGTTCTTTTCCTGTGGTTGTGCATCAATAAGATAGTAGGAATCATTGTGCAAAGCTTTGCTTACAATGAAAGGTCCTTCCCATGGAGGGGATAACTTATGCATGCCAGCAGTGCGCTGCACCATCCAGAGTACCAAATCACCTTCTCAGAAGACTCGGGGGTTTACTTTCCGGCTATGGTAGCGTCGGAGATTTTGCTGATATATGGCGGATCTGGACAAGGCCAGTTCTCTCGCTTCTTCCAACAGATCAACATCATTTTGCCGGGCTTCACGCACTTTGGCTTCTGTGTATTGGGTGACCCTTGGCGAATCATGCTCTATGTTGGCTGGTAGTACAACTTATGCCCCATATACTAGAAAAAATGGCGTATAGCCTGTTGATCGATTCGGAGTTGTTCTTAAACTCCACAGTACTGCTGGTAGTTCTTCTATCTAGCACCCCGCTGATCTTTGTAGTGGTTCTATGAGCCGGGGTTTTATCACGGACAACACCAGTCCGTTGGATCTTTCCACTTGCTCGTTCGATGTGGGGTGGGCCATGCAGGCTATATCTAGCCAGATTTTCTTCTCTCGACAGAACCTCGCAAATGCTCCTTCAGCAAAATTTGTGCCATTATCAGTTATGATACTATGTGGGTAGCCATATCTCAAGATTATATCCTTGAGGAACTTTACTATTGTTGCCCCATCACATTTCCTGATCGGCTTCACTTCAATCCACTTAGTAAATTTGTCCACCATAACCAAGATATGGGCCATTCCTCCCTTAGCCGGCTTAAATGGTCCTACCATGTCTAGGCACCATACAACAAATGGCCAAGTAATGGGGATGGTGTTCAGTTTCGACATTGCTACATGGGTTTTGGTGGCGTACCTCTGACACCCATTACATTTCCTCACCAGATCCTCTGCTTGTTCCAAAGCACTTGGCCAATAAAATCCATGCCCGAAAGATTTTACCACTAATGCTCTTGAAGATGCATGGTGGCCACATTCTCCTTGGTGGATATCCCGGAGTATATCGAGCCCTTCTTCCAGATCAACGCATCGTTGCAACATGGCGGTTACACTTCTTTTGTATAGTTAGGCATTGATAATGGTATAGGCCTTTGCTCTTCTCTAGATTTGCCTTGAGAGTACCTCAACATCCGGCAAGATTCCCTCTTTTAGGAAGTCAAATATTGGCTTGGCCCAAGTGGGTATAACTCGGATAGGAAAATTTTCCTCATCGATTTCAATCACCTCTACCGACATAACTCCTGCCGGGTTTGGATGAACAGTCCCCGGGTTTGCTGACGCAGTCCTCGGGTTTGCTGACGCAGTCCTCGGGTTTGCCGAAGCAGTCCCCGGGTTTACCGAAGTGCTTCCCCAGTCTATTTCCATAGGCGTAACTTCTAACCCGGAGAGAGCCAGGATATAGATTGACTCGGACTCCAGTGATGGGGTAATAGATGGTTTTCTCAAGTGCTCCAAAGAAACATTTGGCGGGATTGGTTGCCGGGATGAGCCCAATTTGGACAGTGTATTGGCTGCTTCATTTTCAATCCGAGGTATGTGATAGAATTCACATCCCTCGAAAAATCCGCTTATCTTTTGAACATGGAATCTGTAAAGGGCCATGTTGGCATCCAAGGCATCCCAATTGCCAGAAACTTGCTGCACCACCAAATTCAAGTCTCCAAAGCATTGTATCCGACGTATCCCTACTTCTTTGGATACTTCGAGCCCATGCACAAGTGCTTCATATTAGCAACATTGTTCGAGATGCTGAAATGGATTTGAAGGACATACTTCAACTGATCTTTCTTGGGCGAGGTAAGTGATACATTGCAAATGTATCTATAATTTTTGATGTTCCATGCTTGGTTTTATCCACTTTCTTGTGTTTTGTACCAACTATGGAGTACTTTTCATATGATTTCTTGGACTAACCTATTAACAAGAGCCACAGTGCTAGCTGCCTCATTTCTGCTGTTTTTGGTTCCAGGAAAGTCAGAAAATGAATATTCTCGGAATTGGACAGGACAAAAGCCAAAGTGCCTATTTTTCCGGATGTCATCAAGTGCCAAAATACGAGACGGAGAGGGGCCAGGGGGCACCACACCACCTGGCTGCGCGGCCAGGCCTGGCCCGCGCCAGGGGGTGGTGTGGCCGCTCCCGGCACCCCCTCGACCTCTCCTTCCGCCTATATATTGCCCTCAGGACGAAAACCCTAAGTGCCTGATCAAAAATCCATGAAAGAGTCTATAGTCGTCGTCATCTCCATCCCTAGATCGGGAGGGATATGAAGCTCTTCCCAGCACCCTGCCGGAGAGGGGAATTCACCCTGGAGGCCTTCTTCATCACCATGCAAGCCTCCGGTGTGATGCGTGAGTAGTTCATCCTTGGACTACGGATCCATGTTTTAGCTAGATGGCTGGTTTTCCTCCTTTGTGCTTTCATGTCTAGATCTTGTGAGCTCCGTTCATGATCAAGATCATCTATTTGTAATTCTGCATGTTGTGTTTGCGGGGATCTGATGGATATTGAGATGCTATTTCAGATTGATTATTGATTCTGTCATGTCTTTGTTATTTGTGATCTTGCATGCTTTCCGTTGTTAGTAGCTATCTTGGCCAAGTAGATGCTAGCAACTCCAAGAGTTAGTATTTATGCTCGATAGTGGGTTCATGCCTCTGGTAATCTGGGGAAGTGACAGAAATCTCTAAGGTACTAGATGTGTTGTTGCTACTAGGAAGAAAACAACAATCCTTTGTTCATAGAACAATCGTATTGTTTACTTTACACGCAGTTCGTAAAGCAATAATCTGTTGCTGGCAACTTAATACTAGAGGGGGTTCGGATGATAACCTGAAGGTGGATTATTAGTCATAGATGCAGTTGGATGGCGGTCTATGTATAATGTTGTAATGCCCAATCAAGTCTCAAAGGAGTCAAGATGATTAGTATATGCATGTATTTCTTTCTCGATGTTTGTCAATTGCCTCGCTGTAATTTGTTCACCCAGCATGTTATCTATCTAAGGAGAGCCACCCCTAGTGAACTATGGATCCCGGTCCTGGTCTTTTACATACAATCTACAATCTTTTACTACTTTGTGTTTACTTTCTACAAACTTTTACTTCTTTCCATTCGATACGTTTAATCCTTTGTTTTCCGCAAAACACGGTGAGATTGACAACCTCATCGCAAGTTGGGGACAAAGTTTTGTGGTTGTGTGATGGCTCAATGTACGGCGCCCAGAAAAATGCTTGATGGCGGTGTTGATGTAGAGCTTGTTGGGAACCCCAAGAGGAAGGTATGATGAGCACAGCAGCAAGTTTCCCTCAGTTATGAAACCAAGGTTTAATCGAACCAGTAGGAGCAAGGAAACACCCCAAAGGTGTTACTAGCTGAGCTTTGGCAGGGCGCACTACCGGTGCTAGTAGCAACGTGGAGACCTGCACAACACAACCACAGAACTCTGTCCCCAACTTGCGATGAGGTTGTCAATCTCACCGTGTTTTGCGGAAAACAAAGGATTAAACGTATTGAATGGAAATAAGTAAAAGTTTGCAGAAAGTAAACACAAAATGGTAAACAGTTTATAGATTGTATGTAAAAGAAAAGAGGACCGGGATCCATAGTTCACTAGAGGTGGCTCTCCTTAGATAGATAACATGCTGGGTGAACAAATTACAGCGGGGCAATTGACAAACACCGAGAAAGCAACACATGCATATACTAATCATCTTGACTCCTTTGAGACTTGATTGGGCATTACAACATTATACATAGACCGCCATCCAACTGCATCTCTGACTAATAATCCACCTTCAGGTTATCATCCGAACCCCCTCTAGTATTAAGTTGCAAGCAACAGATTATTGCTTTACGAACTGCATGTAAAGTAAACAATACCATTGTTCTATGAACAAAGGATTGTTGTCTTCTCCCTAGTAGCAACAACACATCTAGTACCTTAAATATTTCTGTCACTTCCCCAGATTACCAGAGGCATGAACCCACTATCGAGCATAAATACTAACTCTTGGAGTTGCTAGCATCTACTTGGCCAAGATAGCTACTAACAATGGAAAGCATGCAAGATCACAACTAACAAAGACATGAAAGAATCAATATTCAATCTGAAATAGCATCTCAATATCCATTGGATCCCCGCAAACACAACATGTAGAATTACAAATAGATGATCTTGATCATGAACGGAGCTCACAAGATCTAGACATGAAAGCACAAAGGAGGAGAACCAGCCATCTAGCTACTACATGGATCCGTAGTCCAAGGATGAACTACTCACGCATCACACCGGAGGCTTGCATGGTGATGAAGAAGGCCTCCAGGGTGAATTCCCCTCTCCGGCAGGGTGCCAGGAAGAGCTTCAGATCCCTCCCAATCTAGGGATGGAGATGACGGTGGCTACAGACTCTTTCGTGGATTTTTGATCGGGTACTTAGGGTTTCATCCAGAGGGTAATATATAGTCGGAAGGAGAGGTCGAGGGGGTGCCGGGAGTGGCCACACCACCCCCTGGCACGGGTCAGGCCTGGCCGTGCGGCCAGGTGGGGTGGTGGCTCCCTGGCCCTTCTCCGTCTCGTATTCTGGCACTTGATGACTTCTGGAAAAATAGGCACTTTGGCATTTGTCCCGTCCAATTCCGAGAATATTCATTTTCTGACTTTCTTGGAACCAAAAACAGCAGAAAACAGGTAGCTGGCACCGTGGCCCTTGTTAATAGGTTAGTCCAAGGAATCATATGAAAAGTACTCCAAAGTTGGAACAAAACACAAGAAAGTGGATAAAACCAAGCATGGAACATCAAAAATTATAGATGCATTTGCAATGTATCAACATCCCCAAGCTTAACTCCTGCTCGTCCTCGAGTAGGTAAGTGATAAAAAGAAAGAATAAATTTTGAGGTGACATGCACCATCAAAGACTTGATCAAAGTAATTGCAAAACATTCAAAGCTATTATCATAGTACTTCAATCATAACCTGAAAGATAAAGTTCTAGCAATAAGCAAAGAAACTATGATGCAACGTGAAAAGGCACAAACAAAAGATTCATGAATAACAATGCTTTGCAAGACGTTTGTTTGTTTCACATAAAGAAAACATAGCATAAAAGTATTCAGCTTGTCCCTCAATAGACTAGCAAATATAAATTGCATAGGACACCTTCAAAGTTCATAAGAGTGACTAGATACAATAGTTTAAAACAAGCAATAACAAGTATGCATCAATCAACTAGTCTTGGGACAATGCACATAGAACTAAGAATGGCCACTATGCTCTCAAAGTAGGTGCATAAAAGATAGAAGGTGGAGACTCAATATAATGGTGGAAGAAAGTCCTTTTTATAAAAGGAAGTAGGGATTAAAGTCTCATAAAGAGCTTCCAAAAATTATGGTACTTATAGCTTTCAGCTCTCATTGCCCCTATCATAAGCATCTTGAAGGTGATTAAGTTTAAAGTGACACAACTAAGAGGATATGCTTGACAAGTTATAAACCGAAATATCATGCCCCTTACTTACGAAGACCGATCCTCATGCTACTCAACATCAGTCACGAGTAAGCTCTTGTCATTGTAAGTACATGTGTATCATTAAGAACCGCCAACGGGGTACCCCTTGCACATGATACGGGAGCTTTCCCATAATCAAAATGACAAGGCAAGCAGACAATGAGCATCTCAGCGGTCTTTTTATTTGCTATTTGCATAGGTTTTTATTGAGGATGCTTCATAGAGTGCTCATTATGGTGATGCTGCAAGTTTCCACCATGATTAGGCATGGCTTAGGCTAGCGGCCTAGGCGTTTCTCTAACACACATACAATCTCCATGATCTTACAAGTTCCACTTTTATTTCACACCGCCGGGATCCGTAAGCAAAAGAACATGATATCAACGGGGTACAAAGTACAAGTGCAACGTTGAAAGCGTTGCCCATGGTACATGGTTCTCCTAATTTCAACTTATAAAGCGCAAGCATATACACAACAAAGAAAGACCCAGTGGTTCAAGTTTATTAGATGCAAAAAGTAAAGTGTGCCATCAAGTTCGTGAGAGCTTTAATCACTAGTTTTCTCATAACAAGTTTAATTTGGAAGGTAAACAAAAGCATGAATATACTTGGAATAGCATAAGCTAGTAGGTAGGTATGGTGGACTCTTTGGAATAACTTGGTTTAGGGAGTTGGATGCATGAGTGGAACTCATACTTTGTTGTGGAGGCTAGCAAAAGACTGGGAGCGACAAACTAAGAGAGCAATAATGGCCATAATCATGCAGAGTGACAAAACATCATTGATCAAAGCATAAAGTGATACTACAAGTTGAAAACTAAAGGATCATAAAGGCTATGGTGACTTGAGATAGTCATAACATGGTGTGAGCATGCGCCAAGTCAACCCAAATAAAGCATCAAAGGAGAATACCACTATACTATGCTTTAATATGCTAAAACAACGCATGATTCATCCAAGGCACATTAAGCGATCTCAATTGTTTATAACAAGTCATGCTACAGAAAAGAATACTAATCATAAATCCAAAACAATATCAAGCATGGCATGACAAAGCATAGGCCACAGTCAAAAACGAGCTCTTTTTACCACATAAGCATGAACTTTCCTACTCTTTTCAAACCAAACCAAACTATTTATAAACCAATGTATGAAAGAGGGGGTCCAACCAATTTATTCAGCAAACTAAGAAAACCAAAGCAAACGAAAAACCAAAACAAAAACGAAAAAGAAGACGCTCCAAGAACAACACAACTGTGCATGAAACAATAAAAATGAAGCGTTTGGAAGAAACCTGGAATTTTTATTGATGAAGAAGGGGATGCCTTGGGCATCCCCAAGCTTTGACGCTTGTAATTCTTGGATATTACTTGGGGTGACATGCGTGGCATCCCCAAGCTTGAGCTTTAGTCCATCCTTCATCTCATTACTCATTCCTTCCATACACCTGAAATTTTTCCGTCATACAAAACTTCACACAATCTTATTAGCAACATTAGTGCACTCAAGATAAAAGGTCTTAACGTTCAGTTCTAACACCAAATAAACTTCCATTAGAACACTAGCTACTGTAGCACTTCCCTCAAAAAGCTCAATTCCCCAAAAGAACTCAAAAAGGAACCAACAAGAAGCAAATAAAGAAAATGGCAGAAATCTGTCAAAACAGACCAGCAAGTAAAGACGAATTTTTTCGAAGACCTTCTTGGAGCGTCTTCTTTTTCGTTTTTGTTTTGGTTTTTCGTTTGCTTTGGTTTTCTTAGTTTGCTGAATAAATTGGCTGGACCCCCTCTTTCATACATTGGTTTGTAAATAGTTTGGTTTGGTTTGAAAAGAGTAGGAAAGTTCATGCTTATGTGGTAAAAAGAGCTCGTTTTTGACTGTGGCCTATGCTTTGTCATGCCATGCTTGATATTGTTTTGGATTTATGATTAGTGTTCTTTTCTGTAGCATGACTTGTTATAAACAATTGAGATTGCTTAATGTGCCTTGGATGAATCATGCGTTGTTTTAGCATATTAAAGCATAGTATAGTGGTATTCTCCTTTGATGCTTTATTTGGGTTGACTTGGCGCATGCTCACACCATGTTATGACTATCTCAAGTCACCATAGCCTTTATGATCCTTTAGTTTTCAACTTGTAGTATCACATATGCTTTGATCAATGATGTTTTGTCACTCTGCATGATTATGGCCATTATTGCTCTCTTAGTTTGCCGCTCCCAGTCTTTTGCTAGCCTCCACAACAAAGTATGAGTTCCACTCATGCATCCAACTCCCTAAACCAAGTTATTCCAAAGAGTCCACCATACCTACCTACTAGCTTACGCTATTCCAAGTATATTCATGCTTTTGTTTACCTTCCAAATTAAACTTGTTATGAGAAAACTAGTGATTAAAGCTCTCACGAACTTGATGGCACACTTTACTTGTCCTTAATAATCTTGAACCATTGTGTCTTCTATGTTGTATATCCTTGCACTTATTTGTCGGGAATTAGCAGAACCATGCTTTCATGGGAACGCTTTCAACATTGCACTTGGTACTTGTACCTAGTTGATATCATGCTCTTCTGTATATGGATGCCGTCGGTGTGAAATGAAAGGGGAGCTTGTAAGTCCATGGAGTTATGTATATGTGTTAGAGAAACGCCTGGGCCGCTGGTCTAATCCATGCTGACATGGTGGAAACCTGCAGCGTAACCATAATGAGCTGTCTATGAAGCATTCTTCTTATAAAAAAAAGAGTCCTATATTGAGAAAAAAGAGAAAAGAAAAAAGAGATACTATGAAAAGAGGAAAGAGAGAAAAAAGCACCATATTCCCATGGTAAATAAGAAGAATGCTGAGATGCTCGTTGTCTGCTTGCCTTATCATTTTGATATGGGGATTCTTCCGTATCATCGGGCAAAGGGTACCCCGTTGGCGGTTCTCTATGATACACATATACTTACAATGAGAAGAACTTACCGGTGACTAAACTTGAGTAGCATGAGGAGTGGCCCTCGTATACAAGGGACATGAGATTTCTGACTTATACTTCGTCAAGCATGTACACCATAGTTTGTTCA
The DNA here is from genome assembly GCA_910589775.1 of Avena eriantha. NCBI lineage: Eukaryota > Viridiplantae > Streptophyta > Magnoliopsida > Poales > Poaceae > Avena > Avena eriantha. The sequence goes on from OU342744.1 coordinate 151,119,754, forward strand.
CTTTAACCTTAATCACTTCAAGATGCTTATGATAGGGGCAATGAGAGCTGAAAGCTATAAGTACCATAATTTTTGGAAGCTCTTTATGAGACTTGAATCCCTACTTCCTTTTATAAAAAAGCCTGTCTTCCACCATTATATTGAGTCTCCACCTTCTATCTTTTATGCACCTACTTTGAGAGCATAGTGGCCATTCTTAGTTCTATGTGCATTGTCCCAAGACTAGTTGATTGATGCATACTTTGATATTGCTTGTTTTAAACTATTGTATCTAGTCACTCTTATGAACTTTGAAGGTGTCCTATGCATTTATATTTGCTACTCTATTGAGGGACAAGCTGAATACTTTTATGCTATGTTTTCTTTATGTGAAACAAACAAACATCTTTCAAAGCATTGTTATTCATGAATCTTTTGTTTGTGCCTTTTCATGTTGCATCATAGTTTCTTTGCTTATTGCTAGAACTTTGTCTTTCATGTTATGATGGAAGTACTATGATCCCAGCTTTGAATGTTTTACAAATACTTTGATCAAGTCTTTGATGGTGCATGTCACCTCAAAAATTATTCTTTCTTTTTATCACTTACCTACTCGAGGAACAGCAGGAGTTAAGCTTGGGGATATAGATACATTGCAAATGTATATATAATTTTTGATGTTCCATGCTTGGTTTTATCCACTTTCTTGTGTTTTGTTCCAATTTTGGAGTACTTTTCATATGATTTCTTGGACTAACCTATTAACAAGAGCCACAGTGCCAGCTGCCTGTTTTCTGCTGTTTTTGGTTCCAAGAAAGTCAGAAAATGAATATTCCCGGAATTGGACGGGACAAAAGCCAAAGTGCCTATTTTTCCGGAAGGGATCAAGTGCCATAATACGAGACGAAGAAGGGCCAGAGGGCGGCCATACCACCTGGCACCCCCTCGGCCTCTCCTTCTGCCTATATATTGCCCTCGGGACGAAAACCCTAAGTACCCGGTCAAAAATCCACGAAAGAGTCTGTAGTCGCCGTCATCTCCATCCCTAGATCGGGAGGGATCTGAAGCTCTTCCCAGCACCCTGCCGGAGAGGGGAATTCACCCTGGAGGCCTTCTTCATCACCATGCAAGCCTCCGGTGTGATGCGTGAGTAGTTCATCCTTGGACTACGGATCCATGTAGTAGCTAGATGGCTGGTTCTCCTCCTTTGTGCTTTCATGTCTAGATCTTGTGAGCTCCGTTCATGATCAAGATCATCTATTTGTAATTCTACATGTTGTGTTTGCGGGGATCCGATGGATATTGAGATGCTATTTCAGATTGATTATTGATTCTTTCATGTCTTTGTTATTTGTGATCTTGCATGCTTTCCATTGTTAGTAGCTATCTTGGCCAAGTAGATGCTAGCAACTCCAAGAGTTAGTATTTATGCTCGATAGTGGGTTCATGCCTCTGGTAATCTGGGGAAGTGACAGAAATCTCTAAGGTACTAGATGTGCTGTTGCTACTAGGGAGAAAACAACAATCCTTTGTTCATAGAACAATCGTATTGTTTACTTTACACGCAGTTCGTAAAGCAATAATCTGTTGCTTGTAACTTAATACTGGAGGGGGTTCGGATGATAACCTGAAGGTGGATTATTAGTCATAGATGCAGTTGGATGGCGGTCTATGTATAATGTTGTAATGCCCAATCAAGTCTCAAAGGAGTCAAGATGATTAGTATATGCATGTATTGCTTTCTCGATGTTTGTCAATTGCCTCGCTGTAATTTGTTCACCCAGCATGTTATCTATCTAAGGAGAGCCACCTCTAGTGAACTATGGATCCCGGTCCTGGTCTTTTACATACAATCTACAATCTTTTACTGCTTTGTGTTTACTTTCTGCAAACTTTTACTTCTTTCCATTTGATACGTTTAATCCTTTGTTTTCTGCAAAACACGGTGAGATTGACAACCTCATCGCAAGTTGGGGACAAAGTTCTGTGGTTGTGTTGTGCAGGTCTCCACGTTGCTACTAGCACCGGTAGTGCGCCCTGCCAAAGCTCAGCTAGTAACACCTTTGGGGTGTTTCCTTGCTCCTACTAGTTCGATTAAACCTTGGTTTCATAACTAAGGGAAACTTGCTGCTGTGCTCATCATACCTTCCTCTTGGGGTTCCCAACAAGCTCTACATCAACACCGCCATCAAGCATTTTTCTGGGCGATGTGCATTGAGCCATCAGTAAGTACTACTCCGGAGCCCAGTCCTTCTTTCAGTTTTGAGCCGTCAAAATGCATTCGCCAATAGTTGGAGTCTGGCAAAGGTGGTTCGTATTGCATCTCGGCCCAATCCATGAAAAAATTCGCCACATCCCGCGATTTGATCGCATCTCTTCTATCGAACTGTGGTGCATATGGGGCCAGCTCAATTGGCCATTTTGCTATTCGGCCACTAGCATCTTTGTTACTCATAATCTCTGATATGGGTGCCTCACATATCACTTTGATGAGGTGTTCCTCAAAGTAGTGTTTGAGCTTCTTGGCCAACATATACACGCCATACGCCATTTTTGATAGTGAGCGTAGTTTTGTTTTGAAGCTGATAACACTTCTCTCAAGTAATACACCGGCCTCTACACCGATTTTCCTTCCTCTTCACGTTCCACCACAATTACTGCACTTACGACTTGGTTGGTCGCAGCTACATAGAGCAACATTGGCTCCTTGGGTAATGGTGCGGCTAATATTGGTGCAGAGGACATCATCTTTTTTAATTCTCGAAACACGCTGTCTGCTTGAGGTGTCCACGTAAATTTGTCTGCCTTTTTCATTAACTGGTAGAGGGGCAAGGCCTTCTCTCCCAGCCGACATACGAATCGGCTTAACGATGCCAGGAAACCAGTGAACTTCTGCACATTGTTAAGGCATTTTGGTAATTCCATTCTTTCTATAGCCTAGAATTTCGTCGGGTTAGCTTCAATACCTCAGTTGGACACCAAAAAAACCGAGTAATTTCCCTGCAGGCACACCAAAAGTGCATTTCTCCGGGTTAAGCTTCATTCGGAATCGTCTTAAGTTCACGAATGTCTGTCGGATATCATCAAGGAGCGTATTGCTTTCCTTAGTTTTTATCACCACATCATCCACATAGACTTGTACATTCCGACCTATTTGGTCATGTAAGCATTTTTGCATGCATCGCTGGTATGTTGCTCCTGCATTACGTAATCCAAACGGCATAGTGCGATAGCAATAAGCCCTGTACGGGGTGATAAACGCAGTCTTTATTTGATCTTTTGGATTCAGGGGTATCTGGTGGAAACCAGAATATGCATATATGAATGACAATAAGTCACACACGCAGTTCAATCTATGACATGATCTATCCTTGGCAGTGGGAATGGATCCTTTGGACACGCCTTATTCAAGTTCGTGTAATCAATGCACATACGCCATACCACTGCCACATTCGGATCATACTTCTTCTTTTCCACCAACACCGGATTAGAGAGCCAATCCGGGTAAAGTACTTCCATGATAAACCCGGCTGCAAGGAGCCTAGCTATCTCATCTCCAATGAATTTTCTCCTATACTCGGCTAAGCGGCAGAGAGGTTGCCTCATCGGCTTAGCCCCGGTCTCACATTCAAAGAGTGCTTGGCCAACTCTCTCGGCACACCTTGTAGATCCTGTGTGGATCAAGCAAAGATATTCCGATTCTCACGGAGGAAGCTGACGAGCTCGCTTTCCTATTTGTCGCCTAACCCGGCACCAATGGTTACGGTGCGCTCTGGGAACTGATCATCAATTGACACTTTCTTGGTGTCCTTGGTTGCTTGAAATGACACACTACCATGTGGGTTAGTTTGGGTTGGCATATGCTGCTGCAAGGACTGAGCCAGTGCAGCCGCTTCCATTATTTTCCTCTTCTCTTGAGCAATCACGAGTGACTCAGCCATATTAGACCCGACGGACGCACATTCAATAGAGCGCCTGAAGTCCCGGCTATGGTTATCACTCCCCTTGGTCCGGGCAGTTTCATCTTTAAGTAACTGACGTGAGTACTTGCCATGAACTTGTTCAGCGCGGGCCTGCCGAGTAACGCGTGATAGGCGCTTTCCAAGTTTACTACCTCGAACTCCAAATTTTCAGTCCGGCAATTGTCCCTTGTACCAAACAACACGTCAACCCGGACCTTACCAATAGGTTCACAAGAGATACCGGGCACAATACCATGAAAGGTTGTCCTTGTAGCTTGGAGCATATTCTCTGATATCCCCAACTTGTGCATGGTATCCTTGTACATGATGTTAATGCTACTCCCATTATCTATCAGCACCTTGGAAAACTTTATGTTGAGATTCAGCCCGATGAACGTCGGATCTAGGACCAGCGTGTAGGTCCTTGGACTAGGCATGAGCTTCGGGTGATCCTTGATACTCCACGTAATTTCCTGATCCGACCAAGGCATATATCTCACCACCGCCAGCATTACCACATTTACCTCCATATGCTGGTGTTGCAGGATTTTCCGGTCAGTTTCTTCCGTGGTAAATACGCTGTAACTTTGGTGATGTTCCCTGTACTCGTTTCGTCCCTCATTTGCGTGGTAACCTTGGTCTTGCTGCTGGTTATTATGCACTTGATGCACAACATCCCTCCTTTCCTGATTTTCATATCTCGGTGGAGGTGGAGGCAACATCAGCTACTGTCCATTCCCCTGTTAGTAATGGCTGCCGAGGTGCTTCGTTCCGAAGTGCCTGAGCATTCCTCGAACTACCCTGTTCTAGCTTCCTCATCCACTCACACTGCCGGGTCGTATGATTTGTCGGGCTATTGGGACTTGGTATATGCAATTTGCAAGGTTGATCCAACATAGACTCGAATGTATACCTCAGACGATCTTTTTGCTCCTGCCACTGCTTCTTCTGCTCCGGGGTCCAGGGCTTCTTGCCTTCACCCTTTTGCTGCCATTGTTGGCCTCTAGTTTTCTGGTGTTGGCTGGCTCTAGCATTAGGCTGATCTCGGTCTACCGTTGCCACTTGTTGCGAGTTATATCTATAATCCGGACACTCGTCCCTTTTTTCCATGGAAATCATTTCTTCTTGATGACCCGGAGCCATCTCGGTTGTAATACTCCTCATTCGCCTCGCTTGACATTAGTCGGGGTTGAGTTGGGTCCCCCAAAGCATATGAATCCGCAATCCGGATCGTCTCAGCCAAACTGGTTAGCATATCTCGATGTAACCTTTGCCACAACATACTTCCATATCTACAGCCCTAGGCGAACCACGCAATTTCTTGTGATTCAATTACCCCCTCACATGAGTTACGCACATTGCAACACCAAGTCAGAAAATCTCGGTTAGGCTCATTCGGCCTCTGCCGGCATAAGGCCAAAGTTTGTGGCCTATTGGGCCTCCTTTAGGTGCTTGAGAAGTTGCTGACGAACAACTCCTCAAAATCCAACCAATAGTTGACACTTCCTGGCGGCAAGTTGTTTAGCCAAACTCTCGCAGGTCCTTCCAACATCTGGGACACATACCTCACTGTCCATCTTAAATTTCCTGTTGCGATCTTGACTGTTGTTGCGTAATCAGTGAGCCAATCCTCAGGTTTGGTGCTTCCATCATAGGTCTTTGTTCCTCTCGCCAATTGGAAATTCGGCACATGTGACTCTCTCATGATCCGGGGCCTAAAACACGCCGGACCCGGAGGTCCCTGTACTTCGATCATCTCCAACCTGTAAATCTGGTCAAGCTTCAGCCTCGAATCATCTGGCTACAAGTTTCTACTTCCTAGCCTTGAGCCAATCACATGGTGCTCCGGTCTTGGGGTATCCATCGTTGACCATCGCCGAATAACCATCATTGTATGTTTCTTGATCCGGATGAGCATTATGTTGTTGTATCGCTTGGCCAACACTTCTCTCCTGCCGAGGTGCATATTGCAGTTGTTGCTGCCGAGGTGCATTTTGCCCTGCCCCCGTCGGATCACGTTGTCCGGCATTGCTGTTGGCAACGTTCCTTTGACCAGCATTGCCTTGGTCGCGGTTACCTCGGCTGGTACTATGGCGATCCTCATCAACTTGTACTGCTTTACCTTTTCTAGCTCTCACCGGGTCATAGGAGACCATAAGTTTGTCTTTTTTCCCGGAGTTTACCACTTCTTCTCTCCTGGGGTTATGACCCGAAGATGATGCAGCTCCGGCGGACTTGGCCGGGTTATTTCTAGCCAAATAATGAACCACATGTGACGCTCCTAGTGGTGCCAGGTTTGCCTTGTTTATTTCTTTGTTTTGCTGGCAAGCGACTCTCAGCAAGTGGTTCACCCTCTCCTGTTGCCTTTCGCGGGCCTCTCCGGTTAAGCCCTCTAACTCGGATGCAACTGCGTTTGCTGCCCTGAGGTTCTTTGTCGGGGTACTGTACCTCTCTAGCCCTCTTGTTACGATTGTGGCGGTCTGACCCGGCCTAGGCTCGTTCTCCTTGTCAATCTCAGTAATCAGGTTTCTACCTCGGATTTTCACCCCGTCTATGCGGTTTGCCTTTGCATATTCCCTCAAAGTGATGTTCAAGGACTGCTGTAACTTCGCTACCTTCTTCGCGCCAGCTAACATTTTCTGCCTAGTTTCCTCCAACTCAGCTAGCGCCTGAGCTAGATCTACCACAGGAGCTATTGGTGTCGCTAGGCTATCTATTGCTTATTGGAGTACATTCTCTGGCCTTTCTAGGGGTAGGAACCTAGACCTTGCCTGTTTTGGTGTGACTTCCGGGTCTGGTGCTGGGTCCTTGCTTGCTCCCGCGTCTAGCGCAGCCATCATGACCTCAATGCTGCTAGTGGGGCGAGTGACACGCACACCGCGAGCTACGCTGTGAGGCAGTTCGCCTCCCTCGACAACATGCCGCAGATGAACATAGGACTCGTCCACGCTGATGTAGATCTTGTGCGCGCCAAGCTTGATGAAGAGGCCGTTGCACGGAGGAGGACGCCTGCCGAAGCTCCCTGCGTTGTCGCTGACGTAGTCCAGCGCTCCAAAGCGTTGAACCAGGCCGGAGACGACGCACTCGCCGGTGCTGGAGATGCTTCTCGTCCGGATTTTCACCCCTGCTAGCACCGCTAGCCCCACGGTGGGCGCCAACTGTCGTGGTGGTGGCACGACAGATGCCATGAATAGGCTAAAGATGGGGCCAATGAGCGCTAGGGGAATCCAGGGAGGGATAGCGTGGTGATTCCACGCATAAATGTTGTTGTATTTCCTCTATGAATGGTGGTTACAAGTGCTCCCAGAGCTGTTCGTGAGAAGGAGACCAGGTCTCTTACTCCCCACAACTTAGCTCTAGAGTTCTACCTTAGACAGAGAAAACGACCGATCCTCTTCTGTGGAGCCCTGGTGCTCCTTATATAGGGGAACCCGGGTTACAAAGTTATGGCACACGTGGCAGCATATTCCCCGAATATGCCCCTTGGTTAAAGCTAGATGTTTCTTTATTATCTTTAAAGGTTCGTTCGGACTATGGGTGTAACCCACTGCGTAATCCATGCTTTTAAGCGTCACCAGACACGGGCTACGTCAGTCGACACTGCTCGCGTCATCTTGTTCGCCCCAGCCCCGCTGGTCCTTCCCTCTGCTTTGCTTCGCTCACGCTACAGCTGGCAAATGCCACCTTTTGACCAGCGGGAGATTCCTTCCTTCTCTCGAAAGCCAAGTGGTAGCCCGGCTAGCGCTTGGCTAACCCGGCTACGAGTGTACCTGCATAATAGATAGACAAATATGGCCGACATATATTTTATACCGGCCGGGTTAATGCTAGGCAGATGCCCCACGGACCGGGTTACTCCGTAAGTCGGCCTGCCTTGAGGTGACCCGGCCTGCACTTGTTTTGACCATGTCGTATCTCGGCTAGCTCGGCCTTTATACCCCGGCGTGATCCTATCCGGGTATCTCTAAACACCGGCGGGCCACTAGCGCGCGCGGGAGGACATGCCCGCAACCGGCCGTGTCCAGGTCAACCTAGTAGTCGCGCAAATTAGGTGCACAGATGAATTGATCCAAACGCGTTGGGACGGATGGATCGTGCCGCTGCGACGTCGCACACGACTCGCACGTCCACGTGGACGGGTTCAGACACGCCAGGAGAGGTTGGGTCGACCGGTGAAGATGCCTAACAAGCGGGTCTGCGTCTCTCCGGCAGCGAGGCCGATGGCAATCAATGATCCGGATCCTTCAAGCCCGGCAAGCCAGCATCGACACGAGACGACACCGACACTCGGCCAAAACAGGCGTATAGTGTTTCGAGAAAACAGAGTACCACTACTTCTCACTGCAACGACAGCAGAAATTACACCAAAATAAACTATCGCTGCGAAGCAGGTTAAAGAACTACGGTAACCGCGATTCAGGCAGGAGCTGCTGTTTGCGGCGTCCAGAAAAGTCGTGCTCAGTGCCGCACAGACAGACCGACCGACCACGGCGCTGCGAAACAAAACACTGGAGTAGTAGTACTCGTTCCCAGGCTCCTAGCTTGCTAAACGAGCAGCTGCTTTAGCTGCTTTACTCTGCTCTCCGTCTCCCTCCCCTCCCTCCGCCCTTTTCACCCGCGGAACTCTGCCCGCCTGACGGTGGCCGCCGCCGCTCCACCGCCCGAGATTTCTCCCCTGCTGATTCAGCCCGAGCTGCTTTAGAAACATTATCGAGGTCCCAGTGGCGGAACCAGGAACTGTCTGAAAAGAAGAGGAGGGGAGCGGAGGAGGAGATGAAGTCCCGGAGCTCCGCGAGGGGCGAGCCGAGGAGGCTCGGGAACATGGCTCTCCTGGCGCTCATGCTCTGCTCCCTCGTCGCGCTCTCGCTCATCAGGGCCAGGTTCTCCCCAATCGGTAACCATCCTATCCTCTTTTTGCTCCTGCTCGTTACTTTTACACTTCCTTTTTCGGGGATTGTTCCGACTACTAGCTAATCCGAGCTGATCTCTGAGTGCTGTCACGGTCTCACTGCATTCATTCCCGCAGGCAGTACCGCCGGAGCAGAGGCCGCCATCAAGGCGGAGGATCCGAAGCCTGTGGTGGTGCTGAGCGAGGCGGCTGTCGCGACGGAGGCCGGGGATGGCGATGGCGATGGCGCCGACGAGGTTGCCGCGGTGGCTGGTAACTAAACGAACCTTTCTGGATTCTTACTTGTGTTCTGCATAGGGGATTAGTTGAATGGAAGCCTGCTTTATGCAGCAGGTGGATGCGTGTGTGTGTCTAGATCTGCTTGGCATTTCTCTACCTGGCGGCGGCTTCTTTTGATACTAATATCATATCCAGTTGTTTAGATTCAGCTCCAATTCAGACGACGAAAAGAGAAACAGTGGAACCATCCACCGATTTTAGTACTCTTCTTGATATTGTACAGATTGATTTGTGCTAAAGAAATGAGAACGGAGAGCGATATTTGGTCGGTGGATTCGGCATCAGATCTGACTAACTGACCAGCTGAACTTGCAGCGGAGGAAAACAACAAGGTGGAGGAAGACAAGCAGGCGGAGGAGGTACAGCCCAAGCCCGAGCCCGCCGCTGCCGCTGCAGCCATCACGGTTGACGCCAGCAAGCCGGTCTGCTACGAGACGAGCCGGCGCTCCGACACCTGCGAGGCGGCCGGCGACGTGCGCCTGCTTGGGAGAAGCCAGACCATCTACGTGGGCACGCTGGAGCAGGAGTGGAAGGCCAGGCCGTACTGCCGGAAGCACGACAAGTTTGCTCTCTCTCACGTCAAGGAGTGGTCCCTGAAGCCTCTCCCGTCGGGCGACGGCGACGGCGCGGCGCCCAGGTGCACATCCAACAGCTCAGCCACGGCCTTCGTGCTCTCGACGGGCGGGTTCACGGGGAACCCATTCCACGACTACACGGACGTGCTGATCCCGGCGTTCATCACGGCGCACCGCTTCGGCGGCGAGGTGCAGTTCCTGGTGAGCAGCTACAAGTCGTGGTGGATGAGCAGGTACATCCAGATCTTCCAGCAGATGAGCCGGCACGAGGTGGTGGACATCGACGCCGACGACGAGGTGCGGTGCTACCCGAGCGTGGTGGTCGGCCCGACGTTCCACAAGGAGCTGGGCGTGGATCCCTCCAAGACGCCCGACGGCGTGTCGGTGGTGGACTTCCGCAAGATGCTCCGCAGCGCGTTCGGGCTGGAGCGCGCGACGGCGACTCCCAGCGGCGACCGTTGGGACATCCGGCGGCGGCCGCGGCTGCTGATCATCTCCCGGCGCGCGTCCCGCGGGCGGGCGTTCATGAACGAGCGCGCGATGGCCGACATGGCGGGGAGCCTCGGGTTCGACGTCCGCGTCGGGGACCCGGAGATGACCTCGGACACGTCCAAGTTCGCGCGGCTGGTGAACTCGTGCGACGTGATGGTGGGGGTGCACGGGGCCGGGCTGACGAACATGGTGTTCCTCCCCGCCGGGGCGGTGCTGGTGCAGGTGGTGCCGTACGGGCGGCTGGAGTGGCTGGCCCGCAACACGTTCGCGGAGCCGTCGGCGGGGATGGAGGTGCACTACCTGGAGTACGTGGTGCAGCTGGACGAGACGACGCTGAGCGAGCAGTACCCGAGCGACCACCCGGTGCTCAAGGACCCCATGGCCATCCACAAGCAGGGCTGGGACGCGCTCAAGACCACCTACCTCGACAAGCAGAACGTCCGGCCGCACCTCGGCCGCCTCAAGAACACCTTCCTCAAGGCGCTCAAGATGCTGCCGCACGGCAGGGACGACTAGATTATTAGCTTAATAATTAGTTCGCCATCAGAATCGATCGTGGGAACATCATGGGAGCTGTAGTAGCCTAGTCCTAGCACTGAATAGTGTACAAATGGATGCAGAGGACAAGTGTCTATAAACCTTTTCTCTGTTTTCCCCTAATCTGTATGCTGCGGTGTTGTATGCTCCTTTTTTTTGTTTCCAATGCGGGGTATGACTTGCAGACGCGTGTGTATACAGTAATAATATCATAATATGCACGCCAACGCCAACTTGGCAATGCTCAGAGCAGACAATTTTGCAATGTAGGTAGCTCGTATATATCCTCGCCCTTGATGGTGCGATTCTTTCCGGCGCAACTGATCAATCGAGAATGTTTCGTCGGGTCTCCAGTTGTCTCGCACCACTGCCTGAGTGTTGGACACGTGATGCTCTGCGGGGGAAAAGGACACCATGGATGTTCGTGTCCGGGCACCGGCACCGGCACCGCAGCGGGAGTCAAGGGACTCAAAGCGCTGTCTTGACAGAGGATGGCCTCGGCCACCACGCTGGGAGCGACAGCTCTGCCTGTCTTCGCTTATCTAGACCCTTTGCCAATGGCATCTCCAGTGGGCCAACCTAAGGTGTTCTAAAGTTATCTTCACCGAGAGGTGTCCGAATATGTCCGTTTGGGTTAGTCGCGGACACGAAATGACCCATTCTAGCCGGATATCACTCTCATTCTAGCCGGATATGACTTGCTGACATTTTATTCTAATATTTGAACAATTGGCAATAGATTTTGACAATCGGCAAAACATTTCATCAAATTGACAATAAAAATAAGCAATAAATAAATAAATTACCATGAATTAGCAAATATCATAGTTCAAAGGCCATAGTGCAAAATAAGTAAGTTTCACATGCACAAAAGAGGTAGATCTCATGCTATAGATCGTCGTTGAGATCACACTTGGCGGTCACGGGTGTCGTTCTGCCTCTTCTCGGGCCAACTCCTTTGAGCCGAATCTAGGATGGCCAAATCCATCATCATGAGCTTAGTCTCCTCGGCCATGATCTTAACCTCGGCCTCCATGGCCCTTGACCAGACATTGGCCTCTTCCACCTCAAGAACTCTCTTTGTGAGATCAACAAAACAACCAATGGTGGCCTCTTTGTCTAGGCAACGCCTCTCCCCCTCTCGGCATTTGCCTTCTCCTTCTCTACAAGCAACCCTTTCAACATCTCTTGCAATGCAAGCGTGGTGGCTTGGCGTTACAGATCTTGCTTGCTGGGCTTCTGGCCTCTTGGGGCACGACCATTGTGCGGGGCACCCATGCTTGGTTCATCATCGTCAAGCTCGGTGACATCCGAGTCACTCCCACGCTTCCTCAGGCCTTTGATGCTCTTTTTGTAGAGGGCAAAGCTTGTTTACCACTTCGGGAATTTCTTGATCTTCATCTAACAATGGGGTAAAGTGAATGGCTTGTTGTCGTACTTCTCTTTGAAGTACTCTTTGGCTTGGGTCACCTACACAAATATGGCATCAACTTTAGCAGCCACGGAATCTACTCCCTCGATAGAGTTGACTTTTGCGGTGACCCAGAATACCACTGAATGATAGTCGTTGACATAATAGCAATAAAACACCGTTCCACTAGTATTACATCCCTTAGAGTGGTATAACAGAAACATAGTAGGTCCAAAACATGACTATAGATTACAACTCGACTTTTTACAAAAAGATCTAGAGAACACTCCTCAAAACAACGAGGACAAAGCATCCAAAAGAATTTAGAAATAGCAACTCGAGGTCTATTCTAGAAATAGTACTACTATTAACTTATGGATATGGCTTGCGATTTCTTCTATAGAATTTCTCTACAGAAGTAGGTTCTGGTATCTAGGGATTTATCTATACTATAATCTTATGCCTCTCTTCTAGTGTCGTTGATGTAGTCGTCGACATCATTGATTCCCGCTGGATATCTTCAACTCTTCAAAGTAGTTCCTCGCTTGAATTCGTCAATGATTTCTCCAAGATCTAGCAAGGGTTAATAAGGTACGGTTGAGTATGAGCATATTCAGCAAGTTCACTAAAAAGAACTGCTTGATGCACTATCTACAGCTGTGGACCATAGGTCGTAGGCTATGTAGGTTTTCGTAAACATTTTTTTAAAGGTTGCTTTTATTCTCAAAAACTATGTTTGCCAGCCTTCATAGGTTTACCAGAACTTCATGGAGTTCCTTTCCTGCCGCGTTCGTATCTTCTTCCCGGAACAAGGAGTACATGTCACAATTGTATACACTCTGTAGAGGTGCGTTGCTTTACCCATAAGAGATCAAATGCTTGTTGCACAACCGGGCAATCTTAACCGTCCACACTTCCTTAGGTGTAGGGCCCAGTAGATGATCCAAGCCATTCACGGTCCTTCTCCGTGACCCCATGTGATAACATGATCCTCCAAGAAGATCTACCTCTGTTAACCCCCTTACAGGTAGATATAACTCTAGTAGCCCCTTGAAGACTCTATAACAAGATCTTGTCCCTAGCAACCCCCACTTAAAGCCAGGTCTACCTCTGACAGCCCCTTATAGAAAATCTATACACACATATCGCGGGGCACTAAGGGGTCCCACCCATGTGCTGGATCCTTGTTAGGAATCTACAGCCGCACGATAAGGTCGTTTGTTGGCACATGAAAACAAGAAGATCCAGATGACTTTCCCGTCCCATTTCAAGTCTTCTAGTTAACGTGTATTATGTGACGCTATAATCACTGGCAACATTAGTTGTTAAATCCTAGATGATATATCCCCATGCAATGGTGTTTCCATTGCTAGTCATAATAAATTATTTGATCACCCTGGATCAGTAACCAATAGTTCAAGATAATTATGAAAGAAGTGTTTTCTGTCATCTTTTTTGAAATGCAGGTGTCAGCAATAACAATTTACAAATACTTGATAGAGAATAATCAAAGGATATGAGCAAGTGTGATCTTTCCTTTTTGACTACAAGATTATGTAGTCAAGGTCTTCTAGTCGGTATAAACTTCGATATCTGAAAACAATATCATTGGTCCAGTAAGGACTAATCTTTAAAGAAGCAATATGATGTGATGCATAAGAAATGCCATGCATTTTGTTAAACCCCCCGAAGTACTTCTCCACATTATAAACGAGTTGCATTTAGGTGGTTTTTTAATATTTGATTCATCCTCAAGTTTGCTTTACAAACAATTTATTTATAAGAAATTTAATAGTAACAAACAAGATATAAAATTAAAGTATGATAACAACACATGATTAAGGTTAATTGCTATCATGTAATATTTATGAGAGTTCATGTTTTAAGTTATTAAGAGTTTAAAGGAATAACACGGTGTGTTGGTTTGAAGTGGCAAAATGAATAACTTTTGAAGAAAATACTTATTACATTAGGTTTAACAATTTGTAGTGTTCTCAGAACACAATAGATGGTTATTTGAATCTCTCTGGCAATCTTAAGTTACGAGGACAAAGCATCCAAAAGAATTTAGAAATAGCAACTCGAGGTCTATTTTAGAAATAGTACTACTATTAACTTATGGATATGGCTTGCGATTTCTTCTATAGAATTTCTCTACAGAAGTAGGTTCTGGTATCTAGGAATTTATCTATACTATACTCTTATGCCTCTCTTCTAGTGTCGTTGATATAGTCGTCGACATCATTGATTCCCGCTGGATATCTTTAACTCTTCAAAGTAGTTCCCCGCTTGAATTCGTCAATGATTTCTCCAAGATCTAGCAAGGGTTAATAAGGTACGGTTGAGTATAAGCATATTCAGCAAGTTAACTAAAAAGAACTACTTGATGCACTATCTACAGCCGTGGACCATAGGTCGTAGTCTATGTAGATTTTCGTAAACATTTCTTCAAAGGTTGCTTTTATTCTCAAAAACTATGTTTGCCAGCCTTCATAGGTTTACCAGAACTTCATGGAGTTCCTTTCCTGCCGTGTTCGTATCTTCTTCCCGGAACAAGGAGTACATATCACAATTTTATACACTCTGCAGAGGTGCGTTGCTTTACCCATAAGAGATCAAATGCTTGTTGCACAACCGGGCAATCTTAACCGTCCACACTTCCTTAGGTGTAGGGCCCAGTAGATGATCCAAGCCATTCACGGTTCTTCTCCGTGACCCCATGTGATAACATGATCCTCCAAGAAGATCTACCTCTGTTAACCCCCTTACAGGTAGATATAACTCTAGTAGCCCCTTGAAGACTCTATAATAAGATCCTGTCCCTAGCAACCCCCACTTAAAGCCAGGTCTACCTCTGATAGCCCCTTATAGATAATCTATACACACATATCGCGGGGCACTAAGGGGTCCCACCCATGTGCTGAATCCTTGTTATTAATCTACAGCCGCACGATAAGGTCGTTTGTTGGCACATGAAAACAAGAAGATCCAGATGACTTTCCCGTCCCATTTCAAATCTTCTGGTTAACGTGTATTATATGACGCTATAATCACTGGCAACATTAGTTGTTAAATCCTAGATGATATATCCACATGCAATGGTGTTTCCATTGCTAGTCATAATAAATTATTTGATCACCCTGGATCAGTAACCAATAGTTCAAGTTAATTATGAAAGAAGTGTTTTCTGTCATCTTTTTTGAAATGCAGGTGTCAGCAATAACAGTTTACAAATACTTGATAGAGAATAATCAAAGGATATGAGCAAGTGTGATCTCTCCTTTTTGACTACAAGATTATGTAGTCAAGGTCTTCTAGTTGGTATAAACTCCGATATCTGAAAACAATATCATTGGTCCAGTAAGGACTAATCTTTAAAGAAGCAATATGATGTGATGCATAAGAAATGCCATGCATTTTGTTAAACCCCCCGAAGTACTTCTCCACATTATAAACGAGTTGCATTTAGGTGGTTTTTTAATATTTGATTCATCCTCAAGTTTGCTTTACAAACAATTTATTTATAAGAAATTTAATAGTAACAAACAAGATATAAAATTAAAGTACGATAACAACACATGATTAAGGTTAATTGCTATCATGTAATATTTATGAGAGTTCATGTTTTAAGTTATTAAGAGTTTAAAGGAATAACACGGTGTGTTGGTTTGAAGTGGTAAAATGAATAACTTTTGAAGAAAATACTTATTACATTAGGTTTAACAATTTGTAGTGTTCTCAGAACACAATTGATGGTTATTTGAATCTCTCTGGCAATCTCAAGTTAAACCTTAATATTATTACATATTTAGATATACATGATGAAATGTGATTTTGGAGAGTTGGAATCAACTCAAAAGCTAACTTGGTTGATTTTATACAAATGTTGCAAGTTGCAAATGCTTCTGTCTTCTTATTTTTATTAGGAGAGATCTATAACTCTAATTGAATTAAATCCAACGGGTTTGGATAGATCATCTTAATACCTTTCAAGAAAAATTAGTTTCATGCAATTTAGATTTGTCAAACTCTCAGAATTGAATTTTGAAATAGTGGACAGAAACTAGATTTAACTAAAAAGAAAAATCCAGATTTGAATGGGTGGGCTAGCGCGGGAAAAGACTTGGACCGGCCCAATGACGCTTCGCGGAGCGGGGCTCAGCTGACAGGGGGTCCCGCTTGTCAGCGTCACTTAACACACGAAACGGTACACGCGCTGTGGGCCGTAGGATTAGAAGGCAGATCTACGGCTGAGGGTCGTCGTCGACGACGAACAGGTCGCCAGCGAGCTCGAACCCTAGCGGCTCGGTGGGGGTCTGCTGGGGACGTACCAGGGCTCCAGCGGGGTCGGCGAGGCGGGCAAACGAAGTGGAAGATGACGGCGAGGCGAGGCGCGGTTGCGGCGGAGCTTGGGGTGGTCGCAATCAGCGGCGCCCTTCTCCTCCTACCGCGGCTGCTCCGGCTCCAATTCCAGTGAGGCAGAGCTCGCCTTGCTCCAGCGAGAGGTGGGTGAGGTTCAGAGAGGTGAGGGGAGTGGAATGGTGTGGAGAGAAGAGGCTGGGGAGGGCTCCTTTTATAGGCCCGACGGTGAGACCGAGCGGGATGGGCAGGCGACGGTGGCGACATGGCTACGGCGTGGTAGAGGCATGGCTGCGGGTGGCGATCGACGTGCGGTTCCCTGGCGGTGCTCTAGGCATTGAATGCGGCCGTAGGGGTGGTGGCACGCGGTCTGGGCGAGGTGGCGCTCTGCGCGGTAGAGGCGGCGGTGTCCACGGCGAGCGGTGGCTGTGAGGCGTTGGGCGGCCAGCAGGGATGTCTGGGGTGTTCTCCAAGTCGAGGCGGAGCGGCGGGCGCGGGCTGCGGCCAAGGGGCGGTCTGTGCGAGCGGGGACAGAGCGCGCTCTGAGGGCGGCACCAGCATGGTGCGGTGGCACTGGGCGCGAGCTTTCCTCGATGGTCCACTGCAAGGTTGGGCGCGAGCTTTCCTCGGTGGTCCACTGCAAGGCTGGGCTCGGGCAGGGGACAGAGAGGGGTGGTGAGGTGTGGGCTACCTCCTAGACATGTAGGGAGAGAGAGGGGTGGTCTGCTGCGGTGGTTGCAAGTTGGGCCGGCGACTAGGTGCTCGGGTTGGCATGGCATTGTTGCTAGGGGTGTAGGGGATGGGTGTTTAGGCTTTGGTTAGATCATTTGGAGACAGAGGGAGTAAATGGGGATCAAATGGGGGCAAAACTATGTAGTAAACAGTGAGCTAGTTTAGAGTTAGATTCTTGCATGCCAAGTGTTTGTGGAAATGGCCGCAAGAAAGAAAGTTTTGAATTTTGGTTTCAAATTTTTTGAGTGATCTCCACTAGTGCTAGGTAGTCTCTGGTTGCAAGGGTTTTGAAAGTGGAGCTCAAATAGATGGGTTTTGAAATAGGGGTGATCTATGCATATGCATTAGATTCAATTTTAAACTGTCATTTTAAATTATTAAGAGTGTTTTTAGCAGATCCAAAGGTGGGTCTTGGTACCTCATTATGTGTACTAGCAAGGGGTACAAGGATCAAGAATTGTTTCTGTTAAGAAATGAGTGCTAGGAACACTCAAAGTAGGCATGCGAGTTAATTTTGCCAAAATGACCATTCCTTCTTTTTAATTCTTTTTGATTTGATTTTCTTTAGGAAAAGGTTGGGAATGATGTAGATGATGTTTAAATCATCTAAGAAACATTTTACAAGCATTGGATCACTCAATCATGGCAATTTAAACAACTCATATTTTAAATGCACACATATATAAATGTTTTCATTTTAAATTTGGAAAAGTTTTTATTAACCCTATTTTTGATTGATTTGATCTTGATAAGCTTGGATTAAAGTTTTGGGATGTTACAGTGGGCTTCCCGTGCTCGCCACCGCCCGCAGCAAGGGAGAGGCGCAACCCTCCGGCGAACTGGCTGCCCAGGAGGATGGATAGTCGGAGCTGATCGGGCTCGGCCACCGCCGCCTCGGTGTTGCACTCGTCTGCATCGGCCTCGTGGTCGTCGGGTGAGGCGTTGAGCACCGTGAAGCGGGAGGCCTCGTCGCCGACCCGCTCGCCGCCGAGGACCAGGGCGCGGGGCATCGTCATCAACGAAACCCACACGCCGACGCTGCCCACTAGCCGTCTTCGCCTGCGCCAGCCGAAGCCAGAGCCGTCGGAGTGGGCGTTCCCCGTCGAAGAGGACACCTTCTCCATGAGGATGGCAATGGAACAATTGCCGTGGGACGTTCTGCCGATGCCGGAGCCAGACGCGCTCGCCTGGTCTCACGCCGACTGGGAGCAGGAGGAGGCCGAGCGCGCGGCCAGCATTAGGCCTCGCCGCCGGCGCACCCCTCATCGTTCTCGACGACGACGACGAAGCCGACCCGTTGTCCAAGCGGTGCGGCGACCCCGGCCAGGGCAGCTTCCCCCTCCCCCCGCAGCCGCCGAGTGACGACGATGGCAAGGCCGACCCCGACTACATAGTGTTCTAGCGCAACTTTGGCATGTGAGCGGCGGCGGCATCGGCATCGGCGTTGACACCGGCGTCGACATATTAGTTTCATTTGTTTTTTTAGCCTACTTTGGCCAAAAGTCGGGTATATGTGCGTTTGGCCAACTATGTACGAACTTGCCGTTGTTTAATTAAAATCTCCTATATTCACCCAAATTTCGTCGAGTTTTATCAAATTTTGGAAAAACGTGGAAACTTGGCATAGGATCGCGAGTGAGAAAAATGGTGTTTCAGACCGAAAGTTAAATCCATCCGGCGCTAAATAACGTCGGATTTCGGTCTGAAAACGCTCAATGAGCGGGGATGCTCTAAGGCAGCAACGGCTACTGGACAACTCAATGGCGAGTGTGACCACGGTTTTGTCATTGCAGAGGAGGAGAGACACTAGTTAACCGTGTTCCTCTCACTCGCTAGTTTTTTCTTTAGAATTGTCTGTTGCACCCTAGTGCCCTCCGTTGGCCCGTGTCAAGAAAATAAGGAAGAAAAAAAAGTGCCACTATACACTCGTATCATCAAGCTAATAATCATCAAGCAAATAAAAGGGAAATATAAAAGGCCAATGAGCTGAAAAGGCCCAAAAAGCAAAACGTACATGGGAAGAAAATGTGCGAAGGTCAGCCCAACATATGCCTGCCGCGTGCACGCCCAGGTCACTTTAAGTAAAATCGGGGATAACCTATGTGTAAGTCAATCGATCGGTTGGGAAAATCGTTCCAGATCGACGCGGGTGACGTCAGTCGACTGACCCCTAGTATAACTGAAGAGTGTCACGGACTTATGATATTGTAGAAGAATATAATGCAATTTCAGTTCGACTGATCGTCAAGTGACCGGCTCCAAATAACAAAAAACCCTGACAATTCATTCAAGAAAAATATAAGCAGTAAGTTTTGCAAGTTGACTTGTTGGTAATGTAGATAAAAAAATAGAATCAAGAGATAATTTTCAGATATGATGGTTGGTATAGTTCCAGAGATCATGATTGATGAGGTGACGGATGGCTGCTGTCACCGATCGAGAGAGGTTCAAACCATGCTTGATAAACGAAATCAGAGCGACACTTTGATCAATAAATATATGTTGTGTGAAGGAGAAGGCTCCTATGACTACATCTCAAGTCTCTTTGCATTTTGAGTGCTTTGGTCAGCAATGTGACTCGTATAATGGAGTATAGTATACAACAGCAATGAAATAAATTGACTTTCGACTGATCTTATACGTACAAAATAAAACTCTGCTAGATCCCACTTGCGCTCTATCGACGAAATGTGCCCCAAAAGGAACCGCACAAACCAAAGGAACAAACGCTCTCCTGCTAGTCCTGCAGCTGGTCGAGCGCCTGGAGAAGGAACGGCTTGAACCTGGTCATGTTGACGACGACGTCCTGCTTCATGATGATCTCGGCGATCCCCGGCCATCCCTGCGCGTGGATGGCCATGGGATCCTTGAACACGTAATGGTCTCTGGGGTACTTGTCCTTGAGCGTGGTCTCCTCCTCCGACACGTAGTACTCCACGTACCGGAGCTGCATGTCCCTTGCCGGCTGCCCGTAGAAGTTGGTGGCCATCCAGTCCATCTTGCCCCACGGCACGATCTGCACCAGCACGGCCCCCGTCGGCAGGAAGATCTGGTTCGTCATCCCGGCGCCGTGCACCGCCAGGAGCACGTCGGCGGAGTTCACCGTCGCCGCGAACCCGCGCACGTCCGCGCCGGCCTCCGCCACGGTCACGTCGAACCCGAGCTGCTCGCACAGTTCCCGCACGGCGTGCAGGTTCAGCAGCTTCCGCGTGCCCTTCCGCTCGATCATCAGCATCTTGGGCCTCGTCCCCGTCTTCTCCCCGAGCACCGCCGGCACGTCGCGCGGCAGGCCGTACGCGCGGCGCAGGAACCGGTTGTAGTCCACCATGGTGAGGTTGCGCGGGTTGCGCGTCGGGTGCGGGCCGATGATGAGGTCGCGGTCGCGGTACAGGCCCAGCTGCCCGCCGGGGAAGCAGTGCACGGACTCCTCCTTGTCGAAGTTGATCACCTCGTAGTTGGACAGCTTCTTCAGCAGCGGCGCGAACTTCTTCACCCACCACGGCTTGTAGTTGGTGATGAGGAGCTGCACCTCGCCGGCGTGGTGCGACGCCGAGAGGAAGAGCGGGATCAGCACGTCCGTGTTGTCGTGGAAGAAGTTGTCCGTGTAGCCGGCCGTGGAGAAGACCACCGCGGGCACCGAGTGCCGCCGGGCGCACTCCGGCGCGCTGGCGACGGATGGCACGGACTTGATGGTCACCTCCACGACGCCCGGGAGGAGGAAGGTGTCCTTGCGGGCGTACGGCCGGATCTTCTTCTCCCCGTTCTCGTCGAACGGGCCGGCGCCCGATGGGTTCACCAAGAACATGGTCTTCTCCTTTGGGCTGATCCGGACGTCGCCCGTGAGCTCGCACACAGACGGCCGCGCGTAAGGGAAGCCTTCGTCCACGGCGTTCTCGTCGCAGGTCATCTTGGCCTCCGGTGTATCGCCACCGTCTGACGAAAATAATACGGATCATCATAAGTTCATTTTTCGAAAGGGAGAGTTACCCCGGATCATAAGTTCACCGTACTGTAGTACTACTAACTACGAAGTAATTTTTGTACTTAGCTGATGAACTAAATTACATCATGGAAGCTGGAATTAGAGCTAAAATTGCGTTTTAAGGGACACGATCGATGCTGCTACCGTTACTCCGACACACTCTGTAACTCTGCTGTACTACTCGATCCTTGTTTCCTTTTTTTGATGTCTGTATAGCTACGATCTCTGTTTTCCTTTTTCGGATCCCATCCTCAATAGAAAGATTTAGGGAGAGACGTTGAGACAAGTCAGAAAAGGAAAGATGAGAAGTCTCACCTGGCTTCGTTACTACGGCCTCCTCCTTTTCGTCTTTCTGGAAAGGTTCCTCCTCCTTGTCCTCGGTCTTTGTCTCCTCTGGAAAGCCGGGCTCTTTCGGCTCCGTCTCATCTTTAGCCAGATCTTTCTCTTCGTCGACCTCGATCTTCTGCTGGACCGGCACGGCCTCCGAGCCCGGCTGTACCGTCGTCGACGCAGGCGGCGCGTTCTTCATCACCAGCGACGTGCTCTCTGACGACAATTCAATCACAAAATTTTCGTCGGTAACACATCAGCTTCTAAAACCAAAACAAGCATCCGAGAACTGAAACAAGAACCGGATCCTCACCGAAGACCGGCGAGTAGATGGCGAAGAGGCGGGCAAAGGAGATGTAGGTGAGCAGGGCGAGGCAGCACCCCGCGACGAGCCCGATCCCCAGCTTCTTGGGCTCGATCCTGCCCAGCTCCTTGGCCAGCCGCGGCTGCCTCCGCTCGCCCACCGGCCCCGGCGGCTTGGACGGCCGCGTGTACGCCGTGGACGCCATGGATGATGGACCAGCCAAGACCCAAAACCCAGCACGCGCGCGCTCGGTCACGTACGACCGATTCCCTCCCCGGACAGCACAAGAGACCAAGCCCACAGAGAAGGCTACCCCCGATATATCATCTGCCGATCGCCCGATCGATCACCACCAAACCGCGACTTCTTCAAATAAAAGCTTAAAATCGGTACAGGCGGAGGTGATGTAACATGTAGCCGATGATTGGGCCTCTGCCGGAAATAATGAGTTGTATATTCCGTTTTGTTCGTTGGAGTTGGGATGGGAGGGACTAGGCAGAGGGCTGCTAGCTAGCTACCTTCCTCTCGGGATTCCTTCCTTGTTTTGTTTGACTCGTCTGCTACTACTAGTACATGATGAGCACAATAATTTGGACTTGGCACCTAATCCCCGTCGTGGCCAGTGGGAGGGGGATCCGGCCTTGTTGAGTTGTCCCGTTCTGGATCATTGTTTTCCCTTGATGGTTCGGTTGCGGATGGAGACCTGTGGCCTGTGGGGAATCAGTCGCGGAACAAGTCGTTTGGACGTGGGAAGGTACATTATAGGTTGCTTGTTCAGTTTTCGCACTTCACCATGGCTCATGGGAAGGTATGGATTATTCCGTCAGTTAGGCATCGTTCGATCCACTCTGCTATTTATTTTTCGGTTTTGGCAATTATCCACTCTGCTAATTTGTCACCGTTTCTTCTTCTTCTTCTTCTTCTTCTTCTTCTTCTTCTTCTTCTTCTTCTTCTTATACGATGCTGAGAAATGCTGCTCAGATATGCAAGTGTGGATTAGTTTTCTCGAGTCATTAAGCTACTGCCAGTTCGCGCGATTCCTGAATCTGTTAACTGTATGCTCAATCATTCCCCGAATGGAGCTGGACACTGAGTTGTCAGAGATAAAATGCAAGCACGAACTTGTCAGCGGTTCCTACCAATCGAGCGAAACCATATACAAGTGCACGTTTCGGTTGATGGGGACGTGCTGCCTTCCTTTGCCAACGATGGCGCATCCTTGACCCAAGTGAAGGTACATGTGCTGGATCTGCCCCTTTTCAGTTCAATTTTAAACAGCCGTACGTATCCCTAGTGTTTATATCTTGATTCTTTGCTATCGATAGCTCCACTATATCTTCTTTAAACACAGGAATCATTCTATGAAATGAAAACATGCATCTGTGGGTTGTAGAAAATCTATTTATATTTTTGTCAAGACAACACAATTTTGACATGAACATATCAATTCTCTCTATTTGTCTAACTCTGGTCCATATGCAAACGGTTTAAACTCTAGTTTTTTGCTGAAATTTCACCAATTTATTAATAATCATCAACATCAATACAAAGAGCCCCCGAAGTGATAAAAAATGCAAAAAGGTACTTCGACCACCTACCGACGATTTTTTCGATAACGAGTATATATTAATATTGCGAAGATACCAGTTACACCCAGCCTCTGCAACAATGCATCGCTCTAGGGCAATATAGATGCTCAAAAAAAGATAAATTATTAAAAAGTCTCGCTACATCGATCTATTCCTTATAACAGCAGCACTAACACCACGAAGACATCACTAGAAGTCCAGCTTCTCCAAAAGCGATCCCTCCAAAAAGGGAATAGTGCATAAACACCGTCGTCGTCCGATCATAGATCTTACACCCTGAAGAAAAGCTCTCGCTCTCGAAACAATATCTTCAATAAGATCATTGTCAGGCACAACCAATTAAGGCCAGACCTTGAATTTTCACCCTGAAAGGCAAGACTTTAAACTTCTCATGTGCAGTCGCCCCCACTTGCAAGCCGCTCCTCCAACTCATGAATCACCAAGTCAATTCCTCATCCCCACAAAGATTCAAACCACCATCGCTAGTCCTCGGATCTCGGCTTTCATAACCTTCTCCACCAACACCGCGGAACGAGAACGTGCCCCATGATATTAACAGCCATGAGAGCTTCAAAGCGCTCCAAAAGGCCATAGTAAAACACATGTGCACACGACCGAATCTCCCGATCCAACAATCTCCAGGCATGAGTCGCCTAGTGGAGTTCGCTGGCGGAGCCTTCCAGAACACGCCACTGCAGCCCGATCGATAAGGAAATGTATTCGGTAAGTCATCATCTTGACGTGAGGAGGAAACCTAGGACCGCCACCTTATTCGAGGTCCCGGATGTGACTGGATGGTGGGATCCAGCCTACCTCCGCCTGGCCGACCGTCGACACCACCACGGTGCCCAGTAGTCGGCGCTGTAGACAAGACCGCGCCAGCCCGCCACTGAAGTCGAGGATCTAGACACGCACATGCTAGAAGACCGAGCGGGCACGGAGCACCCGGCGTAGCAGCATGGGCGCCTCCACCGCGGGGAAATAGCACCACACCTTAGAGGACGATGATACACGCTATTTGCCGGTCCCCGCGGCACCTCGCCACCGAGAATTCGCCGAGTTATAGACAAGAACTCGAGCCGAAGGCGTGCGGCCATCATTTCCCCTCCATCACCAGAGCCGAAAAATGTTTTTCGTAGTAGAGTTTGTTGAAGTAGACATACACAAAGTCGTTGTGCTAAGCCCGGAAAGGACGAGTGTACCAGAGCAGGAACCATCACTAATGATGACAATCGCAGATCGGAAGAGACTAATCTGAAACCACACCAACGAACACAGTACCCGGCCAAGTCCCATGAGATCTACCGGATGCATAACTCCACGCGCCCTCCGCTGACACTAGATGCACCACTAGACGCATGGATAGGACGGAGTGGTACTTATTCTGACTTCAAGATATAGCCACCTCCTCACCAACTCGAAAAATACACCGAAAAACAACCTAAATAAAGAACAAGAACCCTCGTGCCTGCGAGCGATAGTGGTTTGCCACACCTTCAATACCCTAAGGCCACCAGAGGCAGAGCGGACCGACGACTTCATTGAAGAAGGGGATGGAACCCTAGATAGGCTTTACGACTGCCTCCCGATCTCTTCTCTTGTAGCCTCACATGTACATCTAATTGACATCACAACAAATCAAACTTATATGTTTCCACGACACATAATTCAATGAAAATTTAAATCCACCGTTTTCGAAATTTGAACATAACATAGGGTGTAAGTATACCAAATAATCTAACTAACAGATTAAGATACACTCAAAAAGTTATCGCTCATGAAACTAGGTCATGTTGAAGTTGCTTGTGCTTGATGAAATTTGTGGATCCAACCTTTATGCTGCTCAGATCTGATAGTTGTTCACACATTCTTCATCTTGTCTCGCACACTCTCAATTATCACGTCTTTCCACGATGTCTTTTGGTCTCACGGTGTAAAGTGACCTTGCAATACTCCAAATGTTGTCTCTACGTCCTTATTGATTATTCACCCTTGGCAAAGTATCCTCTGCATTTGATCTCCCAAGTACTCATATCCGAAGACCTCAATGATAGATTTCTTCATTACTCTTGCTTCGGTACCCCCCCCACACACACCTCCCATGGAATTGTTCAGGGAATAACCGGTTTTTCGGTGGTTACGGGTTTGTTCCGGATCCGATTAATTTGTTTTAATCTGTATGCGTACTTTGCTGAGTAAAATACGGAGACCGAACGGTCGGTCCACATGAAGGAACCATCGCCTCCGTCCCCATTCTCTTTCTCGCCCAAATCTTCTTCGATCTACTATGGCTACACGAGAGGAGGCCACCTCCTGTTCTCCTTTCGTCTGTGTCTTAGGGTTTGTTCAGGAGATGCGGTTCGATCAAGATTGGAGGCGCACGACGCAGGCGGTATCGTCGACGATCGAGATGCTACGTGGAACGACACTTGCTTCAGAACCGCACGTGGAAGCGGAAAATCTTTTTTCACTGCCCACGACATGTAAATAACGCCTTAGATACATACACCCGTAAAAAAACGGCCTAGACCGGTTCCTAATCTAACCCGAAAACCACCCTCGAATCCCAAAAAGTCGGTTTTCCCATCAGATTTTTCCTTGGGGGGGGGGGGGTACCGAAGCAAGCCTCTTTCTTCATTCTCCTCAAATCACGTATATGGTCGTGCTCTCCCTAATAAGCAAGAGCTCATAAAAAAATCAGCTAGGACACCATACTTGATCATGTGAGATGTAGGCGTTTTCTTCTGTAATGGACTAGGAACAAGTGTGCCGGTACCGTTCCTCTTTCGCTTGAAGTATGTATCAGGTGCTTCAACATTAATTGCATTACACAAGAACAACTCCCTCGACATTCTGAAGTCACTTGAAGGTCTTCTCGTGATACCTCGTGTCATTTGAGAAGTGATCCACCGTAGCCGATAAGGTCTTCAAGCCTATCCCCACGAATAGTGACATGGTCAAGCACAAAAATGTCATACTTGTGGAAAATATAGAATCCATAATATTTCGGTTGTGTTGATTTGACCCTCATGGGGAGTATATATAGATGTACAAACTTGGAGGGCAGGAAGACTATGACTTGGAATACAAGATAGATTCTAAAGTCCTAGTCTATCTCTACTTGTGTACATATTCTAACATCCTCCCTCAGTCGTAGGGGGAGTGAAGCGGACGCTTGCGACTGGATTTGAAGTCTCGCGCTTCCATCGTCTTCACCTCCTTGTCATCATCACCTGTGTGGACATGATCATGGCTGGCACCTAGGAGCAGTGACTGCGTCCCCTTCTGGTGCCTCTCTTCCCTCCCGCAGTCACAACGGGAGTGGTGTGGACGCAAGTGATGACGCGAAGGCTGTTGACTGGAGTTCTTGAGTTGCTGTAGATGTTGTTCTTGATGTTGATGTCGAGGTAGCCGATCGTGATGTAGCCGTGGTCGAGGTGGGTGTGGTCAATGTCGTAGTCGTCGTATGTTGTGTGGCTGCCATTGCCGGAGGCGCAAAAAATTGCGCGTTTTTTGTTGTTGTTGACGAAGTTGCAGTTGTGGACGTTTTGCACCTTGTAAAGATACCGTCGGGGACGTCTCGCGGACGCGGTCGTAGGTGAGACCACCAGTTTTGCCAGAACTGGAGGAAGTCACCAAGCACAAACGGTTTTGCCAGAACCATATGCGCGGTCGTAGGGGCATCACAATTGTGACATCGGTTTGTTGATGCAGTCGTCAGTGTCGTGGGCGCGGTCGATGCCGTCGCCGGGGTCGTGGACGCGGCCATGCCGTCGTCGTGCCTTGCAGTGCGTGTACTGTCAGAGGGCGTCGTAGTTGTATGTCCATCGTGTGGACGATGTAGCGGCGGCAACGGTGTGTGTTGACGAAGATGTTGATGAATACCACATTGATATAAACCTTGACGATGATGTAGTCGGTGATGTCGTAATAGGCGACGTAGATCGTTGCTTAAAGGCGTCCCCTGCGGCAACGATGGTGTCGATGCCGTGTTTGTGTTCTCGAAGATGTAGTCGTACAACTTGTTGTAGACGTTCGCACCGATGTAGACCGGCTTGGTGTAGTGCAGCGTGGTGTAGACGATTTACTCAGCTTGCTTGGTACAAATTGGGATCTTGCATATGGTGGCCGGTCTCGTAGTGCATGTTGCACCCAGTGCTGGCGTATGGCTTGAGTTGATGCAATGGAGAATTTGCCGGCCGGTTGCTGCCACGTGCGCCCGTTGAGCCGGGCTGGAGTCCTTGGACCACGTCTAGGGATTTATTATTATTATTATTATATAGCTAAATTGGATCTAATCTATAGAATTTTGAAATTCAAAACCTGGATCTAATCTAATCTAAAGAACCAATCCAATCTTTGATTTTGATCGGGTGCCGCGCCCCCGAGGAATAATTTTCCCAGGGGCGGCGCGTTACGGAAGTGGTGGAAGAACCTAGGATCGACGCCGTGAGGGTAACCGCTCTGATACCATGTGGAAAATATAGAATTTCTAATATTTCGGTTGTGTTGATTTGACCCTCATAGGGAGAATATATAGACATACAAACTTGGAGGGCAGGAAGACTATGACCTGGAATACAAGATAGATTCTAAAGTCCTAGTCTATCTCTACTTGTGTACATATTCTAACAATACTTTGGACCCTTGTTGCTCTTAGTGTGAGCAAGATAGTCACCATCATACGATCCGACGATTAGTCACTAAAAATACTCTAGAAAAGAGCTCATTTGTAAAAAAAATAAGAACACCACACATCTCGATTTGTTGTTTGAATAGATCATAAGTGAAAGGACATTTATTATCCTACTCAGTTTTGGTGATCGGTAACAACTTGTGGACCCTGTTTACCGTGTGCTAATGGTGTCAGGTTAATCTACTGAAAAGTGAAAAGTCCACGGCATTTGGAAATATCCCTGGCTGAAATAAAATCTTCATGGAAGGTTCAGACAAGAATCTCTGGTCTGGACAGTCCGGAATCTCTGGTTTGAAGTCGCAGGCCGGAATCTCCGGTGTGCTAAGACCGGAGTTTTCGGTGTTCCCAACCGGAGTTTCGGCATGAGTCTCTGGTGTGGTCATCAAAACCAAGTCCGTGCCACTCTATATAGGGGTCCGCAGATTGTCCGGAGATGGACCGGAATCTCCGGTGGGAGATGCTTACAGACCAGAATCTTCGGTCTCCAGATCGGACTCTCCTGTGTGGTATTTCCCTAACGGGCAGAAAACGGTTTGAGCTGAGTGGGCCTATAAAAAGAGGACTTCATCCCCTACCTCCAGTTGCTCGTCTCAGAACAGAAGAGCACCCAAAGTAGAGCCACCAAATCAACAAGATCTCCCCCTCTAGCCATTCAAAGTCCTTGATCTTTGGAGAATCAAAGGAGGAGGCCTTGATCTACATCTTCACCAAAAGGGATCTTCATTTCCCTCTCATTCACTTGAGGGCCCTTGCTCTAGTGTTTCATTGGAAATCCTAGGTCTTGATTTGGTTCTTACAAGCTTGTCTTTGTATTGTGACATATTGCTTGCATTCGGGAGCCTCCAATTCAGTTGTGGATGTGTGCCTCGAACTTGTTGTAAAGGTGCCAGTTTCAACCTAAAAGGTTACCGATATAGTGGAAGAGTGAATCAATCCCTTTGGGGTGAGAACAAGGGAGGCCTTTTGTGGCGTTGGTGGTTTGAAATCACCCCTCTCCAAACGCATACGTACTTTCCCTCAAAAGGAAGGAATTGCGGGAAATCATCCTTGTGTCTCTGCATGCTCCATTTCGGTTACCTCTATTCTTTATTGTACTTTACTTATATATTTCTCTTGCTTAGTTATTTGTACTAGTGTGAAATATAGGTAAATTCACCTTAGTTACACATCGAGAGAATTTACCTTTTATGTCAAACCCTTAATTGAAAAAGAGTAAAATTTGAAGTAGCATTTATTCACCCCCCTCTAGGTGCCCATACAATCTTTTCAATTGGTATCAGAGCCTCGGCTCTTTATTTGGGCTTAACCGCCTAAGAGTGTATGGGTAGTTAGGATAAAGATGGATGGGTGAGGCTAGCACCTCGGTGACCATGGAGGATCTCAAGAAATTGGAATCAAGCTTGAGCTACTCCCTGGGCAACAAAATCCAACAGTTGCATCAACTAGTTGAGCAACTTGTTGAGGAAAAGATAGCCTCACCACCTCCTTATCAAGAGGAATACCCTACGATTTCAAAGGTGAACTCTTCGGCTAAACCAATGATTGAAGTAGTGGAGGATGAACATAATGCCAATAACTCCTCCACCAAAAAAGGCAATGGGAAGGAAGAGCACCATGTGGTTCCCGGTTGGTACTCTCCCGACCCTCCGATCCCTCATCCACATATAAATAATAGAGGTGACCCACCTATGCTAGCTGCATATTCTTTTTCTCAATGGCAAGTTTTGATGAAATCTCATGTGCACATCTCTTGCATTGACTTTTGGAATATTATTGAAGAAGGACTTAAAATTGAGGATCCAACGAACTTGATAATAAGAGAAGTGGTCAATAGTCAACTCAATGACACCGCGTTGCACATGATTGAACTTGGCGTGGGGCCAAAAGATTTTCCTCACATTGAACACCTCAACACCACCAAGGAAGCTTGGGATTCTCTCATTGATTTGTTTGTTGGAAATGAGCGCATGAGAAGAAACTGGTATGATGCCTTGAGCAATGAAGCCGAAGGTTTCTATATGAAGGATGATGAGGACCATGAAGACGTGTATCGAAGACTCAAATCCACTGCCATGGTCTTTAGAAATGTTAGTGCCTCTCATGTGGATGATGCTTGGATAAAAAAGAAGTATGTGAGTGTGCTCATGCCCTTCAAGCCCACCGACTTGAAGAGTCTCCAAGGAAGACACAACTACCATCTCATGACCTCCAATGAAGTAATACAAGAGATGTCTGCCTTTAAGGTTACTGCCAAGAATGCAAAAGATGCCCGTACTCGTGCCCTTGGAATGAGTAATGGTGTTAATCTTGCATTGAAGGCCAAGGTTGTGGAGTATGAGGAAGAAGAAGGAAGTTATGAAGTCCTGACTATGAACCACCTTGAAGATGTCAAGGTTGCTCATGGTGAATACATGGCCTTCTATGCAAGGAACCTTTGGAAAGATCCCTCCAAGGCCAAGATGGACATGCAACAAAGAAGCAACCCAAGTGGTAGAAAAGAGAATGGTTCAAGATTGAGAACTTGCTTCAACTGTGGTGACCGCTATCATTTTGTTGCTGAGTGTCCATATGAGAAGAGAGAAGATCATGGTGGTGGACTTATATTGAATAAAAAGTCAAAGGTCCCTTTCAAGATGCCTTTCATCAAGAAGAATGTCACCAACAAGAAGTCGGCTGACATTGATTTGATAGCATATGGAGATTTCTCATCCAATGATGAAGATGAGGAGGAAGTAGAAGAAACATCAAATGGTGTGGCAGCCATCACCACCGCCTCTAAATCCACTTGCTCACTCTTCGACTCTCCAAGTGAGAATATCTACAACAAGAATGTCACTTGCCTTATGGAAAGAGCCTCAGAGGTATCATCATCTCCTCTGCCCCCCTCTATGATCAATGATGAATTGAATGATGATATAACTCTTGAGGTGAAGGAGGAATTAGTTTATTTCAATGTTTATATGACTAATTTGCAAGGGGAACATAAGAAGCATTTTGTGAATCTCTTGAATCAAATTTATCATAGACAAGAGCTTCTTGATGAGAGATGAAAACTTGGGAGAGAGCACATTCTTGAGATGGACTCTCCAACTAATGCTCTAGAATAAGAGCAAGAGACTAGGGAGTCTCTTGAGGAAAAACTTGAAGGCCTCGATGAGGCAAATGATAAAATTTTCACTAAACTCATTAAGGAACGTGATCATGCCATTACTAAGTATAAAAATGCTAAAAAGGATAAGTTTGAGTTTGGTGTTGTTCATGACAAACTTGCCGAGGACTTTAAGAAGATTTACAAGGCTCACGAGGCCTTGGAAAGTGTACTCTTGACTCTCAAAAAGTCTTATGCTTCAAGCTCAATTGACTAATGATTCTTCACCTAGTATTTTCATTCCTTCTAATAGTACAAAAATCCTTGAGGAAAATGCTAGGTTGAAGGGGAGCTTGCAAAGGCCACCTTCCTCGAAGGAAACAAGTCTCTTGATGACCTTTTGAGTAAGCAAAGGTCAAATAATGAGAAAGGAGGCATTGGCTATGTGTCCAAGGCCAAGAAGAAGAACAACAATAAGATCACGGCCAAGCCCGCACAAGCAAAAGACAAGACCATTGTGGGTAGTAATACCACAAGTGGAAAAACTATGTCACAAGATGACTTTGCGGGAATTGCTAATCCTCACTATGTTTTAATGCATGATTATTATGGTGATGTTTATGCACAACATGGTGGCCCACTTGATGGTTATATTTCTTGGTCTGTTTGGGCTCCCAAGACCCTTTTCACTAACAAAAGAGGACCCGTTGAAAAATGGGTACCTAAAAACTAGTTTTGATCTCTTGTAAAACTATGCTTCCGACGGGTCAAAGTGGGTGCTTGATAGTGGATGCACAAGTCATATGACTGGAAGCAAGGCGATAATGACGGAGATAAGGCTGAATCATGATCAAATAACCGTCACATATGCCAATAATTCAAGGTCTCACGTAATGGGTCTTGGCAAGGTTGTGGTTGCACACGATACTACTCTCGTGGACGTCATGCTTGTTGAGACCCTTAGGTATAATTTACTTTTAGTACGTGCTCTTGGAAGATGGGATTTGTCGTATTTATTGATAATGATATTGTGGTTCTCTTGTGGAGCAAGACCCTAAAGGCCGCTTTCGTTGGGTATGTTGAAAATGACTTGTATGTGGTGGACTTTTCGGGGAAAACCACAACAAGTGCGATGTGCCTATTCGGAAAGGCCAATGTGGGTTGGATATGGCATCGCCGTATAGCCCATGTCAATATGAGAACTTTGCAAAGTCTCCACAAGGGTGGCCATATTGTTGGACTAAAAGAAAATGTTTGTTCTACCAAAGATTGTGTGTGCACGGCTTGTGTTGAAGGGAAAATGCATGATTCTCCCCACAAACCCCAATAACATCGTAAAGTCCAAGAGGATCTTGGAACTCCTTCATGTGGATCTCTTTGGTCCTCCATCTCATGCGAGTCTTGGTGGGAAGAAACATTGTTTGGTGATTGTTGATGACTACTCAAGATATACATGGGTATACTTCTTCAAGTTGAAGAGTGAGACCCAATAAAACTTCATCGACTTTGTCAATATGATTCAATGTCAATACAATGTCCCCGTGTTGGTGATAAGAAGCGACAACGACACTGAGTTCAATAACTACACCTTGAATGGATTTCTTAGTGAGGAGATAAAACATCAATATTCTGCTGCATATACCTCTCAACAAAATGGTGTAGCTGAGAGGAAGATTGGGACATTAATGGATATGGCAAGGTCCATGTTGGCGGAGTTTAAGTCTCCATACAACTTTTGGGCCAAGACAATCTCCACAGCATGCCATGCATCGAACCGGCTCTACCTCCACAAAAAGTTGATCAAGACTCCATATGAGATACTTATTGGTAACAACCCCAACGTTTCATACTTCCGGGTGTTTGGTTGTAAATGTTTCAACCTCATAAAAGGTGTTCGTTTGTCCAAATTTGATTCCAAAGCTTTAGAGGGTATTTTTGTTGGCTATGGTCTCGATTCCCACACTTATAGAATCTATGATAGACTCTCCAGGATCGTCATAGAGTCTTGTAGTGTGGTTTTCGAAGAATATAATGGCCCCCAAGTGGGACAAGTTGATGTTTGTGATGTAGATGATGAAATACCTCAAGATGCCATAAGAAGAATGGGTGCGGGATTCATTCGCCCCATTGAGGAACCCCTTGTGGTGGATGGAGAAGAACTATGCTCTACTTGTGTGGAGCCCTCATCTTCACAGGATCAACAAGCTCCCATTGTTGAAGCCAATGATGACGCAAGCCAAAGACAAGCTGAGAACACTCACCATGTTGATCAGGCTGGAAGCTCCAGGCTGGATTATCTGGCCTCTCCATTGACTAGATTGTTCAGCCCTGTGCAGTCAATTACACAAGGCAGATTCATTGAGTCATCTGCAAGATCATCTCAAGGCCTTTCAAGGAGTATTCCTGATCAAGACCAAGATCAACCTGTACCACATGATGATGAGAATGAACCCATTGATGATCAAGGTCAAGATGAACGTCAATACGAGGATCAAAATGATGAAGATATCCCCATGAGAAACAATAAGGAGATCGAAGATCGTCGCAAATCCTGAGTGGATAGAATGTTGGAAAGAAGATGCCACACTCTTGAGAATGTTCTTGGTGATCAAGGCAAGATTGGTAGCTCAAGGGTTCTCTCAAATTGAAGGTATTGATTATGGAGACACCTATGCTCCCGTGGCTCGCCTTGAGTCCATCCGTATCCTTCTTCCTTATGTTGCACATCATATCTTTAAATTGTAACAAATGGATGTGGAAAGTGCTTTTCTAAATGGTCCATTGCAAGAGTTGGTTTATGTTAAGCAACCCCCGGGGTTCGAGGATCCCAACTTCCCAAATCACGTCTACAAGCTTGATAAGGTGCTTTATGGGCTTAAACAAGCTCCACGCACGTGGTATGAGCACCTTAGAGAGTTGTTGTTTGACCGTGAGTTTGAAGTTGGGAAAATTAATCCCACTCTTTTTACTTAGAAAGTTAACGGGGAGCTTTTTGTTTGCCAAATATATGTTGATGATATC
Organism: Avena eriantha; assembly: GCA_910589775.1. NCBI lineage: Eukaryota > Viridiplantae > Streptophyta > Magnoliopsida > Poales > Poaceae > Avena > Avena eriantha. Next base: position 151,153,999 of record OU342744.1, read on the forward strand.
ATCTTTGGTTCGTCTAACAAAGCATTTAATGATGAATTCTCAAAGCTTATGACTGACAGGTTCAGGATGTCTATGGTGGGAGAGTTGAGGTTATTCCTGTTGGAAATAGGCCCTAGAGACAAATAGTAATAAGGACTATTATCATATTTCATAAAGTTTATGATTAAATTTTATATCATGCTATAATTGTATTGAGTAGAAACATCAATACACGTGTGGTATATAAACAACTAGGGATTCCCAGTGAAACTCTAGTCACTAGTTCATTGGTCAACAGATGATCAAGTTTCCTAATCATGTGGCATTTATGCCAGTTGGAAATGGAGTCAACTCATTCTGAGAATGAGATGATGAACCAATACCCAACCTAAACATCGTGACCCGATCATGTCACCAAGTTCAAGTTACGATGATTAGAAATGGATCCTCATAGACTATTCCTTAGACCATGGGGCTATATCAATCACTATCTCCCGAGAATGCTTAGATAGCATCAAGCGCCACTTGGTAATACAATGGTTATAAAGGTGTGTTCAGGTACTCGAAGGAAACCGTAGAGGAAATATATGTCAAGAGCGGGATTTGTCCGTCCATGTGACGGAAAGATACTCAAGGGCCCACTCGGAGAAGTTATATCCAATAGCTACGCAGCTTGTGATTTGATCACAGGGATATCACTTGTCGGAACGAGTCAAGTAGCATTGTTCAGTAATGAGATTTAACACGACATGGTGATGTCATTGATCAGATCTCAGGCAACGCAAGTATCAAGAGACAAAGGGAATAAGACACGACCGTCCTGGTTCAAAACAATGAAAGATCTTCGTGGAACGCACAGGGGTCACATGGCCATCTAGGTCCCTCTATTGATCATTGGTCCGGGAGTGCCTGACCATGTCTGGAGTGTTCCCGAACCGTAGGGTATCACGCTTAAGGGTTTGATGACGCTTAGAGAGTGTTTATAGGATCAGAAGAATCACCGAAGAATAGTAGATAGAAAACCGGAAGGGTTTCGGTAAGTCCGGAGGATGTCTGGAGTGGAGGTGGAAGGTGTTCCATAACCACGGAGATTGAATAATATGTGAATGAATGTTAAATATTGATTTAATCATTTATTCATAATTATTTAATAAAAGAGAAAATCAATTAAAAGGTCAAAAGGCTTAATGGGCCAATTCCCGGAGGGGAAAGGGCCCATTAGGGAAAGGTGAGAGGGAGAAGGGACAGAGGGGGTGGCCGGCGGCGCCACCCCTCCCCCTCTCCTCTCCTTTAGTCCCACCCCGGGACTTTGAGGGAGGTAGTACCTCCCCTCCCACTATATATAGTGGGGGTATTTGGCCAGATAAATACACACAATATTCAATAAAGGCCTTCTCACTTTTGGGAAGACCTCCAATTGATATTCTCTCTCTCGTGACCGTGGTCCCAAGTTCGGACTTTGCGAACGAGAGACATCTTCACCGCGGAGCGCAGTCGCGCTGCGGGATTCAGATCCAGGACCTCTACTTCTGCAACTGCTGCTGGATCAGGGAAGCGGGAGACATCGTCAGACACCGGACGTGAGTAACACCCCGTGAAGTGTCACACTTGAGGAACTCAATTCGTTGGAGCCGCTAGAGCGCAAGGACTTCAGCACGACCATGAGGTCGGCTTCGGCTTGTCTACATCGACCACGCTCTCCTGAGCGTTGACAATGCTTTTCGATCTTCAAGGGTAAGTTCCCGAAAAGCCCCTCCCGTTACTGTATTACTAATAGATAGGTCCTGGCAACATCAGGGGTTCAGGGGCGTAGGGTAAAAATTTATTGTTTTCATACACAGAACCCCTACAGTGGTATCCGAGCTAGATCTATGTGTAGTAATGCTAGTACGGGTAGAACACACGAGATGTAGCGTGTGGGCGTTGATATTTTAGTTGTTACTCTCCCACGTGTACTTGTGTATACCGCAATAATGCTTGATGAAGCGGCCCCCAACCGACTTTACGCGTTCATTCACGAGACTGGTCCATGCTTGACATACGGCTTGTACCGTATAAAGTGGCTTAGGGGGGTGCCTGTCTCTCTCGCACTAGTTGGTATGCCATTTACAACGGAGGGCCCCGAAAGGGGTGTAGTAGAGACAACTACTTGATCAGTCTTGTGCTGAAAGTTTGTAGGTAAGAACGGTTCTTATGCGAAAGCCCATTCAGCCACGTAAAACATGCAAAGATAAAGTAGAGGCATCTAACTTTGTTTTGTAGGGGGGTTTCTTTGTGATATGGTTGTGGTAAAGGTAAAGTGATTACCTTATGTTATGTAGTAGTAGATAGTCACAGAGGTGACGGACTACCACGCCGGAAAGACACCGGTACCCTGGTGTCTACGGCGCCGGAATCTTGTGACGATGGATGGAGATCACGATGTGAAGGACCATATCACATCGCATTTACATTCAATGTTATTGTTTGTATATCTTATTGTGTGCTAGTATTAGATACTCGACGGTACCCTAATAAGATGATCCCTGTTAAAATTACCAATGATTGTGTTCCCCCTTAGTGTGCACCACCAAGAAAGTTCTTCTGTATGAGGCGACCCACGGTGAGTGGGTGTCAGACATATCTACGTTCACATACAGTGGGTCTAAGCCATGTTGCACAACGAATACACTAAGGTTGTGTTGGCGAGCCTAGCACATTACAGAGACGTGGCCTCGGAACACGGATGGTTGAAATATCAAGCACGAGTCACATGAATGATGTGACCGACGTTTAGCGTCCACCCTAGAACCCACATTGATGGCCGTGATGATCGGGGGAGATGTGGGGAACTAGGGTCGTGTTATCACTAGGAACACTTCATGGGATAGGTGTTTCTGAGTGGAGTTATTATTAACTCATTTAATTATAAATTTAGTCTAAATTCCTTTTGCAATTATAAATGTAGAGATGGCTCACCGTGAAGCTTACTTTGTCATTGTGGAATGGGTAATGGGTTAGAAACTTAGACTTGATGGATCCAACTTCCCTAGTTGGCTTGTGCGCCTGAATGATCTCCTTACTAGGAATCATGTGGTAGACTACATACGCCGCACGATGGATTTAACTGATCCAGACCACTATGAGACCCCACAAGAGCTGGCAGACCGCTACTATCATCAAGAGATGTCCACCTACATTCAGATAATAATGCATTATGGAATGGTGGATGAACTCCATCCGCTCATGGGTGATCTTGATCCATATTCGATGGTGGATCAGCTGAGACCAGAGTTCATAATCCATGTGCGCATGTGGAAGCACGAGCTGCTTGGAGAGTTCCTTTCCATACAGATGGAGGAGCACACATGTCTGAAGGGTCACTTGGAGCGCATGCTTGATGAACACATGAGACTGGTTCACTTCATGGACTACTGGATGAATGATCCGTTTGCAATAGGCGTGCTACTTCGATTGTTGCCTGCCAGCTACGAAGGACATGTCCGAAGTAGTATTATGAGTGGTGATACGGAAACATTGGATTTCCAAGAGTTCATATTACGTTTCAGGAACGTAAAGGTTGAACCAATCACCGGTAAGGTCATCAATGACAAAGGTATATATTTGATATACAATTTTATAAATGTTATAATATTGCAAACACATTTGTAGTGTTAAGTATATTTGATACTTGTTCTGTTTTACTGAAAACAGGTCCTTCTACATGAGAGGTGCTTGCTGGAGAGGAGGCGACGTTGCGTGTTGATGGCGAGCATGATGATGATGGCCAATGACACTCTCCCTCAACATTTATCATTTAGTTTATGTTTAGGATGATTATTGTAATCAAAATATTATGAACTTCTTTAGTGTGTCTCACACTTTGTGAGACGGTTATTCATATGAGCTTGTAACAAACAGTTGTTCCACTTTTATGAATGATTTCTATTCGCGTTCATATCTTGTTTGATTACATGTGAATTATCCTTGTTGTTTGAAACTAATTAGTTATGCATGAACATTTGTAAAATACTGAAATGCCTTTAAAAATACCCAACTTAATGATATGTTCATTAATGAATGAAACCATTGTTTAAATTCAAAGTTATGTGATAATATGTGACAGTCATTTGATTACTTATCATATATGAATCATGCCTAAGTTTGGCAAAATAACTTGAACACCGTGTATTACTTGAATACAAAGTGTTTTCATGAATTGTTAAAAGTAGATACATATTCGATGTATTGTGTTTTGACAAATGGTAATTATCATTATATGATTGTTTATAAAGAAGTTTACCAAAGGAAACATACGTATGAAACTATTTGATATGATCAAATTATTTCATGAAACAAGGGTATTAAAGATAAAAGAGAATCTAATTACTACGATTTGATCAATAGTAATGAAATTCGACTTTATAAGATTGGCATAAAACAAATTGTGAAATGCAAAGCATTTTGAAACGCCAAAATGCAAAGCATCACAATGTGTTATTTTGATATCAAAATGGGTGAATAGATGGCACCAAACAAATCATTGTAGTGTAGATGTAGAGACCATTACTTAGAACGCCAAAATGCAAAGCATCACAATGTGTTATTTTGATATCAAAATGGGTGAATAGATGGCACCAAACAAATCGTTGTAGTATAGATGTAGAGACCATTAGTTAGAAATAGCTAGCACTCAATTAGAATATATAGTGAACCATTTGAATTCGTGAAAGTGGATCCATATTTAGTATGGATCATCGTGAAAGTTTTGGGGTTATTCGATATAACCAAAACAATAGCGAATAAGTCCTTGTAGAGTATTCATTGGATGCCTTGAATACAAAATCCATAGCTAAAACCAAAAGAGAAGCAAAACTTGTATTGCTTGGATTTTGGTACATTTTCGAGAAAGTTTGCATTCAGTGATGTTTCTCGATTATGGAGAAAATGGAAGATAGTGTGAAACACGATGGGGATTCAAATCCCTGCATCAAAGTGTTGAGAAGCACAATGGACAACGTTCCTGAACGATTCTTTTCACAAAGGAAAGAATCAATGATAATGATCATTGTGTTTTCCCCACTGGTGTTTTCACTATATGAAGTAGGATTCAAAATGTAACCCATATCTTGTATGGAGACATTTGTGAATCATTTGTCATGATTCTTAGAATATGACATACCTACGAACTACTAAGGAAATAATGGTAAGCTAAAGATATGAGAAATCCCAAAGTAAAATTCACTTGAGATTAGAAAGCAATTCGTTGCTAGATCTCACAAGTAAAAGGGGTTACTTGAATTTTCCCAAATGACTGCAAAGCCATAGTGGAAAAGGGGTGAATGACAAAAGCACAATTTGTCAAGTATTGGACGAATTCAAATGAATTTGATTCAAGTGTGCTAAGTGTCTAGTGGATTTAAAACTAGTAAAAGTACTAGTATCTCATAGTAAATCTCTCACTTTGATATTTGATCAAAGGATTTTGAAGTTGTTCAAAATAGTGAGTGGATATGCAATTTGCATGAAATTGAGTGGGAGCTATGAAAGTCTTCCTAAAAACAATATGTGAATGGCATATTTTTTAGTGGGAGCAATATAAGTCTCAAATTCAAATATGTAGGAACATAGTTTGAGTAAGAGTAGTCACTCATACCCAAATATGTTGGGAACATATTTTGAGTGGGAGCTTATAGGAGTGATTCTTAAGTATGTTAAGAATAAAAGCGCAAGTACCGATAAATAATGATTTATAAGGTGTAGAAGTTGATAATAAGAATATTATGATATTATGTAGTATTCCTTGAGGGATTCTGAAAAGGGTTTCGGAATAGAAGTTAATTAAGGAACTGGTCCTTAATAACTCAAGTTAGGAATAGTATTAAGTTTAACATCAATGGTTGAAAGAAAGAAAAGGATGATCATCATCCACTATGTTGAGACATAGGTTCTATCTTAGAAAAGCATGATGATAACTCAACATAATATATGATCCAATAAGGAATGTTTAAAAGTGATTAAGTTTGAATCACAAATCGTTGAGCTGAGTTGGTCCGTAGTGTCTAATAGAGAACTATAGACATATTTTCCTAATCCATAAAGGATGACATATCTTAAAACATAAAGGGTTATGTTATAAGGGAATATGTTGGAAACTCCTGTAAATACCGATTAAAGTCAAGTAGGAAGCGAGGTGAACAAAACATCGAAAGATGCACAGAGTGCACTAGTGTTTCGATGAATACATTTATAATAATGGATAAGGGTACCATCTAAAGTGTTGTATAATGTTATGGTGGGGCTAGTTCGCTTTTAACGTAGAATGATGTGTCTCAGGGCACAGTGTCCATGAGAAAGCCCTCGAGTTTGATCTAACGTCATTGTAGGCTCCTGGAATCAGGCCTCGTTCTACTGCCATAGCGACGATGCATACACACGAATGTTATCATGTGATGATAAAGTATTAATGTCAATCAAGGTGACATTAGTAAGTTGCAAAGGATTTGGGACTGTAAAGTACAGACCCAAGACTCAACCTCTTCCATGAGCAAGCATGTTCAGGGTACCAGATATATGGTGCCAACGATTAAGAACAATGCAGCTAGTTTATTTGTACTCTAGTGCAAGTGGCAGACTGTTGGAAATATGCCCTAGAGACAAATAGTAATAAGGACTATTATCATATTTCATAAAGTTCATGTTTAAGTTTTATATCATGCTATAACTGTATTGAGTAGAAACATCAATACACGTGTGATATATAAACAACTAGGGGTTCCCAGTGAAACTCTAGTCACTAGTTCATTGGTCAACAGATGATCAAGTTTCCTGATCATGTGGCATTTATGCCAGTTGGAAATGGAGTCAACTCATTCTGAGAATGAGATGATGAACCAATACCCAACCTAAACACCGTGACCTGATCATGTCACGAATTTCAAGTTACAATGATTAGAAATGGATCCTCGTAGACTATTCCTTAGACCGTGAGGCTATATCAATCGTTGTCTCCCGAGAGTGCTTAGATAGCATCAAGCGCCACTTGGTAATAGAGTGGTTATAAAGGTGTGTTCAGGTACTCGGAGGAAACTGTAGAGGCAATATATGTCAAGAGCGGGATTTGTTCGTCCACGTGACGGAAAGATACTCAAGGGCCCACTCGGAGAAGTTATATCCAATAGCAGCGCAGCGTGTGATTTGATCATAGGGATATCACTTGTCGGAACAAGTCAAGTAGCATTGTTCAGTAATGAGATTTAACATGACATGGTGATGTCATTGATCAGATCTCGGGCAATGCAAGTATCGAGAGACAAAGGGAATAAGACACGACCGTCCCGGTTCAAAACGACGAAAGATCTTCATGGAACGCACAGGGGTCACATGGCCATCTAGGTGCCTCTGTTGATCATTGGTCTGGGAGTGTCTCGACCATGTCTGGAGTGTTCCTAAACCGTAGGGTATCATGCTTAAGGGTTTGATGATACTTAGAGAGTGTTTATAGGATCGGAAGAATCGCCGAAGAATAGTAGAGAGAAAAACTAGAAGGGTTTCGGTAAGTCCGGAGGATGTCCGGAGTGGAGGTGGAAGGTGTTCCATAACCATGGAGATTGAATAATATGTGAATGCATGTTAAATATTGATTTAATCATTTATTCATAATTATTTAATAAAAGATAAAATCAATGAAAAGGTCAAAAGGCTTAATGGGCCAATTCCTAGAGGGGAAAGGGCCCATTAGGGAAAGGTGAGAGGGAGAAGGGCCAGAGGGGGTGGTCGGCGCCGTAGTGGGCCAGCCCCCCTCCCCCCCCCCCCCCCGCGAGGGGCCCATGGTGGTAGCTAGCGGCGCCACCCCTCCCCCTCTCCTCTCCTTTAGTCGCACCCCGGGACTTTGAGGGAGGTAGTACCTCCCCTCCCCCTATATATAGTGGGGGTATTTGGCCAGATAAATACACACAATATTCAATAAAGGTCTTCTCACTTTTGGGAAGACCCCCAATTTATACTCTCTATCTCTCTCTCTCTCTCTCTCTCTCTCTCGTCACCGTGGTTCGAAGTTCGGACTGCGCGAACGAGAGACATCTTCACCGCGGAGCGCCGTCACGTTGCGGGATTCAGATCCAGGAGCTCTACTTCCGCAACTGCTACTAGATCCGGGAAGCGGGAGTCATCGTCAGGCACTAGACGTGTGTAACTCCCTGCGAGGTGTCACACTTGAGGCACTCAAGTCGTTGGAGCCGCTGGAGCGCAAGGACTTCATCATGACCTTGAGGTCGGTTTCAGCTCGTCTACATCAACCACGCTCTCCTGAGCGTTGGCAACGCTTTTCAGTCTTCATGGTTAAGTTCGTGAAAAGCCCCTCCCGTTACTGTATTACTAATAGATAGGTCCTGGCAACATCAGGGGTTCAGGGGAGTAGGGCAAAAGATTATTGTTTTCATACGCGGAACCCCTATAATTCCTTGGTTTTGAGATCAAGCAAGTAAGAGGAGGAACTTTCTTCAATCAAGCCAAGTATACTCAAGACATGCTCAAGAGGTTCAGCATGAAAGAACTAAATGGAGAACCTACTCCCATGGAAACCAAGACTCATCTTGAACTAAATCCAAATGGTAAAGATGTGGATCAAATGGTATACCTATCTATGATTGGTTCTTTGCTTTACCTTTGTGCATCTAGACCCGATATAATGTTAAGTGTAGGAGTGTGTGCAAGATATCAAGCGGCTCCTAAATAAAGCCACTTGATGGTGATCAAAAGAATCTTTCGATATTTGGTTCATACCCCAAACTATGGTGTGTGGTATCCTAGGGGCTCAACATTCTCTCTTTGCGGGTACACGGATTCAGATTGGGCTAGTGACAAGGATGATAGGAAATCAACCTCCGGGCTTGCCAATTTCTTGGTAGGTCCTTGGTGTGTTGGTCCTCTAAGAAGCAAAATTGTATATCTCTCTCCACCGCCGAAGCCAAATATGTGACAGTCGCTAGTGCATTCACTCAATTGTTATGGATGAGGCAAACTTTAAAGGAATATGGTGTCCATTGTGACAAAGTGCCTCTTTTATGGTACAATGAAAGTGCTATCAAGATTGCCTATAACCCAAAGGATCATACAAGGATGAAGCATATTGAGATTCGTCATCATTTCATTAGAGATCATGTTGCTCGGGGAGGTATTGAGCTATCTTATGTTCCAACCAAAGACTAACTTGCCGATATTTTCATGAAGCCTCTTTATGAAGCAAGGTTTTGCTATTTGAGGAATGAGCTAAATAGCGTAGATTCAAGGAGATTGACTTTGATCATATTGCATACTCACCTATATCTTGATCCTTATTTGGTTCAAGTGTGGGCATAGAGATAGGGGGAGTGCGGTCCTAATCCATTGGGCTATCACTCCCCCCATAATGCCAAAAGTAACAATGTCATACTTGTTATATCATTTCTATGATAAGTGGGCTTCAATGACGAGTAGTGTCTATGAACTAAGGATATATCCTCGCGGTGTCATGACACATCTACTCAAACATGGTGGCTATGGTCACCGACCCTCTCATTATGGAGAGGTTGCATCTCATTGATAATTTTTGGGTCTTTTATCAGATTTGATTGCATATTCTCTTAGTCGGTTGTTTCATGGCTTTGCTTTCAATCCTCTTGCGGTTTATGATCTTTGTAGTATGGTATCTTATCACAAGCCTTATTCCCTTCCCTAAAAACTTGCTTTTTGTCATATATGTCCTCATACACTTAAACTGGAAGTTTTGGTCGAAGAGGGCTGGAGTTTCCGGTGTTTTCACACCGGAATCTCCTTCCAGTCCGGAGTTTCCGGTATATGGTCTGAGACGGTTTCGGGCGCTGAGAAAAAGGAGAACGGGGTGAGAGAAATAACCAGTTTCTTTCTTCTACCCAGACCTCCCCCCACTCACCCGTCGCCTCCTCCTCCAGAATCATCGTCTGTGGCCCTGCTGTCGCTGGGATCCACCGTGCCACCGGCCTCCTCCACCCTCCCCATCATTGGGGAATTCCCCATTGGTGGATTTACTCCAATGGACGAATCTGGTACATCTTCTCTCACCATGAACCTAGGGTTCTTCCCCTTTGCTTATTTGGAGTAATGTACCAACTTCTTCCACTAGAATCTCGTTTTTGCATGCACTCCTCTAACATTAGCTTCAGTTCCTTGCTCGATTTGTTCAAAATAATGTCTCCCACAACCTCCTTCGAGCAACCTGATCTTCAGACCAGAGTTTCTTGTCTCTCAGACCGGAGAATCCGGTGTGCTTTTGCACATGCCAGAGATTCTAGTGTTACTCGCCAAAGACTCCGGTGTGGTTTACTTCTGGCACATCTAGCAAGCGTTTGAGGCTTTTGTCTTGACTCTTGGACATATATGCTTATCTCCATGCTTTCCCCTTCCTCTATATTCTCAGGTGGCTCTGGTTCACATCGTGCACCTCTCACCAAGGCCTAGTCCAAAAGGAGGGAGCCTCAATATGGTGGGTCGGTTGGCCAGCTTGTTGTGCATTATACCTGGAGGCAGCAGGCTAGATATGCTGCCTATATGCAAAGGGAAGCTGAGTGCATTGAGGATGAAGCCCGTGCCAAGAGAGCCAAGTATGACAACCCACCGTCTTCAAAAACATGTCTAAGAAAGAATACCGTGAGCTGCGCAAAATGAGGTTCTTTGACATGCCAAGAACTAGTGATGACCCATGCTATTGGAGGAGGGATCAAAAGGTGTTCATGAAGGATATCTATAGAAAATTCACCAAGTCCTCGGTTTGTCCATAGAGGTATATGGACTTTTCCTACATGTGTGCAAATGACTATTATTCGGATGCTCTTTGGATCACTGAGAAGCTTGGGCTGCATGGCCTTATGGAGCTCCATGAGGACTACATCATTACCCTTGTCCAACAATTTTATGCCACGGTTGTATTTGATCATGATGAGGCAAGGACCATAGACTTGGTTGACTGGTAAAGTCCGCTGCAGTACAAACTTCTATGATTTTTCTAGAGCCATTCACTAGCCCTTCAGTGGCGTGTCTGTTCCTATTGGTCACCACATGCATGATGCCGCTCTTGGCGAAGATAAAGGCAAGCTCGCACCTCTCTATGGGAGTAATGCCACTATTGGGGAGTCCAAGGGACTCAAGACTCTCTACAATTTGTTGTTGAGGATCTTTCGCCACACCATTGGTCCTAGTGCTAGAAATGATGATGCTATTTGATGTGGACTTATCAACTTGCTCCATCATGCTCACAAAGTGGCTTGTGCTAGGCCTACCGCTGAAAGATTCAACATTGATGTCATGGACTTCATTTTTGAGGAGATGTATCATGCCATACTTTCGAAAAATATCCTCCGTATACAACTCTTGTGATGAGGCTCATCAACACTCAGCCTCATGGTTCACCTCTTGCCCTTCCTCCTAATCTTGAAGAACATGTTTCCGTGTCCCGCCAAAGGAAAGGGAGGATGGTTCCAGCTCCTAGACAACACTATGCTAGTGAGGATGAATAAATTTCTGAGGCGGAGCGGTCTCGCACTCCTCCAAGGGGCTCTAGAAGGAAGACTGCCTCGAATGTTCCTTTGCCACCTGTCACTCATGAGTATGTCCGGGAAAAGTTCAAGAAGGCATCCTTTTGGGAGAAGACGCCGTGTTGCATGAGTGTGGATATTCGCAAAGAACAACATGAATCTTATAAAAGCAGCCGCAGAATTGAGAAGCTCCTTAAGGAGATCAAGGCTCAAGGTGAATAGGAAGAAGAGGAAGAATACAAGGATGAGCATGGGGCTAGACCGTCTGAGTAATCGGATCACACTCTCTCCTTTGGTTCATGGAACGCAAAGAACAACAGCCTGGTTGATTGGAAGACCTTCTCTGAGGTCACGTCTGGCTTTGGTTCTTAGGATACATCCTCCTCCCACCCTCATGGCAAAGTCCCCAAGGCTCCAAGTGGTGATGATGACTATGAGGAGGATGAATATGACGATGAGTGACTCCTTTGGGGTGCTAGCTTGGTCTTTTCCCTTTTAGCGTCTCGATGCCAAAGGGGGAGAAGATGTCTATTATGATCATTCAGGATTTTCATGGGTTGGGCATTAGGTTGCTTCTTATTTACTTATTCCCTTTTATCTTAAAATTTGAACATTTGCTTTACTTGGTCTGGTTTTTGTGAAACCATCTCCTTTATGTGTGGACATGCTATGCCCGGTTCATTATTGTAATGGTAAAGACTCAGGTGGTAATCTCTCTACTCTACGCGAGCCTTTACCTTCTATTCTCTGATATGCTTTATATTACATATATATCTTGCTGCACATCGTCAGGGGGATCATAGTTATGTTTCTTTTATTTAAGAATTTCATGCAAAACCTTTTATTGTCATCGAACACCAAAAAGGGGGAGATTGAAAGGACATTTATTGTCCTACTCAGTTTTGGTGTCCGTTAACAACTTGAGGACCATGTTTACCGTGTGCTAATTGTGTTAGGTTAATCTACTGAAAAGTGAAAAGTTCGCGGCATTTGGAAATATCCCTGACTGAAATAAAATCTTCATGGAAGGTTCAGACCGGAATCTCTGGTCTTGGCAGTCCGGAATCTTCGGTGTGAAGTCGCAAGCTGGAATCTTCTGTGTGCAAAGACCAGAGTTTTCGGTGTTCCCAACCAGAGTTTCGACACAAGTCTCCGGTGTATTCATCAAAACCAAGTCTGTGCCAGTCTGTATAGGGGTCCGGATATTGTCCGGAGATGGACCGAAATCTCCGGTGTGAGATGCTTACAGACCGGAACCTCCGGTCTCTAGACCGGAGTCTCCGATGTGGTATTTACCCAATGGGCAGAAAATAGTCTGAGCTAACCGGGCCTATAAAAATAGGACTTCATCCCCTACCTCCAGTTGCTCGTCTCAGAACAGAAGAACACCCAATGTAGAGCCACCAAATCAACAAGATCTCCCCCTCCAACCATTCAAAGTCCTTGATCTTTGGAGAATCGAAGGAGGAGGCCTTGATCTACATCTTCACCAAAAAGAAATCTTCATTTCCCCCTCATTCACATGAGGGCCCCTTGCTCTAGTGTTTCATTGGAAATCCTAGGCCTTGATTTGGTTCTTACAAGCTTGTCTTTGTGTTGTGACAACTTGCTTGCATTCGGGAGCCTCCAATTTAGTTGTGGATGTGTGCCTCGAACTTGTTGGAAAGGTGCCGATTTCCACCTAAAAGGTTAACGATATAGTGGAAGAGTTAATCGATCCTTTTGTGGCGAGGTTCACTAGAGAACAAGGGAGGCCTTTTGTGGCGTTGGTGGTTTGAAACCACCCCTCTCCAAACACAGACGCACTTCCCCTCAAAAGGAAGGAACTGCGGGAAATCATCCTTGTGTCTCTGCGTGCTCCATTTCGGTTACCTCTATCCTTTACCGCACTTTACTTATATCTTACTCTTGCTTAGTTAGTTGTGATAGTGTGACATATAGTAAATTCACCTTAGTTGCATATCTAGAGAATTTACCTTTTATGTCAAACCCTTAATTGAAAAAGAGTAAAATTTGAAGTAGCACCTATTCACCCCCCCCCTCTAGGTGCCCATACGATCCTTTCAATAAGAATAACAAAGTAAAAACATACCTTTGGGGATATTCGTAGAAGACCTTCTAAGTGTGAACCATGCGCCAACATGGTAGGAGGAGGCGGTGCCGTGATGGTGGGGATTGACAGCGTTGTTGGCAAGAACAAACAAGAGGTAAAGAAATTGTGAAGTGTGTTGAGCCGACACGGAGGTGCTTCGCCGGGGGAAGCTTGGTTGCCAAGGTCAGCCCACATCTAGGAGCGACACTACGGTTCAGAGATTCATGCAAGGGTGTTCTCCCTAGGACCGCACTGGTACGGGAGAATACGAGCACGAAGGTGGCGTCACAAACATAAGGATAGGTGGCTGAGATGCCCGGTGTGTCAGTGTCGTTAGTCCTTTGGTGGGAAGTAGTGGTAGGAGCTCAGATAGGTCTAAATATAGGCCCGCTGAAAAAAGATGTAGGTGCTCCCTCCAACAGCCTCCCCTCCATGTAGGGGGAGCAGAAGCGGATCTTTTGTGCATAGTTCTGAACTTTTGAAGTGTTATACAATAAATATGTTGGGCAAGTATTTTTCAACTTTTGACTATTCTTTTAGAGAAATTTTTATGGGGGTGTTTGGTTTGGCTTACTTTTATTTTATTTTACTTTAGCTTAGAAGTTAAAAAAAAGTCTAATTAGGTGCTTTTGACTTTCGATTAGATATTGTTACATGATAGTTAAGCTAAAAAATTACATATTTATGTGTTCTTTTTCTTCTTATAAGGCAAAGTCTAAAAAGCCAAAAGTAAGTCCTAAACAAACCCCCTCCCCCCTCCCCATAAAAAAACTGGCAAAGATGATGTAAGTAAATCTACCGAATTCTTAAGGAGTGCATGTGAGGAGTTTTGTTACCCAAGCACGGAGAAACATGGACCGTCGGATGCTGACAACAAATGGCTAGATGGCAACTTCCAAAATCGCCAGCTGTTTTGCTTGTCCACGTGGCAAATTGTCAGGCCCACAAAGAAAATATGCTGGCAACCTGTGCCTGTGAGCCGCACGCTGGAGCAATCGAACGTTCCCGCGGGATGGGAGTCCCAAATCTGAAGTTCTATACAAACTCAAAGGCACAATTCCACGAAAAAGTCTGTTCAGAAATATGTGTCACACACTCACACCGCACCATAGATGTTGGCCGATTGTACGGTTGGACGGTCTTACTCACCTACACAGTTCAACCGTAAGCACTATTTCCTGTGAACTTTCTATGACGATTAGTACGCACTCTCTTGGGTCCATATTAATGACCTTAATTAATTTTGTCTAGATATGGTTACATCTAGTCTAAATATCATATAGATAGGTACAAAGTATATGAAATTCTTTGGTTGAGAGCGTGTTGTGCACTATAGGAGCACATGACAGTTCCTCCTTGGAAGAAAAGTTGACACTGATAATTCTGTGGAGTTTTTTTCAGAGTACGATTAAGTTGAACAGTACGGACTCCCGCAAAAAAAGGTTGAGCTGTATCTATATCGGTGACTGTGTTCATTGGTGACTCTTTTTCTCGAAGATCTACATCGGTGACTGTGTTCATTGGCTGATGCCGGTGCTCCACCAGCTTCCACTACTTAACGACAGAAATGTGCCTGTTGCATATCGTGAGACAGATCAACAGCATACCACTAGAGTACTAGACAGACAGCATGGATTACAGTACAAAGTACAGTTACATTCCTACTCAGCGAGATGCCCGTTCTGGGAATTTCTTCTTTGCAAGCGAAGACAGAGGATTATATTCAGTCCAGTAATACGAGAGAGTCTAGTAAAGATATCCCCAAGGGAGTACCAAAAAAAAGAAATTTCCACTTTTTATTCAAAGGTCATTACCTCATTTAAGAATCTTGTTGACAAAACTTGCCCATTTAACAATTTGTGTCCAGGCAGCTGGGCTTGTCACATGTTCTTTCTAGCTGGCTTACCCGTGTAGAGGAGCACCGTTGATCCGTCACATTGTTCATCCGAACCAGATTTTCATGATCCACGGACGAAGGTGGCGTGGTTCGGCCAAACAGCGAGGGGCGGACCTAGGTCCAAACCAACCCGCACAAACAGCTAACTATGTAGCATCTCGAAGAATTAGGACACGAAATCCATAGATTTAGAATATGTGTACGTGTATGTCATGCATCTTAACAAATTGAAAATAATTTGAGCTTTTAAATTCAAAAGATAAGTGATTGAGATTTCACTCTAGTTGATGATCTAGAGCTAATTCATCACAAAGAGTGCCATAGATTCCAAAGTCTTTGTGCATTTCAAAACCTGGGGATATTTTTTGAACTAAAACACAATATCTAAATATGAGTCTTGGACTCATTTACAACAACATACAAATAATCCTCTAAATAAAGTATACTCAATCACATACAAGCAATTGAATTCAAAATGGAGTTCGGGTATTAAATTCAAATGGATCTTAAATAATACAAGTAAAAAAAATTAAAAAAAATACACAATTGATCTCAAGAATGTTCTTATTAACAAGACTATTTTATAAGATTTATTACAAGACAATTGAAATATAAAAGTTCAGGAAGAAATCCTATATATACAAATTAAACCTATAGAACTACACTTATGTTATTTCTCTTTTTTCTTGTTACCTAGTACAAAAGAGATAAAGACAAGAGAGGAGATTTTGGTTATGTGAAAGTTTGTTTTCACTACAAGGGTGAAGCAATTCATCTTGAATTAAACTTATGAACTTCAGGTAGAACCCATGGAATATCTAACCATATTAATGGGGCATTTTTTCGAAGAGAGGCAAAACTTGGATCATTAGGATCTGATCAATGCTTAAGAGGTCAACAAGGCAACATGGAAGCAGGCATCATATAGGCAACCAAAGGCAACAATCATAAAAGAGGCTAATGTACAATCCCTGATCCAAAATTATATCATTTGGCAACCAACTCTCTAATCGGAATTCAATTCATTTCAAAAGAAAGGCCACAAATATATCAAAGTGATGTAGATTTTGACATAGATGGTCAACGGATCATTTCCCATCCCAAAAATAAATCAATAAAGCTCACATATGAAATCTCTATCTAAAGGACAATCGTATGGTCAGCAATACGTACCACTTATGTGGCTAGGCGGGAGAGATGAGCATCAAGATAAAAACCACATGCGAGATAGGGTCTTCTTGCCTAAGTTCTCTTGCATGCGAGATCGAAGAAATCTTTCAACCGTTGAGTGCGCAGCCCGTGCGGTTCACCGTTTTTTTTAAATAGATGATTTATTACTTATAAGTAATGTTTACACCTGACCTATGCATAGTTAAGATGCACACAACCGATCAAACTGCAGTACTAGACAACAAAGTAAGTAGGCCAACATTCCCTTAAAAAAAGTAGGCCAACATTACAAAGAGCACTATCATAGAAAACAGGCTCGAACTATGGAGGATCGATCCGCAAATCACGCGGCCATCCATGTTGGGAGAAAATATCTCTCGTCGTGTCCTCCGATCACGTACACCCCTCCGCAAATAAGTCACAAAACTCCATACGTTGTAGAGTAGTCCATGAGCGGAGGATGGTCCGATAAATAACCTGCAGGTTAGAAGGCACAATATTATTAAAAATCTTGTCATTTTTACATAGCTATCGCGACCAGTGGCGGACCTTGAAAAAAATCTAAGAGGCCCAAACTACCATATGAGGTGCAAAACACACGAGTACCTAACGTAAAACCCCAATAGATTAGAATTTCTAGTGTTCAGAGATTTTTTTACTTTTCTTGTTCACATTGTCTTACAAAATACATGTGTGCATCAATATACATAGGTAAAAGGTATAAAAAAATTGTACCAACATATAGCTTCACCATGGAGGTGATCATCATAGAATAACTGAATTAATTACTACTACCTCTGTTTTAAAATATAAGACGTTTTATGTAGACTAATTAAACCATCTAAAACGTCTTATATTATTTTGAACTAAAGTTAACCACTAAATTGTCAATTAGCTTCACATTAACCTCTATTTATTTTGTAAAATGGCTCGATACACTAGTGGAAACGAGGCCTTTGGTTGAGCCTGAAAATGGGCTTTAACACCGGTTCTTCTACGAACCGTGTTAAAGGGGGGGCCTGTACCAGCGTGGCCCGTGCAGCAAAAAGGAGCCCCCCTTTAACACCGGTTCGTGGCACGAACCGGTGTTAAAGGCCCCTGCACCAGTGGCCCGCGCAGCCCGCCCCCCCCTAACACCGGTTCGTGGCTTGAACCGGTGTTAAAGGGGGGGGGGGCTATATAAGACACCGCAGCCCACACCCCACTCTTCCATTTTTTCACTATCTCATTTTGGAGCCTAGCAAGAGGGTGTGAAGTGTGCTAGTTTGTGTTTTTTTCGTATGCACAAGAGTTGTTCGGTGAAATGCCCGAGAGCTCAAAATAAGTTTTCTCGTTGCTCTTTCCTTCTCGGTCGAGGTCGGCAACTATCCTTTCATGTGTCATTGATGTAGTATATATATAAATGGTCATCTCCCTATTATTTTTTGATATATACTATATATTAATGCAGATGAACCGGCAATGGATGTACGGTGACCGCCGCACTTCCGAGTACATTACGGGCCTCCAAAATTTCATCGTTGTGGCTAATGCAAACCGTGGTCACAATGGTTTTATGTGTTGTCCGTGTGTTCACTGTGAGAACAAGAAAGACTACTCAAATACCAGAACCATTCACGCCCACCTGCTTCGATCCGGTTTCATGCCCAGCTATAATTGTTGGACCAAGCACGGAGAAAAAGGGGTTGTGATGGAAGACAACGAAGAAGAAGAGGATGATGACAACTATCATAATATGTATCCTGAATATGATGATACTGCAACAGGGGTAGATAATGAAGATCAAGAGGCAGCAGATGGGCCCGCTGATGACGATCTTGGTCGGGCCATTACTGATGCAAAGGAAGAATGTGAAATTGAAAAAGGAGAAGGAGAAGCTGGAGCAGATGTTAAAGGATCACAAAACATTGTTGTACCCAACTTGCAAAGATGGCCACAAAAAGCTAGGTACCACACTGGATTTGCTGCAATGGAAGGCAGAGAACGGTGTGACTGACAGCGCATTTTCAAAGTTGTTGGTAAAAATGAAGAATCTTCTTCCAAGAAATAATGAGTTGCCCGACAGTACATACCAAGCAAAGAAGGTTGTCTGCCCTCTAGGATTAGACGTGCAGAAGATACATGTCTGCATTAATGACTGTATCCTCTACCGCGGTGAGAAGTACGAGAATTTGGATGCATGCCCGGTATGCACTGCACTGCGGTATAAGATCAGACGAGACGATCCTGGCGATGTTGAGGGCGAGGCCCCTAGGAAGAAGGTTCCTGCCAAGGTTATGTGGTATGCTCCTATAATACCACGGTTAAAATGTCTCTTCAGAAATAAAGAGCATGCCAAGTTGTTGCGATGGCACATGGAAGACCGTAAGAAAGACGCGATGTTGAGACACCCCGCTGATGGGTCACAGTGGAGAAAAGTCGAGGAGAGTACCCGGACTTCGCACGTGACGCAAGGAACTTAAGGTTTGGTCTAAGTACAGATGGCATGAATCCTTTTGGTGAGCAGAGCTGCAGTCACAGCACCTAGCCTGTGACTCTATGTATCTATAACCTTCCTCCTTGGTTGTGTATGAGGAGGAAGTTCATTATGATGCCAGTGCTCATCCAAGGCCCGAGGCAACCCGGCAACGACATTGATGTGTACCAAAGGCCATTAGTTGAAGAACTTTTATAGCTGTGGGCCCAACCAGGTGTACGTATGTGGGATGAGCACAAAGGGGAGCCATTTGACCTACGAGCATTGCTTTTCGTAACCATCAATGATTGGCATGCTCTTAGTAACATTTCAGGGCAGACAAACAAGGGATACAATGCATGCACACACTGTTTAGATGAGACTAAAAGTGTATATTTGGATAAATGTAAGAAGGTTGTGTACCTAGGGTATCGTCGATTTCTTCTGAACCTGCATCTAGTAAGAAAGAAAGGCAAGCATTTCAAACGTCTGGCAGAACCCCGGAGGAAGCCTGTCCTCCGTACCGGTGAGGAGGTATTTGGTATGGTCAAGGACCTAGAAGTAATCTTTGGAAAAGGTCCTGACAGTCTATCTGTTCCGAATGACGATGCCGGACACGCGCCCATGTGGAAGAAGCAATCTATATTTTGGGACCTACCCTATTGGAAAGTCTTAGAGGTCCGCTCTTCAATCGACGTGATGCACGTGACGGAGAATGTTTGCGTGAACCTGCTAGGCTTCCTAGGAGTGTATGGGAAGACAAAAGATACACCGGAAGCACGGCAGGACCAGCAACGTCTGAAAGACCCTGAAGAGCCTATGCATCCTAAGAACGAGAAGGGTAAATGATGCTACTTAACTCCTGCCAGCTACGCTCTTACCAAAGCAGAGAAGGAAATCTTTTTTGAATGCCTGAGCAGTATCAAGGTCCCATCTGGCTTCTCGTCGAATATAAAGGGAATAATAAATATGGCAGAGAAAAAATTCCAAAACCTGAAGTCTCATGACTGCCACGTGATTATGACACAATTGCTTCTGATTACATTGAGGGGGCTTCTACCTGAAAATGTTCGAGTACCCATTGTGAAGCTATGTGCATTCCTCAATGCAATATCTCAGAAGGTAATCGATCCAGAAAGCCTACCAGGGTTACAGACAGATGTGGCCCAATGTCTTGTCAGCTTTGAGTTGGTGTTCCCACCATCTTTCTTCAATATTATGACGCATCTCCTGGTTCACCTAGTAGAAGAGATTGCCATTCTCGGTCTTGTATTTCTACACAATATGTTCCCCTTTGAGAGGTACATGGGAGTCTTAAAGAAATATGTTCATAACCGTGCTAGGACAGAAGGAAGCATCTCCAAGGGCTATGTAACAGAGGAGGTCATTGAGTTCTGTGTTGATTTTATTCCTGACCTTAAGGCGATTGGTGTTCCAGAATCACGACATGAGGGGAGACTGCGTGGAAAAGGCACCCTAGGATGTAAAGCAATGATATGTAGGGACGGGCATTCTCTCAATCAAGCACACTACACGGTTTTACAAAGATCTATCTTGGTTGCCCCGTATATCAATGAACACAAGAATTTAATACGCCTCAAACACTCGGGGCAGTCTGATGAATGGATTATAAGTGAACACATGGCGAGTTTTGGCGGCTGGCTGCAAAGACTTCTCACGAATAACACCACTGTTGGGGATCAGCTGTACTTGTTGGCCAGGACACCATCTTCGACTATATGTACTTTCCAATGGTACGAGATAAATGGGAATACATTTTACACGATAGGCCAAGATAAAAAGAGCACCAACCAAAATAGTGGTGTCCGCTTCGATGCAGCAGAAGACAATGGGCAAAAGACCACGTATTATGGGTTCATAGAGGAGATATGGGAACTTTACTATGGACCTAATTTTAAGGTCCCCTTGTTTCGATGCAAATGGGTCAAGCTAACAGGAGGGGGGGTTGAGGTAGACAAGAAGTACGGAATGACAACGGTGGATCTCAACAATCTTATGAAGGTAGACAAGAACTTAGACGAACCATTCGTCTTAGCCAATGATGTGGCTCAGGTTTTCTATGTGAAGGACATGTCTACCAAACCGAAAAAAAGAAAAAATAAGCAAACAGATACATCACACGATGAGCCAAAGCGTCACATAGTTCTTTCAGGGAAAAGAGACATCGTGGGAGTGGAGGACAAGACAGACATGTCAGAAGATTATAATAAGTTTGATGAAATCCCGCCCTTCAGAGTGAAGACTGACCCAACCATCCTATTAAACGGTGTTGATACTCCATGGTTATGGCCGACGTGATCATAAGATTGACTATATGTATTAATTGAGCCATTTTTGGCACACATATGTATCTCAACATGGAAATCAATGTCATATTTCGTCTGTTAACAGTATATGTATTAAATGAGCCAATTTTCTTCCTTCTATTTCTTCCCTCCATTTTTCTTCCCGCCATTTTTTCCCGCCATTTTTCTTCCCGCCATTTTTCTTCCCGCCATTTTTTCCCGCCAGTTCTTCCCACCAGTTCTTCCCTCCAGTTCTTCCCGCCAGTTCTTCACTATATATATATGTAGGGTTGGCCTCCATTGTCATTGCACATCTCTAGACTCATATCTGCAACCTCATCACTCTTTCCCATGGCTTCCACCGTAGCACTAACCCCCAGGGAGGCGGAGGCGCTTTGCGCCTCGAACTACCCCTGCCCGCCGGGCTACTATGTCCCTGTCGGCTGGATGCTGAGCGCCGGAGGCGTGCCGGTTCCTCCTGTCCCTCTAGGTGTGGCGCGCCGGATGGCCATCACGAACCACTACTACTTCGAGCTCACGCCAGAGCAGCGGAGGAATCCCAGATGGCATCCCGACTATTTCCCTACTTGGGAAGCCTTCTTCGTGGATCGGCGTGAGAGGGCGCTCGCCAGGCACGAGGAGGACGGCCCACCTCCTCCAAACTTCAACGAGGTCGTCCGTCGGCTATGGTGGCGCGATCGGACTCTCCAGAGCGTCATGGCCTATGACACTGACGCCGACTCTAACCCCCGTCTGCGCTACCCTCAAGTCCAGCCCACGCGTACTCAGCCTTCAAGGTTCAATTACGGCGACCCCGACGACGACAGCGATGACGGCGGCGGCGAGTACGACG
The DNA here is from genome assembly GCA_910589775.1 of Avena eriantha. Taxonomy (NCBI): domain Eukaryota; kingdom Viridiplantae; phylum Streptophyta; class Magnoliopsida; order Poales; family Poaceae; genus Avena; species Avena eriantha. The sequence goes on from OU342744.1 coordinate 151,176,279, forward strand.
ACTACAGTGGCGAGTATTACAGGTGTAGGCAGGAGCATGACTGAATCACTCCAACATTTCGAAACAAGTTCGGCCGATTGTTACTTAATCTGGCCATGTATCTTAATTTTCAGTTCTTTTATGTATCTTAATTTTCAGTCGTGCTTTATGTAACTTACTAAGTTGCATTCTGTATTTTAATTCTAGTTCTATCTCCTTCACAAAATGATACGATGCTCATGATTTTTTACAAAAATCATTTTTAGGTTCACAATATGCTATTTTATCAAAAATCCAATGCAAGTTGAGCGAGGCTTTGTCAGATTCAAGTGTATACAAAAGATGCGGCATTTAAATATCCAATCAATTCAAAAATGTTAATACAAAATAAAATATGATTTGCTCTAATAAAATAGGGTTAGATTCCTTTTTAGATGCTTAATATTTCTTATGTTCAAAGTTTTAGGATTTGACAATTTATTTTTGTTTGAATTGAATAATCAAAATTTATATGTAAGTGTTTTAATCATTTTGGAAATTTTCATCTAAAGTAAATATAAAATGTTTTTACATGAATGGATAGATATTATTTTTCTGAAAATTATGATATATTATTCATATTTTTCTGAGTTGAAATGAATAAGATATGAATTTTCTAAATTCATATTCTATTTTTTGAATTATAAATGCCTCCACCCCTTTAATGCATGAAATAAATGCCCCCCTTTAACACCGGTTCCAGCCACGAACCGGTGTTAAAGGGGGGACGCATTTATTTCGTTTTGCGCGCGCACACCCCCCCCCCCCTTTAACACCGGTTCGTGGCTGGAACCGGTGTTAAAGGGGGGGGGGTGCGGGCGCGAAACAAATTCCCCCCCTTTAACACCGGTTCCAGCCACGAACCGGTGTTAAAGGGGGGGGGTGTTATAACGCCCTTCTCCTTCCTTCTTCCCCCCAGCCAGATCGAAAGCGTCGTCTCCATAGCCCTCCTCCGGCCTCTCCGCCTCCGACGACGACCATCTCCGTCATCCGCGTCGTCTCCATAGCCCTCCTCCGGCCTCTCCGTCGCGCGCTACATGCTCAGGGTGAGCTTCCAGTTCGAAGGGACCACCTTCTCGTCCTCCTCCCGCTCTGTACCAAGCTCGCGTCGCGCGCCTGCCCTTCGCCGTAGACCACCGTCGTCGCTGCTGCTCCGGCGACCAAAAGCCAGTTGTGCCGCTAGTTTCTGGTCCGCCTGGACGCGCTCGCCCGAACGCACCACTTCACGCAGCCCCGCACGCGCCCTCTGTCGCCGTCACCGGTGATAACCCGACGGTGGCCACTGTGATGACGTCACCGCGGCGTCACCCGACGTGGCTTGTGGGCCCGTTGACCGCTGACCGCCACGGTGGCATCCGATGTGGCCTCGGGCCCGTCCGTCTGTTGAAGTGGCTAGACCCAGCCCCGGTGAGAAACAACCTGTCCCCTCTGGTGACGTCAGTCCTACGTCATGCTGACACAATAAAAGGTTTTTAAATGGTTTAATAATTTCAGAAATTGGTTTAAATCTTATAAATTCAATAACTAATTATTTATAAGTTAGAAAAATATGTATAATATATCAAAATGTCCATAAAATTGAGATCTATTTGTTTAAGCTATAATCATGCATTGTTAAGCAACTTAAATGACAATTTTAATTAGAGAACTAAATCAGCCCCTCATAGGTGTTCCGGGGTTCCCCTGTTCTAGGGTTTGTACCCTTCGGACCCTGTTTAAAATGATCAAGCATGCCCTAGGGTTTCATTTAAGATCTATTTAACTTGTCATATCATCATACTTGCTTGATCATTGCATCGATGCCATGTGTTGATTGTTGTTCTCCCTTTCTTTCCGATGTTTGCTTCTTCCTGGTAGAATACGATACCGACTCCGAGATCGAAGACCGAGATGAACATCATCGAAGCTTGAAGAACAATACTTGATCAACTATAATCAAGTCAAGCACAAGGCTTCCGAAGATCTATATCTGGGTATCAACAAACCAGACAAGCATAGCCTCACACATAAAAGAATCCTATGATTTTGAAAGTATTTCATTCTTGCCATGATGCATACGATTCTACTATGGTATTTTATCGATAGATAGAGTATCCTATCTGTTGCATTATTCCCTATGAGCTTATATTACCCGATCCACTGCTCCTAGCATAACTAGGTTTGGCTTGTGTGCATTGCTCCCCGCGCGCGCGAGCCGTCGCCGTCGCAGTCAACGCCCCCCACCGCGCTGCTCTGCTCCTAGCATAACTAGGTTTAGTTTAGTGTATTTAGTTTAGGGTTATTTAGTGTATTTTATAGTTAGTATTAGTTTAGGGTCGTCCCCTCGCTGCTCTGCAAGCGCCGCCGCTGGCCGTCGTCGTTAACGTCGCTCCGGTGACCCCTAGGTAGTGGCGCCGCCCGTTTTAGGTAGGCCGCATCACGCTGAGGCGAACCCGCTACCTCGCGCGCCCTAGGTCGCTCTCCAGCGCCGCCAGCCGCCGCTTTCTGGAGCATCCTCCGGTCAGCCACTATAGCTAGCCCCTCTCATATGCATCCGGGATTTCTCCGAATTAGGGTTTGGACCCCTCGGAACTCGTTTAAATTGATCAAGCATCCTTAGGGTTTTAATTTCATTTGTGTATTTATTTGTGTATTTTTTTATGAATAATATGTATATTTGTGTATGAATCCAAGTCCACTTGAGTGTTTACTCTCTTACTCTAGATAATATTATTGTTTTAGAAACTATGGATCCACTTAGTAGAAACCTTGAAGAAGAAGAAAAAATGGAGAATATTATCGATGAGGACACCTCACAATATCTGAACTTGGAGAGACATGATGACAGCTCAAGTAGTCATGGAGAAGATGAAGACTCCGGTGAACGCAATTTAGTGATTACAAAGTCCGGCGAGGTATATGCATTGATTAAGCCTCTGCTGACTTCCACCAACAATCTTCTTCTACATGTATTAATTAATGCTTCTTTCTTCTTTTAGCCCTCTGGATCGACCAGCCAGCAACCATCTTCTTCTACGAAAAAGAGCAAGCGAGGCGCGAGCCATCGGTTGAAAGATCGTGCAAAGTGCACGATCGAAGCAGTCCGTGTTGATGGCAGACAGATGGAGCCCAAAAAGGCCGCAGACAAATTTGTACGTCAGGCTGGAGTTCTTGTTAGGGACCAAATCCCAATCATAATTGAATATTGGAATAAGCCAAAGAAGGGAGACGGTACCTTTGTCGATGAAAGATCCAAAGAAACGCTTTGGAATTCGCTGTTGGTAAATTTCACCCTTCCGCTAGAGGAGGATGAAAACAAACCGGTTATAAAGGAAAAGGTCAAAGAGTGGACTCTAAAGAAGATGGCTGACGCTTTCCGCAACTGGAAGACAAAATTGAACAAATTTGTCAAAGCTCGCGAGACTCCAGATTTCGAAGACGCATATTATGCGAAGATAAGACCTCACTGGCGTGAATTTGTGGCATACAAGAAAGGTGCTATAGCTAGAAAGAGGTCAGAAACTAATACGCTAAATGCCCAGAGGAAGGAATATCACCAGAGGACAGGGTCAGGTGGCTACATATCTCAGAGGCCTAAGTGGGAGGAAGCTGAGAAGGCCCTGCGCGACAGAGGGATCACACCCCAGACACATGGGTGGGACCTACGTGCAAAGACTTGGTTCTACGGAATCGGGGCAAGGTTGGACCTAGAAACATGATTGTGTATCTTCCCAACCCTCCTTGCCAAACCCGTCACTGAACTCATCATGGCATACGAGGAAACAGCCGCCAGGACCTTCCATCCCGACAGAGAGAATGACCAGCTCACACGCGCCATCGGTAAAAAAGAACACCCTAGACATGCACGAGGCACAGGGGGTATGCCGTGGAAGGATGGGTTTGCCGAGTGGAGCAACTCTTACAGATGGCGCGGCAGAAAAGAAAAAGAGCGTACAGAGCGGATGACACAGATAGAACATGCACTTGTGGTGCTGCATGCGCAAGTGAATGCACAACAGAGCCATCAAGCTACCGGCCCATCTCAGCGGCACGAAGAGCCTGCATTGGAATCTGCCGGCGGCCCAGACTCTGCGCGGAAAAGCAGCGTGGCTTCCACGAAGAACGTGCAGCCCACGCTTGAAATGGCGGGTCCTCGATACCCCGTGGATGAGATCACGGAGAGCGAACACGCTGAGCTGCATGTGAGATTAATGGGCTTATCCATTAAGGTGGCTGTCGGCTATGCCTTACCTCCTGTAGCTAGTGGAACTTACCACTGCCGACCGATTCCAGATGGCTATGCTATTGTCGGGGTGGATGAGGTTGTGAAGGAATATGAGGAAGCACAGCTTGACCATGCTACAGGTGAAGGGGAAACTCAACTCAAATTTGTAGTGAAAACAACCATTCTTTGGAAGAAGGAACACATCGTGCTTCCAAATTGGAGGCCATTGGCACCCCCGCCATATCCGCAGCGTCAGCAGTCTGAGCCGCTTCAGCCATCTCCTGCGCGGCAGCCATCTCCGGCGCTTCAGCCATCTCCTACGCGCCAGCCATCTCCGGCGTGCCAGCCATCTCCTGCCCGTCAGCCATCTCCGGCGCTTCAGCCATCTCCTCAGCGTAAGCGGAAGAGCACTGCCACGAAGAGCATCGCTAGCACTGCCACAAAGAAATCAGTAGGAACCCGTACGCCAAAGAGTTCAAAAAACTACGTCCCGCAGCCTTCCGCCAAGCCATTGCCGGTTTTACCGTGGAATCGCAGTGACGAGGAGACCAATAGGATCTCAAAAGAAGAGGTCAAGAAATTCTTTGCACCTAGACGGGTCGAGCCAAAGGAGAAAATAGATCCGGCGGTGGTGGAGAAGTTTTACAAAAATCTTTTGAAACCTGAAACCCCACTTGTGCCGGACTACGAGCGCCAGATTTTGAAGGCGGATGCAAGGCGCCGTAGGGAGACTGAAAGTAGCAGTCGTGCGGCACCCCATAAAACAGTTCCCATGCTCGGAGAGCAGGAAAACCAATCATGCGCTCCGCTCCAAGTGTTCGACACACGGGACGCTCCTCCCGCAAATGATTACGAGGCAGAGCTACAAAGAAAGGCCAATGAGATGGGGATGACTTACATTGCATACTTGAACATCATGGGAGACAACTTGCCCAAATGCGATGCCAACCCCATACAGCCATGGAAGTATGGGAAGAATCTCGTCAAGAAAGAGGAGCTCAAGAATCTACCAACAAAGATGCGAAGATTGCACAAGTGGTACCTTGATTTCTGCAAGACGAGAAAGGAAGAATGGATCACGGCGCATATAAAAGATGAGATTTTCTTGTGCGGAGAAGACGAGATCGCCTTCAACATTCAAGACTTGCATTTTCTATTCAATCAGAAGGAACTCGACAAAGCTGCCATCAGCCTTTATTGTGTGTAAGTACTATTTCTGTATTTTCTATCTCATCTCATTCACTTCATTAATTGCATGTATATATATATGCTCACCATATATGTATATACTATTATGCAGGAAAAAGGTTATGGAATGCATGAAAGGAGGACCTTTTGACATTGGGTTCGTTGACCCAAATAGAGTTCATGAAGAAGTGGTAAGAACCAAACCCAGGCAAACAGAAGATTTATTGCTAAGGTCTTTACTGAGACAACAAACCAAAAGGGAAATACTATTGCCTTACAACTTCTCGTGAGTACTGTTACCCTCTCTTGTACACATTCTGTTTCGGCTTACTCGATGTTAAGTGTAACTGATGATGAGTTATGCGTGCGTAGGTTCCACTTTATTCTGCTAGTCATTCAACCTGACTCAGGAAAAGTCCTTGTCATGGACTCGTTACGAAAAGAAAAAGAGCTATGGGCAGACTTTAGAGAGATGCTCCAGAGGTAATTTCAATCATATTATCGCACTAGATCGGCAACTTTCGTGACAACAAGTAATTAATTACTCCTTTATCCATTTTCTTTGCCGGACAGGGTTTGGAAAAGGTTCACGGGCAGGGCCGTGGGTGAATGGTCAGAAGAACTAAAATTTGTAGACCAAAATGTAAGTAATACTAGCTAGCTAGGTCTGCGTATCTCTTTGATTCTGCTTCCAATTCCATTATATCATGCTTTATTGATTATTATTTTGATTGAACTCTCTATTCTCATAAAGTGCGCGCATCAGGGACACGGCAATAACTTATGTGGGTACTATGTTTGCGAGTTCATTCGCAACACGATATGTGCGACGGGCCAAGCCGCACTAGAACAACTTAGAGTAAGTAAACAAAGTACACAACATTATTTTATTACCATCAATTGTGTTGAGTTTTATTCTTATATATATATTGACCCCATTCTTCATATATATTCAGATCGAATGGATGCGGGACCAACTCCTACCATTTGACCGCATACGAGCCATTCAAGAGGAATTGGCGGGGTTCATACTTGATGAGGTCGTCACGCCTGGCGGAGAACTCTTTAGATATCCACCAAAATGAACGTTGTATAGATGCTTGAATGTGTTTGTCTTGTACTTGATGCTTCAACGTTTACGGAGAATACCACACAATGACGATGTTGTGTATAATACTAGTTTCTTAATTATTCATGTACTCGTATGTACCGATGACGATGTATGTGTATACCGCTCCCGATCGATTCCTCCTCCCCCCCCTCCCCGTCCCCGCCGCGCCGCAGAAATACGCCCAGAACAGGGCAGGGGCAGAACTCTGCCGCGGCAGAGATTTAGGCCGTTTTCCTGCCGCGGCAGAGATTTATCTCTTTTTCCTGCCGCGGCACAGAACCTTTAACACCGGTTCGTGTTACGAACCGGTGTTAAAGGGGGGGCCTGAGCCCTGCGGCAGCCCCACGTGCGCCACCCTTTAACACCGGTTCGTATAAGAACCGGTGTTAAAGGGGGGCCCCTCTAACACCGAACCCTCAACAGCGGTTCTACAACCGCTGTTAGAGGGCCCTCCAAACCGGTGTTAGAGGGGGGGGTGCACTAGTGATAGTTCCCCTTAAACATTCGCACCAAATCAATAGTCTTTAATATTCAGTACAAATTCTAAGACTTAACTAGAAGTTGTTCCTCAATGAAGGTGCAAGAACCAAAACTAACAAATCATTGGGACTATGGTAGGAAGAGCGAGGGAGAAGGAAATACAAGAAAACAATAAAAACTAGAAGAGAGGGCAGAGGGAGACGCTGAGAGGAGGGATGTCAGTGGTCACAGTTCACATGCCACGGGAAACTCCAAGGAAGGCAGCGGAAGTCGTGGAAGGCTGCTCCCCGACCAACTTGTAAAGGGCTTTTGGTCGAATGGGCTATCTACTCTGTAAAATACCAGCGGGTAATAAAGAAACTTCTCATTTTCTGGGGGGAATGGCCCAGGTTGGCCCTCGAGAAGATCCGCCAGTGATAGCGACAAAATAATGCTAAGCGCTCCCACCCTAGACAAAGTCTTGTATTTAGTTACCAAATACATTGGAAACCGACCGTAGAGCAGATAAACCAGGGGCTAGTTGGATGATTGACCATATAGAGCGAGAAAATTTACAATGGAAAAATAAATGTCGAATTGTCTCCTCATGATGACAAAAAGCACATTGTGTATTTCCATGCCAATTCCTCTTTACAAGGTTATCTTTTGTAAGAATGACCCCCTTACGAATATACCATGCGATTATCTTCGTCTTTAGAGGTATGTTCATCTTCTAAATTTCACTATGATCATTGACCAGAATATCAGGTTGTATCAAAGTTCTATACATTGAATCAACTGAAAATTTACCACTCTCTAGCAATTTCCATTTGAATTCGTCTACACCATCTGACAACAGTATCATGGATAATCGTAGTAAAAGATTGTTCCAAGGTATCAATCGAGGGCCGAAGAGGTTTCTTCTGAAAGCCACATTCAGAGGATTAGATTCCATTACTGTGAAAAGTGTATCCCCTTTGTGCCTAACAATCGAACATAGAGCTGGATATTGTTCGCGAAGAGAAGTTTGGCTAAGCCACTTATCTTCCCAGAATCTAATATGTGATCCATCCTTGATATTAAAAGCACTAAAATGGGAGAAATGTTTGTTGGACACCATTATTCCAGCCCAAAAGTGTGAATCACCAAGTTTACAAACCACTTGAGACACAACTTTCGAGCCAACACATTTCCTCCATAGAATGGTTTGTTAGACACCATCTTCTACAAGTAGTTTGAATAACCATTTACCCAGAAGCGTGGTATTTTTGACTTGCAAATTGTGTATGTCAAGTCCACCGTATTCTTTCGGTTGATAAACCACATTTCATTTGGCAAGTCGATATTTCTTCTTTTCACTACCCCTTGCCAAAAGCATTTTGAGCAAAAATAATCCACTTTATTCAAGACACCTTCTGGTAACTAGAAAAACGAGATCATATACAGTACCATGTTGGTGAGTACTAAATTTATAAGTACAAGTCTTCCCCCAAGGGATAATAATTTACCATTCCAACTATTAAGACGTTTTTGTAGTCTTTCCTCTACGAGTTTCCATTCAGCAATTGTGAGACACCGGGCATGAATCGGTATTCCTAGATAGTTTAGTGGAAATTGCCCCTGCCCACAGACGAATAGATCGGCATATAGGTGGCCCATCATTTTGAGTCTCTCCAGAACAATACAAATCACTCTTATGGAAGTTAATTTTCAATCTAGAAAGTTCCTCGAATGCTGATAGTATTAACTTTAGATTCTTTGCTTCCTCCAGATCATGTTCCATAAATAAGGTTATATCGTCGACATATTGAAGAATAGAAAGTCCACCATCAATAAGATGTTGAATTAATACTTCAATTTGGCCATCATCCTTGGCTCTCTCGATCAGGATAGCCAACATATCAGCCATTATATTAAATAGTATAGTAATGGATCCCCCTGTCTTAGTTCCTCTTGGTATGGAAGTAATTGCGAGTGTCATCGTTTACTTTTATGGCAACACTACCACTAGACACAAAAGAATCTATGAGAGCACGACACTCCTCAGGAAAACCTTCAATGCAAAGTGTTTGTTGAAGGAAAGATCAATTAACTTTATCATACGCCTTCTCAAAGTCAATCTTGATTAGTACACCATTTAGTTTTTTATTGTAGTTTGTGAATTGTTTCATGCAGGATTACTACACCATCTAAGATGTTTCTTCCTTGCATGAAAGCTGTTTGAGAAGGGCGGACAACATGGTCAGCCACTAAATTTAGTCTCTAGCAACTTTTGTGAATATTTTAAAACTAACATTGAAGGTGGATTGGATGATACTATTGTATATGTTCTGCATTATTAATCTTAGGTAGTAAAATTATGTTGCCAAAATTTAGTCTAAAATATCAAGTTGACCAACCTATAGAAACCCAAACAAATTCATCAGGTCCTCCTTGATGACTTTCCAGAATTTTTGGTAAAATTCCGTTGGGAAAGCATCAGGCCCTGGCGCTTTGTTATGCTCCATTTGATAAATAGCTTTCTTGACCTCCTCCTTCGTATATGAAGCGGTTAGGAAGGTGTTTTTGTCAACAGAAACTTGTGGGATATCCGCGGTTTGGGACTCATCCATAGAAAAAGAATTCTTCGGAGGTGCCCGAAACAAGGATTTGTAATAACTTGTAATATAAGAATTTAGTTACTCATGTTCCTAAATCGTACCCTCATCCTGATATAGAGAGTGAATAAATTTGTTCTTATGCTTGCCATTGGCAACAACATGGAAGTATCTTGTATCCGCATCTCCTTCCAGAATGAATTGCGCTTGAGAGCGTTGGTACCACTTGAGTTCCTCCACTCCTAGTAGTCATGCGATATCCGCATTCGATTGTCTTTTAAGCTCAATCTCTTGTGGAGATAACGGCCTGACTTCCGCAAAAGCCTCTAAGTCATTAATAATAGATGAAAGGCGCATTTTTAAGGATTTCAGCAGTATGTCTAGCCCAACCTCGATGGAACTTGCGTAGAGCACGCATTTTATTATTCCATCATTGTATAGGCGTTTTACCACTAACAGGTTTCTTCCAAATGGCCTTCATCATCTCATGGAAACTATCCCGAATCGTCCAGCCAAGTTCAAATTTGAAGTCATGCTTAGATTTTCATGGCGGCAGTCCAACAGATAAAAGTAAAGGAGCATGATCTAACAAAGCCTCAATATGCTCAAGAGAACGAACATATACGATAGGGAATTTCTCTTCCCATTTTATATACATAAGCACTCTATCTATTTTTTCCTATGTTTGCTCCAGAAGACTATTAGCCCAAGTAAATTGTCTTCCTAACATGGTAACCTTGATGTCTACGCACTTCTATTCTTATAGACAGTTGTTGGGCCTCCAAGTGTAGAGGTTTGTAGAACAACAACAAGTTTTCCCTTAAGTGGATTACCCAAGGTTTATCGAACTCGGGGAGGAAGTGGTCAAAGATATCCCTCTCAAGCAACCCTGCAATCAAGATACAAGAAGTCTCTTGTGTCCCCAACACACCCAATACACTTTTCAGGTGTATAGGTGCACTAGTTCGGCGAAGAGATAGTGAAAGACAAGTGGTATGGATAATTATATGTGGTAACGGTGCCAAAAAATAACTTGATGGGAGGAAAAGACTAAAGGCAAAAATATGGAAGCAAGCAAACATGTAACAGTTCTAGTTGCAAACGGTGTTTCAATGCTTAGAAACAAGGCCTAGGGATCATACTTTCACTAGTGAACACTCTCATATAAATATCTTCTCTTTATGATACTACTCTTAACTACTCTCCGGTTGGACACTCTAATCCATGGTAAGGCTATAACAACACTCCTCAAAGTTCTCTTTCACCATCTAGATAACCCCACACTATCACCTTGAGCTCTAGATGGTTCCAACAAACACCGCAATTTCATAGAAACATCCAACTCCAAATATAACTCATAACAAGTATTTGTAATCTCTAGCCTAAGTGCCACCATGGTGTGCACGCTGTCACTTTCACACACATGGGGAGAGTAGATATCTATTAAAGCACTTGAGTAGCAAGGTAGATCTACATGATTACAAAGCTCATGATCACAATATGATCATGCATAGAGAGATATGAACACAAAGCTACCGGTAGAACCCTTAGCCTCGAGAGAGAACTACTCCCTCATCATCATGGGAATCAGCAACGGCGATGGAGATGGTGGTGGAGATCGATGGAGATGGCTCTGGGGGCACTTCCTTGTCCCGACAGGGTGCTAGAACATAGACTTTATGTCCCCTAAATCTCCCCTTCGGTGGCGGCGGCGCTACGGAACTTTTTGTGGAATTCTGATCTGGTCCCTAGGGTTTTTGTATTGGGAGAATATATAGGCGAACGGGCAAGATCGGTGGAGGCCTGAGGGGCCCACACCACCCCCTGGCGCGTCCTGGCCTGGCCCGCACCACTAGGTGGTGTGGCCAGCCCCTGACCCCTCTCCGTCTCGTCTTCTGGCTCCGTGAGTCTTTTGGTAAAATATCGACTTTGGCTTTTGTCCGGTCCAATTTCGAGAATATTCATTTTCTAACTTTTTGGAACCAAAAACAGCAGAAAATAGGCAACTGGCACTGTGGCATCTTGTTAATAGGTTAGTCCTAGAAAGTGTATAAAAATACTCCAAGTATGGACAAAACATAAGAAAGTAGTATAAAACAAGCATGCAACATCAAAAATTATAGATACATTTGCAACGTATCAAACCTCTCTTAAGTCCAAACTGTCTATAACAATATTAAACAGGAAAGGCCAATGTTCGTCAAAACGGCCCTGACTTTTCTCATGAGGAAATCTTAGCAAATTGAAATCACCACCTATAAGGATAGAATACAGATTGTCTTTTGCCAGATTCACCAACTCACGAAAAAGTCAGATTTATAGACATCCTGGGTGGCCCCATAAACGGCGACTAGATACCAAGTGAAATCATCACCATTTATTTATATGCAGAAGACATGGGAATCTTTGTGGGCGTTGTCCACAAGACATGAGAATGCTCTGCAAAATTCTATATTCTTCGGGGACACAAGTGGGATGAAAACAAATCTAGCAAAATATGAAGCATTTCCCATCTATTGTACTGAAGAGCAAATCATGGCAGCTTTGGCTATCTTCCTAGCCAAAATATGAGCCTTCCCATGCGTCTACCTTGGACTACCTTTGCACCACTCCAGGCTCAAGGTTATCCACTTCTAGACGCTTATTGACAAGCTTGGTGCTTGGCTCACGGGATGGTAGGGGAAACACTTTAGGAGGAAGGAATAATGCTCTTGTGTTGCTCCGTTCCATATGTCATGGTCATCTAACATCTTGTAGTCTTCGAGTTACCTATAGGGATAATCTGGAGAATTGAAAGGATCAAGCGAGGGTTCCTATGGATGAAGTTGGGGCTACTCCTAGATCGAGACCTCACTCCTTAGTCAATTGGAGCATGGTTTGCTAGCCCAAGGATCTTGGTGGCCTAGGCGTTTTCAACATGAATAAATTTGGGAGAGCAATGAGGTTGAGATGGCCATGGTGAAAGGACAAATGACGTCGCCTAGAGGGGGTGAATAGGCTTCTAAAATAATTATGGTTTGGGCTCTAATAAATGCGGAATACAACTAATGTTTAATTTATCAAAGCACAAAACCTAAAACCATTAGGTTCACTAAGTGCACCAATGATAAGTTGCAAACGTATCTATAATTTTTGATGTTCCATGCTTGTTTTATATCTACTTTCTTATGTTTTGTCCACACATTGGAGTATTTTTATACACTTTCTGGGACTAACCTATTAACAAGATGCCATAGTGCCAGTTGCCTATTTTCTGCTGTTTTTGGTTCAAAAAAGCTAGAAAATGATTATTCTCGGAATTGGACGGGACAAAAGCCAAAGTCAATATTTCACTGAGGGGAACACGGAGCCAGAAGACGAGACGGAGAAGGGCCTCGAGGGGGTCACACCCCCTGGTCACGCGGCCTGGCCTAGCCCGCGCCTAGGGGTGCAGCCGCCTCGGGCACCCCCTCGGCCTCCCCTTTCGCCTATAAGAAGCCTCTGATGCAGAAACCCTAAGTACCCGATCAAAAATTCCACAAAAGAGTCTGTAGCCATCGCCATCTCCATCCCTAGATCGGGAGGGATCTGAAGCTCTTCCCGGCACCCTACCGGAGGGGAGAGATCACCTTGGAGGCCTTCTTCATCATCGTGACTGCCTCCGGTGTGATGCATGTGAAGGAAATATGCCCTGGGAGGAAATAATAAAGTTGTTATTATGTATTCCTTGTATATGATAGATGTTTATTTTGCATGCTATAATTGTATTGATTGGAAACGTTAATACATGTGTGTTTAATAAACAAATAAAAGGTTCCTAGTTATGCCTCTCTTATAGACTAGCTCGTTGATTAATAAGATGATCAAAGTTTCCTGATCATGGACATTGGATGTTGTTAATAACGAGGTAACAACATTTGTGAAATGATGTGATGAACATTCATCCGAAGTATAGCATGACGATCAAAGTCATTATGTTTATATTGCTATAACATCATACGAAGTAATCTTAGTCCTTAGACCATGAGATCATGTTAATTGCTAACATCGGAAGAGCAACTTGATAACATCAAATGTCACACCGTAAAAGGGTGACTATAAAGGTGGGTTCAGTTACTCCGAAGATGATATGTTGAGGCTCATGGATCAAGAGTGGAATTTGTCAATCCCGATGACAGATAGATATACTCTGGGCCCTCTCGGTGATATCATATTAAGATAGCTTGCAAGCAAGTGATGTGATCACTAGAATGCTATATCACGGGAATGAGAAAAGAGTGCATGTCCGTAACGAGATCAAACTAGGTATTTGGATGCCGATGATCGAATCTCGGACATGTAATATATCGCGAGACAAAGGGATTAAATTACTAACTGACGAGGGTTTAACTCATCAATGCCCATTGTTATGGACTTGGGTTTTGGAGAAGGAGGGAGCGCTGGAGACATCTATCGGCTAGAAAACAAGCACACAGGGGACAAAGGATTTACCCAGGTTCAGGCCTCGTAGAGGTCCCTACTCCTGCTTGTCTGCTCGTGGAATTATCGAAGGAGTCGAAAGTTACAATGGTGCGCAGATGCAATCTGGCGAGGGTTGTGGAAACTAGGGTTGTGTGTGTCTCCTCCTCGCCGCCCCCTCCTAGCCTTTATATAGATAGGCTAGGTCTCGGGTAGCAGGTCGAGTCAGTTACAAGTTAGGGTTTTCCCCTTCAAACTTTCTATCTTTAGCTTCTTCTTGTTCTTCAAGCAATAGAGAGTCCGCAAGTCACTCGAGTCCTTTCATCCGGGCCTTGGCGACACCGTGGGCCTGTACGTATTTGGACCGTACATACCAAGCTCGAGTACCTATAGGGTATACCCATGTCAGTAGCCCCCGAGTGTCCAGTGGAATCGCAGATTCAACTTGGAACTTTTGAAGTCTTCGAGTGCTTGATTGAGTACATTTCGACTGCTTTTATTTGTGCCATAGGGATTTTTGATATACGTGCCTGATATAACCGAAGTGCCGGTATCAGTTAACCACCTTAGGGTGAAACAACGCAATCTACTCGAACTCGAGTCCCCGGACTCGAATCCGGAAAAGTGCTGGCGTAATTCGACTCAGGCCGCGGAGGTCTTACAGGAGTCAAATTCCAGTTATACGAGTATGAGCACTCGACGCGTCCGTCAAGGCATGTTCATCGTGCCTGTAGGCACGGATATATTTCTAGTAGTGCGCAGCTAAATGCGTTGCCATGCCTTATTCAGGTCTTACCTTCACGCTGTAAGCGCGGCTTCCGAATTTTATCACCGCGGAGACGATTCGGGCGACCCAGGAGACGTAGTCTCTTTGTAGGGAAAAATTATGAGGCGGTGTCGCCATGAGCTACGAGTGCGGACGTTATCAACACACAGTTTTCCGTGCAAATAATCATAGGGTGCGTGACCAGCGCTCCCTATGGGACTAGCCCCCGAGTGCCTGGTTGAGTCAAAGACTCAGGCAAGGACTAAATAACGTTTGCGACTGCCATCGTCTTTTGCTTGCTTGTTTCGGTCAACTTTTCCAGCGCTCCCTATGGGAGTAACCCATGTCCATAGTCGAATTGTATTTCGAATGGTTTGGGTTTGCTTTTGATTGTCCTTGTTCCTGCAAAAAGAAAAGAAAATCGTAGGGTACGCGGCCAACGCTCCCTATGGGAGTAGCCCCCGAGTGCTTGGTGGAGTCGAAGACTCCAGCAAGGACTAAAGTAGTCGAATTTTTCCACTGCGTAGCTTTGATGACGTCAGTGCTGACGCTTGTATGACGTCAGTGCTGACGCTTGTATGACCTCAGTTGCCCGCGTGAGCGAGTTTGACAGGACGTGACGAGCGTTGGGTCCCACTTCCTGACTTTGATTTGACTGGGCGTGCGTAATCTTTATTTTAACTACAACTCCTCGATTTCCGCGCGTAATGGGAGTAGTGGAGGGACGGTTCGCGCTTCCCCTTCTCCACGTGTCCAACACGATGTGTGCCACGCGTCCAGTTGGGTTTTTCTGAGCCGTTGGATTGCATCTTCTAGGGGTTAAGTAGCGATGCTACGGTGGTAATTTCCTATCTGTGCTCTTTCTTCCTTGCTACCATTGCCATTGCTGCTGCTCTTCTGCTTTTTCTTGCGCTTGTTTCCTCCACAATGCTGGACCACCTCCGCTCGTTTCCGAGCTACTTTCTGCGCTCGCATCGCCGTCGTTCAATGGGGAAGAAGAAAGGAGGCATTGTTGCTGATTCCACGGCCACCATCGCCGCGGCGAAGAAGAAGGGTGGCTCCGCTGCAGCGGGCACCAGCGTTAAAGGTTCCCACGATCACAGAAGTCATCGTGGAATGTGCAGGAGTCAGAATGGATCTCCAGGTCCCGCTTCTGATTATTGATTTGAGAGGAGTCTCAATCATGTCTGCATTATTCCCGAACCGTAGGGTGACACACTTAAGGGTTGCCAAACACCATTCTAGAGCACATATGTTTTAGACGAAATAATTGCAAAGCGCTAGAATTATTTCGATGGAAACCGGAATTGTTTCAGGTGAAATTGCAGAAACTGGTTATGCATGTGATATTGAAATGTTACAAAGGTTTTATGTGAATGTTTGTTAATTAAATTTATTAACAAAATTCTCAATAAAATAAATAAAAGAGTTTTATTAAATGAGAGTTACAATAAATTTGGTGGAAATTTAATGCATGTGAGTGGAACTTTGGGTGGAGGCTAAATTGATGTGAGTGGAGCTTCCACCACATGAATGAGGAAGAAGTGGGGGCACCCCCCATGGGCGCCGGCCATGGGAGGGGAGGAGTCCCCCCTCTCCTGTAGAAGGCCCCCATCCCCCCTCTCACAAAGCACACCTCCTCATGAAGGATCTCTCTCCCCCTCTAGATATATTCCCCCATGGTCTCGGATTAGCGAGATACATGTTCCTGGTGGCATTTTGTCTGGAAGGAGTTGCTGCTTCGCTGATTCGCTGGAGCAAGGAGGTGGAGGTTGTTTGGTGTCCTGGACGTGTGTGCGAGGACGGATGCGCTGCTGATTTGTGGCGCTAGGACTTCCGCACGATCTTGAGATCGGCAAGCGTACGACTACATCATCCACGAGTTCCAACTTGTTAACAAAGCTTTGTTGTCTTTGTGGATAAGTTCTCCATGGATGTATATCCACCCGTTGCTTGTATCTAGTAGATAGATCTTGGCGTATAGTTCCCATCGTAGGAAAATTTTGTTTTCTATGCTGCAAACCCAACAGTGGTATCAGAGCCTAATCTATGCGTAGGTGCTTTACACGGGTAGTACACATATGTTTATATGTGGGCGATGATGATCATGTTATTGCTTCTTTCATGTATTTTGGATATTGGTGGCATAGTGGGATGAAACGGCCCGGACCAACCTTACATGTCATCGCACATGAGACCGGTTCCACGACTGACATGCAACTAGTTTTGCATAAGTGGCTGGCGGGTGTCTGTCTCTCCTACTATAGTCAATATCTGATTTACAACGAGTTGCTAATAACTTAGTTATCATCGTTGTGGTTCCATGTTCGTAGGTAAGTGTTGGGAATATGCCCTAGAGGCAATCATGTATGATGTTATTCCTATGTATTCATAAGGTTATTGTCCATGTATGAACTACTGATATGTATCATTGAATATGTGATTCGATTGTGGAACTGCATATTCATGTTGTTCATACTAATTGTCCTTGGTCATTGAAGTTGTGCCGGACACACAACTTAGACCAATGTGTAAGTCGGCAGATGACTAGGTTCCACTTGTCATGGGCATGGAGATGCTATTCTGACTTACACGGATTCCGCTAAAGAGTTTAGCGAGTCGGACTGACCCATATTGAGATGCAACGAACAAGTCGGCATTTGCATGTCTCAATCAATGTAAACCTTAGACCTGAGGTTATTGCACAATCCGAGTTGAGGATCTCCAACTTAGGTTCTGTCAAACGCTGTTCCATCACTGGGCAGTTATAAAGGCGGAGTTCGGGCCGACTGAGAATCAAGCTGCGTGATGTGAATAACCAAGACGAGATTTTGCCCCTCCATCTAGAGAGATATTCTCTAGGCCCTCTCGGAAGATATGATTCGAAAAGCATGGCCATGCGTGTCACGGTTAAGTGTTAACCAAGGCAACCGACTAAGAGTTAGTCAGATGAATCACTTATCTCGGATCGAGAAAGAGAGTTGAACTATTTAAGGGATGACGATCATTCTCCTATAGTCCGACAAGGTATATCGTGAGGCAAAAGGGACTCAGACAAAAGTTGCATTGGAAGGTATGTCGTCATGACTTATTGGTACTTGGGACTGGCACGTTCTGCTAGGAGCCGCTACCAACTGATCGATCACGAGTGAGACTCGGAATCGTGTCCGGGTTACTATGAGCCTGTCAGGTCACACACTTAAGAGCAGGAGCAAGTTTGGGTTAGACCCAAACAGAAAACCTATTTGGGTTGGACCCAAATAGAGACATGGACTTACTCAGCAAGTGAGACTTGTAGTGGCTAATATATGCCTTTTAGTGAATGGGCCACAAGTGAGTGGAGCCCACTTTCACTCCCTATATAAGCTGGGGCACAGGTTCTTAGAGCACAAGGTTAGGTCACTCCATGTGTTGGAAACCCTAGCCCCAGTCCATCCTGTCGTCGCCGTACCGGACCTAGCAGTCCATCACCGGTGCTCCTCCTCGTACGTGTGGATACCGGCGGAGGTGCTGTACTTTCAGCACTTCGACGATCGTGAAGAAAGAACGGATCGTGGATCGTGGAACCGAAACAGATCGCGAGGACTGCACTGCGTCAAGCGACGTGCTTCATCAATTCCGCAACTGCGCGTCTAGTGGTAATCCTCGTGGCCTTCTACTTGAGCTGGATCTTGGGATCACCGCGTAGGGAAAAAGCTTTGTTTATCTTGGGATCACCGCGTAGGGACCGCCGGCTTCGCCCTGTCGTAGCGCCTTAGATGTCGTTGCGTGTTTCACAACGCCGGTAGATATTGTATCCTTGCATAACTTGTTTTTGCAGGATGATTGTGAATGGTATGGCTTATGTGCATGTGATGTGTGTAATCCATACGTGATCTGCGTATCATGGATTTTGTCAGCCGGCTGGAGCCTAGGTGCTGTCATCTTATTGTATAACAGCCTGTGTGTCGGATTCTCTGTGTAATTTGCATTACAAGCTAGTGTAGCTGTTTGGATAATCCGGAAGGCATGCAAGTCAGTGTACAAGTCGGCTACATGGTGTAAGATGGCACATGACAAGAGTTGACACGAGTCGGATTACAAGCTTTATGGAGATGGAGATCGCCATGAAGAGAGCCATACCATTTCACATTATAATTGCTTTATTTTGTGTTATTGTTATGTCTCTGTTTTACCTCTATTAGATAGTTGGTAGAAAGTAATCCCTCAAAGAAGGTCTAGTCGGTTTCCCCGCCAGTGCTGCACCATCACAAGTCGGACATTTTTGGTAGTGGGCTCATAAAATTGAGGTGCTATCAATTCTTTCCGACTAGGTGGGTTCGAGTCGGACTCTTACAGCGGAAGCACTTGGTAATCTAGACAGGTCTATCACAACGGTTGTGGGACTTGGGGAAAAGTCGGATGGGAGCCGGGGCATGTGATGCCACCCATCCAACAGGAGTCGTATGAGATACGATTGACAAGGAGTTGTCTACCTAGATCACTTGACGGCTAGCGGTGATGCTAAAGCTCACTAGTCGACTTGCTTATTTAGGGTCCTGAATCACTAAGTAACCATTGGAGGGGTGTTGGTTCTAGTGGGAGCATAAATATTAAAGTGTTTAATATGCTTGCTCTTTTATGGATACATGTCTTAAGTGTTTTTGCATATTTTCCGTTGTAGATCAGTGGCACCTAGCAGTCTTCCTCAGATTTCCGGTTTTGCTTTGAGAACCATCTTAGAGAAAGATAAGCTGAATGGAGCTAATTTCACCAACTGGTATCGTAATCTGAGAATTGTTCTCAAACAAGAAAAAAGGGACCGTGTCCTGGACAACCCACTTCCAGCTGAGCCGGATGAGAATGCGACTGTCGCAGCCACCAATGCCTACCATCGGATTTGTGATGGATCCACGGAGATTAGTTGTCTTATGCTTGCTCACATGGAACCGGACTTGCAGCAGCAGTTCGAGAATGTTGAGGCCTACGATATGATCGAAAGCCTCAAAAGTATGTTCCAGGCTCAGGCAAAGACTGAGAGGTATCAAGTCTCTCAGGCTTTGTCTAGCTACAAGCTTAAGGATGGCGATCCACTGAGTCCGCATGTGATCAAGATGGTTGGTTACGTGCAGTCTCTGGAAAGGCTTGGCTACCCCATTAGCGAAGAGTTCTCTACGGACATAATTCTGAACTCTCTTCCTAGTGCGTATGGCCAGTTCATATCTAACTACCACATGCATGGTATGGATAAGAAGCTCATTGAATTACATGGGATGCTCAAGCAAGCTGAGGCGGATCTCAAGAAAGGTGACAGTCAAGTGTTGATGGTACAAAACAAGGCTAAGTTCAAGAAGAGTTCTTGGACTAAGAATAAGAAGGCAAAGTCAGGAGGCAAGGCGGAGGACCCAGTCCAAAGCACTTCCTCGGGGACTAAGCCATCTCCTGCAGCCAGATCCACTTGCTTCTACTGCAAGTCGGATGGCCACTGGAAGAGGAATTGAAGCAAGTATCTGGTTGATAAAGCCAAGAGCGGAGGTGTGAATTCTGGCTCAGGTACGCTTCTTTGCAATGTTATAGACATTTATCTTGCTGATGCACCTAGTAGTTCTTGGGTATATGATACTGGATCAGCCATTCACATCTGCAACTTGTTGCAGGGACTGGTAAGAACTAGGAGCATGGCAAGAGGCGAGGTTGACATTAGAGTCGGAAACAAAGCGAGAGTCGCTGCGTTGGAAGTCGGCACAATGTAACTTCATTTACCTTCTGGATTCATAATGGAGCTAAATAATTGTTATTATGTTCCAGTGCTTAGTCGAAACATCATTTCTGCCTCATGTTTGATGAGACAGGGCTATGAGTTGAATATTAAGAATAATGGTTGTTCTTTATATTTGAATGATATGTTCATGGCTTTGCGCCCGTCCGGGACGGGT
Source organism: Avena eriantha (assembly GCA_910589775.1). Lineage (NCBI taxonomy): Eukaryota > Viridiplantae > Streptophyta > Magnoliopsida > Poales > Poaceae > Avena > Avena eriantha. The sequence goes on from OU342744.1 coordinate 151,196,974, forward strand.
TATTTATTCTGAATCTTGAGGGTGAATCTGTCTATAACATAAATGTGAAAAGGTTGAAACCAAATGATCTGAATATGACTTATTTTTGGCATTGTCGGCTTGGTCATATAAGTTGGAAACGCATGAAGAAGCTCCATGATGATGGACTCCTAACTTTGTTCGACTTGGAGTCGTTTGAGACATGTGAATCCTGCCTTCTCGGCAAGATGACCAAGACACCTTTTGCAAAGAGTTGTGAAAAGGCGTCCGACTTATTGGGACTAGTACATAGTGATGTATGTGGCCCGATGAGCACGACAGCTAGAGGTGGTTATGCGTACTTCATTACCTCCACTAATGATTTAAGTAGATATGGGTATATCTACTTGATGAAACATAAGTCGGAAGCCTTTGAAAAGTTCAAGGAATTCCAGAATGAGGTACAAAATCAACTTGGCAAGAAAAAAAAGTTTCTTCGGTCGGACCGAGGAGGCGAGTACATGAGCCATGAGTTTGATGACCATCTGAAGAGTTGTGGAATAGTTCCCCAGCTCACTCCTCCAGGAACGCCGCAGAGAAACAGTGTGTCGGAAAGAAGGAATCGGACCTTCTTGGACATGGTACGATCAATGATGAGTCGGACAGATCTGCCTTTATCATTTTGGGGTTATTGTCTAGAAACTGCAACGTTCACACTAAACAAAGTACCATCAAAGTCGGTAGAGAAGACACCGCATGAGACGTGGACTGGCAAAAAGCCGAGTTTGTCTTTTCTTAAGATTTGGGGTTGTGAAGCTTTTGTCAAGCGACTTCAGTCGGACAAGCTTACAGCTAAGTCGATAAGTGTATTTTCGTGGGATATCCGAGGGAAACCTTGGGTTACTACTTCTACAACCGAGAAGAGGGAAAAGTGTTTGTCGCTTGAAACGGTGTCTTCCTTGAGAAAGAGTTTCTCAATCGGGGAGTCAGTGGGAGTACGGTGCATCTCGATAAAATTCGAGAGATACCGGCTAGCAGCGAGTCGGCAAAAGCCTTAGAGGTTGAGCCGGACATGGTACCTGAGCCGGAAACTGCACCGACACTGCGAAGATCGGCCATATTGCGAAGTGTTCGTGATGTGATGCTATTGGACAGTGATGAGCTGGCAACTTATTCGGAAGCGATGGTGGGTTCTGATTCCGAGTCATGGCATGGAGCCATGAGATCCGAGTTAAAGTCCATGGATGAAAATCAAGTTTGGAACTTGGTTGATCTGCCAGACGGTGCAAGACCCGTTGAGTGCAAATGGGTCTTTAAGAAGAAAACTGATATGGATGGAAATGTTTCTATCTATAAAGCATGGCTTGTCGCGAAGGGGTTCTGACAAGTTCAAGGAGTTGACTATGATGAGACTTTCTCTCATGTAGCGATGCTTAAATCAGTTCGGATCATGTTAGCTATAGCAGCCTATTTCGACTATGAGATATGGCAGTTGGATGTTAAGACGAATTTCCTTAATGGAAATTTAACCGAGGACATGTATATGATACAGCCCGAGGGTTTTGTCGATCCGGCTAATGCTGACAAGGTATGCAAGCTTCAGAAATCCATTTATGGGTTGAAGCAAGCATCTTGGACTTGGAACATTCGCTTTGATGAGGTAGTCAAATCGTTTGGCTTCATCAAGAGTGATCATGATTCTTGTTTATACAAGAAGTTTAGTGGGAGCAAAGTAAACTTTCTGATATTATATGTGGATGACATATTACTGATTGGAAATGATGTCCAGATGTTGCAAGAGACCAAGGAATCATTGGAAAGGAGTTTTTCGATGAAAGACTTGGGTGAGGCGACTTACATACTAGGAATCCGGATCTATAGAGATAGATCAAGGTGACTCATTGGATTGAGTCAGAGTACATATTTGGACAAAGTGTTGAAGAAGTTCAACATGGAATCGTCTAAGAAGGGGTTCTTACCGATGTCCCATGGCGTAAAACTTAGCAAGACTCAGTGTCCTTCGACAACTGATGAGCAAAGTCGGATGAGTGCGATTCCGTATGCTTCTGCAATCGGATCCATCATGTACGCTATGATTTGTACTAGGCCGGATGTTTCCTATGCTCTAAGTGTTGTGAGCAGGTACCAGGCTGACCCTGGAGAGATCCACTGGGCAGCGGCTAAAAATATCCTCAAGTACTTGAGAAGGACTAAGGATATGTTCCTGGTTTATGGAGGTGAGGATGAACTCAGTGTAAAGGGGTACACCGATGCGAGTTATCTCACTGACTCGGATGATTCTCGTTCGCAATCCGGATATGTGTTTGTGATAAACGGAGAGGCTGTGAGCTGGAAAAGTTCCAAGCAAGAAACGGTGCCTGCGTCTATGATAGAGGCTGAGTATATTGCTGCCTCGGAGGCGGCAAAAGAAGCTGTTTGGATGAGGAATTTCCTCATGGATCTTGGTGTGGTTCAGGGCTCGTCCAATCCGTTAGACGTGTATTGTGACAACAATGGTGCTATTGCACAAGCCAAGGAACCTAGACAACACCAGAAGAACAAACATATACTCATGCGGTACCACCTTATTCGCCAGTTTGTGGATCAAGGTGATATCAAGTTATGCAAGGTACACACGAATGCAAACATTGCGGATCCGTTGACAAAGCCACTTCCACAGCCGAAGCATGAGGCACACCTGAGAGCAATGGGCATTAGATGCCTAGACATGTGATGTCGGAAGATTGACTCTAGTGCAAGTGGGAGACTGTTGGGAATATGCCCTAGAGGCAATCATGTATGATGTTATTCCTATGTATTCATAAGGTTATTGTCCATGTATGAACTACTGATATGTATCATTGAATATGTGATTCGATTGTGGAACTGCATATTCATGTTGTTCATACTAATTGTCCTTGGTCATTGAAGTTGTGCCGGACACACAACTTAGACAAATGTGAAAGTTGGCAGATGACTAGGTTCCACTTGTCATGGGCATGGAGATACTATTCCGACTTACACAGATTCGGCTAAAGAGTTTAGCAAGTCGGACTGACCCATATTGAGATACAACGAACAAGTCGTCATCTGCATGTTTCAATCAATGTAATCCTTAGACCTGAGGTTATTGCACAATCTGAGTTGAGGATCTCCGACTTAGGTTCTGTCAAACGTTGTTCCGTCACTAGGCAGTTATAAAGGCGGAGTTCGGGTCGACTGAGAATCAAGCTGCGTGATGTGAATAACCAAGACGGGATTTTGCCCCTCCATCTGGAGAGATATTCTCTGGGCCCTCTCGGAAGATATGATTCGGAAAGAATGGCCATGCGCGTCACGGTTAAGTGTTAACCAAGGCAACCGACTAAGAGTTGGTCGGATGAATCACTTATCTCGGATCGAGAAAGAGAGTCGGACTATTTAAGGGATGGTGATCATTCGCCTATAGTCCAACAAGGTATATCGTGTGGCAAAAGGGACTCAGACGAAAGTCGCATTGGAAGGTATGTCGTCATGACTTATTGGTACTTGGGAGTTCGCCGGTTCTGCTAGGAGCCGCTACCAACTGATCGATCACGAGTGAGACTCGGAATCGTGTCCGGGTTACTATGAGCATGTCGGGTCACACACTTAAGAGCGGGAGCAAGTTTAGGTTAGACCCAAACAGGAAACCTATTTGGGTTGGACCCAAATAGAGACATGGACTTAGTCAGCAAGTGAGACTTGTAGTGGCTAATATAGGCCTTTTAGTGAATGGGCCACAAGTGAGTGGAGCCCACTTTCACTCCCTATATAAGCTGGGGCACATGTGCTTAGAGCACAAGGTTAGGTCACTCCATGTGTTGGAAACCCTAGCCCCAGTCCGTCATGTCGTCGCCGTACCGGACCTAGCAGTCCATCACCGGTGCTCCTCCTCGTACGTGTGGATACCGGCGGAGGTGATGTACGTTCAGCACTTCGACGATCGTGAAGAAAGAACGGATCGTGGATCGTGGAACCGGAACGGATCGCGAGGACTGCACTGCGTCAAGCGACGTGCTTCATCAATTCCGCAACTGCGCGTCTAGTGGTAATCCTCGTGGCCTTCTACCTGAGCTGGATCTTGGGATCACTTCGTAGGGAAAAAGCTTTGTTTATCTCTTCGTGGCCCAACAGTAAGACCGGTTCTATCTCCGAAAGCCCTAAGCCACGTAAAACTTGCAATGGATAAATTAGAGGCGTCTAGTTTAGATTGTTGCTGGGCTAGTGCCATGATATGGTAATGTTGTAAGTTGATGTATGGTAGATACCCTTCCAACACACTTAACATGTAAGTTCCATAGACCTTGGCCTTACACACAAAAGAATGATAGAGATCATACCACGATGCATATGATGGTGATCAAATGCATGGACCATATCATCCCACTTTACACATATGATGTTCACATCTTATATTGCTAGTTTGGCGCTTTTAGTAGCATTGTAAGATGATCCCTCATTTAAATATCAAGATAAAATGTGTTCTTCCTTAAGTATGCACCATTTTATGGATTGTGTTTCGAGATATCACGTGATGATTTGGTGTACTCGATTTTACGCTTTCATACAACGGGTGTAAGACAATTTTACACACGCGAGTACTAAGGTTCTTACTTGGCGAGCCTAGCATGTACAGACATGGCCTCGGAACACGGACCGAAAGGTTAAGCATGAGTCATATAGTTTATATGATGCCCATATAGATGCTCAACTTTGAAGCTACACTGACTCACGCGATGATCAGACTTGGTGTAGTGGATTTGCTTCATGTAATCACCAAAAGGACATGAGGGATGTCGTTTTTGAGTGGGAGTTCATTAGTAATTTGGATTAGTTGAACTCAATCTATCATAAACTTAGTCTAAATAAACTTTACAAATTCTGTTGTAGATGGCACCACCTGCTTTCAATTTCAATGTGTTCATGGAGAAAGAGAAACTTGCGGCAAATGGTAGCAACTTTACCAACTGGGCCATGAATTTGAGGATTCTCCTCACTGTTGTACAAAAGCAATATATGCTGAAGCGCCGCTAGGCCCCCTACCAGCTCCTGATGCCCCTGACGAGGAAAAGAATGTCTATATAACTCGTCAGGAGGACCACAACTTAGTTCATTGCGGCATACTGTATGGGCTAGAGCCAGAACTTCGAAAGCGTTTCGAAAATGGCAATGCTTTTGATACCATGGGAGAATTGAAAATGATTTTCGATACCCATGCTGCCGTAGAGAGTTATAATGCTTCTGAAAGTTCTTCAGCTGCATGATGGAGGAGAATAGCTCCGTTAGTGAGCACGTACTCAAAATGTCTGGGTAGATAAGCTTGTGTCCTTGGGAATAACGATTCCCATTGACCTAGACATACATTGTGTTCTCCAATCTCTTCCACCTAGCTACAAGAGCTTCGTGATTAACTATAACATGCAGGGCATGAAGAAGTCTCTTCCTGAGCTTCTGTCAATGCTTAAAACTGCAGAAGTGGAGATTAGGAAAGAACATCAAGTGTTGAGATCAATAAGACCACCGGTTTCAAGAAAGACAAGAAAGGCAAACATAAGGGAAAGAAGGGCGACAAATCAGTTGCCGCACCTGAAAAGAAATCCCGAGCTGGCCCTAAGTCTGATACCGAGTGCTACTATTGCAAGGAGACTGGCCATTGGAAGCGCAACCGCCCCAAGTATTTGGCGGACAAGAAGGCCGGCAAGGCAAACAAAGGGGTTACAGAACAAGCGACAGCTAGCAAGGGATGAGGTCACGATGCGGGTCGGCAATGGATCAAGAGTTGATGTGATTGCCGTCGGAACGCTGCCTTTCCATATGCCGTTGGGATTAGTGATAAATCTAAATAATTATTATTTGGTGCCTGCACTGAGCATGAACATTGTATCCGGATCGTGTTTGATGCGAAGTGGTTATTCCTTTAAATCAGAAAACAATGGTTGTTCGATTTATATGAATGATATCTTTTATGGTCATGCACCTATCATGAATGGTTTATTTCTATTGGATCTCGATAGTAGTATTACGTATATTCATAATGTTGATGCTAAAAGGATTAAACTTGAAAATGATATATCTGCATATATGTGGCACTGTCGTCTAGATCATATTGGCATTAAACGCATGAAGAAACTCCATTCTGATGGACTTTTGGAATCACTTGATTTTGAATCATTTGATACATGTGAGCCATGCCTTATGGGCAAGATGACTAGAACGTCGTTTTCCGGTTCAATGGAACGGGCGACAGATTTATTGGAAATCATACATACTGATGTATGTGGACCAATGAGTGTGTCAGCGCGAGGTGGACATCGTTATTTTGTTACTTTCACGGATGATTTGCGTAGATACAGGTATATCTATTTGATGAAACATAAGTCTGAAACCTTTGAAAAGTTCAAAGAATTTCAGAACGAAGTGTAAAATCATCGTAACAAAAAGATCAAATTTCTGCGGTCCGACCGTGGAGGAGGGTATCTTAGTTACGAGTTTAGCACACATATGAAAGACTATTGAATAGTTTCACAACTCACGCCTGCCGGAACACCACAATGTAATGGTGTGTCAGAACGTCGTAATCGTACTTTATTGGATATGGTTCGATCTATGATGTCGCTAACTGACTTGCCACTGTCATTTTGGGGTTATGCACTGGAAACCGCTGCATTCACTTTAAATCGGACACAATCTAAATCCTTTGAAACGACACCTTATAAATTATGGTTTGGAAACAAACCTAAGTTGTCATTTCTTAAAGTTTGGGGATGCGATGTTTATGCGAAGAAACTTCAGCCGGATAAACTCGAACCCAAAGCGGAAAAATGTGTCTTCATAGGATACCCTAAAGAAACGATTAGGTATACCTTCTATCACAAATCCGAGGGCAAGATTATTGTTGCCAAGAATGGATCCTTTCTTGAGAAGGAGTGTCTCGCGAAAGGTGTGAGTAGTCGGAAGGTAGACCTTAAAGAGGTTATCGAACCTTCTCTTCATGAAATGGCGAGTGGCGCAGCATCGGAAATTGTTTTCGAGTTGACTTCACCTGATGAAGAGAGAGCTAATGATAATAATCATGAAACTCCGAAAGAGGACACTACCGAACCTCGCAGGTCAAGCAGGACACGTGCAGCTCCTGGACTGTACGGAAATCCTGTTATAAATTTCATGATAGATGAAATAGATGACCCTGCGACGTATGAAGAAGCGATGATGAGCCCGGATTCCAACAAATGGCTAGAAGCCATGAAATCTGAGATGGAATCCATGTACGAAAACCAGGTTTGGACCATGGTGGACTTACCTCACGATCAAAAGCCCGTTGAGAATAAATAGATTTTCAAAAGAAAAACCGATGTTGATGGTAATGTGACCATCTATAAAGCTCGACTTGTCGCAAAAGGGTTTCGAAAAATTCAAGGAGTTGACTACGATGAGACATTCTCTCCTGTAGCGATGCTAAAGTCAGTTAGGATTATGTTAGCAATTGCTGCATATTTCAATTATGAAATATGGCAGATGGATGTCAAAATTGCGTTCCTCAATGGTAATATTTAAGAAGAGTTGTATATGATACAACCTAAGGGTTTTGTCGATCCTACGGATGCTGATAAGGTATACAAGCTTCAGCGATCCATCTATGGACTGAAGCAAGCATCCCGGAGTTGGAATCTCCGCTTTGATGAGGTGATCAAAAAGTTTGGATTTGTCCAAACTTATGGAGAGGCTTGTATTTACAAGAAAGTGAGCGGGATCAATGTGGCATTTCTGATATTATATGTGAATGACATTTCCCAGTGGCATTTTGTTTGGAATGAGTTTTTGCTTCCGCTGATTCGCTGGAGCGAGAAGGTTGAGGTTGTTCAGTGGCCTGAACGTGTGTGCGAAGATGGATGCGCTGCTGATTTGCGGCGCTAGGACTTCCACACGATCTTGAGATCGACAAGCGTATGACTACATCATCCACGAGTTCCAACTCATTAACAAAGCTTTGTTCTCTTCGAGGGTAAGTTCTCCATGAATGTATATCCACCCGTTGCTTGTATCTAGTAGATAGATCTTGGCGTATAGTTCCCATCGTAGGAAAATTTTGTTTTCTATGTTGCGAACCCAACAGCGTGAGTAGTTCATCCATGGACTATGGGTCCATGTAGTAGCTAGATGGTTGGTTATCCTCCTTTGTGCCACCATGATTAGATCTGGTGAGCTCCGTTCATGATCAAGATCATCTATTTGTAATCCTACATGTCGTGTTTGCGAGGATCCGATGGATATTGAGATGCTATTTCAGATTGATTATTGATTCCATCATGTCTTTGTTATTTGTGATCTTGCATGCTTTCCGTTGTTAGTAGCTATCTTGGCCGAGTAGATGCTAGCAACTCCAAGAGGGAGTATTTATGCTCGATAGTGGGTTCATGCCTCTAGGAATCTGGGGAAGTGACAGAAATCTCTAAGGTACTAGATATGTTGGTGCTACTAGGGAGAAAACAGTAATCATTTGTTCACGGAACAATCGTATTGTTTACTTTACACGCAATGCTTAATGCAATTATCTGTTGCTTGCAACTTAATACTGGAGGGGGTTCGGATGATAACCTGAAGGTGGATTATTAGTCATAGATGCAGTTGGATTACGGTCTATGTATAATCTTGTAATGCCCAATCAAATCTCATAGGAGTCAAGATGATTAGTATATGCATGTATGCTTTCTCGGTGTCTGTCAATTGCTCACTGTAATTTGTTCACCCAACATGTCATATATCTTAAGGAGAATCACCACTAGTGAACTATGGACCCCGGTCCTTTCTTTTACTATCAATATACAATCTATTTACTATTTTCTGTTTACTTTCTGCAAGCAATTACTATCTTGCACACAATACGTTTAATCCTTTGTTTCCAGCAAAACCGGTGAGATTGACAACCTCATTGTAAGTTGGGGGCAAAGTTCTGTGGTTGTGTTGTGCAGGATTCCAAGTTGGAAACAACACCTTGGAGGTGTTTCCTTGCTCCTACTGGTACGATAACCTTGGTTTCATAACTGCGGGAAAACTTGTTGATGTGCTCATCATACCTTCCTCTTGGGGTTCCCCAACGAGCTCTACATATTGAGCAAGCAACCAACAACCTGTGCTAAGAAAGACAAGCAACAAGGTGATAACAAGATATAATACTTTAAGCATGATGGCTATCACAATGTAAATTGCATAAGTAAAGGGCTCTGTTGAGAGATAACCGATGGACGTAGAGACGATGATTTTTATCCCGAAGTTCACTTCCAAAGAAGCTACGTCTCCGCTGGAGAGGTGCGATGGCTCAATGCTCTCTGAACGCCACAAATGTCTCACCTTGAGGTGTGGTGGCTCGATGCTCACCCAATGTCACACAAGGCCTCACCTCAAGATGCGAAAGGCTCACCATATTCTCCCGAGTGCGCACCACAAAGGTGGGCACTCAATCCACTATGGGACACTTGAGGGCGGTCACTGAACCCATACAAGGCTGTGGGCAATCTCCACAACTTAGTTGGAGGGCTCCCAAAAAACACCACAAAGGCCACAAGCTTGAGAAATCTACACAACTCAATTGGAGGCCCCAACAACTCACCACAACTCCACACAACCGTCTAAGGTTCTAAGAACCTAAGAGTAACAAGCCCAAGATCTTGAACTCGCCGAATCTCTGAGGACAACTCAAACATATGCACCAAATGCAAGAGGCAAGTCCTTCACTCTCAAATTCCATTAAAGCTACAAAAGTTATTGGGGGAATAAGAGAGGAAGAACACAAGAGGAGAACACAACTCTCCAAGATCTAGATCCCAAGGATTCCTTCACAAAGAAGGGATTTGGTTTTATGGGGTTGTAGATCTAGATATCCTCTCTCAAATCCCTCAAAAATATGCAAGAATCATAGGAGTGGGAAGGGGAGAGGACAAGATCTTCAGGGTCAACAATGGAGGAGAGAGAGAAAACCAAAAAACCAAGAAAATAGTTGACCCCACAAAGGCGAAGAGGAGATCCTTGTAAAGGGCTCCCAGATCTGACCGTTTGGGTCAAATCGCAACCCTGGCCGGTACTACCAGTGGGTGGGCGGAACTACCGCTAGCACCCAGCCAACGGTCAAAACATAGTGACGCAAAAGGCAGAAAACGATCCTGGATGGAACTTTCACCGGTGCATTGGTACTTCCGGCGGGGACGGTACTACCGCCTTTACTTCCGACCAAAGTTCCGTCAAGTAGCACACACCAAACAGAGAGGTTACTGAACTGAAATCAGGAAGAGCGGAAGTTAGCCCGGTACATCACCCGGTACTACCGGCGGCAAACATTCCCTAGCAGAACTACCGGTGGTGCGCCGGAACTTCCGCCCATGGAAACTTCAGAACCAAATGTGCAATAACATTTGCATCCAAACTCCGAACGATATGAAACCAATTTTGTTGGAAAAATAATGACGGGTATCACCAAGTAATTAAATACCATGAATATATATGTGATATATTTCCCAAGGAGTGGAGCCGGAAAACCAGCAATATAAAAAAGCAATAAGATATTTAAAGGAAATCCATTTTTGATGAACTAGGGATTGTTATGGAGATAACCAAAAGCTCTAGATCCTCACATGGACAAGATCCAAATAACAACCAAGAAAGATGATGCTATGTATGAAAATGTTTGAGCTCCCACGAAGACATCAAATGAGCTACTCACTCGAGATCCCCCTTAATAGTATGGCTATCTATTCTAAACCCGGTCTCCCAACAACTACAAGATACCGGTAAAATAGAAAAGCTATCAAGATCATACCTTTGCCTTGAGCATTCCACTTGAGCTTGATGTAGACGATCTTGTGTCCTTCAAGATGTAACACCTTTCTTGATTGCTCTTGATCGCGCTTTTCTTGATGAAGACTTGTGAATTTCTCCCCCATACTCCATGGGGAAACCTCTTCTTTGAACTTGTCTTCATCACTCCATGATCACCGAGGATGGCAAGCTTCAAGCATGAGATCTTCTAGAGATGGCACATCTTGAGCTTGCACTTCATTTCTTGATGATGTCTTGAAGATAGCCATAAGGAACTCCATCTTCTTCTTCTTTAAGATATTCTTGACCATGGTCTTCTTCTTCTACATGATTCCAATAGGCACAAAGCCCTTGGACATTGCTTCTTCGTTTTCAACCTTGAAACCAACACATGGCCCAAGCGATGCCAATGGACAAAACCTACAAGTGAAACTCAATTCACACATTAGTCCATATAGATTTTCATCAATTACCAAAACCACACATCGGGCACACATGCACTTTCACATGGGTTGCATGGACGTATCTTGAGTGGCCATGGCACGATGTGGTGCTCTCGTATGATGTGGAAAACATGTCATTATTCAGGGCATCAACGAACACCTAAATTTGAGATTGCTCAAAGTGCCTCTTTTGGCATGATAGATGGTCCTTGGAGGCGCTCTTAAGCTACAATTTCCAGATTTATTCGCCATTGCCACGAAAAAATCTAGAACCATACATAAGGAGTTGCGGGATAGAAACTAGATGCGTGCCCTTTTCCACCTTTCAACTAAAGTTCAGCATGCCTAGTTTGTCAGGTTGTGGGCAATTCTTCAAGAAGTGGTGCTACAACAACACCTAGATGCAATATCATGGATATGGACTGCCTTGGGAGTTTACTCCACCTCCCCAGCTTATAGGTGCCAGTTCATTGGTGCTTGTGCACCATTCTGTGCAGCCAAGGTATGGAAGGCGCAAACAGAGTGGAAGTGTCACCACATCTCTAGGTTGCATGGAAAAAATTCTAACTGCCGATAATCTTGCACTGCGAGGATGGTCGCACGACCCGATTTGCAAGCTTTGATGAATTCCCCCGAAACCGTTCAACACCTATTGTTGGATTGTAGCTTCACTACAACAATCCATGAGACAATCTTCAATTGAAATGGCATGATCGGCATCGCCCCACCTATGCTTGGTCAAAGCATCAACAATTGGTGGGATAGGATGATCTCAGGCATTCTAAAAGAGAAAAGAAGGAAAGCTAGTGATGCTTTCATCTACCTTCACTGAACGGTTTCCATGGGCCTCACGATGTCTACCCACTAGCTTTCCTTCAAAAGTGGTGATTGTATGTAACTTTTCTCGTAGTTTTTCTTAGAATGGGTCATATGCACATGAACCGGCCCAAAGTAGGTCAAGTTTTTACAAACAAAATGGATTGTTGGCCTCGAAATGAGAGTTTTGCATTATTAGTTCAGACTCTTCACGCCGGATAGTCCATCTTCCTTCTCTTTTTTTGTGTTACTATAAGTCACAAAACCATGCCAAAACTCAAGAATAGGCCAAGGTTCTTACAAGAGTTGGTTCATTAGTGGTCTCGATATTACCGCACATCCATATCTCGATTGTATTGATGTTGCCCCCTTGTCACACAAAGTATAGCTCCCCGCGCAGCTCGGCTAAAACATACTTGGTGTATTCCAGCCTCGGGTAGCAAGAAGGTGGTGGCATTACCACAAATGTCTCGTCTTCCAAGACCTAAACCATAAACCTCAAGGTTGACTCGGCAGGTTGATTAATGGATGCAACAAGGAACTAGGCGCGTTACACACTTACAACCAACGACTTGAACCAGCTTGACATGGCCAATCAGTAGCAAGAACCAGCCTACCCACGTACTCTAATAACAGAATGGCTCTGTGGACGACATGTTTTGTCCGACGCATGGACAACGCTTCGATCAAAGGGAGGCAGATTGCATGCGAATTGCAATGGACGGTCCATGTAGTGCATCGTACGTGTGTCCGACAAAAGTCATCATGTGTATAACACTTCTTTTCTAATAAACTTCGTCAGTATGTTGGTATTAGTAGAATCATGTGTCCTAAAATATTCTACGAGATATTTAGATATCTATGTGCACCTATGCCTAAGCACATTATATTATATTAAGTTTCATAACTTAATTATCATGCATGAGATTCTAAAATTAATAAAGGGAGAAGACGAAATTGTGGGCTATGTTTTTTTGAAGGAGGCGGCGCTTTTGACATGTAATCTTAATTAACTCTGCTGTATGCGGCAAGGGCGGCTACCTTCATTCCAGTAGACAACGACGATGGTGGCAAGCGGAGCAAGGTTTTGGTAGTTTGCTCTTTATGTGTTGTCAAACATATTCTTCCATGCCTCACCATGTCGTCAATAGGTGGTGTTTATGGAGGAGGTTAGCGCAAGACCTAGTCTTTTATTCTAGAGTGTTGGTCATCCAAGTTGGATACATCATGCCGCAATTGGAAGGGTTATCGATTTTGCATAAATCAACACATGGTTCAAGCGGTTGTTGGGAATAGGGCCTTATTGGCGGTCGTCTATGGTGAAGACAGAGTAACTCATTGAGGAGTAATGACAATGGCGAGTTAGTAATGACAATGGCATTATATTATAGCTTAAGCCTGAGCAAAAGCGAGCCATCTGAGGTCATCTACCCGCGCGCGTTTCCGACCTTCTGATCTTCACCCTGAGTTATCTCAACCGTGCAATATCAGGTATTGACCGAAGTCTTACGAGTTGGTCCCTCCCATCCCTGCCCCACCCCTACCCCATCTCGATCCCATTCCCCTCCACCAAGCTCCCACCCATCCCAGCTCCTCCTCCATCTACCCCAGCAACCTGCGCCGCCCCCTCCGCTCTCGAGCTATACCTCTCACTTCCGCTCCCTACGCCCCCTCCACTCACAAGACCACCGCCTCCCGTCCAGCTCTCGCATCACAGCGCCGGCCCCCTCTGCTTCCCTGCCTCGAACCTGCACAGTACCGATCCAACATCCCCCCGACCTCGCATACCTGTCCGCCATCACGCTTTGCTAGTGGTGAGGAAGATAAGGAGGAGGTGAGAACATGGGACGATGGGGGTGAGAGAGAGGGGCCGACGCGGGTAGAGACGCCCCTATGCGGGACTATACAAAGATGTCGCATTATCCTCGCTGCTTTGACTGGAAAAATTAGGGACGGATGGCGGAAAAAAGAAACCGAAAAGGAGAAGGCTCGCGAGACATGCGATGACGCAATGTAGAGGGATTAGCTAAAACCCAGAATATACAGTAACCGAACGGAACAATCGCTAAACGGAAAGCATGAAGCGCTAACAGGCGATAAATGGTGTTTCATGTCACTTCAATAATTAATATGTATGTATTCCTGAAACAAAGCATAACAAGCTGATTTTGGTTCCTCTTAGTCTTTGCAACTGATTTTTCTTTTAAATATATTAGCATATATCAAAAATACATGAGATGCTTGTGTAAATTGATACATGTTCTACGTTGTTCTATAATTTTTACACGAGTTAACAAAAGTTTCAGTGCCTTGAATTTGAGCATGCTCTATGATTAATGAACAAGCGAGTTCCATCGACTAAGTGGGTCCAAAAGAAATGTCATAACTTCTATTTTTTATTTATAGAAATTATCAAACTTGATTACATATTAGATCTTGCTTTATGTAAATATTCATGGCAACTTCCGGCCATACCTTCTCTTTTAAATTTTATTGAACCAGTGAATAATTTGGAATATATCGAGTATAAATCCTGCATATAATTAGTATATGTGTAATCTGGTTATCTATATTGACTAAACTAATCATTTACTAATCCAGCCACTTATAAGTGTTGAATACAAAGTTGTGGCTTCCCTTCGAGCTGTGCAATCCAAATAGTTACAAGCATCGATTTTAAAGCAATCGAACAAGGTTACTGTGTGATCTTCATAAGTTAGCTTGTTTTGACATCATTAGTTTTTTACCTTGATCATGTAACATGTCAGTTTCTTGTGATACTGAACTTGGTCTATTGCTCGATGTACCCCTATGTTGCTTATAATCTTCAATATGAAATAAGAGCCCTCTTCTTGTGTCTAAGCTCATATCTCTCTGTTTCAAACATGTCTAACACGTAGATAACACATTTGTCTATGGATTAAAACATTCAACCCCTCACATGCTCATATATTGAATTTACAGTAACACAAATAAAACAAAATATGTTACGAGCAGTGAATAATACACACCTACCACACCCTGACAAATAGATTGTAGGTGGCGCAGCGAAGCACGCATGCTCTCCTAGTATGCAATTAACCTCAGTCAGGGACGGAGCTGGAGCCTAGCTCACTTGGTTAGGGAAGTGGATGTACAATCCAACTCACTGTAGGGGCTTCCCCTACCGCATTAATTTCGAAAAAACTATGGCATAAAATTTTCAAGAAACAATCTACTATAAAAAAGTATGGTTTATATCTTGTAAATGCATGATATGACATAATAAGAGACAATGTATAGTACATAGGAACACATAATAACAAAAAACATTTTTTTACTATATGGATGAAACAAAGGACAAACAGTTACTTGCAAAAGATGTCTTGCATTTTCAAATTCTGAAATACATTGTCGAGCACGGAGGCTCAATAACCTGCAAAATAAAAACTAGTTTTAGTTTTCAAGTGGAATAGTTGAATGACCAAAATTATAGTACTCAAGTAGCTAAAGTTTTCACATTATCTTTTTCTATTTTAGGACAATCGATTCTTCAAAGCCATAAAATACTTAATCACTTGATCATTGGTTACTTTCTTCATATCTTCTTTCTCCACATAACAAATAACATCATCAATCAAGCTATCATTGTTGAGGCGATATTTTTTCACTAGTTTCATGGATGAAAAGCACCCCTCAACTATGGTAGTGGCAACATGCACAACAATCACTAGTTTTAACAACCGATAGAACAAATGATACATAACATGTCTCCACCATTTTTTTTGGAAAGCTCATCAATTGTTGCTATGTTGGAAAACTATCATCTGTGCGTAGATCAGCACTACTGAGGCGTAGATCCTTATCAAGATTTCTTAACTCTCCAGAATCAAAATCCAAGATTTCTTAACTCTCCAGAATCAAAATCTCAAGGATATAACTTAGCCAAATTTATGAGACTCTCCAAATTAAAATTAAGAAGGGATCTCTTGGACTCAAAGCCGCTGACCAAATAAGCAAATTGGAGGATGCCTCAGTGAATCGACCATCAAGCTCTTGAACTAGCCAATGTAGGAGGATATGACAATAAAGGTGGTGTCGCGGCAATAAGGATAGGTGGCTGAGATGGCCCGTGCGCTAGTGGCAATGGTCCTTTGGTGGGAAGTGGTGGCAGGAGCTCAGATAAATCTAAAAAACAGCCTGCTGAAAAAGGATGTAGTTGCTCCCTCTAACACCCCTCCGTGTAGGGGAGCGAAAGCAGACATTTTGTGCATAGTTCTGGACTTTTTTAGGTATTGTACGGTGAATATGTTGGGCATGTATTTTCAACTTTTGACTTTTTTTAGGAGAAAGTTTTATGTGAGTGTTTGGTTAGTCTTATTTTTTTACTAGACCATGAAAGCACGCTTTGCCGCGCCCGTCCGTACCAATGAACATGGAATAGAAATTTTTGAGAATATATGGACATGATTGACATATGAGAAGACTGAATAGGTTTAGGTTTAAGTTATAACATGTAAACTGAATGCATGATTGCATAGTAGTAAGTAATTTTTTGAAAGGTTACAACATATTAATAACATGATCCATGGTAAATGAACGATGACAAGGATTACAACACGTCGAAAGAGAAAACGTTGTAGACCAAGTCAATGATTTTGCTCCATTAGGCATAGGATATCACTCCAATCAAAGCATAAAATGGCGAAGTGGGCCGATGCGTGGAAATCATATGTGCATGTTTATGTGTTCCCATGGCATTCTCTAACGAACCTTATCATACATAGATGGTAAGGCTTCCTCATCGCATATCTAAAATATATTATTTTTATATGTCAAAGTAAACTTATAAAGTTTGAAGGAGTGAATTTTTCCAAAAAAAAAGGACATCACCTATTATTTGTAACTAAAATTTCAGATTTGACAAGTTATAATATCTTAAAGATATTATTAGGTGCACCCACTCTTAGGGTGCAATCAACTAATCGTATAACCTATCTTCAGTTGGGGCTCCATATAAATATTTAAATAAAATTGGTGAAATATTTACTTCTATCAATTGCCTTTTTGAAATTCAGTCAGCAGTAATGTTGAACGGAAGGTATACATGAAAAGTGGGCAGCCCTTAGTGTCCGGAACGTGAGGGAATTTTCCAGCACGCTAACAACGTAGATGGAGGTACTTACAAATTATAGGGTTTTATGGTACAAAGATTAGACAAATAAAGCAAAAGGAGAACACAAAATTGTAAGTGCTAGGAGTTTACTAATCATCAGGTGTTTGATCCTTGCCGTTTGTAGTGAGATGGATCCCTGGAATGCAAAGTAACACGAATCACATATAAAATAGATGGTTAAGTATGATAGAACAAATTCTTCTATTTTCAACGGTACTTTTGGAGTGAGATACTCAGTACTCAGGAATAAAATGAATTGAATTCAAGATTTGACATGCCTAGCGCGCAAAAAAGCTCAGACCAATAGTTTGATAATAAATTCAATGATGTTTTTAAATTAATGCACAACTATTTTGTGAAGAAACTTAGTACCATGAGACTACTATCTACCAGAAGGTGTACAATTACAGCTAAAAGCTCCCACAAAAATAAAAATAAAAGGGAAATGTGAGGTGGAACTGCTGGACTCAGTATGAAAGTGGACACGTAATGTAAGATAATCTATCTAATACTCTCCTGAATTAATGACATCTACCTTGTGCATATTAAAAAATTATACAATGGAAGGGGGCGTAGCGTCCTTTCGATTTGCATCCTCCATTAATTCTTTGTGGATAATAGGGATTTTCTACTACAATCGTAAATAATATGAAATACTATTGGCACCTTCAAATACAAGTCAACTGGCGTGTTATAAGTTAACCTAGTAAAGTACTGAAAATACATGTCGTAGTAACAAACTGTTAGCTTCTTTTTAGGAAATAGTTTTCTGTGAAGCATTTTAACTTAGGGGCATAGCCATTAGCTTCGCACCAAAATCGATTTTGGAGGAAACATGCTGTTATTGGAGGATAACCTTACAGGACGATAACTATATCTAGGTCCCAATAAATAGGACCTTTCCACACCTTAGCTCATGTCTCGTGTATGATGGACTTCTACCTTAACGAAAAAAAATCCCAAAGTTCATCTATTCTTTCAAAATAGCAAAGTCATTATTTTTGACAAAAAAGTATCAAAATTATAGACTATTCAATAATAAAAATATTGGAAATTAAACTTCCCAATGTTTTGCAAGAGCTTAAAGTCTCACGTAGTATTTTGATTCAGCAAACACAAATAGACAGAAGAACATTAGCATTACCTTATTTCATGACTTATAGCTGAATCGAGGCTTGTTGAAGATCCTCGTACCTGAGAAAACCTTGCACAGATAAATGGTTTTCTTCATATATTTCTGCCTGATATGACTTCTTATTTAAGGGCTCAATCCTTTACCAAATGCTTACATTTTTGAAAGAAGAATCTCATCACTCATAAAGTATTGACTAACTACTCGTAGAGCATACAAACCCTTCATCGCTCTTTCTTCTCAAACACTCACCACAATGCATGTTGTTTTGTATTAGAAGAACACCACGATGGCAAATACTACAACACCACGGCAAAAAACCAGAAAGAAAAACGAGCTAAGCTAGCAAATCAGAAGAAGAAGCTATTAGCAAAAACTGTATAGGTTAGTTCTTATATCTGACAGAAATCATGGTAAACTAATTTAGCACTATAAATAATCAAGGGAGGCAATTTGGTGGCTAGCATCAGCAATCATGCTAAGTTGTCTTGAGTAATCCCATTCCCTGCTTTCACGTAGAGGCGTGGTGACAATCGCCATGTGCTAATGATTACTCAACAACCAACAACATCTTTCTGTATGAGGGTATGGTGATCGATGAGCCTATTTTGAATCTACAGTAACCAAGATCATGCTGCAATTTTAAACCTAAAGTAACAAAGAAAAAGTAAACTATCTGATTGTGCTGATGGAGACGAGGAGCTGCAAAGGGACTCACCAGCGGGAGCCTCCCAGTGCGGTTGCACGCATGTGTACTCCCACTAGTAGAAAAGCCCCCCTTTGGTCCCGGTTCATAAGAGCCATTGGTCCCGAACTTTGTACCGGGACCAATCACTCGGGATCAATGCTGGTCCCGATTCTGGCACGAACCGAGACCAATGGGTCTCTACGTGGCCCGCCATCGCGTGCACTTGCAGAGGTCCCGGTCCGTGGCATGAACCGGGACCGGAGGTCTTTTCTAATTTTTTTTGATTTTTTTCCAAATTTGTTTGAATTTATGAATATTTGGACTGATTAATCTCTCATCCGAAGCCTCTCAATCACACTTAGTTTTTGATCAAATATCAATCTTTGGTTAAACTTCCCGATCAGTCACCCATCCTCACACTACTCCACCCCTAACACGCTAACATCTTGATTCCTTCTCATCCCCTTCCTATTTACTACTTGTAACATTATGCCTATAGTATGCTATTAATGATATTAACCCATGCATTTTGTGAGTTATACATTCTTATAATTTGAGTTACATACATGGTTTTAATGTAAAAAAAATGACTAAGTAATACTAATATTGAATAAATATAGAAATAAAATATGTTTTATTATTATTTTTGCATTAATTCATTTAATATGGCATAATTCATATCTTTAAATCTATAAATCGAAATTCCACAAATAATATGTCCATCATTATCAGAAAAATGTGAGGAATCCAAATATGTCTTTTTTTTATTTTTTTATAAAATTAAAAATCTGAATTTTGACTCTTTTGGAATTTCAAAAATCTAAAAAAATTGCAAACGGGTGAAGGCGGTTGGCATTGGTATCATAATTTTTAATCGATAATTTTGATATATTATACGATTTTTTCCGACATTGTATGCACAAATAGCGGCCATCTGAAGTTTTTATAACGTTTTCTTACAAAAAAAAATTATCCCGGTTTATGTCCCGAACCGGAACTAAAGCGGGACCCTTTGGTCCCGGTTCGTGGCATGAACCGGGACCAATACCCCGAGATGAACCGGGACCGATGTCCTAGCGGCATGAACCAGGACCGATGCCTGACATTGATCCCGATTTATTATTCGAACCGGGATGAACGGCTTTGGCAGCTAGACCAAAGGCCCCTTTTCTACTAGTGTCCCCCACAAAATCGCTCGCACGAGATCGAGTTTTGCACAGTTCAGCGATCGAACAAGAGTCCACCATATTTTGCTAGCGGAGCAGCGTCCCCGGAGACATCCCAAACACGAGGAGCCAAAAGGTTCTTTAAGCTATACCTCCTCGTGAGTTCGCCGGATCTGGCACGCGACTCCGTGCTACTGCAGAGAGGGGGAGGTTGTCGAGGAAATTGTACAAAAACCTAATTGGAGGGAGTAAAAAAGACAATTACACGAACCTTTATGGAGGAGCCGATGGAAAACGAGGCGGACGAGTGGTAACGCACCTCCACTACCTGCAAGTGTTAAGCGAGGAAGACGCCGAGCTCCCTCGCCATTATTCAGCCGCCTCCAAAGGTCTGTTAGTTTTTTCTTACCTGCTACTGATAGCAGCTGTGAGGATTAAAACTGCTCGAAGGCCCAACCGCTAGACCGATATAAGAGTTTGGTGGCCCAATAAACCAGGTGTGCGCTAACTCCTTTTGTGGAGTAGCAGCCTGGAAACGAACGATCGACTGGCTGAAATGATGGAACGGAGTAAATATGGTGTTTAACGACGGTTCGGTAATACATAGTGTATACAGACCATTGGATGCGTAGATCGGGCGGCTAAGAACTCCAAATCGATGTGGAGGCTCCTAGGTAGGCTAGTTATATTGTTTCTTAATTTACTTTAGCTTACAAGTCAAAAAAAAGTCTAAATAGGTTCTTTTGATTAGATATTGTTGCACCATTAAGATAAAACTAGAGTAAAAAAAATACCTATTTGTGTATTATTTTGGTATAAGGCAAAGTCTAAATAGCCGAAAGTAAGTCTAACTAAACACACTCTAAAACATCTGGCGAAGATCACCTAAATAAATCTGTACAACCTCAAGACACAATTCGACGAAAAAGTACGTTCAAACAATGTGTCACACACTCACACCGCACTTGTACGGTTGGACGATCCTACTCACCTACACAGTTCAACCGTAACGACGGTTTCTTGTGCAACTTTCTATGACGATTAGTATATGAAATTCGTTCGTTGAGAACGTGTCGTGCACTTTAGGAGCACATGAGTTTCTCCTTGGACGAAAGGTTAGACATTGATAATTCTGTGAATATTTTTTTAGAGTAGGATTAAGTTGAACAATGCGGACTCCTGCAAGAAAAAAAAAGGTTGAACTGTATGTATCAGTCCTCCTGGACATTTGCGACTCTTTTTCTCGAAGATCTACATCAGTGACGTTCATTGGTTGATGCCGGTGCTCTACCAGCTTCCACCACTTAACGACAGAAATGTTCCTGTTGCATATCGTGAGACATATCAACACCATATCACTATACAGACAGCATGGATTACATATAGTACAAAATACAGTAACACCAGCTGGGATTCCTACTCAGCGAGATGCCCGTTCTGGGACTTTCTTATTTGCAAGAGAAGACAGATGATTATATTCAGTATATTAATAAGAGAGAGTCTAGTAAAGATATCCCGAAGGGAGTTCCAAAAAAAGGAAAATTCCACTTTTTATCCGAAGGTTATTACCTCATTTAAGAATATTGTTGACACACCCATTTAACAATTTGTGTCCAGGCAGATGGACTTGTCACCAAGGGTTTGGTTACCGACCGGTTACCGGTCTGTAAATCCGGTAATCGGATAACCCGAGCACCCCGGAAAACCGAGTAACCGACCCCAAAAATTCGAGTTTTTTTTAAGTTTTTGAATTTAAATTCCTTAATATAGATAAATACACAATATATCGCAAGATTTTATCGTGGAAAGGTGTGGCGCAGCGACACGTCTTTGGAACCATAGGATCCCAGCCTTGAGTCTGCCTTTGCCATTATTCCATTATTTGAAGATTATATAATAGCTGACATTAATTCACGTAAAACCACACAAAAAGATTGTCTATTGGAACCGAACACGCGACGTATGGCTGCAGCATGATTGCGTAAGGACAGACCACTGGGATAGATCAAATAATGTGTTATAGTTGAGTTTAAAACCTATTAGACAGTTCTAACAAATAATTGAATTTAAAATTTTATTTTAAAATTTGTCCGGTAACCACTCAGGATTTCTGGGTAACCGAGAATCCCGAGCCCCTCGGGATTTTTTTCTGTCCGGGAATCAAAATCTTGCTTGTCACACATTCTTTTCAGCTAGCTTATACATGTACAGGAGCACCGTTGTTCAGGAAGATGGAGCCCATTTAAAAATTTGTAACATCGAAGAATCGGGACACACGGAAGGGATAGACTTAGAATATGTGCATTGTATGTCATGCATCTGAAAAAGTGGGAAATTTCGAGCTTTAAATCCAAATGACAGAGTGATTGAGATTTCACTCTAGTTGATGATTTAGAGCTAATTCATCACAAAAAGTGCTATAAATTTCAAAGTGATGTTTGTGCATTTCAAAACCTAGGGAGTTTTTTGAACTAAAACACAATATCTAAACATGGGTCTTTGACTCATTTACAACAACATACAAATAATCCTCTAAATAAAGTATACTCAATCACATACAAACAACTGAATTCAAAATGGAGTTAGGGTATTAAATTCAAACTTGAATTCAAATGGATCTTAAATAATACAAGTAAAGATACACAATTGATCCGAAGAATATTCTTATTACTAAGAGTATTTTTTACAAGATTTACTACATGAAAATTGAAATATAAAAATACAAGGAAAATAAATCATATACAAACTAAACCTATAGAACCACACTTCTGTTTTTTTTCTCTTTTTTCTCGTTATGTGCAAAACACACAAAGCTAAGTGAGGATATTTTTTATGTGAGAATGTTTGCCTTCACCACAAGGGTGAGGCAAAACCTGGTGAATTCAACTTATGAATTTCAGGAAGAACTCCTGGAATCCCTAACCATACTAGAGGAGCAACAAAGAGGCAACAGTCATAAAAGAGGCTAATGTACAAGCACTGATCCAAAATTATATCATTAGGAAATATTAGGCAATGAACCATCTAATCTGAATTGATTTTTTTAAAGAAAGCCACAATAAATCAAAGTAATCTTGGTTGACATAAATGGTCAACCGTATCATTTCCAATCACAAAATAAATCATAAAATCTCACATATGAAGTATGTAGCAAAAGAACAACAATACAGTCAACAATACATACCACTTACCAACACAAAAATAAGCATCAAAATAGGATAAGTTTGGTTAAACCGACCGATATATAGAGGGACTGAACCTGGACACATTGTAACTTGCATCGGTTCCAAAAGGGAAGCGGATCATAGGGACATGTATAAATACTTGTGTGTCGACCAAAGATAAGGCCTACAACACTACATAAGGACCAGTCGACCAGGGGGATATCACAACATCTCACGGATCATTGATCTATAACAAGAACCCTAGAAACAACCAAGAACATGCAACGGTTAGATAGAACATCTAGGAATCAGGTGAAGCAGCTAGGAGGAGTAGTCTTTCCATGAGAAGTGGGTTTTATCAAAATCTAGAAGACCAAGCTACACTTTAACAATAGGTTGATCTTACCATACCAAGTGTAGTATTTGTTCATATTTTGCATCAGAGCGATCATAAGGATCTACTCTAGTTAGATAAAGGAATATCAATTTTAGGTGGACAATTGATACATAGGGAAAAAATCATGTCGATTTAGTTTACCAGTACCACTAGATCATGTTTTGATGTGATTTTAACACTAGGCAGAAGCACCTGCAGTACTAGATGATGCAAAGCATGCATATATACCTATGCACACTATGGTGAGGCACCACATGCATGAAATCCATTCTAATAATAAAGCACATGGGTACATACTAGCCTAGAAAGCAAAACAACACATGATCTTAAGCTTAGAAAATAGCCAATGAGCGAAAATCATTACACAATTAATACAATGAGAAAGTTAAGCTCCAGGATTAAAAAAAATACCATTTTCTTTAGCTACACTGACCATTGTGGTATATTCTACCGAAATGAATTCAGTAGACACTACAGTTAAAGGAAAAAAATAAATCTTTTCCATACATGGATGAATCAATTTATCAACTAGTTCATCTATAGTATGTTAGTGATAAATAGATATTACAAACAATCTAAAATACAATAGTAAGCTAATCATCAGTCGTTATTAACCACAACATAATCATCTAAGAAATACCATCATCACATGACACCAAATTCATCCATCGGTTAACTGATGAAACTAAACCTAAAATTCAGTTTACACTACACATGTATACCTCACGGAAGCACAACACGAACACATTAATTTTTCATCACTAGTATGAATAAGAACACATCTATATAAACTAGAATCATACAAAATACCACTTATCATGATCAATTGCAAGAAAAAAGTAGTTTTCCAAGAGAGACACAAGTATAGAGAGTGAAGAGAGTAGAAAATAGGGAGAGAGAGAGAGAGAGCGGTAGTATATACCCAACGAGGAGCACCGTGGTGGTGAGGGAAGCTCTCGTGCACACGGAGACGGCTAGCGTCCACGAGGAACACCGCGACGACGACGACACAAGGAGCACCGAGGACGATGCCTCAACCTACATCAAGCCATGCCAGCAATAAAGATGCGTTCATTAGGTGTTTTCCAATGTCGGGGGAAGCATGTGAACATCGGAGCACGACATCATAACTGGTGTCCAAAACCCTAGTTTTTTGTTAGGGTTAGGCACATCCACATAAGAGCACAAGAGACAACTCGAATAGTATAGAAGTGTGGGACACTAATTGGGAAATCAATTACGAGTAAATGCAGTAGTGCCAAGCGATGCAGAGGTCGCGAGAGCAAGCACAAGAGATGAAGAAAGAGAAAGTGAGTGAGTGGTTCGGTGGATCCAGAGAGTGGTTTGGTCTAAACTAACCATGTTGGATTGACCGGTGGGCCCAATGAGCATTTTGGTCATTTAATAAATCCTTTTAATCAAGTAAAAGTGCAAACACAATTTAGGCACAAGCAAAATACTTTAAAATAAATAAAAATCATGGTTAAGTATGAAAAATAATCAAAAAGTTGCAATAGTATTATTTTTATCAGAATTTTTTAACAATATTGGAATTATTAAAATTCAAAGTTGATAAATTACATATTATCCATAAAATGTATTTTTACATATCCATAAATATAGGAAAGACATATTAATTCATAAAATTAGAATTTGGATATAATTATTAAATTTTGAAAAATAATAAAAATATAATTTATTTAAAATAATTGAAACATTATTCTTAAATGAATTAAAAAGTCTAAAGCACCAATAATGACAATTTGGCAATTAAACCATAACTCTAGATTACACTAAGACTAAGAGGGGTTAACTACACAATCAAGACCAATGCATCTCATATTTATGCATAATAGCATGAAATTGCTTCTTTAAACATTGCTTCTATAAACAATTATGCTATGTTGAGAACCTAAGATCTAGAGTTAAGTAGAACCATTAAACTGCATTACTTCGGAGTTTCTAAGTAAGTTCATATTGCTCATATCCTTTATATTATTTTTATTAAAGTAATTTTCAAGTATTACATTATCACTTTCATTCAAAGAAAATTACTTTATGAATGTGAATTAACTATGATTTGGTGGGCAATGGTAGGGGAATCATGGTTGGATTATTATAGTGGAGGTTCTATTGCAAGGGTGCATACACCTAAGATTAATAACAAATATCACCAGTGATTCGTGTACCATATAGATAAAGCTGACCACACAACCTCTGCGGGGCATGTGACTCAGAAGTAACCTTTTTTGCTTTGCATATCCTCAAATGGCTACGCCAGGTTTTATTCCCAACAAGGGAAACATCAGGTGGGAGCCATAACATCTCCATTCGTGTGGCAAGATGATGACCCAAGTGTATTTGAAAGGAGGGTAATGAGCCGTGTTCATTGAACAAGTTCATTACAAAGGGTGGAATACGGGGAGGTGGAGAGATACTCGGAATTACTTGGATAAGCTTGGTGCAGCCACATACTTAAAGACGTTTGTGAGAAAAGTAGTGCACCTCTACAAAGTGTAATAAAATGGCTTATCACTCCCTTTTATGGGAAAGGACTATGATTGCGACTAGAAAGGGATTTCATGAAGTCCTCCACAACCCGTTAAAGTTGAGAGACATAGTTTTCAGAACAAAACTTGACCTTTCCAAAACATATTTTCTAAAACTTGCATTACTCTAGGATCATTGTTCTACTGTTGTGATTAGTGCATCAAACAACCAATCTATTGGACTTGCTGAATACACTATGCTATTTGTATATGCTTAACCCTTGCTTAGTGAAAGTGCAATGGATGTCGCCTAGAGGGGGAGGGGTGAATGGGATTTTAAAATAATTATGGTTTATCCTCTAATAAATGCGGAATAAAACTAATGTTTAATTTATCAAAGCACAAAATCTAAAACCACTAGGTTCACTAAGTGCACCAACAACATAAGCTAAGCAATAAAAGCAACAAGGTGATAGCAAGATATAATACTTCAAGCACGATGGATATCACAATTGAAATTGCATAAGTAAAGGGCCCGATTGAGAGATAATCGATGGACGCGGAGACGATGATTTTTATCTTGAAGTTCACTTCCAAAGAAGCTATGTCTCTGTTGGAGAGGTGCGATGATGCAATGCTCTCCGAACGCCACAAATGTCTCACCTTGAGGTGTGGTGGCTCGATGCTCACCCGACGCCACACAAGCCTCACCCCAAGATGCAAAGGTGCGCAACTCACCGACACCACAAAAGGCTCACCCTATTCTTCCGAGTGCGCACCACAAAAGTGGGCACTCGATCCAGTATGGGACACTTGAGGGAGGTCACCGTACCCATACAAGGCTTGGGGAAATCTCCACAACTCAATTGGAGGGCTCCCAAGAAACACCACAAAGGCCACAAGGTTGAAGAATCTCCACAACAATTGGAGGCCCCAAGAACAATGACACAATAGCCCACAAGCTTGAGGAATCTCCACAACTCAATTGGAGGCCCCAAGAACTCACTACAACTCCACACAACCGTCTAGGGTTCCAAGAACCCAAGAGAAACAAGCCTAAGAGCTTGTACTCGCCGAATCTCTGAGGAGAACTCAAACCTATGCACCGAATGCAAGAGGCAAGTCCTTCACTCTCAAATTGCACAAAAGCTACAAAATATATTGGGGGAATAGGAGAGGAAGAACACAAGAGGAGAACACAAAACTCTCCAAGATCTAGATCCCAAGGATTCCTTCAAAAAGAAGGGATTTGGTTTGGTGGGGTTGTATATCTAGATCTCCTCTCTCAAATCTCTTAAAAAGATGCAAGAATCATAGGAGGGGGAAGGGAGAGGACAAGCTCTTCAAGGTCAACAATGGAGGAGAGAGAAAGCCAAAAAAACAAGAAAAGAGCTAACCCACGAAGGGGAAGAGGAGCCCCTTTTAAAGGGCTCCCATATCTGACCGTATGGGTCAAGCGACCTTAGATGGTACTAACAGTGAGTGGGCGGAACTACCGCTAGCACCCAGCCAATGGTTGAAACACAGCGACGCGAAAGGCAGAAAATGATCTTGGCCGGAACTTCCGCCGGTGCATCGGTACTTCCGGCGGGGACGGTACTACCACCTTTACTTCCGACCAAAGTTCCATTAAATAGCACACAATAAATAGAGAGGTTACTGAACTGAAATCAGGATAAGCAGAAGTTAGCCCGGTACTACCAGCGGCTATCATGCCCTAGCGGTACTACCGGTGGCACGCTGGAACTTCTGCCCATGGAACCTTCAGAGACGTGTCGAAATATTGGCACCAAGGGAGAAAATACCATGAATATACATGTGAGATATATCCCAAGGCGTGGAGCCGAAAAAGGCGCAATATCAAAAACGCAATAAGATATTCAAAGGAAATCCGTTTTTGATGAACTAGAGCTTGTTAAGGAGATAACCACAAGATCTAGATCCTCACATGGACAAGATCCAAATAACAACCAATAAATATGATGATATGTATGCAAATGTTTCATCTCCCCCGAAGAGATCGAACGAGCTACTCACTCGAGAGTCCCTCTTGATAGTACGGCTATCTATCCTAAACCCGGTCTCCCAACAACAACAAGAGACCGGTAAAATACAAAACCTATCAAGATAATACCTTTGCCTTGAGCATTCCACTTGAGCTTGATGTAGATGATCTTATGTCCTTCAAGATGGAACAACTTTCTTGGTTGCTCCTGCTCACACTTTGCTTGATGAAGACTTGTGAATTGCCCCTATACTCCATGGGAAAACCTCTTATTTGAACTTGTATTCATCACTCCATGTTCACCGAGGATGGAAAGCTTCAAGCATGAGATCTTCTAGAGATGGTGCATCTTGATCTTACACTCCATTTCTTGATGATGTCTTGAAGATATCCATAAGGAACTCCAGCTTCTTCTTCTTCTTCTTCAAGACATTCTTCATCTTGTTCTTCTTCTTCTACATGATTCCAATAGGCACAAAGCCCTTGGACATTGCTTCTTAAATTTCAACCTTGAAATCAACACATGGCCCAAGCGATGCCAATGGACAAAACCTACAAGTGAAACTCAATTCACACATTAGTCCATAGAGATTATCATTAATTACCAAAACCACACATGGGGCATACATGCATTTTCACTTAGGTTATGAGTGAATTGATGCTCATGCTATTGAGGAACCAAAAGATGAAGGCGAAGGAAAAGTCTATAATGAAGAGCTAGATCTGTCAGGAGAATTGAAGACATCGGCTACAAAATAGTTCATGGAGCTGACACCAATAGATTGGCTAGACTAGTTTAGTCTAGCCAAGTAGCGTAGAGTCTTAATAAATAAGTTCTTGAGATGCCATGGTACTATGTCTAGTCATATCATTAGTGTTAATCCTAGTTAATTTGAGTTATGATCTTCCCCTGAATAGACTGAGGCGAATCATGAAGAATTTGCACACTTTTGTCTTGTGGTGATAATTATATGAGATCTTAAACCCGCGATATTTCTATTATACCACTCTGAGGGATGTAATATTTATGGAACTATGTTTCATAAGTGTTATTGTACCACCCCAATCTAACCAGAACTTGAGATGTTATTACATATATTACATTACGCAAATAAAATAACTATTTTTTTTGAAAATTCGATAGAGTTTTCTCTATTTTTTGAAAATCTGCGATAGCCAATAATACAAATAGGAGCACAAGGATAAAACTCAATAAAAGGTAGACGCACATTCATCCATATATAAACCTTTTGTAGCACATTGATAAAACTATCATCCAAACACAATACAGGTATCAATGTTGCACAACAGGTGGTACTTCTAGTTCGGAACCCAACAACTCACAGATTGTGCCCTGCGGTTGAGACAAGTTCATGACGGATAGTGAATTTTGTATATATCTCTTTACTCAATTTTATTTAATCCATATGATATGTCCATGATGACAATGATAAATATGATGATGGCAGTGCATATTATGCATATTTTCATACCCATGATGGCAATGATGATAGTGTGACCTACTTCGGTGTGGGCACAATGCGACCTTCATTGATGGGTTGCGACCCCCTTTGGAGGCACCCTCCACTAGTTGGAGTGAGTGGATGTCGACGGATGTCTACTCAAGCGATACCCGTATTCCCAATGAGATGAGATGAGCATATAGGAATGTATTACATCGCATTATGTTCTAGTGGATGAATGTTGGTTAATGGTGTCTTAGTATTTTAATTTATGTAAAGTTACTATTTGATCATGAACTTGTTGAGTCT
Source organism: Avena eriantha (assembly GCA_910589775.1). NCBI lineage: Eukaryota > Viridiplantae > Streptophyta > Magnoliopsida > Poales > Poaceae > Avena > Avena eriantha. Next base: position 151,226,989 of record OU342744.1, read on the forward strand.
TTGTACTCACCCTTGTTGCTTTCATGTTTTTAGGTAAACCTTGAGGATTTCATTCATGGGGAGTTTTAGGAGTAGCACATTCAACATTATCACCTCACGATTCACACTTTTATCACCAAATTCTTGGAACTTTGCTTTTAAACGTTAGGAGTCATCTTTGAAGCATGCGGAAGTTTATCACGTAAACTGTGTTGGTTTTTACCTGTTAGACAACATTGATACCCATATTGCGTTTGGATGGTGGTTTTATTGATGTGGTATAGAAGGTTTATATATGGCTGAATGTGCGTCTACCTTTTATTGAGTTTTATCCTTGTGCTCCTATATATGTATTATTGCCTGCCGCGGATGTTCAAAAGACAGAGGAAACTCTATCGAATTTTCGAAAAAGTCCTTAATTATTTTCTACATGTAATGTATGTTGTAACATCTCAAGTGCTTGGTTGGCTTGGGGTGTTATATTTATGTTAACGACTTCACACTACAACATGCAGTGTGTGCTGGGTTGCCACATGGTAACCATGTCTAAGTGGTGAACATCATCAACCTGGAGACAAAGCATAAAATGGGTTACTTTTGTGTCACTAACTTTTTTATTTATATAAAAATAATAGGTGACAAAATCATTATATGAGGTACAAACTGGGAATTTCACAAAGAAAATAAATAGGACGGTGAAATCTTATGACTTTGACTATTGATATATGAAAATATATCTAGATTAATCAAGTAACAATTCTTTATGATAAACAACTTCATATTATCACAGACATATTTTTATACATATTCAAGGAGTGAATTCCACTTTTACCATGCAATCGTGCATCTGTGACACATATTACCCACTTAGTGGAACTTCAGCGAAATATCCCATTTAGGACAGTTTAAACATGATTTTATCCCACTTTAGCACTTTGGTTGTTCTTGTTAGATAGAACTGGCGTGTTACATCAATGTAGCGCGATAAAATATGTAAAGATCGGAGAATGTCATTGCCGATTCTGTCAAGATTTCTTTCTTGATGTTTCTGAACTATGGTCGTCACCTCACACCTTGACCAATGGACAAGCTTAAAAAATCGAGGGTCCAAAGCATCTAACATGTAATCTGGACGAATTTTCACTTGGTGGAGTAATTACTGTCACAAATGTATAAATAGAGGGTAAAAAGTGAAAATAACAATCAGAGTTTTTTTTTGTGCGGGTAAACAATCAGAGTTATACACTGAAGACTACTAGTATATCTGACTATGTCAAAATCTAAGACGGCGACGCGTAAACTGAATAGAGGAAGAAAGCAATCAGCAAGAAAAATGAAGGAATAGCATTTTATCGTCTTTGTTTCGATCAAAATCTCTACTGAAACTGCTTCGATGCCTGTATCAGAGAAGGCCTAAACCTCTGGACGTTAATCCTTACGTCCTGCTTGGCGAGGTACCACTCCGCCACGTTCCCCCAGCCGCTCATGTGGACGGCGGCGGGGTCCTTGATGATGGGGTGCTCCTTCCCGAAGACGCGCATCAGCGAGCTCTCCTCCGCCGTGACGCCGTACTCGATGTAGCGGAGCCCCATGTCGCGGGCCGGATCGCCGAAGTCGGTCCGGGCGATCTCCTCCAGCCGGCCGTAGGGCACGATCTGCAGGAGCACGGCCCCCGTGGGCAGGAACACGCAGTTGGTCAGCCCGGCGCCGTGCACGCCGACCATGACGTCGAAGGAGTTCATCTCCCGCGTGAACACGTCGTAGCTGGCCCTCGGACGCCCAGCCACGGTCACCTCGAACCCCACGGCCTCCGCTGCCGCGATGACCTCTGCGAGGTTGAGGATTCTTCGGCTGTTTGTCCTCTCCAGGATGATCATTCGCGGACGCTGACGGCGACCGCTGGCCGGACGTATCTCGCCGAGCTTGATCGGCCGGTGACGCGGCAGCGAGTAGGCGGTCCTCAGGAATTTGGTGAAGTCGACCATGGTGTACCCGCCGCCGGTCTCGTCCAGGGAGGGGTCGATGGTGAACTCCTTCCGGCTGCCGTAGCCGACGACGACGTGGGGGTAACACCGGACGACGTCGTCGCTCTCGAAGTCCACGATCTCGTGGCGCGAGATCTTGCCGAAGATCCTCTTGTACCTGTCCACCCAGAAGGGCAGCAGGTTGACGACGAGGAGCTGGACCTCCCCGTTGAAGCGGCGCGCCCCGATGAAGAGCGGGACGAGGACGTCGGTGAAGTCGTGCCAGTAGTTTCCCGTGAGTCCGCCGAGCTCGATGACCATCGCCGGGATGTTGAGCCGCGTGGTGCACCCCGGCGCGTCCTCGGGGTTGGGGACGGACTTCACCGTGACCGCCTTCAGCCCGTCGAGGTACTTGCGGGAGTAAGGCTTGATCTCCCACTCCTTCGGGGGAGCCCGTGGCGAGACGAGCGTGACGGTGGCGCCGGGGCCTCCCTTGGCCCGCGTGTCGCCGGCCAGCTCGCAGACGTCGTACTTGCCGAACGACGTGTCGCAGATCGGCTTGGCGTCCGCGACATTGTTGTAGTCGTCTGTTCCTCCTCCTGATCACATCGACAGTAATGTTAACCGATAGAACTGGACAAATTGGATAACGTAATCATGATTTGCCGTATTAATGTGAAAAAATACTGCTACCGAATTGCTTTGATTCTTCAACTGTCTCCTCTTTCTCCGCTTGTTTTTTCTCCTCCCAATTGTCAGACTTCATTTCGTGGCCTGGCATGATCACAGAGAAGGCGGAAAATCGATACTTCTTGTTCGTGGTACCTGATTAATAAGTGAATTAATAAACAGACATGGTACCTGATTGTTCCTCGATCGAATTTTTCTGTGCCCATTGCTGCTCGCTTTCGCCCTGTTTCTCTGAAGGGGAGAGGGAAAGAGAAGGTCGAAATCCATACTTCTTGTTCGTGGAAAATGAGCGTGGTATGACGCAACAGACGTTTACCTTGACGCCGTTGTTCCGTGTGCGCCTTGGCCACCTCCTCCTCCCTGTTGAACTCTTCCATTGTTCTGCGCACGTCTTCTGCAATAATAAGTTAATAACATAGACCAAAAACATTCAGCAAATTCAGCCACAAAATCATCCAAGAATCGATAATTAAGTATGCATCGACCTTCATGCGTGCCTTGCCGCGGATGATTCCTTTCATGCTTTGCAGGAATCGTTTCAGCTGAATCGACCTTTGCGAAAGCCTGTTTCGAGGAATCGACCTTCGCCCTGTCCAGCTCCAGCAAGGCTGCGGATGAGCACGACGATAAAGCTTGATCATCGCTGTGTTTCCGGCTCCTCTAGCTAGCTCTTAATCAAGGTTCTTCACTCGACGGCGATTGGAACAAGAGAAGGACTGCGGTAGTACGTACCTTCTTGGCTGTAGCTGAACTGCGTGGATACCATCAGGTAGAACAGCACGAACAGGGAGCCAAGTAGCAGGCCGTATGCGACACAGTTGCTCCTCAACGACGGCGATCGGTTCGTGTTCCTCGTCGCCTTCCCCTCCGTTCGCATCTTCATTGCTCTCAGAAAATCGCTCTTTGACCACACCGCGGCATAAGCATCCACCTACCAAAGCCTCCGGCTTTCAGAGTGTTTTAATTTCGGTTTCTGTCCATGCGAAGATGGAAGACTAGTTCGTTACCTGAATAAAGAATGGATAGACACTAGGACTTCCAAAGAAGGTTAGTTTACCGATTCTTTGTACAGTAATGCAAAGAAAGAATAGAACTGTGATTTCCTTGTCCCCTGGGATGCGTGGTGGTGGTTTGGAAACAACACTATTCCCCGATAATCAGAGTTTTTATTAAGGACTGGCTAAATCTAAGAGCGTATCCACTAGCATTTCTAAGAGAACCTTCCAGGACGGTTTTTTTTTGTCCACACGGCGAGTTTTCGCCCAGTCGTATAGGACGACGAATTCAGTCGGATATGGCGCAACTTTCATCCGGGTTCCCAGTGTTGAGAATATAATTTTCAGGTATAATCACTATGACTCGCTGATCAGGGTCGCCCATTTCGAGTTAGAGCTATGCTTCATGAGCTGCCCAGTCAGAGAGAGAAGATTGAGTCCCATCCGGCTACGAGAAGCCCAGAAGACTTACCGACTTAGGCTTGTAGGAATACTTGTAGTCCAAGATGTACTATGTAACCGACTCTGTATTGTAACCGGTTAGGACTCTCCTATAACCCTAGGACCGGATGACTATATAAGCCATCCTAGGGATCGGCCTTTAGACCACAACCTCAACTCGCACAAGCGAAGCCTCTCTTGTAATATGTACTTCCGGCTCTGTCGGTATACTGGATTGCTAGCAGGAGTAGGATTCATCCACCGCAGTCGGATCTGAACCTGGGTAAACTTGTGTGCTCACCGCCCCGAAGAACAGTACGCCTTGCACCCCACCTTTTCCTACGCCTCGAGGACCCCCTCATGGCGTACTTGTCTTCAATCCAACGACAGTTGGCACCCACCATGGGACAGGTGACCTTTGGATCTGCGTTCCGGGCAAAATCTACACGTATCGAAATCGGCTAAACAATCATCATCGGTCGTTTCCTCTACGCCAGCGATGTCCCTCTCATCCTTCTCGACGAGACCTAGATTGCGGCTAGGGAGGCCGTGACTAGCTACACTATCATGCCTTTTGGCGAGATTGACGTTTACCTTGGTTTCGCTGAACCTGCCCAACCCACCCGAGCGTTGATGATAGAGGCGGAAGAAACTTCTGGATCTACTTTGTCCGCGGAGGCGGCAGAGTTCCGGATCTTAGAAAACCCTAATCCCACCCAACCCGCATCTAAAGCGGAGATCCTGGATAAGATCGGATCTGAAGAAGATCTCCCTCAGGAGGTCGAATCTTAGGAAGATCAAAGCTGAAACAACTCCGGATCCGGCTCTCCCGATGCTGGAGAAGGAAAATCGCTTCTGAGGCACACTGTGAGGCAGATGCTGCTACGAGGCGGCGCCAATATGGATGTTGTCCTCAAGACCATCAAAAGTTTTGAGGAAGCACAATAAGAGGCCTCGCGCACCTCAGAGTGCATGGATCTCCCTTCGTCCGCTACGTCGGCTCTGGATCCTGCTCTGTCAATGCTAGGGACGACAACGACTCAGTTTTGGATGCGATCGGAACAAACACCGACACACCGGCTTCCCCAGAGGAATCCATGACGTTGGCAGATCTCCAAGCGTATGAAGAAGAATTGAAAGAGGAGTTCATCTCCAGATCCACGGAGGAAGGAGAAGGGTCAGATCCGAGTCCTTACAATAGTATGGATGAAAGATGGCGAAAACTCTCCTGATTTGCAAGATGATATGGATATCGGAGAAAATCCCAACGTCCTAATGTTCGAAAGTACTGACAAAAGCTTATCTCCAAGAAACGGACCAAAAGCCGTCTTTTCCACCGGTACCCAGAGGTCCAACAAGGCAAAGAAGAAGAAGAAAAACAAGACTCCGACAAAGGATCTTCTGGTGGAGGAGACAGTTGACGAAGAACTCCAGATGGAGGATTCAGACGTTGCTTTGATCCCCCAGGAGCCAAAAAAATCCCTGGTGGATGAACATGTGATCACTCCCAATGCCCACGAAATCTATGGAGAAGCATTGACAACCCCAATCCCAACTGCCTAGGACTTACACTGCAGGAGCTAAAGGATAGGGCTCAAGCTTTAGAGGCATACCGTTTGCAACTCCTGGATGAAGCAGCACACCTCATCGAGGTAAAGCGGCATATCAATAGCAACAATACAGAGCAGTTCAATTCCATGCAACACCAGAAGACCCGGAACGGTCCTGAGATGGCAAATAAAATTCTGGATGTCCACAAGACCCTTTTTGAGGGACAGAAAACAAACTTCATCATGGCAGAGCCTCGGCTCGACAGCAAGGGAAACCAGGTGTATGACACATCAATAGAAAACACTGTTGCAGCCCGAGAGATCTTGGCAAATAACCCAACTCCAGAGCAGGCCCGACAGTGCGTAACACTAGTCAACAATGGCGTAGAACAATAGAAAGCCGCCACGTCTTTCAGCGGGAAGCTGGTCTCGAAATCCGACCAATGTCGCACGACGTGGATTGATAGCACGAATCAAGGCCCCGTTGGGAACCGAATTGGTGCCACCGTTTCGACCCTCAGGATGAAACCTATTCAAGAACAGGCTCTTCGGGGCAACGACACAAAATCGCACGTGCTTGGAGGAACATTGCCCCAGCAACAGAGTAAGACGTGGTAGCAGAATTGGTTCCACGGGAACCTCCCCGGTGGCAGTCGAATACCCACATGGAAGAGGACGAAGGACGACGTCGAGAGCAGGATCAGCAACGAATGGCCCCTCCTAGACACACAAGCCATCCAGTCGAACCTCGCCACAATGGCAATAACAATGGATAAGGGAACAACATAAACCGCGTTGGATCAAGCAGAAAATGTGTTTCTTCGGAATTTCAGCCTGAAAATTGTTAGGTTTTATTTTGTCCCAAAGAGGCATAGAGGTGAATCGTGACAAAATAAAGGTTATACTCAACATTACCAACCCAACTCACCTGAAGGACGTACAATGGCTCACAGGCTGCATCGCAGCAGTCAGTCGATTCGTCAGCCAGCTCAGCGAGAGTGCCGCACCATTATACAAGATTTTGAAGAAAACCAACAAATTTGTCTGGACCAACGAAGCTGAAGCTGCACTCCAAGACCTGAAATCACTACTCTCTTGCGCCCCTATCCTTGCAGCTTCGGAACCTCATGAACCTATGTTGCTCTACATTGCTGCGACAAATAGAGTTGTCAGCATCATAATGGTGGTGGAACGAAAGGAGGAAAAACAGGAACAGTTGGTGTAGAGTTCGACTTACTACCTCATCGAGGTTCTGACAGAATCAAAATAACGGTATCCTCATTACCAAAAGTTAGCCTATTGTGTATTTTTGCATCCAGGAAGCTCCAATACTATTTTCAAGAGCACAAGATTACCGTGGCGAGCACATCTCCCATGAGAGATATAATCAACATCAGCGATGCCACAGGATGGTTTGCTAAGTGGGGAATCGAGCTAGTAGCTTTTGACATTGAGTATAAACCATGGACAACAATCAAATCCCAGATCCTTGCCAACTTTGTTGCTGATTGGACAGAGACGGCGAAAAAAATTTACACCCTAGAGTCGGAATATTGGACCTTACATTTTGATGGGTCGAAAGCGCTTGGGGACTGGCGTGGTACTCAAATCACCCCAAGGATACAAATTGTTCTATGTGTTGTAGATTCACTTCGCGGCAACCAATATTATTGCCGAATATGAAGCGTTGTTGCATGGAATTCGAATCGCTAAAGACATCGGCATTCGCTGACTCCTGTGCTACAAAGACCGGATTCAGTTGCTCAGCAAGTATCCGATCACTTTAGGAAAAACAAGCACATAGCAGCATATCGAGCTATCATGGATGAATTAGCAAAATCGTTCGAAGGGTTTGAAGCTCAACACATTTCCTGAACAGAAAATAAGGAAGCAGATGCACTATCAAGAATAGGCTCTACATGAAAGAAGGTCCTGGACGGCGCTTTTTTGGAGCACCTAAAAGTTCCCTCTATCACAGGAGTTGATGAGGACTACGTGACCAAATCCGACTCACCTCTCATAATAGTTCTAGCTATTATTCTCAGCTAGAGAAAACCCTACCTTGATTTCTTGGTAGATGTAAAATTACCCGAAGACGAGGTTCTGAGCTGGAAGATCATCCAACGATTAAAATCTTATAGAATCATAAATGGCGAGCTGTATAAGTGGAGTGTGTCTGGGGTTTTTCAGCGCTATGTTTCTTCGAAAGAAGGAGTGGAACTTCTAAGGGAAATCCACGAAGAAGAATACAGACATCACGCCGCAATGAAATCCTTACTGGCAAAAGCTTTTCGACACGGATTTTTCTGGCTTACAGGTAAGGCAGATGCTAAGAGGCTGGTTAAGACGTGCAAATGCTACCAAAAGTGCGCCAAGAAAGCCCATTTTCCGGTTGATCAGTTGCAAACAATTCCGATTAGATGGCCCTTTGCAGTCTAGGGGGCTTGATATGGTAGGGCCGTTTAAACGTGCTCCAAGTGGATTTACTCACATACTAGTGATGGTGGATAAATTTACAAAATGGATTAAGGCTAAACCGTCACAAGTTGTGATGGAGCTACAGCAAAAAGATTTGTCGAGGATGTCATAAACCGATTCACCACATAATATTATTAGAGACAACGGGAGCAACTTTTCAATGGGAAAACTTTCCTAGTTTTGCGAATATCAAGGGATTCGACTTGATATTGCATCAGTCACATATCCACAAGCCAATAGACAAGTTGAAAGGGCAAACGGTTTAATTTTACAAGGCCTCCGACCTAGGCTCGAAGCGCCACTTCATCGTGTTGCGGGGCTTGGGAGAACGAGTTGTCGTCTATCATATGGAGCTTACAAACTACTCCTAATTGGTCAATCGTATATACACCTATCTTCTTCGTCTACGGGACCGAGGCAGCTCTTCCGAGTGATTTTATCCATCTTTCTCCCTGAGTCGTTGTGTATGTCGAAGAGGATGCCGAAGTTTCTCGGCAAGATGACCTCGATTTTCTCGAGGAAGTTTGCGTCGTTATTGAACAGAGATCTACAACCTATCAGCAGAAGTTACGCAAGTATCATAGTCAGGGAGTGAAAAATTGGTCTTTTACAAAGCGCGGTCTAGTTCTCCACCTAGTGCAACAAACAAAACACAAACTTCCCCAATCTGGAAGGGCCTTTTATGGTTAGCAGAGTATTGCACAATGGTTCATACTATCTAATAGACATGATGCTAGAAAAACAAAGACCTTCTACTGGGAAAAGAAAGAGAGCTAGAGGCAGTACAGACCCGGATGAATTAGACCGTCCATGGAACATTGCTCAGCTATATCCCTTTTATTATTAAGTTTCCTTTCTTTGTAATCATATCAATGTACATGCTCAAAGAAAAATAAAGTATTTGTGTCCTCAATGTTCTTTCTGAGAATTTTTAAGTACCATCTTATTTCCGAATGATCATGTCATAGTCAAAAATACCAGAATACTTGAAAGTACTTTATGCTCATATTTGTTCTGGTTAGATTTTCAATTCTTGGTGTAAGTCTCATTTTCTATTTATACTTTAGTTTTTATATGATTGCTTAGTCGCGGATATTTTTCGAGTAGTAAATTGTTGGTACTAGAAGTTGGCTCTAATTTTGAGTTTAAACTGGATTACCAATTGAGCTTCGTTGCTAAAAGTTTGTCGGGTCACGAAAGGGACAAGGCAGAAAGCCATATAAATGATAAGCATGAACATAAAAGGTTCTTAAGAAATTTTCAAGAACAACAAAATAAAAACCAAGTGCTAGAGTAAAGCATAAGTTCTTTACAGACCAGCACAAACAGATAAATAGTTTAACCATTACAACACCTGCTACATAATAATGTATAGTTTGTTTCAATCCTATGTTACATGTGGAGGAGACAGAGGATTTGCCGACCCTCTGGTACCAGTGTCCACGTAGTCCTGATCTTTATCCATGATAATGGCGTCAGACTTAGTCTTCTCATCATCATCAGAAGCATTTTTGACTGGGGGCTGGGCAGTACCACAATGGACTGAAAGAACGGCTTATCATAGCTGGTCATCTTGGCCACGCGACAAACATATCCGGCACAAGACTCCCATATGGCTCCAATATCTTGAGTGTTGCCATCTTCATCAATGTCTGAAATACCCTTTGTGGCCTGCCATATATCCATGCTGCCATGGTGACTCATCACCATGGTAAGTGTGTTTTGGGAAGTAGTCTGGGCCTGTCCCGCAATTCAAAGGCAGATAGCCTATGCAGGTCGGATTGATCTATGACTTCACAGACCTCTTCAAGAGTTTGGCAGAAGTCATGGATCATATCTCCGACTACGACGAGTCATTCTAGGTGGGGCTCGGACGAGGATGAATTCGGAATGTTGAGGGGGTTTGTGAAAAGATAATATTAGCCAAGCTGACAAAGTACAGTAGGAAAACATCGAAGCGGATAAAATACATGGCTTGGCAGCAACACTTACCAAAGATGGTTTCATTCAGCTCGGTCCTTTCCTCTCTCAAACTCCAGAGTTCTTCTAGGTGGTATCAACCTGCCTTTCCAATTCCGCCTTCAGATCCAAGATTACTTTGTCTTGGTGGGCAATGTTTTGGTCACGCTGCTCCATGGCCATATTGCTGGATTCCAGGATATTGCTGACACTATGTTCATGGCCAACCCTCAATTTTTTGAGCTCCTCTCATAATTCGGCATTTTCTGCCTCCAAGACTTTGAAATTCACTGCTTCCTCCACTAGTTTACAGGACTGAGTCAGCAAATTGGAATGGAAAATATAAAGATTAGTAAAATTGCAGATTCGGCATTGAGTAAAGTTCCGAGAAGAGTTTGCCAAAAAACCTTACTTTCCGCTTCATCCTTCTCAACCTTAAGTTGAGCATTTTCAAGTCGGAGAGCCTTAACCTCTCTCCGCTTGTTGCAAATGTTCTTCAATAATTCCTGGTTGTAAACATTAACTTTCTATAAGTCAAAATGATAACTTGAGTCAGAGTCTACTAAGACTCGGGTTGTTACTTTAACTAAGTTAAATTTCCAGCATGAGCCTTGGGGGCTACACCACTTCGTTCTTTGGCATCCTAGAAAAGCATAAACTCGGATTCTATCTCTATCCAAATTCATGCTTGGGGGCTAGAGGATATGATATAAATACAATAAAAAGTAGGAAAATGACTTACAAAGTGCTCATGTTGCAACTTGTTGAGACTACTATTGATCTCAATAGAAACCTTCTCAGCCAAAGTTAAAGGTATAATTGGTGGAGGCAGAACTGCACCAGCCTTTAGCTTTTCATCGTGAAGACGAACTTGATCCAACAGATCTGCAAACTTCACATCTTCAGCTTCTTGAGCCTCTTTAGCTATAATATTCCTGGTCTCTAGGCAATTCAATGCAAGCTTATGAAGTTCTTCTACACTTTTCCTGGTAAGGCCAAGGTTGGTCGCACCAGGAATCTTCACGGGATTATTGGCGAAGGTTTTAGCTGAGGGATCATTATCCTTAGAGGCTTCATCCTTATCAATTCTCGAGTCACTCATGGTGATGTTAGTTTGTGAACCAAAGTTCACTGGCTCTTCAGGATGAGCCTCAGCATCCCCAGTGCACGAAGATGGAATATCTTATGGAGCTAACGATGACGCGGGATTGGGAGCCATAGGAGCTACGGCAGGTGAAACCAAGTTCAAATTTTGCTGGCACAGAGTCTTCATAGGCTTCCACTTTCCTTTTTGCAACTGTCTAGCTTGGGATCGTAAAGAATTGAAATTGTTATGAACTAGAAAGAATATAAACAAAAGTATGAGATCTGGCAGAAGAACTTACTTCTTTATGACTGGCAACGTTTGCGGGCTAGCCGAAACAACTAGAGTTTTACGCTTCCGGGTAAGCGCTTGGTTCTTCCACTTCAAGAGGAACCAGATCTTCTGGTGGATATCCCTCGAGAGGATCAAGCTCCGACTTGGGGAGGTTAGCAAGCTGAAAGTCGGAAATATCTCAGCATTATGATATAATAAAACATGTAAAAATAGATAAGATGCAAAAAAACCTAAGGTTGGGTGGCTAGGAGGGTGGTTGTACCCCTGGCCCACCAGAGTTCAAATCACAGGTTTGACATTGTGTGTTGCATAAAAGGCAGAATATTCTTTCAGTAGGAGGCAACGTTCCCGTCGATAGTGAGGCGCCCATGGTGACTTCATCAATCTCAAGACCCGATCCATCGGCTCAGTCTCTCGAAGGTTCACCTAGGGGTAGGGTGTGCATGTGTGCATTCATAGGGGTGGGTGAATGTACATGTTGTGAGTGTCTTGGATTGTACTATGTTTATAAAAAAGAAGTAAAAATAGATAAGACAAGGTGGACAAGTAGGAAAAATCACTAGGGTCAGGGGTCTCTCTGTTGTATACATGTGCATTGAGATTTCCAGGACATTCCGGTTAACTCGCTCCTTGATCAACCATTTGACCTAGGATTCGTATTCCACGGAAGGGATTGGGGTCGAACTCACCTTCAGGCTGTCCTTCTTGTTGAGGGTGACCATATGCATCAATCGGTCCCCGTGGTATTGTAGAGGCTGAATCTGATGAATTAGCTAGCAGTGGACTAAGTCAGATCCTTTCAGACTTTTGTTCTTCATCAGAAACTCAATCCTCCTCTTGGCACGGATTAAGTCTTCAGTCAGAGCTGACGCCTCCGTGTCCCAGGATTCTTAGTGGGCGGGGGCACCATCAATAAAAACCGGCAAGCTTTCTGGCTTGTCAGGAGCCGTCTTATCCTTATGATAAAATAAAGTGGTTGACCACCTCTTCACTGAATAGCTAGCCATGACCTTCGGATAGACTCGGTCTCTACTAAGGACTAAGCTAAGAATTCTGGTATTGTATGGAACACCGGAAGTGATAGAATTTTTCCTAGTACCAGAAGAGAAGAAGACTCGGCTTAATTCTGAGATATCCCTCACAAAGAGAGACATGGGAACTAAGCTCTAGAATAGAATTTGGGGGGAGATTATGGAGTTGGACGATGTAATAGGAGATTACCTTAGGAATGAACTCCGACAATGGGAAGCTCAATCTGCAATCCATATGGGTCCCAAAATAAAGTCGTTCATCGATGGGTGGGAAGAAGCTCGCCTTAGCCGCTCCGCCACTCACTAGCACGGAGAAGGCCATACTCCTCCGTGGTTTGGAGTTTCTCATCATCCAATACAGGTTTGGAGTTTCTCATCATCCAATACACACGGGATCCAAATCCCGTGGTACTTCTTATCCTCCGCCGTCGATGATGCCGCGCCCCTAAGCTTGATACGCCAGCCATATCGATGATGCTTGACCTTGCATGGGTGGTGCTGGTACATTTGGAGAAGGAGAGAGAGGAAGATGAGGGGAACATGGTTTCTCGGGGAGAAACAAGATCAAGTGCAGAAGAAGAATAAAATGAGGAGGCTTACCCCTTATACTAAGAGTAGCATTTAAACGCACGGATTTAATGCCACATGTCGTGGAATGGGAGGGGCAACTTACTTGCAAGGCTTCGCCGCCTTGATCTCTATGCTTGCATAGAAACGGCGCCTTGGTTCCATGCGATGCGGACCCATGATGTCTACGCACTTCTATTCTTGTAGACAGTTGTTGGGCCTCCAAGTGTAGAGGTTTGTAGAACAGCAGCACCTTTTCCCTTAAGTGGATCACCCAAGGTTTATCGAATTCAGGGAGGAAGTGGTCAAAGGTATCCCCTCTCAAGCAATCCTGCAATCAAGATACAAGAAGTCTCTTGTGTCCCCAACACACCCAATACACTTGTCAGGTGTATAGGTGCACTAGTTCGGCAAAGAGATAGTGAAATACAAGTGGTATGGATATAAAACAATGGTGCTAGAAAATAGCTTGATGGCGTGGAAGAGACTAAAGGCGAACTGAAATAAAGATGGTAGCAAGCAAACATGTAACAGATCTAGTTGCAAACGGTGTTTCAATGCTTAGAAACGAGGCCTAGGGATCATACTTTCACTAGTGAACACTCTCATATAAATATCTTCTCTTTATGATACTACTTTGAACTACTCTCCGGTTGGACACTCTAATCGATGGTAGGGCTATAACAGCACACCTCAAAGTTCGTTTTCCCATCTAGATAACCCCACACTGTCACCTTGAGCACTAGATGGTTACAACAAACACCACAATTTCATAAAGACATCCAACTCCAAATATAACTCATAACAAGTATTTGTAATCTCTAGCCTAAGTGCCACCATGGTGTGCACGTTGTCACTTTCAGACACATGGGGAGAGCAGAGATCTATTAAAGCACTTGAGTAGCAAGGTAGATCTACTTGATTACAAAGCTCATGATCACAATATGATCATGCATAGAGAGAGAGATGAACACATAGCTACCGGTAGAACTCTTAGCCTCGAGGAAGAACTACTCCCCCATCATCATGGGAATCAGAAACGACGATGGAGATGGTGGTGGAGATCGATGGAGATGGCTTCGGGGGCACTTCCCCATCCTGGCAGGGTGCCGGAACAGAGACTTTCTGTCCCCCGAATCTCCCCTTCGGTGGCAGCGGTGCTGCAGAACTTTTCATGGCTGGAGGCTTGATAATTTAGGGTTTTTGCATCGGGAGGCATCTTATAGGCGAAGAGGCAAGGTCGGTGGGAGGCCAGGGGGCCCACACCATGCCCTGGCGTGGCCTAGGTCTGCCCGCACCATTGTTTTATATCCATACCACTTGTATTTCACTATCTCTTCGCTGAACTAGTGCACATATACACCTGACAAGTGTATTGGGTGTGTTGGGGACACAAGAGACTTCTTGTATCTTGATTGCAGGATTGCTTGAGAGGGGATACCTTTGACCACTTCCTCCCTGAGTTCGATAAACCTTGGGTGATCCACTTAAGGGAAAACTTGCCGCTGTTCTACAAACCTCTGCACTTGGAGGCCCAACAACTGTCTACAAGAATAGAAGTGCGTAGACATCAGGGTCTCTTGCAGAGCGTGATCACCAGGTACTGACATCATGGGCTACCTTCGTCACCATGCGCCAGGAGATCTAAGACCCGGCAATGCATCAATAGCTGTAGGATGATCTAGTCGAGCACATATGGATGCGTAAGAGAAACACATAGCATCTATGTCGAACATGATCTGGCCGAACTATGTTGTTTTTCATTCTATGGCAAACTATGTTGAATTGTGTTGTGTTTTATGTAGAACTATGTCGAACAATGCTTTCTATTCATATTATGCCAAACTATGTGAATTTGAGCCAAATTTGGGTGGAATATCGCCTAATTTTCCGAATGTAAGCCTGTCTAGGAACCCAACCTAGGAACACGAGTGGGAATTTAGCCATTCCCAGGCTGAAAGTGAAGAGAATATGCCCGAGAGGGAATAAATAAAGTTGTTATTATCTTATTCCGTGTTTATGATAAATGTTTATTTCTCATGCTATAATTGTGTTAATTGTAAACGTTAATACATGTGTGCTTAATAAACAAATAAAGAGTTCCTAGGTATGCCTCTCATATAAACTAGCTCGTTGATTAACAAGATGATCAAGGTTTCCTAATCATGGAATTGGATGTTGTTAATACCGAGGTCACAACATTGGTCGAATGATGTGATGAACATTCATCTGAAGTATAGTAATACAATCAAAGTAATTATGTTTACATTGCTATATCATCATGCGAAGTAACTTTAGTCCTTAGACCATGAGATCATATCACACCAGAAGAGTAACTTGATAACATCAAACGTCACACTGTCATAGGGTGACAATAAAGGTGGATTTAGATACTCCAAAAGTGTTATGTAGAGGCTCATGGATCAAGAGTGTGATTTTTCCATCCCGATGACAGAGAGATATACTCTGGGCCCTCTCGGTGATATCACATTGACATAGCTTACAAGCAAGTGATAAGATCACTAGAATGTTATATCATGGGAACGAGAAAAGAGTACTTGTCGGTAGCAAGATCAAACTAGGTATGGGGATACCAATGATCGGATCTCGGACATGTAATATATCACGAGACAAAGGGATTTAGTTACGATGTTAAAGGTTCACACGGTCACTAGAGTCATCGCTGAATATGTAGGAGTCCGTACGGATCTCCAGGTCTTGCTGCTGATTATTAATCGGAGAGGGGTCTCGATCATGTCTGCATTATTCACGAACCGTAGGGTGACACACTTAAGGGATATCGACACCATTTGGAGCAAATATGATGTCAGAGAAAGATTTTGAAAGCGGTGGAATTATTTCGATGGACACCGGAATTGTTTTGGGTCAAATTGCTGAAATTGGTTTTGCATGTGATATCAAAATGTTGCAAGGGGTTTTATGTGAATGTTTGTTAATTAAACTAATTAAAAAATCTGAATCAAATAAATAAAAGTGTTTTATTTAAATAGAAAATGCATGTTATTTAATGGACATTAAATGCAATGTGAGTGGAGTTGAAATTGATGTGAGTGGGCTTAGCGGAAGCTCCACCCACATGAATGAGGGAGAAGTGGGGGAACCCACCATGGCCGGCCAGCCATGGCCATGGGGCTGCACCCCCTCCCCTATAAAAGGAGCCCCATGCCTCCTCTCCTCTTGCACCGCCTCCTCATGAAGGTTCTCTTCCCCCTCTAGCAATTCCCCATGTCTTTGGATTAGTGATGTACATGTTCCCGGTGGCTGTTTCTGGAATGATTTTCTACATCCACTGCTTTCCTAGAGCAAGGACTCAGAGGTGGTCAGGGTACTAGAGGTGTGTGTGATCACGAATGTACTGCTGCTTTGCGGTGCTGGACTTCATCACGACCTTGAGATCGGCAAGTGAACGACTACATCATCCACGAAATCAGATTTTGTTCACAAAGATTTTCGGTCTTCGAGGGTAAGATCTCTATGGATGTATATACACCCATTGATTGTATCTAGGTAGATATATCTTGGTTCTTAGTTGTTCATATTGTAGGAATTTTTTTGTTTTCTATGTTGCGAACCCAATAGTGGTATCAGAGCCAGATCTATGCATAGATGCTTTGCATAGGTAGAATACATATGATTATGTGGGTAATGATGATCATGTTATTGCATCTTCTATGTATTTTGGACATTAGTGTCATAGTGGGATGAAGTGGCCCATACTAACTTTACATGTCCTCGCACATGAGACATGTTCCACGCTTGACATGCAACTAGTTTTGCATAAGTGGCTAGTGGTGTCTGTCTCTCCTACTATAGTTATCTGATTTAGAATGAGCTTCTAATAATTTGATTATCATCGTTGTGGTTCAATGTTCGTAGGTAAGAATGGTTATATCTCTGAAATCCCTAATCCACGTAAAAACATGCAAAAGATAAATTAGAAGCGTCTAGTTTTTGGTTTTGCTGGGAAAGTGCTATGATATGGTAATGTTATGATTTATAGTATGGCTTGATACTCTTGGAAATTATAACATTCCAATGTGTAAGTTCCATAGACCTTGGCATTACACATATAGGATTGATGAAGATCATACCATGATGCACAAGATAGTGATCAAGTGCAAGAGCCATATCATATCATTTTTTTGCATATGATGTTTGTGTGCATCTTATATTGCTTGTTTGGTGCTTTATTAGAATTATAAGATGATCCCTCGTTTAAAATATCAAGATAAAAATGTGTTCTTCCTTAGTATGCACCGTTAATAAAGTTCGTCGTTTCGAGATACCACGTGATGATCCGCTATGATAGACTCTACATTTGCATACAACGGGTGTGAGACAATTTTACACATGCGAGTACTAAGGTTCTTATTAGGTGAGCCTAGCATGTACAAATATGGCCTCAGGACACAAACTGAAAGGTAAATCATGAGTCATATGGTTGATATGATGACCATATAGATGCTCGCCTTTGAAGCTACACCAACTCACGTGATGATCGGTCTTGGTGTAGTGGATCTGGTTCATGTAATCACCAAAATGACTCGGGGGATGTTGGTTTTGAGTGGGAGTTCATATAGTAACATTATTAAAGTTGAACTCAATTAATCATAAATTAAATCCAAGTGAATTTTCATAATTTGGTGCAGTCATTGGCATCCGTTTACTACTTTATGCTTACTTATAATTGAGATAATAGAACTATAGATTTATGGGTATTTACTTTACAAACTGGTATTGTATTGTTTTGAGTGTCGATCTAAAGTTTAAATGTCCTATTGCAAACTTTCAGCAAACCCATTTACTCCATGAAGTTTAATAAGTAGTATTAAATCAAGAGTAACAATTCAAGTGTTAGTATCTAAAGTATTATGTTTGCCTCCATGATTCTTGATATTCAAAAGTTGTTTTAATATCGAGGTTATCTAGGAGCTGAAAGAATTGTTTCAGAAACCATCATGTATGGAAGATATTATGATATTTGAAACAATGTTTTTGTTACAATATAATAGAGTATAATTTTGCAAAATACATGTTCTCATATTGTATGAGAATTTGTGAAGGTTGGAGACGCTAGGCGTCCTAATCTCCCAAAAGGTTTTGGGAACTAACATCATACTCGTGATTTTCCTTTATAAGCTATAGTAGCTTGATCATGGAAGTTGTCATGATAAAGATGAATATAAAATGTAGGTAAAACATTTAATACACTAAAAGATTGCTAAAGAATGGATTTTGAAAGAACTCCAAACATTTGATGATGGTAATCCACTTCAAAGTGCAAGTCCAAAGGTATTAGTATTTTACTATACACGCTTTATACTATGTGTCATGTGTATGGCGCCACTAATGATGTTGATAGATTATTTTAAAAGAAAAGGAAATGTTGATAGAGAATTTATAAAATATTTGATAGAAAAGAAAAGGCTGGAAATGTCCAGCTTAGGTATATAGAAGATATACATGTTATGGTTATATTCTTTGCTTGTTAAACAATGTGGTTCTTGCGTATTGGATACCAAATTTGTTGGTGTGAAGTATCATACAGAATAACACAATTCATGAACTGCAATGGCCTAAGTAACTAGCAAGAGAATATGTGATGATGTTCATCGAAAACAAATAAAGTGTTGTTGTGTTTCTTGTTGACATCAAAGCTTGCCTTCAAGATTTGTTTTAATAATTTTTATTTTGTTTAGGAATTATGAGAACAAAGGTTGTTCAAATAATTACCATATTCCATTGAAGATGGATGATTTACAAGTCTAGTTAGAGAAATCACGTCCAAAAAAACAAATGCTAAAATGTCGCAAGTCAAATGATTAAAAGATCACTTATGAAGTGGCATTGGTGTTTAAATTATATTGGAAAGAAAACATGAAGAAACTCCATGTTGATGGATTTTTGGAGTCTTTGATTTTCATCAATTGACGCTTGTGAGGTTTTCCTAGAGATAATTGAAACTCCATTCATAGGCCAAAGAGGAACGGATGACTAACTTATTGGACATTGTGCATGTTGATGTATATAGTCCATTATGTGTAGCCATGTGCGGTGGATCTTTCAACTTCATATACTTTCACCAGAATATTGAGTGAATATATGTGTATATTTACTTAATAAGGAAGAAGTATGAAACATTTGGAAATTGTTCATAGACTTTCAAGATGAAGTGGCAAATCATTGTAACAAGAAAATAAAGAATTTATGATTGGATTATAAAGGAAGATATTTGAGTTACAAGTTTAGCAAAACACCTAAAATTTGAGAAATTGTTCCATGTATTTTGTTTCCTGATAAACCATAGGAGTATGGAGTGTTCGAGAGATGAAATCAAACCTTGTTTGACATGGTAAGATCAAAGGTGTCATTTATAAAACTGCCATTATGTTTTAAGTATTAAAGCTTTAAAGACTAACGATTTTACAATCAAAAGAGCACCATCACGATCCATTGAAATGACACCATACGGGTTATGGTTTGGGATAAAACCCGAGTTGTCTTTTCTTAAATTTTGGTATGCCAGGCATAAGTAAAATGTTTACAACCGAAGTCGGATAAGCACATCTTTGTAGGTTATCCCAAAGAAATAGTTGGTTATTCGTCCATAACACTGAAGACAAAAGAGTTTTTCACTTAGAATGTCAAGTTTCTTGAGAAGGCCTATACCATGTGGTGGCGGCTCTGTCTCATCAAACCCTACAACTTTCATGAAGACACCTTTATATTTTGAGGCCTCAATCGCCATGCAGAAGGTCGCCATTCTCAGATTGCATCACAACACCACCAAAGGAGATCCACACCATTGTTCATCCCTTCCGTCTTCCATCCCCTCCATTAGACATAGCCATTACTTTGTACTTGATATCTCCTTGTGATTCAGCGACCATTATAAGAATATTTGATTTTAATCTAAGTATTTTGCATAATGTTTTCTATCCTTGATCTTGTTGTTATGAGTGAGTAGTCCTCACGGGCTACGAGTTGGGGAGAAACCTCGCAGCAATTATGTGCATCTAATCCATGGGAGGATTGTGTATTGTTTGAAAGAGAGATTTGTATATTTTGTTTCTTTCTCTCTTGTCTCAATATTTGGACTTGTAGGTACCCAAGATCCCATAGATTGATAAAGGCTTGAGGTGGGATACTTGGCTAGCAGCAATCTCGCAGGAACCCCAGTGACAGAAATGGTAGTACGGTCTTTGCTTAGCGACCCATCCGGGATCACAACAACATCACCACTTAATGCTTTGATCTGTGTTTTACACTTAATAATCGTTTGTATTCCGGTGTTTCGTGGTGCACTCAGTTGGATCAAAAGACTATTGCTATGCTTGTTGCCTCTCAAGGGCTCTAGTGTATTAGGATGTGTTGCCCACATGAGATTATATCTATTAAAACATTACACATGACTATGCTTATTATTATCTTTTATCTCATATGATGTGTAGTTGTAGGTGGATCTTCAACCCTGGCCTATCTCCATCCATTGATTCAACCCACGATAAATTAAACTAGATTGGTCCGATAAACGAAGGTAAAACAAAGAAACAAAGTCTTGTATACGTGTCCTTTTTATTTCCTATTAGCGTTGTTTCCCAAGGTTCAATTAAACCTAGGTCTTCTAGAAAAAAAGACTATTATACTATATCCATAATCTGGATCAAAGGTATCAGCCCTTTTTTGGCGTCGTTGTCGGGGAAGCAATTTCGCTATCCTGGTGAGTCACTAGAGACCTTGTTTTTAGTTTTATTATTTGTTATAGTTTATTTATTGTTATTAGTTTACTTTCTAGTTATCTATTTAAAACCCCCAAAAAATAGTTACTTGTTATTTGTTTTCTTTACTTAAAAATACCAAAAATATAAGAGCCATGGCTCAAAAGAGACTTGGGGAGTATGCTACTCCCACTGAAGATTTTATTCATGCACCTATTACTCAGGCCGCTATTGATGCGGAAGCATATGAAATTAAGCCTAACCTTTTAAGTTTGGTTTAGCAAAACCAATTTGGAGGCTCATGTTTTGAGGATTCAGGCTTGCACTTAAACACTTTTACTAAAATTTGCGACATGATGTGTATTAAGGATGTAGATCCAAATGTTGTTAAATTGCGATTGTTCCATTTCTCTCTTGGAGGAAAGGCTAAGGACTGGTTGCTAGCTCTACCTAAGGGCACTATTAAATCTTGGGAGGAATGTACTAATCTTTTTATGACTAATTTTTCCCCCAACTAAAACTATGCAACTAATATCAAACATTACAAGCTTTAGATAAAAATATCGCGAGCCACTAGCGCTTGCATGGGAAAGGATAAAAGAAGCCGTAATGAACTGTCCTAGTCATGGGATGGAAGAATGTCTTATATTACATTTATTTTGTAATGGCTTTAATCCAATGTCTAAGTATATGCTAGATACTGCAACAGGAGGAACAATCATGGGAAAGCAAGTGAGTGTTGCAAAGAAATTACTTGATGATATGCAAAACAACCATGCCTAATGGCATGTGGAAAGAACATAGAAAAGGGTGAATTCAATCACCAAGGAAAAAAATGAAGAGCTTAAATCCAAGGTATATGAGTTACTCAACATAGTAAAGGGTAAGGAAGATACCCAAGTTAATGTTATCGCTACTGATGTTAATTTTATAGCTTGTACTCCTTATAATCCCGCTTGGAAAAAACAAAATTTTGCTTATGATGTTCAAAAACATTATTCTAATCTTGTAGGATCTCCTTACAATAATTATGAAACAAATTTTCTTCTAATGTTCAAAAACATTATTCTAATCCTGCAGGAGCTCCTTACAATAATTATGATAATCATAATGCAGCAAATCATGGTAATCTCTGATTTGAGCAAACTGTTAGAACCTTTATGCAAGCTCAAACCAAGCAAAATAATCTGCTTATTAAAATCACGGAGAACCATGAAAATAGTATAGGAAAATTATCTAACCAAGATGTTGCAATTAGAAATGATGTGCAGGCTCTACAAGAACGGACAAAGATCGTGGAGGCTCAATTGGGCAAGGTAGCTAAGAGCCAATCTCTCATACTAGAAAAGTTTGCTGGGAAGCCCGAGCCAAATCCGGTAGAAGACCTCAAGATGATGAGGATGGAAACAAATGAAGAGAAGCCTAGAGAGCTGGATTATAGCAACGCACCTTCACCTAAATACACCGTGGAAGATCTACTAAAGATGATCACAGTAAAGAATCCCGATATAGAATAAGGTAATGATGCTATGTACCAACAATTCATTCAACAAGTAGAATCTAAAGTTCGAGATTTAGAGATAGAGTATAAAATACTAGCTGATAAGCTTCCTGCTAATCTAGATGATATATTTTTAGCCCACTATTAAAATTAAAACTGGGGTTAATGAGATATCTGCGCTTTGTGATCTTGGTGCAAGCGTCTCAACAAAATTCCAAAAGTCTATTTGACAAGTTAAACTTGGGGCCTTTTACAACCACTGAATTAAGACTCCATCTAGCGGATTCAAGTTATAAACAAGCTTTTGGGATAAAAGAAAACATAGTTGTTGAAATTGAAGGAAGACCCGCTCTTATTGATATAGTTATAGTGGACATCCCTGAAGATCCCATAACACCTGTAATTATAGGTAGGCCATTCCAAAGAACTATTAAAGCTCTAGTCAATTTACATGAAGGGAATGTGAGAATAGGATTACCATCTAGAGATCTTTTTATAGTCCACTTCCCTAGGAAGAAGAAGGTCAAATCTAACGATGATGATGATGGTATCATTACACTGAAATCCAATTACTTTGGAGTGGCTGTTCCGCTCACTAAACCTAAATGATCACCATCTGGGTCAAGCTAATTGACCTTAACTAGAAGTGCTTCATGGGAGGCAACCCATGTGAAATAGAAGTTTTTACTCTTGTGTTAGTTTTGTTTATTTTTGTTTTGTTTTTAATAATGAGTGTTCAAGAAGACCTCCGGAGAGAGGAGAAGAAATAAGGTAATCCTAAATCTTTTATTTTACTAACACATATCCTAAGAAGTATTGTTGATTTTTATGAAGTCTATTTTCTATTATTTTGTCCTTTGCTAAGAGGTGTAAAGACGCACAAAGCTACTAACCAAATTCTATGGGTTTTTCAGCTTACTGCCGAATAATGACCAGTGGTGTGGCCGGAAGGGCCCGTATCGTGCGCCTGTACCGCATCAAAGCTTTGGAAAATAGAAACTCTGATTGTTGACGAAGGACACAACATCTGTAACGACCATTGGTTCGATTGGATGCACCCGTACCGCACATACGTACCGTATCCTCGACCAAAACATCAGATTTCAACGCAACCGTACCACACGCCCGTACCGAGTGCATCGCCGGAAGGGAGTCTCCACCCCCAAGGTTTGTTACTCGGTATGGGCGGGCTCCATCCGTACTGCCCGCCTGTACCACGTACGCGGCCGCCATATCTCCTAGGAGGAGGTAATCCTAAAATTCTAAAACACAAACTTTTCTCTTTCTTCTACCTCCAAACTTCAAACCACCTCTATTGGATCTTCAAATTTATTCAATCTTTCTTTGATTCCTCGCACCCAATCGATCTAAGGTATGTTTCTGCTTTGATCCCCAACTTATTTGCAACAAAACTCTGCTCAATCTTTTATCATTATCAATCTATACTTAGGTGTTGTTCTTGAGCTAATTTTGATATTAAGTATGCTTAGTATTGTTGTTAGAGGAGTTTCTTTTGTAAAAAGTGTAGAGGATCGTTTATTCTATGTTCTATTGGACTAATAAAATTGATTGGCAATTTTTATTTATTTTGTTTTAGCTGAATACGAGGAGCCGTAAACGTGTGATGGCTGCGTTACCTTCCGCACCACCCGTTGATACGTTGACCCACGAGTCACTTGGTATCGAGTTCACCGAGGAGTTTCAGCTGAACCATTTCGACGTCTCAAGCTTCGAGAAATCAAGTCCACCAAGTGGGTGTTTTCCTATATCCTGAACCAACTTGGCATTCGTGCTGATTTCGATTTACTTTGCAACAATGTTAGTTTGTCTGATTTTGTCTTTCAGGATGTCGCCACGTACCACCGTTTGACGCTTGAGTTTCTCAGCACCTTGACACATACAGTGTGCTCTCACTGATGGGTTCTTTGCATGGAAAACAAAAAAAAATCTATGGTTGCAACTACCAAGATCGTATCTAGGCAATACTTGTAACGATTTTAGATGGACTCACCCTTGACCGTAAAGCGGGATAACGTTCCGGCAAACAAATGTGGCTGTTGTAGAGTGTACACGACCATCCTCAAGGACATGATGACCAATGTCACAAATGGCGCCTCCGTAATCGGTCACACGTACGGTGTGCCGACAACTTCCGTCCCTCGCACCAGCTTGGCAGTGGAAGTAGTGGATCCTTGAAAACTCCAATAGCACTACGACATGGTAGTGGTGGTGGAGGAGAAGGTCTTGATCAGGGCTTCGTCTAAGCACCATACTCATGATAGTGGACAAGCTAGCAAGGGGGGAGAAGATGCCAACCCAAGGGCATGTGAGAGGAGGAGGATGAGTGTGTGTGGGAGAGGAGCTCCACCCCTCCTTTTATAGGGGGAGGGGTTAGCCCCCAAGGGGCTAGGCGCATGGGATGGTGTGCCCCCACCTCTCCCCTCTTGATTGCAAGTGGAGTCTCCACTCACGAAAAACCACTTTCTTCCATTTATTTTCTACTCAAAAATCAAGAGTCATTACATTAAAACCACTTTTAATTTACTTGGTTTAATGCCACTAATTTAATAAACACTTTATTTAATGAACTCATTAACAATTCAATCGTCAGTAATATTCCGATACACTAAGACTATTCCGGTAGATTTATCAAAACAATTCATGCGTTGTCCAGTATTTTTTTCGGTGTTCCCTATCCACTTAAAATGCATTGACTAACCTTAAGTGTGTCTCCCTATGGGCTCGTGAACTGTGTGTACATGATCGAGACTTTTTCCGATCAATAATCATTAGCGAGTCCTGGATATCCATAATGACTTCCATCAGCTCAACGATAAACTAGTGATCGTGTGAACCTTTTTCATAGTAACCAATTCCTTTTGCTCAAGATATTTCACTTGTTCGAGATCTGATCATTTGGTATCATCCATACCTAGTTCGATCTCGTTACCGACAAGTACTATTTTCTTGTTTCTGTGATATAATATTCTTAGTGATCTTATCACTTGCTTGCAAGCTATGTTAGTGTGATATCACCGAGAGGGCCATTAGCATATCTCTCCGTCACCAGGATGGACAAATCCCACTCTTAAACCACAAGCCTCAATTAAGACTTTCCAAGTGCCCAACAACATCTTTATAATCACCTTGTTACGGTGTGACATTTGATGGAATCAAAAGTATCTTCCAAAGTTAGTGATTGACGTGATTTCATGGTCTAAGGAATAGAGTTACTTTGAATGACTTTATAGTAGTGTAAACATCTTATATCTTATATCTTATATTTACTAATTGGAGGCACCGTAGAGGCTCCACCTTAATCCACATCATGCTAATTAATTAAACCACTAGATCTGGAATTTGTGGCTAGATTAATAGAAACGAGGTCCTCTAGGACATGACTACCAATGTAGCGCAAAAAAAAGCTGGTCGTACATGCCAGAGACAAGATAGAAGACGGTTAGAATCTGGTCTTTTCAACATAAACGTTAAAGTGATCGATTACGCAGCGAGCTATTTTGGTTTTGCCTCGATCGTGTGGGAATAAAAGTCTTTCCAGTAGCAGTTTTGTTTTTAAAAAATCTATCCGATAGGACGTGAATTACACAAGCTATAGCCTCTCACATGCAAAAATAAAATAAACAAGCAGACAGTCCGTTCGACTACACAAACTGAATATTTTTTAATCAACTTAACTCTCATTCCTTGCACATGGAGATTCGGGCGGCACGATGATGCGGATGCACCAAAGGCGGTAGGCCAACTAGCCACTGTATGGGCGTGCGAGTGCGATGTACATTCAGAAATGCTGCCCAATGTCTACGGGCCGGTCCTCCGTATGCTCTCATCGCCACCACCCTTGCCAGTAGGTCGCCTACGACGTCAGGTTTCTGCTCGACAAGCAGATCGTACGATCATGCGTGCATTTGCTCCCGACCAAGTCACCACGGCTTCTTCTATCTCCCAGCATCCGGTGGCGGTCCTGTCCGGATTCGACGAGAGAGCTCTGTTTTTTATCGATTGTTACTTATGCAATATGATTGAAGCAGTCTGTACGGATTTATTTCACTGTTTGAATTACAAGTTGCTTCATCTTAGCTTTCTTATTTTCCTTCTATCAGTACCAAACAACTTACTCTCCCTGTCCGAAAATAAGTGATTTGGGTTTGTCTAGATTCGTATGTATCTATACACTAATATACGTCTAGATACATCCGAACTAGACAAATGCAAGTCACTTATTTCTGAACAGAGTGAGTAAAATAATAGAACTATTATGGAGTTAATCAACTGGTAGTTTTGTACTTTCCATATATAATATGGCATTTGTGAACAATATACATGGATGACGCTTAAGATATTTTTTTTTTAAAAAGAGTATATATTAATATCACGGAGATACCAATTACACCCAGCCTCAAGATATAAATGGATCAAGTAGTATTGCTCAACTCCCTGCTTAGTCATTGGAATGAATCTTTTACAGCAAAGTTATATGAGCATATTTTCCTATTTTTCGTACCTGCAACATCCAACTTCGTATGGATATTATTAAGTTGTTTGCCATTCATGCATTTTTCTAATTGCAAGCATGTGCTGGCGTGACATGTTGATGACTAATATCTAAGACACTCAATGTTTTTAGGATTTCTAGCCCCGTGCAAGTGCACGGGTTAATGACTAGTGATGGCATAATCGTGTTACTATACTTTTGGAGATTGTTCATCATAGCATTCCACCAATGTTGTGATCTTGTTATAAAAAACATTCAATGTCATGATTAGGAAACCTTGATCATCTATTAATCAACAAGCTAGTGTAATGAGAGGCATTACTAGAAACCTTTTCTTTGTTTACTAAACACACATGTATTAATGTTTTCGGTTAACACAATTATAACATGAGAAATAAACATTTATCATAAACATGGAATAAGATAATAACCATTTTATTATCGCCTCTCAGGCATATTCTCTTCAGTCTCCCACTTGCACTAGAGTTAATAATCTAGTTGAAAACTTGCGCATATAAACACCTATAGCTGGTGTTGTACGTATGCACTTCTTGTGGTAAACTTACGCTCTAGTTCTGACACTTTCAGGTATGTGTGTATTTGCATGTCTTTGTGTCTCTACGCATCACTCATTCTCAAATGAGATGACATTGTATAAATTTGGTCGTTTGGTGAGACCTTAGTTCCTTGAGGTTTAAAACATGTTGATGTTATTGTCGTACAATAGATCTTCATCGTATTATTTTACTTGGAACTACACCTAGTTTAATTAACAAACTTCTTAACAAAAACGACTTTCCTATGCTGCTACTATAGCAGTCTTATACTTAGCCTTTCGTTCTAGTATCCGTCACAATACTTTAACATTTTGGAACTCATCCAGATCTATCATGGAACTTTTTTCCATCAAATTGTGCCACCTTAAACCATAGCCTAAATTGAGATAAACTTAACTTGTATCTTGTGAAAAAACTAGTACCAATGTAACATCTTACATTGAACTATCAGTTTAGTGCCAATGTAACATTTTACAATGAACTATTTGTTACTTCTACATACAAAATATATACTTAGTTCTTCCAAAGATCATAATAATATCCTTACTACCGTCCAATGATCATCTTATGAGTCAACGCGATATAGGCTCATAACATTTAGAGCATAGGACATATCTGGATATATACATATCACAGTATAATCGATCAAAATCTTCATGTGATTTTACTCACCAAGTGTCAAAACACTTGAATTTCGTTTATCAGTATATTCATGCGATTTTACTCACTAAGTGTCAAAACACTTGAATCTTGATTCACTCACCAAGTGCCAATACACTTGAATCTTGATTCAACATTTTCCATGTGGGAAGGACCTTTCTCGTCGTTTCCATATTGAACTCATTCAATTCTATGTACATATGGCATAACCATATTAGTGTCTCAATCTATCCAAATAGACTCTGGTGCCAAATATTCTGGTTTTGCCCAAAACTTTCATTTAAATCTAATTTTAATAAAATCCTTAACTTGTGTCAATAAAAGATACATCATTTCCAATCAATAATATGTCCTATACATAATGTATTAGAAATATGTACCAACACTCACACTTAATTTCTTGCAAATGTGAGCTTCTTCATCGTCTCTGATGAAATTAAACATTTTAACTTTTCCATTATGGTCAAGATTCCAACTCCGCTATGCTTACTTCCACTATTAAAGTTTGTATGCCTTTCAGCATCCTTTGATTTAACAAAACCCCTC
Source organism: Avena eriantha (assembly GCA_910589775.1). Lineage (NCBI taxonomy): Eukaryota > Viridiplantae > Streptophyta > Magnoliopsida > Poales > Poaceae > Avena > Avena eriantha. The sequence goes on from OU342744.1 coordinate 151,255,537, forward strand.
GGATCGTGTCATGTACACGTCCTAGGTAACCATTATATTAGAAGAATATTGTTTTGTTTGTCCAACTAGCATATACAACAATTGACATATCTAGTGGTTGCTACACTAACTCGTCCAGACTAAATATCGCTACAAAAGATTGAATCTTGTCGTATTCAACTCCTTGAACATTGTCGTAAACTCTTTACCGACATGTCGACTATTTCATAGATGTGAAATATCCATGTCTATTTCTTTATAGATCCAAATACGACTAATAGGCTTTATGCCTTTTAGAGAGTCTTTCAAGTTCAGTAACTTGGTTTCTCGTGTATGGAACTATCACGGATTTTATGGCTTCAAGCCATTTGACTGAGTCAGGGCCCATCATCGCTTTTTTGCATGTAGTTGGCTCATCATTGTTAAACAATAATGATTTAATCGCAAATCTTAGTATTTGATTATTTAACCAACCTACGCGGTTCAATAGGAATTTAGATCTCCGTGACCACAACCTTTGACGCATGGGATCCATGAGCATTACGGCTGCCTCCGGGATACTTTCTGGTGTTGCGCAACTCTACACATATAGCTAAATCTTAATAACCTTATCAAAGCTCTATTGTCCTCCCATTTAACTTTTCACGAAAAAATTCCTTCTCACGAAAATTGACGTTCTAAGTGACAAACACTTTTGTCTTCGGTATTATGGAGGAACACCCAACGGTTAATTGGGATAACCTATAAAGACGTGCTCATCTAATTTTGGTTGTAAACATTTTACTTATGCCTAGGATACTAAAATTTTAAGAAAAGACAATTTAGGTTTTATCCCAATCCATAACTCATATGGTGTCATTTCAACATATCACGATGGAGCTCTTTTCAGTGTAAAAACGGTAGTCACTTAAGCTTAGTCTTCAAAATATAATGGCAATTTTATAAATAACACCGTTGATTCTTCCTTGTCAAACAAGGTTTGATTACATCTCTTGAATACTCCATACTCCTATGGTTTATCGGGAAACATAAATCCATGGAACGATTCCTCAAATCTTAGGTGTTTTTGCTAAACATATAACTCAAATATTTTCCTTTATGATCCAATCATAAATTCTTTATTTCCTTGTTACAATGATTTTCCACTTCATCTTGAATCATTTGAACATTTTCAAACATTTCACACTTCTCCCTGATTAAGTAAATATACATATATTCACTCAAATCTTTGGTTAAAGTATATGAAGTTTGAATGATCCACCACATACGGCTTCACATAATAGACTATATACATCAATATGCACAATGTCCAATAAGTTAGTCGTTTGTTCCTCTTTAGCCTATAAATGAAATTTAAATCATTTCCAGGAAATTCTCACAAGCGTCAATTGATTCAAAAAATAAAAAAAGACTCCAAAATTCCATCAACATGGAGTTTCTTTATGTTTTATTTCCAATATGATTTAAATTGCAATGTTACTAATAAGTGATCTTCTAATCATTTGTCTTACGGCACTTTAGCATTAGTGTTTATGGACCTGATTTATCCAACTAGATTTGTAAGAGTTCATCCATCTTCAATGGAATACGGTATTTATTTGAACAACCATCGTTTTCATAATACCAGAACAAAAATAAAAATTATTAAAAACAAATCTTGAAGGCAAGCTTAGATGTCAACAAGAAACACAATAACATTTTATTTGTTTTCGATGAATATCATCACATATTCTCTTGCTAGTTACTTAGGCCATTGTAGTTCATGAATTGTGTTGCTCTGTGTGACATTTCACACAAACCAATTCAGTATCCAATACCGGTATCCAATACCCAAGAACCACATTGTTTAATAAGTAATGAATACACCCATAACGTGTATATCATTTATATACCTAAGCTGGACATTTCCAATCTTTTCTTTTCTACCAAATATTTTCTAGATTCTCTTTTAGCATTTCATTTTATTTTCAAAAGAATCTATCAACATCAATAGTGGCACCATACACATGACACATAGTCCAAAGCATGTATAGTCAAATACTAATACCTTTGGACTTGCACTTTGAAGTGGATCACCATCATCAAATGTTTGATGTTCTTTCAAATTTAATTCCTTTTAGTAATCCTTTTAATGTAGTAAACGTTTTACCTACATCTTCTATCCATACTTATCATGACAATTTCATGATAAAACTACTATATCTCATAAGGGCGAATCGCGAATATAATGTTAATTCCGATAACGTTTTGGGTGATCAGGATGCCTAGCGTCTCCAACCATTGCAAACTCATACAATACGAGAATATGTATGTTATTATATTCTATCATATTGCAACCAAGCATTGTTTCAGATATCACAATATCTTCTATACCTGATGGTTTCTGAAACCATTTTTATCTCCTAGATAACGTTGATATTAAAACAATTTTCAATATCAAGAATCATGGAGGCAAGCATGATACTTAGATACTAACGCTAGAATTTATTACTCTTGATTCAATACTATTTATTGAATTTCATGGAGTAAGTGAGTCTTCTCTGAAAGTTTGCAATAGTCCTTTAAACTTTAGATTGACACTCATAAAACAATACGATACCAGTTCGTAAAGAAAAAATCCAGAATTCTATAGCTCTATTATCTCAACTATATCTAAAAACAAGGTAGTAAACGAATGCCAGTGACTATAATAAATTTTGCAAATTCACTTCGATTTAGTTTATGATAAATTGAGTTCAAATTAATCCAAATTACCAAATGAACTCCCACTCAAAACAACATCCCTCGAGTCATTTTGGTGATTACACAACCAAATTTTCTACGCCACGTTCGATCATCACGTGAGGTGGTGCAGCTCCAATGGCGAGCATCATATGGACATCATATCATTTATATGACTCGTGCTTTACCTTTTGGTTCATGTTCTGAAGCCATGACTATACATGCTAGGCTCACCAAGTAAAACCTTAGTACTCGCGTGTGTAAAATTGTCTTACACTCGTTGTATGCAAATGTAGAGTCTATCACACCTGATCATCACATGGTGCTTCGAAACAACGACCTTTCTTAATGGTGCATGATAGTTGTGAGGTTCGACACATTTTTTATGGTTTTTATTGATGGTTTTCCTCTAGATTTGATCATTTTCTAGCTTTACCTAACGCTAATACTTCGGTAGCGAAGAAAACTTGGTTTTTAATGTGTGTTTAACTAGATAAACACAATATTCAGGCGGAAAAAAGCAAGTCTCACTTTGGAAAAAGCATACAGAAGCTTTACCGACCAACTATACGGCAGGAACATTTTTTCGGCCATATAGTTCCCGCCGTATAGCTGTCGCTGCCTCTATCTTGTCAAAAGGGACAACTTCTGTGAAGAGACCAGGAGCGAAAACATATCACAGCAGCCGCCATCCCATCCAAAAGGGAGAAAGATGAGATCCGGAGAAGAAGGAGAAGACGTTCTTCATCTCGCTCCACGATCTTCGACCTCCTATACAATACACCCCTATAGCCATTACTTGTACTTGAGAGAGAGATCTTCACCTTGCAAGACTGGGGTTTGAGATTGATTCTTCATATCTTGAATTGGGTTGGATTACTTGTCTATTCTTATTGTAGATCTCCACGGTAATATCAAGATGAATTCCCTTTATTTAATTATATCGATGATACTTTCTTCTCTCATGTGTGTGTAAGTTCCTTGGGCGTGGGAGATGTAAGGGATTGGTGAGATATGATATGCCTTCATATATTTTCCATTAGTTTGTGATCTATTTTAATTACTATATTATGTGTGCTTGGCTATCTGTGGGATGCCTAATGCTTGTTGTCCAATTAAGGGCCCATACAACATGATATTTTGTTCTACATGTATAGGATCTTGTTCGCTAGCATACCGGCGACCCTCGAGTGACACGGGGATATCAATGGAAAACTAGTAGACTCGAGGATAACAAGGAACCATCGAGCTTATTGCATTAGTCTGATCCAAGGAGCTTAATCGCTAAGCGACCTGAAGGGTCTTAATCGTCTAGTGTCTGACCATGGTTTTGGTAACAGAGTAGTAGGATTATTCAAGTTGGGATGAAATCTACCAAGAGGAGTTCCGGCTAATTATGGGTTGCTCGCCTACACATATACTTATAAGATTATAATTGTTACACTTATTATTCGTCCACCTAGCACAGTCACTATCACCATGAATTGTATCTCCCCGCGCTGTCTTTGCCATCTTCAAGCAACAACAAACAACAAAATTGTTCTTTACTTTTATGCTTTTTATTTTCGAAGTTTACATTTTTAAATTTTATTTAAATACACCCAGTTTAATCCAAATTCCTTTTCTTATTTCAACACTTGCAGTCAATTCATTCGAAGACCTATGACAACTTTGGGTGTGACAGAGACTTCACCCATAAACACTTACCTTTGGGCTCCCTATGGGATCGATATCTATACTTCAAAACTAGCTACAGACGATCTGTGTACTTGCAGACATCAAGCTATTTTCCGGCGCTGTTGCCGAGGAGCTAAGCACTAAGTGTTTGTCTCTTGACATTTCAGGTGTTACTACTACAAAATGTTCTCCTTAGGAGACAAAGGTTCTACACGCTCTGGTAGGACCTATTTACCAGATTATATTGAGCGCGTGTCTGCTCAGAGGCGTGAGGAAATTATGGAAAAAAATTCTGGTCGAATAAAGTTGAAGTTGAAAACTTGAGTGATATGATGGAACTTATGTCTATTTACAGGACAACTCCCAAGAGACCTGAGAAAAATCTCAGAGAATACAGTGCTCCAAGCTCTGAATTTCTTAAACAACCAATAGAATTACCTAATCTTGGAGTTAGAGAATATCGATTTGATGGTGGAATTATTAAAATTTTGCAGGAAAAAGCTTTTAGTGGAAGGAAAGATGAAGACCCAGGAAGACATCTTAGAGAGTTCGACGATGTGATAACATCATTTGGACCAAAAGGTTTGCCAAGAGATTTCTCTCGTCTAAAATTATTGTGTTGGTCTCTTAAAGGTAAGGCTCTAGACTGGTTATATTCTCTCCCTCGCCATTACATTAAATGTTGGGAAAACTGCATTGTTAAATTCATAAACAGGTTTAATCCTTTTAAAAAGGTAACTAAAATTAGAAAGAATATAGGCAACTTTAGTCAAAACGTGGGAGAAAACTACCCACAAGCATGTGATAGATTCTTTGGAATAATCAATAGTATTCCTAATCATGGCTATTCTGAGTCAACTATTTGCCATTTATTTTACCACGGTCTTAATACTCAATGTAGGAAGTTGCTTGATTTCTCAGCGGGACGATCGATAAATACTTTAACTGTTAAAGAATGATTCTTTATACAATCCTGATTTCGGCACTAAGCCAGAAAAAGGGATACTTCGGATAACTCCTGGTCTTATGCCTGAAGTACGCAAAACAGTGAAAGAAAAAGGTATACCTTCTGAACTTGTTTAGGAAAACAAAATGGACTTGTTACAAGTTTTAACTGAAGAAGATGAAACTTGAAAAGTTTTTCAAGAATTAAAATATCGACAATCAAAATCTCATAATAACCTTCATAAGCACTTTGAAAAACATAAAACGATTTTGGTGGAACTCATGGAAAATTATGATGAGATTGGCCAAGAAATAAAATTATTTTACAAGTATCTTAGTATGATTGAAACCCAGTGTGAACAAATAGCATCTGGTCATCAAATTTTTCTTCGAGATGATCTAGATATTCATGTTTCTACTAATGTTGTTACAAGAAGAGGTTACAGGACCATTAGGACCACCAGAATATGAAGTTGAAAAAGATCGAAGGGAAAAGGCCTTACTCAAAGCAAGCCAAGAAGATGATACACTGGTGGATCCTCAAGATGAAACTACTCAAGAAACACAAGATCAAACCAAGGAGAGCCAAGATGATGCACAGGACGATCGTTATGACTTTGATGCAGAGACGGTTGATCGAAGAGAAGAAAAATAGATAAGCAATGAAGATGAAGTTGTTGCAGTAGAAAATAAGAAGAGCGATAAGCAACAACAAAAGAAAGAAACAAAAGAGCCTGAGCCCCCACAAAAGGTAAAAGACAAGAAAGGTGAGAATAAACTTCCTTATCCAGATCAAAAAAGAAAGCACCAGATCAGGTAATCTATGATTCTTTACAAAGGCACTTGGTGACCTTCGTCTAGAAATTCCATTTGCGGATCCAATTAAAGTTCCCACCTATTCTAAAATCCTTCGTGATATCCTTAGTAGAAAGAAAGAGATAACTGAACTGTTGCCATGGTGACTAGTTATCCTGCTAATGGGAAGCTATTGTCTAAATCGGGAGATCCCGGAATACGAACTATTTCATGCTCAGTAGGAAAAACTGATATTCGTAATGCCTTGTGTGATTTAGGTGCAGGAGTCAGTCTAATGTCATACTCCCTCTATAGAAGGTTAGGATTAGGGGAGTATTCCCCTACTACTATCACTTTATAGATGGCTGAAAATTCCACTAAACAACATATTGGTATGATTGAGGATGTTCTAATTAGAATAGATGAGCATGTTATTCCCACTAATTTTATTATTCTTGAAATGCCTGAGGATGAAAAATTATCCATAATACTTGGAAGACCTTTCCTTAGTATTGTAGGAGCTTCAGTTGATTGTGCTGAAGGGAAAATAATCTTCAATGTTTATGATGTTGAAATCATCTGGTATTTTCCAAAGAAACTAGAAGCAGGAGAAAGATATATTCCACTGACAAAACGATCTCATGAGGTAAGTGCCTTTGATAAAGGGCAACCCAAGGTAAGAATTCGAGAACATAGAAGGGGTTGAATTATTTAATAATTCTTAATAAAATGCTTAATGGGAGTCAACCCATCACTTTAATAAAATAAGTTAAATAATAAAATGTCCATCGCATTCCTACAACTTTTTTACAGACATTCTTTCGGAAGCGCGCCCGTGAAGATGCAGCTATCAAAAAGTAGTAGAAATATCGACTTAACAAGTGTAGAATAAGTATAAAAATAAAAGTTTGAGTTTTATTTACGAAGACTAGATCCATCATTTAGTTCAAACTAAAAATAAATCTCCAGTTGAGGAGAATAAATTAGGTTGTACTTAAATTCTGTTCTTTATATGCTAGTATTGTTTGATAGTTTCTACTGCCATTTTTCTGTCAAAAATAAGGTATTTCGCTATGTTTCTGAGTAAGAAGGTATTCTCGAAGAAACATAAATTTTTTGATGACTACTGATGGTTTAACGACCAACTATATGGCGGGAATAAAAATTCCAGGCGTATAGATATATGTGCCATTAACAAATTTTCTTTCAAAGAAACAGAGAATTTAATGACCAACTATACAGCGGGAATAAAATTTTGGCCGTATAGCTCTGGTCGTATAGATATCGATGCCTTCGTACAATTTCTTCTCAAAAGTACTGACTGTTTAATGACCAACTATACGGCGGGAATAAAAATTCTGGCCGTATAGCTCCAGTCGTATAGATATCGATGCCTTTGTACAATTTCTTCTCAAAAGTACTGACTGTTTAACGACCAACTATACGTCGGGAATAAAACTTCCGGCCGTATAGCTCCGATCGTATAGATATCGATGCCTTCGTACAATTTTTCTCAAAAGTACTAACTATTTAACGACCAATTATACGGTAGGAATAAAAATTCCAGCTATATAGTTTCGGTCGTATAGATATCGATGCCTGTTCTAGAAATTTATCGAGGGTACAAACGGTTTAACGACCAACTATACGACAGGATCATTATGATCCGGCTGTATAGTTGCATCCATATAGCCGTGTTCTGCATAAAGAAACCCCAGTTGGCAGCGCCGTCGCAACTATACGGGCGGAACTACATATCCCACCCATATAGTTCTGGCCGTATAGTTCCACGACCACAAAATAGGGCCGGGTGGCTAGGTTTCTTCTCCTTCCTCATTATTTCTCTCATATTCTCTCTCCAAACCTCTCAAAACCCACGTAGAACTCTTGATTCTTCGTGGATTTTGTTCGTTTGAGTGGGGGAATCAACATATCGGTATGTTTCACTCTCTATCCATGCTTTATTTTCAGAATTCCATGGTTGCAACTCTCACATTGATTTAGTGGATGAACTCAAGCTTAAATCGTTTTTCCTATTGATTTCTCACGTTAGGATCGAATTGTTCCATGTAGAATCATTCGTATGTCATGTACAAACTATATCCCTAAGGTTTTATGGTGAAATTTTACAGTGCATCAAGATGAACAAAATCGGTAACCCCTTTCGTTCGAGCAAGAGCCAACATGGCGAGGGCTCGGGGGTTTGAGTTGGGCACGACCCCAAGATGGCCATAGTTTCATCGAGGAGGGTGTTGCCCACACGATGGGCTGACCATAGCTTTCTCACCACAACAGAGTTGAAGGCGGACTTCAACCTCAAGAAGGAGAAGACGTTCTTCATCTTGCTCCACGATCTTTGACCTCCTATCCAATACACCCTCATAGCCATTACTTGTACTTGAGAGAGAGAGAGATCTTCACCTTGCAAGACTAGGGTTTGAGATTGATTCTTCCTATCTTGAATTGTGTTGAATTACTTGTCTATTCTTATTGTGGATCTCCACGGTAATATCAAGACGAATTCCCTTTATTTAATTATATTGATGATGCTTTCTTCTCTCATGTGTGAGTAAGTTCCTTGGGCATGGGAGATGTAAGGGATTGGTGAGATGTGATGTGCCTTCATATATTTTCCATTAGTTTGTGATCTTTTTAAATTACTATATTATGTGTGCTTGACTATCTGTGGGATGCCTAATGCTTGTTGTCCAATTAAGAGCCTAGACAACGTGATACTTTGTTCTACATGGATAGGATCTTGTTCGCTAGTAGACCGGCGACCCTCGAGTGACACGGGGATATCAATGGAAAACTAGTAAACTCGAGGATAACAAGGAACCATCGAGCTTATTACATTAGTTCGATCCAAGGAGCTTAATCGCTAAGTGACCTGAAGGGTCTTAATCTTCTAGTGTCTGACCGTGGTTTTGGTAACAGACTAGTAGGATTATTGAAGTTGGGATGAAATCTACCAAGAGGAGTTCCTGCTAATTATGGGTTGCCCGCCTACACATATACTTATAAGATTATAATTGTTATGATTATTATTCGTCCACCTGGGACAGTCACTGTCACCATGAACTGTATCTCCTCGCGCCTTCTTTGCCATATTCAAGCAACAACAAACAACAAAATCATTTTTTACTTTTATACTTTTTATTTCCGAAGTTTACATTTTTAAGTTTATTTAAATACACCCAGTTTAATCCAAATTCCTTTCTCATTTCAACACTTGCAGTCAATTCACTCGAAGACCTGTGACAACTTTGCGTGTGACAGAGACTTCACCCATAAACACTTACCTTTGGGCTCCTTGTGGAATCGATATCTATACTTCGAAACTAGCTACAAACGATCTGTGCACTTGCAGACATCAGTGCATACTAAGGAAGAACATATTATTATCTTGATATTTAGTGTGAGGGATCATCTTATAATGTTACCACCAAGTTCTAAGCTAGACATAAGCATAAATAAGATGGAAACAAACATCATATGCATAAAGTGATATGATATTGTTCTTACAGTTGATCACTATCTTGCGCATCATGCTATGATCTCTATCATTTCATTTGTGTAACGCCAAGGTCTATGGCGCTCCCACTTACTTTTTTATAATTCCCGGGGGTATCTTGCCATACTGAAATTATAAAATTTACCATATCATGACACATGCCCAGCAAAAATAAAACTAGACACTTTTAATTTATCTTTTGCATATTTTACGTGGCTTTGGGCTTTCGAAGATAGAATCGATCTTACCTATGAACATGGAACCACAACGATGATAATCAAATTATTAGCAACCTATTGTAAATCAGATATCAACTATAGTGGGAGAGACAGACACCCTCTAGCCACTTATGCGAAACTAGTTGCATGTTAAGCGTGGAATAGGTCTCATGTGCAAGGACATGTAAAGTTTATCCGGGCCGCTTCATCCCACTATGTCGCTAATATCCAAAATACATGAAGGATGTAATAACATGATCATAAACTCCCACATATTCATATGTGTTCTAACTGTACAAAGAATCTACACATAGACATAGCTCTGATACCACTAATGGGATTCGTTACATAGAAAACAAAAAAATCCTAAGTTTGTAACTGCCAAGATCGTATCTAGGCGATACTTGTAACGGTTTCATATGGACTCACCCACAAAGACCATAAAGCAGGATAAAATTCCCACAAACAAGCGTGGCTCTTGTAGAGTGTACATGACCGTCCTCAAGGACGCGATGACCAACGCCACAAATGTAGTGCCTCCATAATCGGTCATACGTACGGTGTGCCGACGACTTCCTTCCCTTGCTCTAGCTTGGCAGTGGAAGTAGTGGATCCTTGGGAACTCCAGTAGCACTATGACATGGTAGTGGTGGTGGAGGAGTAGTTCTTGAGAAGGTCTTCTCCTAAGCACCGTACTCGTGATAGTGGACAAGCTATCAAGGGGGAGAAGATGACAACCAAAGGGCATATGAGAGGATAAGGATGAGTGTGTGTGGGAGAGGAGCTCTACCCCTCCTTTTATAGGGGGAGGGGGAGCCCCCAAGGGGATGGGCGCATGGGGCGGTGTGCCCCCACCTCTCCCCTCTTGTTTGCAAGTGGAGTCTCCACTCACAAAAAATCAAGAGCCACTTTCTTTCATTTAATTTATACTCAAAAATCAAGAGTCATTCCATTAAAACCACTTTTAATTCACTTGATTTAATGCCACTCATTTAATGAGCACTTTATTTAATGAGTACTTCATTTAATGAACAATTCATTTAATGAACACATTAACAATCCAATCCCCGGTAATATTCCAATACACTAAGACTATTCTGGTAGATTTATCAGAACAATTCCTAAGCTGTCCAGTATTTTCTTCAGTGTTCCCTATCCGCTCAAAATGCGTCAACTACCCTTAAGTGTATCTCCCTACGGGCTCGTGAACCGTGTGTACATGATCGAGACTTTCTCCAATCAATAATCATTAGCTGGTCCTGGAGATCCATAATGACTCCCACCAGCTCAATGATAAACTAGATATTGTGTGAACCTTTTTCATAGTAACAAATTCCTTTTCCTCGCGATATTTTACTTGTCCAAGATCTGATCGTTTCGTATCATCCATACCTAGTTCGATCTTGTTACCGACAAGTACCCATTTCTCGTTCCTGTGATATGACATTCTTAGTTATCTTATCACTTGCTTGTAAGCTATGTTAATGTGATATCACCGAGAGGGCCCTGAGTATATCTCTCCATCATCAGGATGGAAAAATCCCACTCTTGATCCACGAGCCTCAACTAAGACTTTCCAAGTACCCAATGACATCTTTATAATCACCCTGTTACAGTGTGACATTTGATGGAATCAAAAGTACTCTTCTAGAGTTAGTGATTGACGTGATCTCATGGTCTAAGGATTAGAGTTACTTCGAATGATGTCATAGTAGTGTAAACATAATGGCATGATCGTGTTAGTATACTTTGGGAGATTGTTCATCACATCATTCCACCGATGTTGTGACCTCGTTATTAACAACATCCAATGTCATGATCAGGAAACCTTGATCATATGTTAATCAACAAGCTAGTGTAATGAGAGGCATTACTAGGAACCTTTTCTTTGTTTATTAAACACATGTATTAACATTTCCAGTTAACACAATTATAGCATGAGGAATAAACATTTATCATAAACATGGAATAAGATAATAACCATTTATTATTGTCTCTTGGGCATATTCCCTTCACTCACTATTGTTCCAAGGAGCAAATTTCTGGAGTTGATCGCCTCAACTTCCGTCTCATGAACTGTGAGTATTCCTTAACACTCGACCAATGGTATCAATGCTTTGGGTTTGCCAACAACAACACTGACATACGCTCCACCACTTTTGTTTTAAATCCTGCACCTTGGGAATACTTAAATAGAATGAGAATTCGTGGAAACACACCCAAGGGGAATCAAATTTATCATCCTGTTATTCATTATTTGTTTTATGTCATTGCTAACACTTTGCAGGCATGTGGTGAGTTTACTAGAGTTAATGAGGAGGACATGATGATCCTCGCTAAAGCTGCTATTATTAACTATAACTTAACGCCAAATTTGGGCGCCCTTCCTGTGTTTTACCTTAAGCATCAAGCTCTACAATCTCGAGGACCCATATGCGGAGGAGGAGTTATAACCGTTCTTGCACACGCAGTTCACATCAAGCTAGGTAACATCCGATCGTTGATAGGAAGTTACTGTCCTGGCTTTTCTACTCTAAGAGCTTATGGTATGATTTGTAGAACTAATGGTAGATACTTCCTTGATATACCTGGAGCGGATCACTTGATCCCAGCTCCATTGCCTAATGGTCTATTTTCTATCAAGGATGGACGTTTGCATTTTGACGTGTAGGTTGAGGCACGTCTACCCCAATAAGAAGTACCCATGGGAGAGGAAGGAGAAGATGAAGAAGTAGAACAAGAAGGACCCAAACAAGATGTGCAACCACCAAACTACTACACCACCTATGAAGATATCTATGCTCTCAAAGGAAATATCCAAAACATGAACAACCTCTCCATCAACCTTCGAGATGCTACTGCCAACCTCGCCACCCAGTTCCACGATTGGAGCAGCCAATGGAACGTGGGATATTATCCACCACCACCACAATGAGCAATATAAGGGCTTGCAAAAGCCTGAGCTTGGGGATGTGTTCCCTAGAAATTTTATTTGTATAATAATGAGGTTGTACATTGATGGCCCAAAATATATCGAGCTCATTGGTGAACCCCAAGAGGAAGGTATGATGAGCACATCAGCAAGTTTTCCCTCAGTATGAAACCAAGGTTAGCAATCCAGTAGGAGCAAGGAAACACCCCAAAGGTGTAGCTAGCTGAACGTTGGCAGGGCGCACTACTGGTGCCAGTAGCAACATGGAGACCTGCACAACACAACCATAGAACTTTGCCGCCAACTTGCAATGAGGTTGTCAATCTCACCGGTTTTGCTGAAAACAAAGGATTAAACGTATCGAACGGAAGGAAGTAATAGTTTGCAGAAAGTAAACACAAAACAGTAAACAGTTTGTAGATTGTATGTAAAAGAAAGGATCGGGGTCCATAGTTCACTAGAGGTGGCTCTCCTTAAGATAGATAACATGTTGGGTGAACCGCAATTGACAAACATCGAGAAAGCATACAAGCATATACTAATCATCTTGACTCCTTTGAGACTTGATTGGGCATTACATCATTATACATAGACCGTCATCCAACTGCATCTATGACTAATAATCCACCTTCAGGTTATCATCCGAACCCCCTCCAGTATTAAGTTGCATGCAATAGATTATTGCTTTACGAATTGCGTGTAAAGTAAACAATATGATTGTTCTATGAAAAAAGGATTGTTGTTTTCTCCCTAGTAGCAACAGCACATCTAGTACCTTAGATATTTCTGTCACTTCCCCAGATTACCAGAGGCATGAACCCACTATCGAGCATAAATACTAACTCTTGGAGTTGCTAGCATCTACTTGGCCAAGATAGCTACTAACAACGGAAAGCATGCAAGATCACAAATAACAAAGACATGATAGAATCAATAATCAATCTAAAATAGCATCTCAATATCCATCGGATCCCCACAAACACAACATGCAGAATTACAAATCGATGATCTTGATCGTGAACGGAGCTCACAAGATCTAAACATGAAAGCACAAAGGAGGAGAACTAGCCATCTAGCTACTACATGGACCCGTAGTCCAGAGATGAACTACTCACGCATCACACTGGAGGCTTGCATGATGATGAAGAAGGCCTCTAGTGTGAATTCCCCTCTCCGGCAGGGTGCTGGGAAGAGCTTCAGATCCCTACCAATCTAGGGATGGAGATGACAGTGGCTACAGACTCTTTCGTGGAATTTTGATCGGGTACTTATGGTTTCTGTATCGGAGGCATCTTATAGGCGGAAGGAGAGGCCGAGGGGGTGCCTGGGCTGGCCACACCACCCCCTAGCGCGGGCCAAGCCTGGTCGCGTGGGCCAAGCCTGGTCGCGCGGCCAGGTGGTGTGGCCGCCCTCTGGCCCTTCTCCGTCTCGTATTTTGGCTCCAGGTGTCCCCCGGTAAAATAATAATTTTGGCTTTTGTCCCGTCCAATTCCGAGAATATTTATTTTCTGACTTCCTAGAACCAAAAATAGCATAAAACAGGCAGCTGGCACTGTGGCTCTTGTTAATAGGTTAGTCCAAGAGATCATATGAAAAGTACTCCAAAGTGTGGACAAAACACAAGAAAGTAGATAAAACCAAGCATGGAACATCAAAAATTATAGATACATTTGCAATGTATCAACATCCGCAAGCTTAACTCATGCTCGTCCTCGAGTAGGTAAGTGATAAAAAGAAAGAATAATTTTTTAGGTGACATGCGCCATCATAAACTTGATCAAAGTATTTGTAAAACATTCAAAGCTAGGATCATAGTACTTCAATCATAACATGAAAGATGAAGTTCTAGCAATAAGACAAAGAAACTATGTTGCAACATGAAAAGGCACAAACAAAAGATTCATGAATAACAATGCTTTGCAAGACATTTGTTTGTTTCACATAAAGAAAACATAGCATAATAGTATTCAGCTTGTCCCTCATAGAGTAGCAAATATAAATGCATAGGACACCTTCAAAGTTCATAATTAAGAGTGACTAGATACAAATAGTTTAAAACAAGCAATATCAAGTTATGCATCAAACAACTAGTCTTGGGACAATGCACATAGAACTAAGAATGGCCACTATGCTCTCAAAGTAGGTGCATAAAGATAGAAGGTGGAGACTCAATGTAATGGTGGAAGAAAGGCCTTCATAGAAGGAAGCAGAGATTCAAGTTTCATAAAGAGCTTCCAAAAATTATGGTACTTATAGCTTTCAGCTCTCATTGCCCCTATCATAAGCATCTTGAAGTGATTAAGGTTAAAGTGAACAAACTATGGTGTACATGCTTGACGAAGTATAAGTTAGAAATCTCATGTCCCTTGAATACGAGGGCCGCTCATCATGCTACTCAAGTTTAGTCAACGTTAAGTTCTTGTCATCGCAAGTACATGTGTATCATAGAGAACCGCCAACGGGGTACCCCTTGCCCGATGATACGGAAGAATCCCCATATCAAAATGACAAGGCAAGCAGACAACGAGCATCTCAGCAATCTTCTTATTTACCATGGGAATATGGTGCTTTTTCTCTCTTTCCTCTTTTCATAATCTCATTTTTTTCTCTTTTTCTCAATATAGGACTCTTTTTTATAAGAAGAATGCTTCATAGACAGCTCATTATGGTTATGCTGCAGGTTTCCACCATGTCAGCATGGATTAGACCAGCGGCCTAGGCATTTCTCTAACACATATACATAACTCCATGGACTTACAAGCTCCCCTTTCATTTCACACCGACGACATCCATAGACAAAAGAGCATGATATCAACTAGGTACAAAGTACCCGTGCAATTTTTGATAAGTAAGAGTGTCGAGCCCAACGAGGAGCAGAAGGTGCTGGCTAGTGGTATGGATCAGGAATTCTCTGCAAATACTTAGCAAACGGATTTTTAGGGGTTTTCGATAAGGCAAGTAAACAAAGTACGAGTAAATAAAAGACAATAAGAATGAATGCAGCAAGTGGCCCAATCCTTTATGCAGCAAAGGACAAGCCGGTTGTATTTCTATAGATGACCAAACGTTCTCGAGGACACATGGGAAGACTGTCAAGTGCTTTCGCTTCATATAGTCGATTAATCTTCTCTAGCTTGCTAAGTGTTGTGTGGGTGAACCTGTGCTAATGTACCGCCCCATCCAATACTTAATACATACTTGTGATTAAACCCCCTTGCAAACATCCGTAAGTACAAGAAAGTAATTAAGGTAGAAACCTAACCACAGCTTTAAACTCTAAGACCCTTACGTCCCTTGTGCAATGGTTTCCTAACGGGGGTTCAGGTTTCTGTCACTCCGGCAACCCCTACGATTAGTAGCCAAATACACAATGCATTCCCCTAGGCCCATATAGGTGAAGTGTCATGTAGTCGACGTTCACATGACACCACTAGAAGAAGTACACCACAACTTAAATATCAAACTATTGAATCTTTCTCAACATAACTCCACTACTAACAGCATGACTTCTCCCATGTCCTCAAGAACAAAACGAACTACTCACAAGACATCATATGGATCATGATCAGAGATGAAATAATGATGTATAACAATCTGAACATAAACAATAATTCAATGGTTCACTCAATAGCATCAACTACAAGGAGTAATCAACACCGGGAAAGTTTCCCCTATGAACTATGCAAGATTCAACGCAATTGTTACAGCAATATGGAGATGGTGATGAGGGTGCTGATGGTGATGATGGTGGTGATGATGATGATGATCCCGATGAAGTCCAGCTTGATGGTGGTGTTGATGGTGATGATCTCCCCTCTCCGGGAAGGAATTCCCCCGGTAGAAATCTGTCTGCCGGAGAGATCTTTCTCTCTCGGTGTTTTCCGCCCCGCAGAGGCGACGGAATCTTTCTATGGTCGCTCCCCGAGTCTTAGGGTTTCGGGAGGTTGATATACGCTAGAGGGGAGAGGCTGGAGTGGGCCAGGGCGGCCAAACCACTCCCTGGTGCGGCCTAGGCTTGCCCGCGCCATGGGGTGGTGTGGGCCCCCTGTGGCCCACCTCCACTCCATCTTCTAGCATCCTTAGTCTTCTGGAAAAATAGGATTTTCCATATATTTTCCCGGATTTTCTGATCTTCGCGAATTTTGCCTCCAAACAACACCTTTTCCATCAGAATCCTGACCGCAACGGTCCATGCTCCAAAAGTCATCAACCATGCAAAAACAGATGAAATAACATAAGTATCACCTCTCAATACGAAATATATCAATGAATAATAGTGAATTAAGACATAGGATAGTGATGCAAAATGGACGTATCAACTCCCCCAAGCTTAGACTTCGCTTGTCCCCAAGCGAAACTGAGCTGAATAAACATGGCCTCAGGTTTATGGAGTGAAGAGTCGATAAAAGGATACGGACAAGAAGCATCACATTCATCTAATACATAGATCATAATAGAAAACAACTCACTATTATATAACTCAACTTGCAATGAGTAAAGGAAACACAATAAAGATACATAAAGTGAATCATAATTGGTAATGGCAAACTTAGCTCTTGGTCGAAGAATAGTTGATAATTTGCTGGAGTTCACAAATAGCTGGTTTTTCAATGAAAGCTTTCAAAGTAGTAAACTTCAAGATAAGAGCAATGTGCAAAACAAGGAACATAAGAAACATGATTGAATAAATCATCATATGAATGAATGAAACACATCAACTCAAAGTACTTGCTGAGATAGAAGGAAATAGGTTTACTGACTCAACTACAAAGTAAAAGAAAGGCCCTTCACAGAGGGAAGCAGGGATTGCAAGTCTCATCAAGAGCTCCCAAAAATTATGATACTTACTAGCTTTCAGCTCTCATTGCCCCTATCATAGGCATCTTTAGGTGATTAAGGTTAAAGTGACACAACTAAGAGGATATGCTTGACAAGTTATAAGTTGAAATCTCATGCCCCTTACTTATGAGTACCGATCCTCATGCTACTCAACTTCAGTCACGAGCAAGCTCTTGTCATTGTAAATACATGCGTATCATTGAGAACCGCCAACGGGGTACCCCTTGCACATGACACAGGAGCTATCCCATAATCAAAATGACAAGGCAAGTAGATAGTGAGCATTTCAGCGATCTTTTTATTTGCTATTTGCATAGGTTTTTATTGAGGATGCTTCATAGAATGCTCACTATAGTTATGCTGCAAGTTTCCACCATGATTAGGCATGGCTTAGGCTAGCGGCCTAGGCGTTTCTCTAACACACATGTAAACTCCATGATCTTACAAGTTCCACTTTTATTTCACACCGCCGGGATCCATAAGCAAAAGAACATGATATCAACTAGGTACAAGTACCAATGAGGTGTTGAAAGCGGTCCCCATGATACATGGTTCGGCTAACTTCAACTCATAAAGCGCAAGCATATACGCAACAAAGAAGGACCCAATGGTTCAAGTTTATTAAATGCAAGAAAGTAAAGTGTGCCATCAAGTTCGTGAGAGATTTAATCACTAATTTTCACATAACAAGTTTAATTTGGGAGGTAGACAAAACAAGAATTTACTTGGAATAGCAATGATGCTACTAGGTAGGTATGGTGGACACAAATGGCAAATGTTTTGGTTTAAAGGAGGTGGATGGACAAGAAGAATTCCCTCTCGGTACAGGTTTTGGCTAGCAAGGCTGGGTAGCAAGTACAAGAGTTGAAGGAAACAACCAAACATAAAAGTGATAAAGACAAACATGCAATCTTCCTTGGAAGCACAAAAGATCTTAACTAGAGAATACCAGACTTATGAGCAAATCAAGAAAGAAAGATGATGAAATTATTTTTCTCTAGAGTACTTCTATCTTTTTCTTCTCAACTCTCAAAAAGGTGTTGCTACTGACCGAGCCAGGTTTTCCAAAACCAACTAAATTAACTCAATGATCCCAAAGTGCTACCAATACTAACAATAAGATCAATCATATAACCACGAATTGAAAACTAACATAAGCTATGCAAAAGGGTGAATGATAGAACTTCTCATTAATATTCCATAACGGCAACTCACACCAAGGGATACAAATCTAACGAGAGAGGGGACACTTCCATAATGCAAACATACTACATAATAACTCCTCTATTCATGATATGACTCTACTAATAAGGTAAAAAGATAGAAGATAGTGATATGATACCGTGGCACTCCCCCAAGCTTGGAACAAACCAAGGGGATGTCAAACCTGATGATGAATTACTCCTTAGGTGGTGGTGGTATCTTCTCATCTTCGTCTGTCTTCTAGGGTAAAGGCTTCCCATCAACAAAGGACATCGTGGTTTCCAACATCCTGAAACTTGCAGCACCCCTATGCGTTTAAATCTAGCCTCATACTCACAGTTTTGATTTTGAACGTCATATGACTGTGCTTGCAGTTCGTTGGTTGTTTGGCGGAGTGAAAATACTTCATCTTTAAGTTCAGAAGTCTCCTTTTGGTGCTCGGCGATGAGTTCGGAACAAATCTTGTGGATGATGTCCACTTCGCGCTCCGCCATCTTCCTGTACCTAAAGACTTCTTGCTCCAATGCTTCCATCCTGTCCTCCAGATTTCCTTCACCTTTAGGGCCTTGAACCTCCTTAATCCGGACCTCCCCACCTTCGAGCAACAACTCCTTCGGATGAATCTTCAATTCTCTCATGTATGGGTTGATGATATCTTCTAAGGAATCTCCCTTGGATGTTCCAGAGGAAGACATTGTGGCTCCAAATCTGGGATTCCACCTGGCAGAAACAGATCGAAACAAAAACACGACAAAAACACGATATACGAACCTCGGGGGATCCAGGGGTTATATATTGTGAAGTTTCATATCAAAAGGAAGGTACTGGGAGAAAACAGGTCGGAGACAGAGTCCTGGGTGGCCTCACCACCTGGTGGCGAGGCCAGGGGTGGGCCCGCACCATGGGGTGGTGTGGGCCACCCTGGCTCCGGTTCCGTCCCTTTTTCGCTTCGTAGCTTTCCTTGTTGACTGAAAACTACAAAAATATAGTTGGATTGTATTTTCGCAGAACTTTTCTTACCAGAACTGTTACCTAGTTGGAAACGGACTCTGCAGGTCTCTGAATTTGGTCCTCAATGAATTTCTCTGGAGTTATAACTTGAAAGGCATCAACATCTTCATTGTAAGAATCTCCAGCAATATAGTGTTTGAGTCGCTGTCCATTCACTACTTGTGTAGTATTATCTTTTAGAGAAGAAATTTGTATTGCTCCTGAACGGTATACTTCTTCAATGATGAAAGGTCCTTCCCATTTTGATAGTAGCTTACCTGCAAAAAATCTGAGACGAGACCTATACAATAGAACTTTCTCACCAACATGAAATTCTCTCTTAAGTATTCGCTTGTCATGCCATCTTTTAACTTTTTCTTTAAAGAGCCTAGCGTTCTCATAGGCTTCACTCCTCCATTCATCTAAAGAACTTAAATCAAAAAGTCTTTTCTCACCAGCTAGTTTACAATCTCTATTTAGTTCTTTCACTGCCTAGTAAGCTTTGTGTTCTAATTCTAAGGGTAAGTGGCAAGCTTTCCCATAAACCATTTTATAAGGAGACATTCCCATAGGATTCTTATAAGCAGTTCTATAAGCCCATAAAGCATCATTCAACTTCTTAGCCCAGTTTTTCATAGACCTATTAACAGTCTTTTGCAAGATAGATTTAATTTCTCTATTTGATAACTCTACTTGCCCGCTAGTTTGGGTGTGATAAGCTGAAGCAATTCTATGATTAACATCATACTTAGCGAGGGTCTTCCTAAAACTGCCATTAATGAAATGAGAACCCCCATCAGTCATGAGATACCTAGGCACTCCAAACCTAGGAAATATAACATCCTTAAGCATTTTTAGAGAGGTTTCCCCATCAGCACTTTTCGTAGGAATTGCTTCTACCCACTTAGTAACATAATCAACGGCAACAAGAATATGAGTGTAACCCTTCCAAGGAGGGAAATGACCCATAAAGTCGAATCCCCAACAATCAAAAGGTTCAATAACTAGAGAGTAGTTCATAGGCATTTCATTGCATCTAGAAATATTACCAACATGTTGACATTCATCACAGGATAAAACAAATTTTCTTGCATCTTTAAAAAGGGTAGGCCAGTAGAAACCTGATTGTAATACCTTTTGTGCAGTTCTATCTCCTGCATGATGTCCTCCATAGGCACT
The DNA here is from genome assembly GCA_910589775.1 of Avena eriantha. Classification (NCBI taxonomy): domain Eukaryota; kingdom Viridiplantae; phylum Streptophyta; class Magnoliopsida; order Poales; family Poaceae; genus Avena; species Avena eriantha. The sequence goes on from OU342744.1 coordinate 151,276,529, forward strand.
CCCATGACATTTACGCGATATCTCTTTTTGTTCATACTCTGGAACACATCTTCGCATAATACCATCAACCCCTTCTTTGTATAAGTGTGGGTCGTCCCAAAAATAATGCCTCAAATCATAAACGAACTTTCTTCTTTGCTGAGCTGTAAAAGTTGGAGGCAAATACTTGGAGACAATAAAGTTAGCATAATCAGCATACCAAGGGCTTCCTCACGAGTTCACCCCTACTACGGCTAATTGTTCATTTGGAAAACTATCATTAACAGGCATAGGATCAAAAGAGATGTTTTCCAAATGAGATAAATTATCAGCTACAGGATTTTCAGCACCCTTTCGATCTACTATGTGTAGATCAAACTCTTGTAAAAGCATTACCCATCTAATAATCCTAGGCTTAGCGTCCTTCTTTGTCATAAGATATTTAATAGCAGCATGATCAGTATGAATGGTTACTTTGAGTCCACAATATAGGGCCTAAACTTATCACAAGCAAAAACAACAGCTAGAAATTCCTTTTCATTAGTAGCATAATTCCTTTGAGCAGCGTCTAGAGTCTTACTAGCATAATGGATAATGTTTAGCTTTTTATCAATACGTTGCCCAAGGACAGCACCTACAGCAAAATCACTAGCATCACACATTATTTCAAAGGGTAAACTCCAATCAGGTGGTTGAACAATAGGGGTTGTAGTTAAAGCCTTCTTAAGAGTTTCAAAAGCTTCCTTACAATCATCATCAAAAACGAAGGGTACATCTTTTTGAAGAAGACTAGTAAGGGGTTTTGATATCCTGGAAAAGTCTTTAATAAACCTTCTATAGAAATCAGCATGACCAAGGATACTACGAATACCTTTTATGTCTCTTGGGCATGGAATCTTCTCAATTGCCTCAACCTTAGCTCTATCAACTTCTATGCCTCTTTCAGAAACTTTATGCACAAGAACAATCCCTTCATTAACCATGAAGTGGCATTTCTCCCAATTAAGAACAAGATTAGTTTCTTCACATCTCTGCAAAACTTTATCAAGGTTGTGCAGACAATTATCAAAAGAAGTTCCGTAGACAGAAAAGTCATCCATGAACACTTCTACAATTTCCTCACAAAAGCCATGAAAGATAGCAGACATGCACCTTTGGAAAGTAGCAGGAGCATTACATAAACCAAAAGGCATACGCCTATAGGCATAAGTTCCATAAGGGCAAGTAAAAGTAGTTTTTTCTTGATCTTGTTGTTTAACAGCAATTTGAGAGAAACCAGAATACCCATCAAGAAAACAAAAAAGGGTCTTTTTAGACAACATTTCCAACATTTGATCAATAAAAGGAAGCGGGTAGTGATCTTTCTTAGTGACTTTATTGACTTTCCTAAAATCGATGCACATCCTATAGCCTACCACTATTCTTTGAGGAATAAGTTCATCATTATCATTAGGGACAACAGTAATACCTCCCTTTTTAGGAACACAGTGGACATGACTAACCCATTCAGTATCAGCAATAGGGTAAATAATACCAGCATCAAGGAGTTTCAATACCTCATTGCCTACCACTTCCTTCATCTTAGGATTTAAACGTCGTTGGTGCTCCACTACCGGCTTCACATCTGGTTCTATGTTGATAGAATGCTGACATATAGTAGGTGAAATCCCTTTCAAATCATCCAGAGTATAGCCCATAGCTCCTCGGTGTTTCTTCAAAACTTACAATAATCTTTCTTCTTCCTTCCCTGAAAGTTTAGCGCTAATAATAACAAGATATATCTTTTTATCATCAATAAAAGCATATTTAAGATTATCAGGGAGAGGTTTTAGATCGAAAACCGGGTCCTTTTTAGGTGGCATCGTGGTACCCAAGTCCTCTACAGGCAAGTCGTGCTTAAGCATCATAGGTTGATCACGGAGAATCATGTCAATCTCATTCCTTTCTTCCATGAAGATTTCACTTTCATGTTCTTCCATAAATTGCTGCAAAGCATTGTTAGGAGCAAGAGAAATAGAAGCAAGTTGTTCAACCCTAAAATACTCATTATGGGTTTCCTCTTCGCAAGGTTCTTTAGCAAATTTCGAAAAATTAAACTCATAGGATTCCCCATCAAACTTAGTCAAGATTTTCTCCCTCTTGCAATCAATAATAGCCCCACAAGTACTCAAGAAAGGTCTACCAAAAATGATAGGATAAGTTTTGCTAGCAGCTGAACCAAGTACTAAAAAATCAGTGGGGTATTTAATCTTACCGCAAAGAACTTCCATGTCTCGCACAATACCAATTGGAGAGATGGTCTCTCTATTAGCAAGGTGAATAACCACATCAATCTCTTCCAACTCGCAAGGACTGATCTCATGCATAATTTCTCTGTAAAGCTCATAAGGAATAGCACTGGAACTTGCACCAATATCACATAAACCATAATAGCAATGATCACCAATTCTAACAGAAAGCACATGAACACTAGCCTTTTTAGTTCTATTGGGATGTGAAACAATATTAGAAGCATCTTCACAAAAGACTATGTGCCCGTCTTCTACGCTTTTAGTGACAAGGTCTTTCACAATTGCTACCACAGGTTCAATGTTTATTTGTTCATCAGGTTTTACAGTTCTTTTTTCACTTTTGGTGATAACATTAGTTATCATAGGATGGTCCTTTACCTTTTCGGGAAAGGGAATCTTCTCGATATAAGGCTCGGGTAAGATGGGATCAATAATGCAATACTCAGCACTTCCAATAGGAGCATAGTCAGCAATATCTTTGTAAGGTGCATGGTATTTGTTCCATCCTCTTTTTGGAATTTCGATATAGGAAGCAAAAGCTCTAAAACAATTCGTCATAATTTGCAAATCAAGACCATAAAGATTACTAATATTTCGAAAGTCATCAGTTCCCATAAAATATTCAATGCATTCATAATCATAATTTATACCTGACTTTCTACCTTTGTCATTCTCCCAAGCTTCAGCATTGTCTTGAATACGATCTAGAAGGTCCCATTTAACTTCTTCCATACGAGTGAATGATCCAGCACAAGAGGCATCCAATAAATCTTTGTCATGTAGAGGGAGCCTTGCATAAAAGTTGTTGATAATAATATTGTTGGGGAGCTCATGAATGGGACATTTGAGCATTAGTAACTTCAATCTCCCCCAAGCTTGAGCTGTACTCTCTCCATCAAGAGGCCAAAAGTTGTATATTTGATTCCGATCTTTATGAATCTCACTAGGAGGATAAAACTTTGAATAAAAGAGAGACACTATTTCCTCCCATTCTAGAGCTTGACCATTCTTCAGCAGCTTATACCATTCCTCGGCTCTTCCTTTCAGCGATAATGAGAATAACTTCTTCTTAACTTGATTTGTAGTAATACTTGCACACTTGAACAACCCGCATAATTCGTGTATAAAGAGTAAATGATCACTGGGATGGACAGTTCCATCCCCAACATAGTACTTATCCATAACACGATCAATAATTCTTGTAGGTATTTTGAAAACATCTTTCTCAGCAGGTGGTGTCTTATCAACTACCTTAGCAGTGGTAGTAGCATTACCAAATAAGAAACTCGGTGAATTATCCATAACGAAAATAAAGCAACTAGTAGAAGTAAACACTACTCACAGTAGAAGTTTCCTTTACTAGTTTCACTCTCCAATAGCGCTTCACTCCCCGGCAACGGCGCCAGAAAATAGTCTTGATGACCCACAAGTATAGGGGGTGTATCGTAGTATTTTTGATAAGTAAGAGTGTCGATCCCAACGAGGAGCAGAAGGTGCTGGCTAGTGGTATGGATCAGGAATTCTCTGCAAATACTTAGCAAATGGATTTTTAGGGGTTTTCGATAAGGCAAGTAAACAAAGTACGAGTAAATTAAAGACAATAAGAATGAATGCAGCAAGTGGCCCAATCCTTTATGCAGCAAAGGACAAGCCAGTTGTATTTCTATAGATGACCAAACGTTCTCGAGGACACATGGGAAGACTGTCAAGTGCTTTCGCTTCATATAGTCGATTAATCTTCTCTAGCTTGCTAAGTGTTGTGTGGGTGAACCTGTGCTAATGTACCGCCCCATCTAATACTTAATACATACTTGTGATTAAACCCCCTTTCAAACATCCGTAAGTACAAGAAAGTAATTAAGGTAGAAACCTAACCACAGCTTTAAACTCTAAGACCCTTACGCCCCTTGTGCAATGGTTTCCTAACGGGGGTTCAGGTTTCTGTCACTTCGGCAACCCCTACGATTAGTAGCCAAATACACAATGCATTCCCCTAGGCCCATATAGGTGAAGTGTCATGTAGTCGACGTTCACATGACACCACTAGAAGAAGTACACCACAACTTAAATATCAAACTATTGAATCTTTCTCAACATAACTCCACTACTAACAGCATGACTTCTCCCATGTCCTCAAGAACAAAACGAACTACTCACAAGACATCATATGGATCATGATTAGAGATGAAATAATGATGTATAACAATCTGAACATAAACAATAATTCAATGGTTCACTCAATAGCATCAACTACAAGGAGTAATCAACACCGAGAAAGTTTCCCCTATGAACTATGCAAGATTCAACGCAATTGTTAGAGCAATATGGAGATGGTGATGAGGGTGCTGATGGTGATGATGGTGGTGATGATGATGATGATCCCGATGAAGTCCAGCTTGATGGTGGTGTTGATGGCGACGATCTCCCCTCTCCGGGAAGGAATTCCCCTGGCAGAAATCTGTCTGCCGGAGAGATCTTTCTCTCTCGGTGTTTTCCACCCCGCAGAGGCGGCGGAATCTTTCTGTGGTCGCTCCCCGAGTCTTAGGGTTTCGGGAGGTTGATATACGCTAGAGGGGAGAGGCTGGAGTGGGCCAGGGCGGCCACACCACTCCCTGGCGCGGCCTAGGCTTGCCCACGCCATGGGGTGGTGTGGGCCCCCTGTGGCCCACCTCCACTCCATCTTCTGGCATCCTTAGTCTTCTGGAAAAATAGGATTTTCCGTATATTTTCCCGGATTTTCTAATCTTCGCGAATTTTGCCTCCAAACAGCACCTTTTCCATCAGAATCCTGACTGCAGCGGTCCATGCTCCAAAAGTCATCAACCATGCAAAAACAGATGAAATAACATAAGTATCACCTCTCAATACGAAATATATCAATGAATAATAGTGAGTTAAGACATAGAATAGTGATGCAAAATGGACGTATCAGCGTTCCCCATGATAGCATGGTTCTGCTAATCCCCAACAAATAAGTGCAAGCATATACAACATAGACGACACAATGGTTCAAGTTTATTAAGGGCAAGAAAAGTAAAGTGTGCCATCAAGTTTGTGAGAGCTTTAATCACTAGTTTTCTCATAACAAGTTTAATTTGGAAGGTAAACAAAAGCATGAATATACTTGGAATAGCATAAGCTAGTAGGTAGGTATGGTGGACTCTTTGGAATAACTTGGTTTAAGGAGTTGGATGCATGAGTGAAACTCATACTTGGTTGTGGAGGTAGCAAAAGACTAGGAGCAACAAATTAACAGAGCAGTAATGGCCATAATCATGCAGAGCAACAAAACATCATTGATCAAAGCATAAAGTGATACTACAAGTTGAAAACTAAAGGATCATAAAGGCTATGGTGACTTGGGATAGTCATAACATGGTGTGAGCATGCGCCAAGTCAACCCAAATAAAACATCAAAGGAGAATACCACAATACTATTAGGGATATGATAACTGGGACAAGAGGGAGCTCTCTCATGACCTAGACATTTTTGGTCATTGGATCTTGCTGCCTGGACATTTTCGGCCGTCGGATTAACATTGCTTCCCGTACTGGGCCAACTATCCCTGGGGATGCTACTCTGGGCATCAAATTGGCATGTTAGGGATATGATAACTGGGACAAGAGGGAGCTCTCTCACGACCTAGACATTTTTGGCCATTGGATCTTGCTGCCTGGACATTTTCGGCCGTCAGATTAACATTGCTTCCCGTACTGGGCCAACTATCTCTAGGGATGCTACTCTAGGCATCAAATTGGCCTGTTGGGGTGTCTTGGGCCCGAATTCCCACTAAAGCTCACGGATTTGTGGCTGGGCCAAGCTCAGATTTTAACATTATTGGCCATTGGATCTTGCTGCCTAGACATTTTCGGTGGCCGGATTAACATTGCTTTCCATACTGGGCCAACTATCCCTAGGGATGCTACTCTGGGCATCAAATTGGCGTGTTGGGGATATGATAACTGGGACAAGAGGGGGATCTCTCACGACCTGGACATTTTTGGCCATTGGATCTTGCTGCCTGGACATTTTCGGCCGTCGGATTAACATTGCTTCCCGTACTGGGGCAACTATCCCTGGGGATGCTACTCTAGGCATCAAATTGGCCTGTTGGGGTGTCTTTGGCACGAATTCCCACTAAAGCTCACGGATTTGTGGCTGGTCCAAGCTCAGCTTTTAACACCACGTACAAACCCCACGCGGATTGAGAATTAAAACTACGACGGGAAGAGATCAGGGATGGGGGCGGAGCGGGCGATGCGGAGAGCGAGCACGATCCATGTGACGCGGTGGGCGCACGAACCCAAGCGCCGCGTGCTCCCGGTTGGACATTGGCTGGTCGATGGATTAGCTCATCCATCGCCAATGAGCGGTAGCGACATTTCGATTAAGCAAATGATCGTCTGGTCGGCTGATGCGGGAGGGCGGATGCGAAGCTGATCCGCGGGTGTTGACTCGATCAGTAAAAATTTTGTTTCTCAAATCCATTAATGGGCACTCAGCCGGCGGCGGATAGTGGAGCTATGTTACTAAATGTGTTGCTTCCTGCCCTTCCTTCTGTAGGCGGTACACGCACATAGATAAGCTCCGTCTACTCTGATTCTCCTCCCCACTGCTTACTTCGGCACCTCGAAAAGCTTTACTCATGCCTTCGTTTCTCATCTATCTTCATCTTTGCTTTAGATTTTCGAACCGTACTATTTCCTCTTCCTCCCCTCTGGTTCCTTCCAATTCATGATGTTCTTTCTCCCTCTATTTCTTGCAGTTGCTATCAATTTTCAGCTGTGGGCGATTGATGTGCTCGCTAATTCCAGCAAAGCCCGGGTGGCGGCCCTAGCGAAATCCCGGTCGGCCGGTGAAGGAGATGTGACAGAGCGTACAGGGTGTGCGGTGAGTCGGTAGTGCCTCATATTCATCGGCGTTGCAAGACCAGTTCCCTTTTTATGCCAGAACGGAGACAAGGCGGTGCCGATGGCCACCGTTGTAGCGACTAGGCATTCTTCTCAATTGCCAAAGAATCATAAACATATAGTTTGTCTAATACAAACTAGAATCTAATTAACGCATGTGTCTGGCCTCGTGGAACTCCATGGGAAGCTAACAACGCAGGTGAACGAGCTAAACCCAATTTGTGGCCTCGCCTCCATCTGGGTAGAATACCAATCACATCTCAAGTTTTGGGAGTAATCGCTATGTGTGTATTGGTAGATATTGGTATCTAATCTATTCGTGTATGCTTACATTTGGGAATAAACGGTGACATGATTTATGAAGCTTGCTATTTAATCAAACAGGCGTTTAGTCATATACTTATGGTATTTTTGTGAAGCTAGATTTAAATAGTTCATTTCAGTCACTTACTTCAGTAAAAAGAGTGATTGTCACCTCTGCCTACAAATACCACTATGCAGCAACTATTGATTGGTGCTTCCAACTTTCATTCATAGCGGAAGGATGGCCGGTGGAGGACACTTTGATTCTGTCCAATAAATGGATGTCCAGTATCATGTGAATTTCATTTTCGCACACGGATAAATTTAATGATCAATTGTGTAATCAGCTAAACAAAATATGCATTTTTCTCAAAATATGCATTTTTCTTATATATTTTTGCGTTACCTGTAAAGTATATAAACAAATCTTTTATTTTTGCGAATAGTACAAAAACAACTATGAGAACCTCTTTTTGATCTGTTGTGCAGAAACCATATTTGAAGATGGCACAACAACAATGGTTCTGTGCCTCTTTTTGTTGGCACCAACTTGTGTACAAATCGGAATATTCTCTTCCAAAAACTATAATTCTCTTAGTTGACCCATAGCATTGTATTTGGGCCACATAATTCTTGGATGCCTTAGACTGGACAATAAGAATGATGCCGATCTTGAAAAAGAAATATGATGGGAAATTTTAAAAGGTAAAAACCTTGGAGGTTTGGAAGAAGTAGTTATGCGGTGCTCTCCTGATTTTCGAGGCCTCACAAGATAGTGTTTTCAAGGAAAATCAACTTTCACGATGCATACCTCTATTTATGTTTAAATGCCTACCGTTCTCTTGCCAAAATCAACGGGCGCGGCAACACGCACCATCATGATCTAGTGCTTTAATATGCTAAAACAACGCATGATTCATCCAAGGCACATTAAGCAATCTCAATTGTTTATAACAAGTCATGCTACAACAAATAATACTAAGCATAAATCCAAAATAATATCAAGCATGGCATGACAAAGCATAGGCCACAGTCAAAAACAAGCTCTCTTTACCACTTAAGCATGACCTTTCCTACTCTTTTCCAAACCAAACCAAACTATTTGAACACCAATGTATGAAAGAGGGGGTCCAACCAATTTATTCAGCAAACTAAGCAAACAAAGCAAATAAAAAACAAAACGAAAACGAAAAATAAGACGCTCCAAGAACAACACAATTGTGCATGAAACAATAAAATTGAAGCGTTTGGAAGAAACCTGGGATTTTTATTGATGAAGATGGGGATGCCTTGGGCACCCCCAAGCTTTGACGCTTGTACTTCTTGGATATTTCTTGGGGTGACACGCGTGGCATCCCCAAGCTTGAGCTTTAGTCCATGTTTCATCTCATTACTCATTCCTTCCATACACCTAGAATTTTTCCTTCATACAAACCTTCACACAATCTTTATTAGCAACATTAGTGCATTCAAGATAATAAGTCTTTAGGTTCAGTTCTAACACCAATAAACTCCCATTAGAACACTAGCTACTGAGCACTTCCCTCAAAACGCTCAATTCCCCAAAAGAACTCAAAAAGGAACCAATAAGAAGCAAATGCAGAAAATGGCAGAAATCTGTCAAAACAGACCAGCAGGTAAAGATGAATTTTTTCGAAGACCTTTTGTTGCTCAAATCAAAAAGTGTTGAACTAACGAAAGTTAGATAACAAGCTGGGGCAGAAGCACAAAATTCATGCCTCAAAAGGACGTATAGAGATTTTACATGAATTTTTACGGTGAAGCACAGAAATCTGTTTCGGGACAGCAACTTTCCCAATCATTACTTCTCTCCCATTAGAGGTTACTCTTGGCACAAAAGGCAAATAAAAATGATAAGGAGCGGTTATTACCAAAGTAATAACTTCCAAGACCCATCTAGAACTTTTGGGTTATCTCCCAATAAGTACTTTTCTTTAACGCCTTTAAGTTAGGCATAAGAAGCAAGAAAAAGAATCAAGTGTTCTCAAATGAAGAAGCATTAAAACCAAATTTCTTGCCCTTACCTCTCTTACTTTTATTCTTAACCTTGGGGAAAATATGATTGTTTGGTGGAGAAGCAAGGTGCATAGTCCCCTTTCCCACATCTATTATTGCTCCAAGGAGTTCTAATAGGGACATTCCAAGTGTAATTTGTCCTTTTCCTGCACATTCAATAACAAGATAATCAGTAGAAATCATTTTCCCAAGGATCTTTATAAACACTCCTTCAGATATTCCAATAGGTAATATGGTAGCATTATTAGCAAGAGATATTTATTTTCCTCCTTCAGTAAGCCCCAAAGATTCAAAGATTCATAAATATCTTTGGGCATAAGACAAAATTCAGACATGATATCATAGCGAGCTTGAAAAGTTTCATTATTTATATCAATCTTTACTATGGGGAGCCACTTTGATGGTCAGAATTTACTTGAACATAATTATGATGCTCCCTAAGCGTATTATAGCAATCTTTTAAGCTAGTAGTGTGGGTCTCAAGAGTGTTTAATCTAGCAAATATACTTGCGAAAGAAATATCAGTTTTGCTAGGCAAGTTGTAAGTAAGGATCAATTTCTTTATAGCATTAATAGCATCATCCTCATTACATTGGAGTAAATCTCCTCCCACAACAGCATCTAAAGCATATCTATAGCAAAGAGCAATTCCAAGGTAAAAACTGCTAAGGAACAAGCTTTGAGTCATTTTAGGTTCTGTTTTTTCATGTAGATCAGAGATTCTAGACCAAGCTTCCTTGAAGATTTCATCAATTCCTTGTTTAAAAGTGAAAATCATTTCCTCAGGTGACATAGTGATTGGAGCAAGACGAGACATAAAGGCAACTTAAGATAGGAACTATTTTTTTTGTGTTTTCAATAAAGAAAGCAAACTTGTAAAAACTAATTTTTTTGTGTTTTTGATAAAGAGACAAGCAAAGAAAGCAAAAGTACACTAAGCAAAACAAAAATAACAAAGTAAAGAGATTGGTTATGAGGGACTCCCCTTGTGAAGATGTCCTTGACTCCCCGGCAACGGCGCCAGAAAAAGATGTTGATGGCCCAAAATATATCGAGCTCGTTGGGGAACCCCAAGAGGAAGGTATGATGAGCACAGCAGCAAGTTTTCCCTCAGTATGAAACCAAGGTTATCAATCCAGTAGGAGCAAGGAAACACCCCAAAGGTGTAGCTAGTTGAATGTTGGCAGGGTGCACTACCGGTGCCAGTAGCAACGTGGAGACCTGCACAACACAACCACAGAACTTTGCCCCCAACTTGCGATGAGGTTGTCAATCTCACCGGTTTTGCTGAAAACAAAGGATTAAACGTATCGAATGGAAGGAAGTAATAGTTTGCAGAAAGTAAACACAAAACAGTAAACAGTTTGTAGATTGTATGTAAAAGAAAGAACCAGGGTCCATAGTTCACTAGAGGTGGATCTCCTTAAGATAGATAACATGCTGGGTGAACAAATTACAGCGGGGCAATTGACAAACATCGACAAAGCATACAAGCATATACTAATCATCTTGACTCCTTTGAGACTTGATTGGGCATTACAACATTATACATAGACCGTCATCCAACTGCATCTATGACTAATACTCCACCTTTAGGTTATCATCCGAACCCCCTCTAGTATTAAGTTATAAGCAACAGATTATTGCTTTACGAATTGCGTGTAAAGTAAACAATACGATTGTTCTATGAACAAAGGATTGTTGTTTTCTCCCTTATAGCAATAGCACATCTAGTACCTTAGAGATTTCTGTCACTTCCCCGGATTACTAGAGGCATGAACCCACTATCGAGCATAAATACTAACTCTTGGAGTTGCTAGCATCTACTGGGCCAAGATAGCTACTAACAACGGAAAGCATGCAAGATCACAAATAACAAAGACATGATAGAATCAATAATCAATCTAAAATAGCATCTCAATATCCATCGGATCCCCGCAAACACAACATGCAGAATTACAAATAGATGTTCTTGATCATGAACGGAGCTCACAAGATCTAAACATGAAAGCACAAAGGAGGAGAACCAACCATCTAGCTACTGCATGGACCCATAGTCCAGAGATGAACTACTCACGCATCACACCGGAGGCTTGCATGATGATGAAGAAGGCCTCCAGGGTGAATTCCCCTCTCCGGCAGGGTGCCGGGAAGAGCTTCATATCCCTCTCGATCTAGGGATGGAGATGACGGCGGCTACAGACTCTTTCGTGGAATTTTGATCGGGTACTTAGGGTTTATGTATCGGAGGCATCTTATAGGCGGAAGGAGAGGCCAAGGGGGTGCCTGGGCTGGCCACACCACCCCCTGGCACGGGCCAAGCCTGGCTGCGTGGCCAGGTGGTGTGGCCGCCCTCTAGCCCTTCTCCGTCTCGTATTCTGGCTCCAGGTGTCCCCCGGTAAAATAATAACTTTGGCTTATGTCCCGTCCAATTCCGAGAATATTCATTTTCTGACTTCCTGGAACCAAAAACAGCAGAAAACAGGCAGTTGGCACTATGGCTCTTTTTAATAGGTTAGTCCAAGAAATCATATGAAAAGTACTCCAAAGTGTGGACAAAACACACAAAAGTAGATAAAACCAAGCATGGAACATCAAAAATTATAGATACATTTGCAATGTATCATACATCAGCTCCTTAAGAGCTTTGAAACACTTGTGTTGGTTTGTTCCAACACTTTGCTTTTTCCTTTGCTTTCATTTTTAGCTTGCTTTTGTTTTTGGTTTGTTTTTCTTTTCTTAGTTTCTTGCTTAGTCGCAAGTTCTTTTCTATTCTTTAATCCCTATCCTCAAAAATACAAAAATATTTTTCCATTTTTCCTTTTTTCATGAACGTGGATTCACACTTCGCCTCTTTGCTTTAATATTATTATGGGAATAATCGTACTCGATTTTTGAAGGAACACATCCCTATAAGGAAGAGGATTATGAATTCACTCATGATAGGTATGTCCTATGTCTCCCACTTTTGAAGTTTAAGTCGTTTATTTTAGTTGGTTGATTTGCTAAGATGCCATGCTAGTTGGAATAATTCAAAATAGTTAGAGTGAACCTTTTTATTGGTATGGATGATTAGTTATGGAAGCTTTTTCTCTAGTTCTTTTAGCTAAGCGAGTCTTGCCTTGGAAATAATATTGCCAAAGAAGTACAACAAGAAAAGTCTGAAATTTATGACTTGTTTGATGACTGATTGTTTTGAGAGTATACCCTTGAAGATATTTAACCCCATAGATGTTTTGATAGACTTGACAACACTCTTGAAAGGATTCGTTTGATTGAAATGAGGTCTATTGATAATTGTGATGCATGCCAAAGCTAACCTTGTGGATAAAACTATGGTACTAGTTAAAAAGTTCTATGTTTCTCATGCACACCTTTGGGATGCCAACAACTCCGCTAGCCTTTGAATGATCTATAGTATAACCCCAGATTTTGGCTATGAGTTAACGACATGAGTGGCATGCGTGTCAATATATGGGCAAAATTATTGGTACTCTCAAAGGTTGTGCAAGAACTTGTAAAAGAAACACCCAATGATCCTTGAAGAATGAAGAAAAATATATATATATATATGAAGATCCACGTTACAAGCCCGTGGCATGGTCTAGTTACTACTTTCTGAATTTTCTTGAAAGACAACGATTGGATTAGAAGTGTTTTGATAGCCTTGATTCACTGATGTGGGCATCAATAAAACACTTCATTGTTATGCTACTTAGGACATGCACTCTCTTACTTAATTATGCTATTAAAACATCCTAGTGTTCCTTGGAAAGCTGAGAGTTAACTAGAAGAATTGGATTGATTATTACACTTCTAGTTATTTATACTTATATTAAATTTTACTTTGATTGACTTGACTTACCGACGGTTGTATAGTATTCTTGTCATCTCTCTAACTTTGATAAGCCTTTCAAACAGATGAAGTGTTGGACGCATATGACTACCAACCGTAAGTGAATTCTTATTCTTGTTGTTTCAAGTTTAAACACTGAATACCTTATAGTTCTTTTGTTTCTTCTTGCTCAAGGGCGATCAAGGTTTGAGCTTTGGAGAGGCTGATGGCTCCAAAAATAGCCATCTTCTACCGCATTTAAATATTGTTTTTAGTCAAGAAATTGAAAAGAAACTCTCTATCCTTGCCACTAATGACTAATAATTGCAAAGATATGCAAATGATTGCTTCGATTTGTGTTGTGCAGGAAATCATGCTTTTTTAATGCGAAATCTGGAGTCATAATGAGGGTTTTTAGGAAATCCACACGACCAAGTAATTCTAGAGCAAATTCCAGGCGACAGAAGCCGTAACGAACACTAGTACGGGCAGGGCCCGCCGGTACCATCCGCCTGTACCATGTGGCGGCGGCTCCGTCTCGTCAAACCCTACAAATTTCATGAAGACACCTATATATTTTGAGGCCTCGGCTATCGCGCAGAAGGCCGCCATTCTCAGATTGCATCACAACACCACCAAAGGAGATCCACACCATTGTTCATCCCTTCCATCTTCCATCCCCTCCATTAGCCATAGCCATTACTTTGTAATTGAGATCTCCTTGTGATTAGGCAACCATTGTAAGAATATTTGGTTTCAATCTAAGTATTTTGCACAATGTTTTCTATCCTTGATCTTATTTTTATGTATGAGTAGTCCTCATGGGCTGCGGGTTCGGGAGAAACCTCGCATCGATTATGTGCATCTATTTGATGGCTCAGGATACGTTGAGCTCATTGGGAACCCCAAGAGGAAGGTATGATGAGCACAACAGCAATTTTCCCTCAGTTATGAAACCAACGTTTCGAACCAGTAGGAGCAAGGAAACAACCCCAAGGTGTTGTCACCAACATGGAATCCTGCACAACACAACCACAGAACTTTGCCCCAACTTATAGTGAGGTTGTCAATCTCACCGGTTTTGCTGAAAACAAAGGATTAAACGTATTGTGCGGAAGATTGTAATTGCTTGCGGAAAGTAAACAGTAAATAGTAGATGGTAGATGGTATATCAATGATAGAAGAATGGACATGGGTCCATAGTTCACTAGAGGTGATTCTCCTCAAGATAGATGACATGTTGGGTGAACAAATTACAGCGGGGCAATTGACAGACTCGAGAAAGCATACCATGCATATACTAATCATCTTGACTCCTATGAGATTTGATTGGGCATTACAACATTATACATAGACCGTAATCCAACTGCATCTATGACTAATAATCCACCTTCAGGTTATCATCCGAAACCCCTCCAGTATTAAGTTGAAAGCAACAGAAAATTGCATTAAGCAAAGTGTGTAAAGTAAACAATAAGATTGTCCCATGGACAAAGGATTGTTGTTTTCTCCATAGTAGAAACAACACATCTAGTACCTTGGAGATTCATGTCACTTCCCCAGATTACTAGAGGCATAAACCCACTATCGAGCATAAATACTCCCTCTTGGAGTTGCTAGCATCTACTTGGCCAAGATAGCTACTAACAATAGAAAGCATGCAAGATCACAAATAACAAAGACATGATGGAATCAATAATCAATCTGAAATAGCATCTCAATATCTATCGGATCCCCGCAAACACAACATGTAAGATTACAAATAGATGATCTTGATCATGAATGGAGCTCACAAGATCTAAACATGATAACACAAAGGAGGAGAACCAACCATCCAGTTACTACATGGACCCGTAGTCCAGGGATGAACTACTCACGCATCACACCGGAGGCAGTCATGGTGATGAAGAAGGCCTCCAGGGTGATCTCTCCCCTCTGGCAAGGTGTCGAGAAGAGCTTCGGATCCCTCCTGATCTGGGATCGAGATGGCGGCGGCTACATACTCTTTCGTGGATTTCTGATTGGGTCTTTGATCGGGTCCTTAGGGTTTTCATCCCGAGAGGTCTTTATAGGTGTAAGAGCAAGGTCGGTGGAGCACCAGGGGGCCCACACCCCCTGGTGCCCCCCCAGGCCATGCCGCCACCAGGTGTGGCCGCCCTGGTGCGCCACTTCGTCTCCCCTCTAGACTCCGTGTTGCTTCGGGTAAAATATTGACTTTGGCTTTTGTCCGGTCCAATACCGAGAATATTTCCTTACTAGCTTTTCTGAAACCAAAAACAGCAGAAAACAGGCAACTGGCACTTTGGCATCTTGTTAATAGGTTAGTTCCGGAAAATGTATAAAAATACCCCAAAATGTGGGCAAAACATAAAAAAGTAGATACTAAACAAGCATGGAACATAAAAAATTATAGATACGTTTGCGACGTATCAACATCCCCAAGCTTAAATCATACTCGCCCTCGAGTAGGTAAGTGACAAAAAAATAATTTTTGAGGTGACATGTACCATCACAATCTTGATCAAGGTATTTGTAAAACATTGATAGCTGGGATCATAGTACTTTAACATAGCATGAAAGATATAGTTCTAACAACAAGAGATAGCAACTATGTTGTAACATGAAAAGGTACAAACAAAAGGTTCATGAATAATAATGCTTTGAAAGACGTTAGTTTGTTTCTCATATAGAAAACATAATAAGAATGGTATTTAGCTTGTCCCTCATGGTATAACAAAACATAAATGCATAGGACACCTTCAAAGTTCATAAGGGTGACTAGATACAAATAATTTAAGAACAAGCAATATCCAAGTTATGAATAAATCAACAAGTTTTGGGACAATGCACATTAAACTAAGAATGACCACTATGCTCTCTCAATAGGTGCATAAAGATAGAAGATGGAGACTCAACATAAAAGTAAAAAAGAAAGGCCCTTCATAGAAGGAAGCAAGGATTCAAGTTTCATAAAGAGCTTCCAAAAATTATGGTACTTATTAGCTTTCAGCTCTCATTGCCCCTATCATAGGAATCTTTAGGTGATTAAGGTTAAAGTGAACAAATATGAGCATATGCACTTACGAGTACTGAACCTCATGCTACTCAACTTTAGTCATGAGTAAGTTCTTGCCATTGTAAGTACATGTGTATCATAGAGAACCATCAACAGGGTACCCCTTTCCCCATGATACAGGAGCTATCCCATACCAAAATGACAAGGCAACAGACAATGAGCATCTCAGTGATCTTTTTATTTGCTATTTGGATAGGTTTTTATTGAGGATGCTTCACAGATTGCTCACTATGGTTATGCTGCAAGTTTCCACCATGATTAGGCATGGCTTAGGCTAGCCACCCAGGCGTTTCTCTAACACATATACAAAGTCCATGAGCTTACAAGCTCCCCTTTTATTTCACACCGCCGAGATCCATAAGCAAAAGAACATGATATCAACTAAATAATGTGCAATGTTTAAAGGGTTCTGCATGGTAACATGGTTCTGCTAATTCACAACTTATAAAGCGCAAGCATAAACGCAACATAGATGGGCCCAATGGTTCAAGTTTATTAAGTGCAAGAAAGTAAAGTGTGCCATCAAGTTTGTGACAGCTTTAATCACTAATTTTCACATAACAAGTTTAATTCGGAAGGTAGATAAAAACATGAATATACTTGGAATAGCAATAATGCTAATAGGTAGGTATGGTGGAATCTTTGAAATAACCTGGTTTTATTTGGAGCTGGATGCATGAGTGGAACTCATACTTGGTACATGTGGAGGCTAGCAAAAGACTAGGAGCGACCAACTAAGAGAGCAATAATGGCCATAATCATGCAAAGCGACAAAACATTATTAATTAAAGCATAAAGTGATATTACAAGTCGAAAACTAAATGATCATAGAGGCTATGGCGACTGGTATAGTCTTAACATGGTGTGAGCATGTGCCAAGTCAACCCAAATAAAGCATCAAAGGAGAATACCACAATATTATGCTTTTGTATGCTAAAACAACGCATGATTCTTTCAAGGCACATTAAGCAATCTCAATTGTTTGAAATAAGTCATGCTACAGCAATAATCACTAAGCATAAAGTCAAAGCAATTCAAACATGACATGATAAAGTATAGGCCATAGTCAAAACAAGACTCCTTTTGTACCACTTATAAGCATGACCTTTCCTACTCTTTTCCAATCCAAATCAACTTATTTGAAATATCATATATGAATGCGGGGGTACAACCAATTTATTTAAGAAAACCAAGCAAAAGAAAACTAAAATCAAAATGAAGACGCTCCAAGAACAACACAATTGTGCATGAAACAATAAAAATGAAGTGTTTGGAAGAAAACCTGAGATTTTTATTGATGAAGAAGGGGATTCATTGGGCATCCCCAAGCTTTGATGCTTGTAGTTCTTGAATATTTCTTGGGGTGAAACGGGTGGCATCCCTAAGCTTGATTTTTTGTCCATACTTCATCTTATCACATTATTCTTCCCTACACTTTAAAATTTCATTCATACAAAACTTCACACAATCTTCACTAGCAACATTAGTGTACTCAAGATAATAAGTCTTTGCATTTAGTTTCAACACAAGTAAAAATTCCATTAGAACACAAGCTACTGTAGCAATTCCTTCTAAAATCTCAAGTGATCAAAGATGACTCAAAGAGAAAGAGATTAAGAGGCAAATACAAATAATGGCAGAAATCTGTCAAAACAGACCAGCAGGTAAAAACCGATTTTTTTGAAGACCTTATGTTGCTCAAATCGAAAAGTGTTAAACTAAAGAAAGTTAGATAACAACCAGGGGCAGAAGCACAAAAAGTTATAGCTCATTCCGATGTACAGAGATTTTTCAGTGAAGCACAAAAATCTGTTTCGGGACAACAACTTTCCCAAGTCTTACTTCTCTCTCATTAGAGGTTGTTCTTGGCACAAAACCACACAAAAAGGATAACGAGAGGTTATTACAGAGGCAATAACTTCCAAGACTCAACAAAAGAAAAGTTATTGACTAAAAATTTGGATTATCTCCCAATAAGTGCTTTTCTTTAACGCCTTTGAGCTAGGCATAAGAAGCAAGATTCAAGTATTCTCAAATGAAGAAGCATTAAGATCAATACCAGAAATATCTTCAACAAGGCAAGGTATCTCCTCCAAATAAGTTCTAGAGGATCCTATCTCACTACTCTTGGGTTCACTATTTTCATCAAACAGATTTTCAGGAACAATCCAATCAAAATTCTTTTCTAAGGCTTCATGCATTCCTAGAAGTTTAAATGGTATTGGTATTTTAGTTTCCTCTCCATTTTTAGGTTTGGTTTGTCCACCTCTTATTGTGTAACAATAACATCTACACATGAGCCAAGCATATTGAAATGATCAAAGACTTTTCTAGCTTCCTTAACAACATCATAGAATTCTTTAAGCAAAGTTTCTAGAATGAAATCTCTCTTTTCAGTATCCTCCATATATTTAAGTTTAAGAAACATTACTTGCATTATAGGGTCAAGGTTAACAAACCTAGCTTCCAACATGTGAACTAAAGAAGCTGCAGCAATTCATAATTTGGAGCAAGTTCTGCTAGGGATCTATCCTCAATATCCTCATGCTTGCTAACATGATTAAATAATTCTTCAATATTATATTTACCAATTATGGAACCACTACCTATTAAAAGTTCTTTCAGGGTGAACTTAGGGATCAACATGGTGAGCTGAGGACGAGGTAAAAAAAATTGTGTGTTTTTGATATAAAGAAGCAAACTAGTACAACTATTTTTTTGTGTTTTTGATAAAAGAAACAAGCAAACAAAGCAAAAATAAACTAAGCAAAAAAAAGTAAAGAGATTGGTTGTGAAAGACTCCCCTTATGAAGTTGTCCTTGACTCCTCGGCAATGGCGCCAGAAAAAGGCTTGATGGCTCGGGATACGTTGAGCTCGTTTGGAACCCCAAGAGGAAGGTATGATGAGCACATCAGCAAGTTTCCCTTAGTTATGAAACCAAGGTTATTGAACCAGTAGGAGCAAGGAAACAACCCCAAGGTGTTGTCATCAACTTGGAATCCTGCATAACACAAGCACAGAACTTTCCCCCAACTTATAGTGAGGTTGTCAATCTCACCGGTTTTGCTGAAAAACAAAGGATTAAATGTATTATGTGGAAGATAGTAATTGCTTGCACAAAGTAAATAGTAAATAGTAAATAGTAGATGGTATATCAATGATAAAAGAATGGACCGGGGTCCATAGTTCCCTAGAGGTGATTCTCCTTAAGATAGGTGACATGTTGGGTGAACAAATTACAGCGGGGCAATTGACAGACTCGAGAAAGCATACCATGCATATACTAATCATCTTGACTCCTATGAGATTTGATTGGGCATTACAACATTATACATAGACCGTAATTCAACCGCATCTATAACTAATAATTCACCTTCAGGTTATCATCCGAACCCCCTCCAGTATAAAGTTGCAAGCAATAGATAATTGCATAAGCAAAGTGTGTAAAGTAAACAATACGATTGTCCCATGGACAAAGGATTGTTGTTTTCTCGCTAGTAGCAACAACACATCTAGTACCTTAGAGATTCCTGTCACTTCCCCAGATTACTAGAGGCATGAACCCACTATCGAGCATAAATACTCCCTCTTGGAGTTGCTAACATCTACTTGGCCAATATAGCTACTAACAACAGAAAGCATGCAAGATCACAAATAACAAAGACATGATTATCTCTATTAAAACATTACACATGACTATGCTTATTATTATCTTTTATCCCATATGATGTGCAGCTGCAGGTGGATCTTCAACCCTGGCTTATCTCCATCTATTGATTCAACCCACGATAAAGCAAACTAGATTGGTCCAGTAAACGAAGGTAAAACAAAGAAACAAAGTATTGTAGATGTGTTTGATACCTTCGATCCGGATTATGGATGTAGTATATCTCGTTTTCCCTAATAGACCTAGGTTTATCGAATCCTCGGGAAGCAGAAGTGTAGTGAAGTTACTTTAACGGACCTTCGGGAGTTTTAGAATTCCTTTTGTGTTTTTACCGGACCAAGATTTTGCGTCTTTTTGTTGTTGTCCATGATGGAGAGAGGGCCTAGGGCGTTCGGTTTCACCTGTAGTTGTGCAAAACATCTGATGGGAATAAAAGATAAAGATAAAGTATGCATGTAATTGTTAGAGCAAGATAGATTATATGTGGGCAGTGCATCCATAATTGCTATTGTCTCCGCAACCGTTTATAGCAATAACCTACTAGTCTCATCCATAGAAGAAAGAGAACTAATGATATGCATAGTGACGTCACCATTAATCCCAAGTAAATCCCTCACATACAGCCGTAAAACCCCTTCTCTCACTGGGTTCCCAACCTGCAGATTAGTCATTACTCATACTCCCTATACTTGGCTCAATCCTCGGGGTCTTGGGTACCTAACAAGTCCTTAGATTGGGGCAATAGAGGATACAATAATCATCATGTCATACAAACTAATACATGATCCCATCTATGATAAATAACATGCACAAGAGCTACATGGCTAGGCCGAAGCCCTTAGCCCAAGGAGAATTACTCACACACAGAGATGAGATCAATAATCACAAAGATTGTAATGGAAACCATAAGATTGATAACAATAGTCTTACAATGTCGCCAATCGAAGATGAGATCTACTATTACAAGTGGTGCAATATGGCTATGGTGGTGGAGAAGGGTTTGGAGATTTGAAGACGGATGGTGATCTAGGGCAGAGACTTGAGAGAGAGGCAAAGGGTCGAGGGATGTTTTCTCGTCGCCCGAGGCTTCTTTATATAGGGTTCCCTTCACGAAAGTTGTTCTTTTTTACCTAGCGGTGGCGGCACCAACTATACAACCGGAACTATACGGTCGGAATTTTATTCTGGTCGTATAGTTGGTCGTTAAAGCGCCTGCCTCCACTTCACGGCTCCTGGTTTCTTCTAGTTGTTGGAAATCTTGTATCTTTGACTTTAATGTAGTGATTCCCATCTTAAAACGACATTATCTACACAAGGAAAAATAACAAGAAAGGATTGCATACCCCTTTGATTATTAGGCATTAGTGGCAGGGTTTAGAGAGATATTTCATCAAAAGTATGAATAATATCCAGTTTAAATGTGGACGTGGATGGATATATTTCAGAGCCATCAACCTCCCCAAGCTTAAACTTGCTCGTCCTCAAGCAAGAAAACCAAAATCAAAAAGGAACTCAGCATTTAACCTGAAATAACGAGATGATGATCTTACTCATGATTGGTAGTCTCATGTTTCCTCCACTTCATAAATCTGAAAAACTTCAGCATAGATAGAGTAATGACAAGCATATCATACGGGTTTGCATCCTTATAGCGCAGCAAAATTATTGTAAACATGGATGATTCAAATGAGTAAACTTTATTCCATGCCATGTAATCAACTCATAGGCTTGCCTTTGAACAATAAAGTATAATCATATAAGTTTAGAGTGTGAGAGTTGTCATGAAAAGCATATACACTAGAGTATCTCAATTCTCCCACATCAATAAATCAAGACTTTTCAAGCACTACTTTTCTATTCATTGTCCTTCAAGAATTTCAGTTCTTAAGTAATTGAGATCATGCCAAAAAAATATTAGTTTATCGGGTTGTGATGGACACTCGTGGCATCACTAAGGTTTTTGTTCCTTTTGCACAATGATTACTCATAACAGCCAGAGGAGTGATTCCATCATGAACATAGCTACTCGGGAGTGCCAAGAATCTTACCCACTATAGCATTGTTGCTACATGTGTTTAATCAACTCATAGCCGAAATCTAGGAGTTTCCTCCATGAAGATCGTCCGTATGCCAGCGGAGTTGTTGGCATCCCATGAAGTTTGACACACATAAAGCTATATCATTCTTATGATTAACAAGTCAAACTTTGGCATGCTCACAAAAACCGCTAAACATTAATTCAATCGAACAAATCCTTTCAAAGAGAGTTATCAAGTCAATCAACATTTTCAGTGGTGTTGAGTATCTCTAGAAATAACCCTTCAAGACAAAACACTAGAACACCCAAGCCTTCAATTGTGAGACTTTTTCTTATTACATTTGTTTAGCAAATTTTTAGGCAAGACTTGGTTAACTATGATGTCTATGCACTTCTATTCTTGTAGACAGTTGTTGGGCCTCCAAGTGCAGAGGTTTGTAGAACAGCAGCAAGTTTTCCCTTAAGTGGATCACCCAAAGTTTATCGAACTCAGGGAGGAAGTGGTCAAAGGTATCCCCTCTCAAGCAATCCTGCAATCAAGACACAAGAAGTCTCTTCTGTCCCCAACACACCCAATAAACTTGTCAGGTGTATAGGTGCACTAGTTCGGCGAAGAAATACAAGTGGTATAGATAATTATAAGTGGTAACAGTGCTAGAAAATAGCTTGTTGGCGTGGAAGGGACTAAAGGCAAACTGAAATAAAGATGGAAGCAAGCAAACGTGTAACAAATGTAGTTGCAAACAGTGTTTTAATGCTTAGAAACAAGGCCTAGGGATCATACTTTCACTAGTGAACACTCTCATATAAATATCTTCTCTTTATGATACTACTCCGAACTACTCTCTGGTTGGACACTCTAATCCATGGTAGGGCTATAACAGCACACCTCCAAGTAAGCCTTTCCCATCTAGATAACGCCACGCTGTCACCTTGAGTACTAGATGGTTCAAACAAACACCACCATTTCATAAAGACATCCAACTCCAAATATAACTCATAACAAGTATTTGTAATCTCTATCCTAAGTGCCACCATGGTGTGCACGCTGTCACTTTCACACACATGGGGAGAGCAGAGATCTATTAAAGCACTTGAGTAGCAAGGTAGATCTACTTGATTACAAAGCTGATGATCAAAATATGATCATGCATAGAGAGAGATGAACACATAGCTACCCGTAGAACCCTTAGCCTCGAGAGAGAACTACTCCCTCCTCATCATAAGAATGAGCAACGGCGATGGAGATGGTGGTGGAGATCGATAGAGATGGCTCTGGGGGCACTTCCCTGTCCCGGTAGGGTGCCGGAATAGAGACTTTCTGTCCCCCGAATCTCCCCTTCGGTGGCGGCGGCGCTGTGGAACTTTTCGTGGCTGGAGGCTTGACGATTTAGGGTTTTTGCATCAGGAGGCATCTTATAGGCGAAGAGGCAAGGTCAGTGGGTAGTCAGGGGGCCCAGACCACCTGGTGGAGCGGCCAGGGCTAGCCCGCGCCACCATATGGTGTGCCCACCCTGGTGCCCTACTCCGTCGCTGCTTCATGTTTCTGTGTTGCTCAGGGAAAAATAGGCATATTGGCTTTTGTCCTGTCCAATTCCAAGAATATTGATTTTCTGCCTTTTCTGGAACCAAAAACAGAAGAAAATAGGCAACTGGCACTGTGGCATCTTGTTAACAGGTTAGTCCCAGAAATCATATATAAAAATACCTCAAAGTGTTGACAAAGCAAAGCAAAGTAGATACTAAACAAGCATGGAACAT
Organism: Avena eriantha; assembly: GCA_910589775.1. Lineage (NCBI taxonomy): Eukaryota > Viridiplantae > Streptophyta > Magnoliopsida > Poales > Poaceae > Avena > Avena eriantha. The sequence continues at coordinate 151,300,428 of OU342744.1, forward strand.
CAAAAATTATAGATACGTTTGCAACGTATCAATATCCCCAAGCTTAACTCCTACTCATCCTCGAGTAGGTAAGTGATAAAAATAAAGAATAATTTTTGAGGTGACATGCACCATCATAAACTTGATCAACGTATTTGTAAAACATTGATAGCTGGGATCATAGTACTTTAACATAGCATGAAAGATAAAGTTCTAACAATAAGACATAGTAACTATGCATGCAACATGAAAGGATATAAACAAAGATCATGAATAACAATGCATTGAAAGACGTTTGTTTGTTTCACATATAGAAAACATAGCATAGTGGCATTCAATTTGTCCCTCGTAGTGTAGCAAAACATAAATGCATAGGACACCTTCAAAGTTCGTAAGGGTGACTAGATACAAATGGTTTAAGAACAATCTGATGGGTTCGTAGCATGGAAAACAAAAAAATTCTACCGCAAGAACGAAAAAACCTAGATCTAATCTAGATAAAAGCCAAGATCTAATCTATTAGACATGTGCAACGAGATAGATAGGAACTAACCCTCGTAGATCCGAAAGCGTTAACGAGATTCGATCTCGTCGTTGATGTAGTCGATCACTTGCCGATCTCAAGATCGTGTGGACGATCCATCCGGCGTCGCGTTCCAGCAGCGCTTCCGCAGTCGGTCAAGTGGACAATCCTTCCGGTGCCGCGTTTCGGCAGCGCTACCGCAGTCGGTCACATGTGCGGAGTCGAAGCAGACCTTCCTCTCCTCGTTCCAGCGAGCAGCGGAGGTAGTAGATCTTCTCCACGGAATCCCAGCAGCACGACGGCGTGGTGGTGGTGGTGGACTAGAGAATTCTGCGGGGCTTCGCCTATGCCTATGCAGAAGAAAGGAGGAGGAGAGAGGCGGCAGAGATTGGGAGTTCTAGAGCAGGGGTGGAGGGGGCGCCCCCGCCCCTCTATTTAAAGGGGGTGAGGCGCCATGGGGAGGGGGAGTCCTTGTAGGACTCCCCTCCCTCTAGGGCCGGCGGATTGGGGAGGGGGGGAGGAGTCCTCCTCCCCCACGACTCCTTGTCTTGACCCATCAGGACTCCTTGATCCCTATCTTGATTTTCAAGCAAACTCCAAGATATCTTTCTAGAACCTTCCGGAACATTCCGAAACCTTCTAGAACCCTCATACAAATACTCCGGAACATTTCCTAACTCAGAAAATGATCCCCAATATATGAATCTTATTCTCCGGACCATTCCGGATCTCCTCGTGATGTCCCGAATCCAATCCGAGACTCCGAACAACATTCGGTCTCCAACGCACATTCCATATCTACTTAAAACAACTTCAAACCTTAAGTGTGTCACCCTACGGTTCGTGAATATGTAGACATGATAGAGACACATCTCCTATCAATAACCATCAGCGGGACCTAGAGATCCATAATGGCTCCCACATACTCAACGATGACTTCGTGATCGATTGAACCATTTACATACGAAACCAATTCCCTTTGTCTCGCGATATTATACTTATCCGAGGCTTGATCGTCAGCATCTCCATACCTAGTTCTTCCTCGTTACTGATAAGTACTCTTTACTCGTTCCGTGATATGTCATCCCTTGTGACCCAGTCACATGCTTGCAAGCTAACTAGATGACATTCCACCGAGAGGGCCCAGAGCATATCTATCCGTCATATGGATGGACAACTCCCAATCTTGGTCCATGCGCTTCAACACATACTTTCAGAATACCCAATGACACCTTTATGACCACCCAGTTACGAAGCGGTATTTGATGTCATCAAAGTACCCATCCGGTGATGGTGATTAACACAACCTCATGGTCGAAGGATTAGGTTACTATGCATTTAAAAGCTTACAGCAATACGAACTTAATGACTTGATCTTATGCTACACATACTATGGGTGTGTGTCCATCACATGATTCTCCTAATGACATAACCTTGTTATTAATCACATCCTAATGTCCATGATCAGGAAACCATGATCATCAATTAATCAACAAGCTAGTTCAACAAGAGGCTTACTAGGGACTCTCTTATGTTTACAAAACACACATGTATTAGTGTTTCCTAATAATACAATTATAGCATGGGATGTAAACATTCATCATAAACACAAAGATATAATAATAATCACTTTTATTATTGCCTCTTGGGCATATCTCCAACAGTCTCCCACTTGCACTAGAGTCAATAATCTAGATTACATGGTAATATACCGAACACCCATGGCGTTCTGGTGTTGGTCATGCTTTGCCCTAGGGAGAGGTTTAGTCAACGGATCTGCCACATTCAGATCAGTGTGTACTTTGCAAATCTTTATGTCACCATCTCGGACATACTCGCGAATAGCGTGGAAACGTAGATTGATGTGCTTCAGCTTGCTATGTGACCTTGGCTCCTGTGCATTAGCTATGGCACCTGTGTTGTCACAATAGATGGCCATCGGGTCCAACACACTGGGAACCACGCCAAATTCAGTAATGAATTCCTTCATCCAAACGGCTTCTTGTGCAGCCTCCGAAGCAGCTATGTATTCCGATTCAGTTGAAGATTTCGCCACAACGCTTTGCTTCGCACTCCTCCAGCTCACTGCAGCACCATTCAAAATAAATACGTATCCCGATTGTGACTTTGAGTCATCTGGATCGGTGTTCCAACTAGCATCGGTGTAACCGTTTACAACAAGCCGTTCATCACCTCCATAAGAAAGAACCATATCCTTAGTCCTATTTAGGTACTTTAGGATATTCTTGACCGCTGTCCAGTGCTCCATTCCAGGATCACTTTGATATCTGCTAGTCAAACTAACAGCATGTGCTATATCCGGTCTTGTACACAGCATGGCATACATGATAGAACCTATCGCTGAGGCATAGGGAATATTATTCATTTTCTCTCTATCTTCTGCCGTAGTTGGACTTTGAGTTTTACTCAAGGTCTTACCTGACAACATGGGCACGAACCCTTTCTTGCTATCTTCCATTCTAAACTTCTTTAGAACTTTGTCCAAGTATGTACTTTGTGAAAGCGCTATTAGGCGTCTTGATCTATCCCTATAAATCTTGATGCTAGAATATATGCCGCCTCGCCAAGATCCTTGATTGAAAAACTATTATTCAAATAGGTTTTGACGCTATTAAGAAGTTCTATATCATTCCCAATCAACAATATGTCATCTACATATAGTACTAGGAATGCTACAGAGCTCCCACTCACTTTCTTGTAAATACAAGCTTCTCCATAAGTTTGTATAAATCCAAAGTTTTTGATTACTTTATCAAAACGTTGATTCCAACTCCGGGATGCTTGCTTCAGTCCATAAATGGAGCGCTGAAGCTTGCATACCTTGTCAGCATCTTTAGGATCGACAAAACCCTTGGGTTGTACCATGTACAACTCTTCCTCAATGTCACCATTAAGGAACGCCATTTTGACATCCATCTGCCAAATCTCATAATCGAAATATGCAGCAATTGCTAACAAAATCCTCATAGACTTTAGCTTCGCTACTGGTGAGAAAGTCTCATCATAGTCAACTCCTTGAATTTGTCGGAACCCTTTCGCGACAAGTCGAGCTTTATAGACGGTAACATTACCATCAGCATCTGTTTTTCTCTTGAAAATCCATTTGTTCTCGACAGCCTTACGGCCATCCGGTAAGTCCACCAAAGTCCACACTTGGTTTTCGTACATGGATCCCATTTCGGATTTCATGGCTTCTAGCCATTTGTCGGAATCTGGGCTCGCCATAGCTTCTTCATACGTTGCAGGGTCATCAGCGTTGTCCACCAACATGACGTTCAAGGCAGAGTCATACCAATCGGGAGTGGTACGAACCCTCGTTGACCTGCGAGGTTCAGCAGTAACTTCATTTGAAGTTTCATGATCATTATCATTAGCTTCCTCTCCAATTGGTGCAGGCGGCACAGAAACATCTTCCGGTGCTGCGCTACTCTCAAATCCGAGAGAAGGTTCAGTAACCTCATCGAGTTCTACTTTCCTTCCAGTCACCTCTTTCGAGAGAAACTCCTTCTCAAGAAAGGATCCATTCTTTGCAACGAAAACTTTGCCTTCGAATCTATGATAGAAGGTATACCCAATTGTTTCTTTAGGGTATCCTATGAAGACGCATTTCTCCACTTTGGGTTCTAGCTTATCAGGTTGTAACTTCTTTACATATGCCTCGCAACCCCAAACTTTAAGGAACGACAACTTAGGTTTCTTACCAAACCACAATTCGTATGGTGTCGTTTCAACGGATTTAGATGGTGCCCTATTTAAAGTGAATGCGGCTGTCTCTAATGCATAGCCCCAAAATGATAACGGTAAATCTGTAAGAGACATCATAGACCGAACCATATCTTAGAGAGTTCGATTACGACGTTCGGACACACCATTACGCTGTGGTGTTCCCGGCGGTGTCAACTGCGAAAGTATTCCACATTTCTTTAAATGCATGCCAAACTCATAACTCAAATATTCACCTCCGCGGTCAGAACGCAGAAACTTAATCTTCTTGTTACGATGATTTTCCACTTCACTTTGAAATTCCTTAAACTTCTCGAAAGTTTCGGACTTATGTTTCATAAAGTAGACATACCCATATCTACTCAAGTCATCCGTGAAAGTGAGAACATAATGATATCCACCACGCGATGCTACACTCATCGGACCGCACATTCGGTATGTATTATTTCCAATAAGTCTGTAGCTCGCTCCATTGTACCAGAGAATGGAGTCTTAGTCATTTTTCCCATTAGACATGCTTCGCATCTTTCAAGTGATTCAAAATCAAGTGATTCAAGAAGTCCATCAGAATGGAGTTTCTTCATACGTTTCACTCCAATGTGACCAAGACGACAGTGCCACATGTATGTAGAATTATCATTCAATTTTATTCGTTTAGCATCTATGTTGTGAACATGTGTATCACTACTATCGAGATTCAGTGAGAATAAACCATTCATCTCAGGTGCATTACCATAAAAGATATTACTCATATAAATCGAACAACCTTTATTCTCGGACTTAAAAGAGTAACCGTCTCGCAATAAACAGGATCCAGATATAATGTTCATGCTTAATGCAGGCACCAAATAACAATTATTCAAATTTAAAACTAATCCCGAAGGTAGATGTAGAGGGAGCGTGCCGACGGCGATCACATCAACCTTGGAGCCATTTCCAATGCGCATCGTCACCTCGTCTCTTGCCAGTCTTCGTTTATTCCGCAGCTCCTGTTTCGAGTTACAAATATGAGCAACCGAACCAATATCAAATACCTAGGCACTACTACGATTACTAGTAAGATACACATCTATAACACATATATCAAATATACCTTTCTTCTTGATGTTACCGTTCTTCAGATCCGCCAGGTACTTGGGGCAGTTACGCTTCCAGTGACCAGCACCCTTGTAGTAGAAGCACTCAGTTTCAGGATTAGGACCAGCCTTGGGCTTCTTAGCAGGTGCGGCAGCTTTCTTGCCGTCCTTCTTGAAGTTACCCTTGTTCTTAGGCTTGCCCCGTCTCTTGAAATTGGTGGTCTTATTAACCATCAACACTTGGTGCTCCTTCTTGATCTCCACTTCAGCAGTTTTCAGTATGGACGACAGTTCAGGCAACGTCTTGTTCATGCAGTGCATGTTGTAGTTCATCACAAAGTTCTTGTAACTTGGTGGCAGTGATTGAAGGAGACGGTGAATCCCCAATTCATTAGGAATCGATATTCCCAACTCTTGGAGCTTCTTTGCGTACCCATACATGGTGAGCACGTGCTCGCTAACGGAGCTTCCCTCTTCCATCTTACAGTTAAAGAATTTTTCAGAGGCCTCATAGCTCTCCATGGCCGCGCGAGTCTCAAAAATTATCCTGAGCTCCTTAATGATCTCGAACGGGTCGTGGTGCTCAAAACGCTTTTGGAGCTCTGATTCTAAACCGTACAGGATGGCACACTGAAATGTGGAGTAATGATTTTTCCGAGTGGCGAAAACATTCTTTTCGTCATTGGTGGCATTATCTGCAGGTGGGTCACCTAGCGGTGCTTCGAGCACATAGGTCAACTGACCAGCGCTGAGGACGATCTTCAGTCCACGGAACCAGTCCGTGAAATTGCTTCCATTGTTCTTAAGCTTTTCTTTCTCTAGGAACGCATTGAAATTGATGGAGGGGGTCGCCATAATCTACAACAATTTGCAAGTAGTTTAGACTAAGTTTATGACAAATTGAGTTCAAATTTAATTCTTAAACTAACTAGGTGAACTCCCACTCAAAACAACATCCCTCACATTGTCTTAGTGATTACACGAACCAAGTCCACTACACCAAGTCCGATCTTCACGAGAGAAGATGTAGTTTCATCGGCGAACAATCTTCATGTTCATCTTATCATTTATATGACTCATGCTCTACCTTTCGGTATTCCGTGTTCCGAGACCATGTCTGTACATGCTAGGCTCGTCAAGACAACCTTAGTTTCCGCATGTGCAAATATGGCTTGCACCCGTTGCATGCACACGTAGAATCTATCACATCCGATCATCACGAGATGCTTCGAAACGACAAGTCTTAGCAACGGTGCCAACTAAGGGTGAACACTTTATTACTTGATATTTAGTGAGAGGGATCATCTTATAATGCTACCGTCGTGATCTAAGCAACACAAGATGCATAAAGGATTAACATCACAGGCAATTCATAATTAGTGTGATATGATATGGCCTTTTCTTCTTGCGCCTTTGATCTCCATCTCCAAAGCACGAACATGATCTCCATCATCACCAGAATTGCGTCAAGGTCAGTGGCGCCGCTTCATGGTTGTCCATCATCACCAGCAACTATTACAACTACTTGGAATAAAGCTATTACAAGATGAATAGACACGCAGCTCTTAACAGAATTAAAGACAACCATTAGGCTCCTGCCGGTTGCCATATTACAACAAGGATCATTGCATACATCAAATACAATCACAATCACATGATGGCCATATCACATCACAAACCCCCTGCAAAAACAAGTTAGACGCCTCTAATTTTCTTTGCATGTTTTACGTGGTTTGGGGCTTTCGCATAAGACCGATCTTACCTACGAACAAGGACCACAACGTTGATACAAGTGTTGTCAAATGCTCATTGTAAATTGAATCTTAACTATGGTGGGAGAGACAGACACCCGCAAAGCCACTTGTGCAAAGCAAGTTGCACGTCAAGCGTGGAGCAAGTCTCATGTGCGATGACATGTAATGTTAGCCCGAGCCGCTTCATCCCACCATGCCGCAAGATGCAAAGTACACGCTAAGACACCGTCAACAAAAGCATCAACGCCCACAAAAACATTGTGTTCTACTCGTGCAACAGATCTACGCATAGATACGGCTCTGATACCACTGATGGGTTCGTAGCATGGAAAACAAAAAATTTCTACCGCAGGAACGAACAAAACCCAGATCTAATCTAGATAAAAGCCAAGATCTAATCTATTAGACATGTGCAACGAGATAGATAGGAACTAACCCTCGTAGATCCGAAAGCGTTAACGAGATTAGATCTCGTGGTTGATGTAGTCGATCACTTGCCAATCTCAAGATCGTGTGGACGATCCTTCCAGCGTCGCGTTCCAGCAGCGCTTCCACAGTCGGTCAAGTGGACGATCCTTCCGGCGCTGCGTTTCGGCAGCGCTACCGCAGTCGGTCACATGTGCGGAGTCGAAGCAGACCTTCCTCTCCTCGTTCCAGCGAGCAGCGGAGGTAGTAGATCTTCTCCACGGAATCCCAGCAGCACGACGGCGTGGTGGTGGTGGAGTAGATAATTCTGCAGGGCTTCGCCTATGCCTATGCAGAAGAAATGAGGAGGAGAGAGGTGGCAGAGATTGGGAGTTATGGAGCAGGGGTGGAGGGGGCGTCCCTGCCCCTCTATTTAAAGGGGGTGAGGCGCCATGGGGAGGGGGAGTCCTTGTAGGACTCCCCTCCCTCTAGGGCCGGCGAATTGGGGAGGGGGGAGGAGTCCTCCTCCCCCACGACTCCTTGTCTTGACCCATCAGGACTCCTTGATCCCTATCTTGATTTTCAAGCAAACTCCAAGATATCTTTCTAGAACCTTCCGGAACATTCCGAAACCTTCTAGAACCCTCATACAAATACTCCGGAACATTTCCTAACTCAGAAAATGATCCCCAATTTATGAATCTTATTCTCCGGACCATTCCGGATCTCCTCGTGATGTCCCGAATCCAATCCGAGACTCCGAACAACATTCGGTCTCCAACGCACATTCCATATCTACTTAAAACAACTTCGAACCTTAAGTGTGTCACCCTACGGTTCGTGAATATGTAGACATGATAGAGACACATCTCCTATCAATACCCATCAGCGGGACCTGGAGATCCATAATGGCTCCCACATACTCAACGATGACTTCGTGATCGATTGAACCATTTACATACGAAACCAATTCCCTTTGTCTCGCGATATTATACTTATCCGAGGCTTGATCGTCAGCATCTCCATACCTAGTTCTTCCTCGTTACTGATAAGTACTCTTTACTCCTTCCGTGATATGTCATCCCTTGTGACCCAGTCACATGCTTGCAAGCTAACTAGATGACATTCCACCGAGAGGGCCCAGAGCATATCTATCCGTCATATGGATGGACAGATCCCAATCTTGGTCCATGCGCTTCAACACATACTTTCAGAATACCCAATGGCACCTTTATGACCACCAAGTTACGAAGCGGTGTTTGATGTCATCAAAGTACCCATCCGGTGATGGTGATTAACACAACCTCATGGTCGAAGGATTAGGTTACTATGCATTTAAAAGCTTACAGCAATATGAACTTAATGACTTGATCTTATGCTACGCTTACTATGGGTGTGTGTCCATCACATCATTCTCCTAATGACATAACCTTGTTATTAATCACATCCTAATGTCCATGATCAGGAAACCATGATCATCAATTAATCAACAAGCTAGTTCAACAAGAGGCTTACTAGGGACTCTCTTATGTTTACAAAACACACATGTATTAGTGTTTCCTAATAATACAATTATAGCATGGGATGTAAACATTCATCATAAACACAAAGATATAATAATAACCACTTTTATTATTGCCTCTTGGGCATATCTCCAACACAATCAATATCAAAGTTATGAATCAATCAACAATTTTGGGACAATGCACATTAAACTAAGAATGGCCACTATGCTCTCTCAATAGGTGCATAAATATAGAGGATGGAGACTCAACATAAAAGTAAAAGAAAGTCCTTCATAGAATGAAGCAGGGATTCAAGTCTCATAAAGATCTTCCAAAAATTATGGTACTTATTAGCTTTCAGCTCTCATTGCCCCTATCATAAGCATCTTGAAGTGATTAAGGTTAAAGTGAACAAACTATGGAGTATATGCTTGACAAAGTATAAGTTGGAAATATCATGTCCCTTGATTACGAGGGCCGCTCCTCAGGCTACTCAAGTTTAGTTACCGGTAAGTTCTTGTCATAGTAAGTACATGTGTATCATAGAAAACTGCCAACAGGGTACCCCTTGCCCGATGATATGGAAGAATCCCCATATCAAAATGACAAGGCAAGCAGACAACGAGCATCTCAGCAATTTTCTTATTTTCCATGGGAAAAGAGTGTTTTTTCTCTATTTCGTATTTTCTCATGTCTCTTTTTCTCTTTTTTTTCTCAATATCTGACTCTCTTTTTTTATAAGAAGAATGCTTCATAGATAGCTCATTATGGTTACGCTGCAGGTTTCCACCATGATTATGCATGGATTAGACCGGCGGCCCAGGCGTTTCTCTAACACACATACATAACTCCATGGACTTACAAGATCCCCTTTCATTTCACACCGACGACATCCATAGACAAAAGAGCATGATATCAACTAGGTAGAAAGTACAAGTGTAATGTTGAAAGCGTTCCCCATGACAACATAGTTCTGCTAATCCCCAACATATAAGTGCAAGCATATACAACATAGACGACACAATGGTTCAAGTTTATTAAGGGCAAGAAAAGTAAAGTGTGCCATCAAGTTTGTGAGAGCTTTAATCACTAGTTTTCTCATATCAAGTTTAATTCAGAAGGTAGATAAAAACATGAATATACTTGGAATAGCAAATGCTAATAGGTACGTATGGTGGACTCTTTGGAACAACTTGGTTTTATTTGGACTTGTATGCATGAGTGGAACTCATATTTGGTTATGGAGGCTAGCAAAAGACTAGGAGCGACCAACTAAGAGAGCAATATGGGCCATAATCATGCAAAGCGACAAAACATCATTAATTAAAGCACAAAGTGATATTACAAGTCGAAACCTAAAGGATCATAGAGGCTATGGTGACTTGGTGTAGTCTTAACATGGTGTTAGCATGCGCCAAGTCAACCCAAATAAAGCATCAAAGGAGAATTCCATAATACTATGCTTTAATATGCTAAAACAACGCATGATGCTTCCAAGGCACATTAAGCAATCTCAATTGTTTATAACATGTCATGCTATAACAAAGATCACTAAGCATAAAGCAAAAACAATATCAAGCATGTCATGACAAAGCATAGGCCATAGTCAAAAACAAGCTCTCTTTTCCACTTAAGCATGAACTTTCCTACTCTTTTCCAATCCAAACCAAACTATTTGAAAACCGATGTCTGAAAGAGGGGGTCCAACTAATTTATTAAAGCAAACTAAAACCAAAAACAAAATGAAGACGCTCCAAGAACAACACAAATGTTGATGAAACAATAAAAATGAAGTGTTTGGAAGAAACCTGAGATTTTTATTGATGAAGAAGGGGATGTATTGGGCATCCCCAAGCTTTGACGCTTGTACTTCTTGGATATTTCTTGGGGTGACACATGTGGCATCCCCAAGCTTGAGCTTTAGTCCATTCTTCATCTCATTACATCATTCTCTCCATACACCTGAAATTTTTCCTTCATACAAAACTTCACACAATCTTTACTAGCAACATTAGTGTACTCAAAATAATAAGTCTTTGGGTTCAGTTTCAACACCAATAAAACTTATATTAAACCAAAATCTACTGTAGCACTTCCCTTGAAAAGCTCAAATCCCAAAAGAGAACTCAAAAAGGAACCAACAAGAAACAAATGCAAATAATGGCAGAAATCTGTCAAAAACCAATTTTTTCGAAGACCTTCTGTTGCTCAAATCAATAAGTGTTGAACTAACGAAAGTTAGATAACAATCTGGGGCAAAAGCAAAAAAAATTCACGCTGCAAAAATATGCACAGGGGATTTTATAAGAATTTTTACAGTTAAGCACAAAAATCTGTTTCGGGACAGCAACTTTCCCAAGCATTACTTCTCTCTCATTAGAGGTTACTCTTAGCACAAAAATCACACAAAATGATAAGAAGCAGTTATTATAGAGGTAATAACTTCCAAGACTCAACTAAAACTTTTGGGTTATCTCCCAATAAGTACTTTTCTTTAACGTCGTTAAGTTAGGCATGATAATTTCAATGATGCTCACATAAGAAATATGAATTAAAGTAAAAGAGAGCATCAAGAAGCAAATTCAAAGCACATTTAAGTCTAACCCACTTCCTATGCATAGGAATATTGTAAAGAAACAAGTCATGAAAGCACAAAGCAACAAGCATAGTAAAGCAAAACATGTGCAACTTCAAGACTTTCAACGTAAAGAGGGGAAACTTAATATTATTGAGATGCATAAAACCATGTTTCCCTCTCTCATAATAACTTTCAGTAGCAACATGAATAAAATTAACAATATAACTATCACATAAAACATTCCTATCATGAGCCACATGCATATAATAATTATTACTCTCCACATAAGCATAGTCATTCTTATTAATTGTAGTGGGAAAAAATTCAACAAAATAGCTATCATTATTATTCTCAACACCATAATCATCAAATATAGGAGGCATATTGTAGTCATAATTAATTTCCTCCTTAATAGTAGGTGGACTGAAAATATCATATTCATCATTATAATCATCATATATTGGAGGTATAGTATCATCATAAGTAATAGAATTGCTATCTTCCAAAGCTGGGGAACTAAAAAGATCGTTTTCATAAAAACTAGCTTCCCCAAGCTTAGACTTTTCCATAGCATTGGCAATAATGGTGTCCAAAGAATTCATACTAACAACATTGCTATTAGCATGCAAATAAAGTTCCATAGGTTTTTTTAATTTTCTCTTCAAACACTTCATGTCCTAACTCAAGATAAATACTATAAAGCTCTCTAATCTTTTTTTGTTTTCCATTAAGCCTAACTAGTGAAAGCAAGAAACAAAAAGACAAAATTGCAGAATCTAAAGGAAATAACTTCGAGCACTTACACCGGAGGATGTGAGTACCTTTACCTTACCTCCCCGGCAACGGCGCTAGGAAATAGCTTGATGTCTATCCACTTCTATTCTTGTAGACAGTTGTTGGGTCTCCAAGTGCAGAGATTGGTAGAACAGTAGCAAGTTTTCCCTTAAGTGGATTACCCAAGGTTTATCGAACTCAGGGAGGAAGTGATCAAAGGTATCCCTCTCAAGCAACCCTGCAATCAAGATATAAGAAGTCTCTTGTGTCCCCAACATACCCAATACACTTGTCAGGTTTATAGGTGCACTAGTTCGGCGAAGAGATAGTGAAATACAAGTGGTATGGATAATTATAAGTGGTAACGGTGCCAGAAAATAGCTTGATGGCGTGGAAGATACTAAAGGCGAACTGAAATAAAGATGGAAGCAAGCAAACATGTAACAGATCTAGTTGCAAATGGTGTTTCAATGCTTGGAAACAAGTCCTAGGGATACTACTTTCACTAGTGAACACTCTCATATAAATATCTTCTCTTGATGATACTACTCTTAACTACTCTCCGGTTGGACACTCTAATCCATGGTAGGGCTATAACAGCACACCTCAATGTAAGCCTTTCCCATCTAGATAACCCCACATTGTCACCTTGAGCACTAGATGGTTCCAACAAACACCACAATTTCATAGAAACATCCAACTCCAAATATAACTCGTAACAAGTATTTGTAACCTCTAGCCTAAGTGCCACCATGGTGTGCACGCTGTCACTTTCACACACATGGGGAGAGCAGAGATCTATTAAAGCACTTGAGTAGCAAGGTAGATCTACTTGATGACAAAGCTCATGATCACAATATGATCATGCATAGAGAGAGAGATGAACACATAGCTACCGGTAGAACCCTTAGCCTTGAGAGAGAACTACTCCCTCCTCATCATGGGAATCAGCAACGACGATGGAGATGGTGGTGGAGATCGATGGAGATGGCTCCAGGGGCACTTCCCTGTCCCGGCAGGGTGCCGGAACAGAGACTTTCTGTACCCCGAATCTCCCCTTTGGTGGTGGCGGTGCTGCGGAACTTTTCTTGGCTGGAGGCTTGACGATTTAGGGTTTTTGCACCGGGAGGCATCTTATAGGCGAAGAGGCAAGGTCAGTGGGCAGCCAGGGGGCCCACACCACCTGGCGGCGTGGCCAGGGCTAGCCCACGCCACCATATGGTGTGCCCACCTTGGTGCCCTACTCCGTCTCTGCTTCGTGTTTCTGTGTTGCTCCGGGAAAAATAGGCATATTGGCTTTTGTCCCATCCAATTCCGAGAATATTGATTTTCTGCCTTTTCTGGAACCAAAAATAGAAGAAAACAAGCAACTGGCACTGTGGCATCTTGTTAATAGGTTAGTCTCAGAAAACATATAAAAATACCTCAAAGTTTTGACAAAGCAAAGCAATGTAGATACTAAACAAGCATGGAACATCAAAAATTATAGATACGTTTGCAACGTATCAAACTACAAGAGCTAGAATAAAACGTACCCAACTAAATACCCATGCAAACAAAATCTTACTACAATACGAAGACTCACTCCACCAATATAATATCTCAACATTTACTACTAACTAGCTTGGGTTTCTCAAACTTCAAAAGTGGGGAGTCATAAGCCATACCTCTCATGTTTGGTTCCACTTCTCTCTTCCTTTTTTATTTGTTTCTTGGAAACTCGAAGTTGATCACTCTCCTGCAAATACATGAGAACCTCGAGGCGGAAAGAAAAGAAAGAGGGAAAAGAAAGTAAAATGGAGAAATCTTTTTGTTGTTTCTAAGAGAGGGAATTTAAAGAATAGAAAATTAGCGGCAAAGCTCGGCTAGAAAATTTCGAAAGTAAATAGAAATAACTAAAGATAAAGTGTTAGGGAAACCAACACAAGTGCTTATAAACTCGAATTTAAAACATAACCTTGAAATAAATAAAAGAAAATGAACGCCAAATAAAGATACATGAGGAAACTTCCCTAAGCTTAGGCTTTTGTAAGCCCTTCAAATCATTGCGGTGGCGGGAAAAAGTCATTACTCCAGTTCGCAAATTGAGTTTATAAATTACTAGTTGTTCCATGGAGGTTCAAGGAGAGGATATGCATCCTATCCACAGTCCCTCTAAGTTCTTGGAAGTCTTGGTACGTGGCGAACCGGGTTTGTGGTTGCTCCTCTTGATAAGGAACTTATTGCTCCTCTTCTTGGTCCTCATCCTCACCCGGAATCTCCTTCTCAGGTTGGTGTTTCTCAACCTGCAAGTCATATAGCAAACGTCCTTCCTCGATAGAGAAAAGACCATTAGGCATAGGAACGGAGTAAAGACGCCTAGTTCCAGCAATATGCAAGTAATAAACACCACCTCTCCTAGTGAGCATTCCACGAGCCTTTAAAGTAGAGAAGCCAACACATCGCTCACCTAGCACAGGTTGCAACTCACCTAGGTCGATGCCTAGGGCAATGGCAAGCACGGTGATGGCGCCTCCATCTGTGATAGGTCCTTGGCTTTGAGAAGATTGGTGCTCCAGGTAGCGCACAAGGATTGCGCCCAAGTTGAGTGACAAGTCGCAGTTGATGTAAGCAGCTTTTGCGAGGACTAAGATGTCCTCCTCATTGAGTCTTGTGAACTCATTTCTTGCCTGCAAGGTGTTATAAATTACATAGAACAAATAGCGAATTGCAGGATATTGAATATTCTTCCCCTTACTCACCCTAGTAGTGAAGCTTATTCTATTATAATATTGTGCAGGGGGGGGTCTAAGCTAGTATAGGATGCGCGTAAGGCATTAATATCATTGTTTGGAAAATTAAAACATGTGCACCATTCATCTAGTGTTAAAGTATAGTTGTTGTTCATAAGTCGGAAATAAATTGTGTCCTCTCCTTGCCATAGTTTAACGGTGCTTTGCAAAGAACTTAGAAATTCAATAGTTAACCGGTGATAAGTAGTCACATCATTGTACACAAAGTCTTGCAGGCCAGCTCTATTGTAAAGAAATTTGAAGTCATTAGAAATACTGAGTTGGTTCAATATGATGGGGCAAGCCCACTTGGTTGCCTTCACTTTGCGGTTCTTGATCCTATTGAAGCGATCATGTTGGAGCTCATTCCTGAACCGTATCCCTATGCGTTCTTGAGTGACAACACGAGAAGCGCTAGCGGCGGCACGAGCACGAGTTTGGCTCCTTGTGTTCATCATATAAAACAATAAATAAAGGCAAAAATAAAACTTTTTGATCCAAAAATAATAAGTATAGTTTATTCCTCATCATTGCACACTAAATAATCCCCTCAAAATAATAATCTAGGCAAGAGAATCATGGCAATTAGTTCATAGTAGGTCTCACCCTAGATTGATAATGACAATAGATCGATCATGAATTTGCAAAAAGTAATTGGAGGATCGGAGGAGAAACATGCCGTAGATCACTTGTGTGCGAGGAAATCGAACGAAATTGAGTAGAGATGAATATCCTTTGAGATTTTGAGAGAGTTTGGAGGTAGAAGAGAGAAAAAGGATTGAAGTTTTGGAGTTGGAGGTACCTTCCCGTGCATTTTTGTGGTCGGACGCAACTATACGGGCGGAACTATACGGTCGGAACAATGTGTTCCGGTCGTATAGTTGGCTTACTGTCAAAATTTTAGGGATTCCACTTGGCGGCGCAGCTATACGATCAGAACTATACGGCTGGAACAATATGTTCCCGCCGTATAGTTGGTCATCAAACCATTTGTACCTAGAAAAGAAATTGTACAAAAGCATCAATATATATACGACCGCAGCTATAGGGCGGGAATTTTTAATTCCTACCGTATAGTTGGTCGTTAAACCGTCAGTACTTTTCAAAGAAAAATTGTCGATGGCAAAAATATCTATACGACCGGAGCTATACGGCCGGAATTTTTATTCCCGTCGTATAGTTGGTCGTTAAATCTTCTGTATGCATCAAAAAAAATTGTTTCTTCGTGAATTCTTTCGTATCCTGTAACTTAGCGAAATACCTTGTTTTTAACAGAAAAATGATAGTAAATATTGTCGACCAACAACAGCATGTATTAAGCAGGATTTTTAGTACTACCAGACTTCTTCTCCTCACTTGGAGTTTTCTAGCACTCTTCATTAATGATAAACTTAAACTAAAACTTAAAAATTTACTCAAACCTTTATTTCACATGGGTTGCCTCCTATGAAGCGCTCTTTTACGATCAATAGCTTGACCTCAATGTTGCTTACTTAGACCAGATGAGTGGAACACCCACTCCAAAATAGTTGGCCTTCAAAGTGATGGCCTCCTTTTCAACATGCTTGGCTTTCTTCTTCCCGGGGAAATGAATAATAAAAGGATCCCATGAAGGCAATTGAAGCTTCACGTTCCCTTCATGTAGATTAATCAAAGCCTTAAGAGCATCTCCAGCAGGCGCGCGCTAAAAAACCCGCCGAAATACAGCGCGGGAGCAGGCGCGTGAAGCTCCAGGAGGCACGCGAAAACGTGGCGCGCGCTAAAAAATTTGCCGTGCGCGGGCTTCTACAGCATTCTGTGCGGGAAATCTGGCGCGCCGCTTCCAGCCCACGCAATAAAGTGAGCCGTGTGCACGAACCCAACCGCCTGAACATTCCCCGTGCGTCCTCTCATGGAAACTACCGCACGTCGCCCCGCCTTCGTCATGCCATTTCACTGTCGCTCAGCCACCCCCCTCGCCACCGCCTCCGGCCTCCGCCTCGACCTCGATGTGCATCGCACCGCCGCCGCCCTGGCCCTCTGCCTCGACTTCGTTGTGGCCCGCGCGTCGCTCTGCCTTCGCCATGCCTCCCGCCGCTGCTCGAGCTCCGCCTACCACGGTATGCGCGCGCGTCCGAACGGCATGTTCTATGCCGAGATCTGGAGCAGCGACGAGCGCATCCGGCTCGGCACGTTCGAGACGGCGCACGAGGCGGCGCGCGCGTACAACGCGGTCGCTTGGCGCCTCAGCCGTCCTCGGTGCTCCATGAACTTCACGGATTTCTGGGCGCGCCAGCAGGCGGAAGACCTTGTGCCACCACCACCGGCCGTCACGCGGGAGGCGAGGCAGCGGCAGCGCGAGCTCGAGCAGCGCCTCATCGTCGCCGAGCAGGGCGAGCGCATGCGCCTCGAGTGGGCGCGGCGCTTCCCAGAGGACGTGGCCGTGGAGGTCGCCTTCTATGCCAACCATAAAGAAGAGAAGGAGGCACGGAAGGTGGTGAAGAAGCAAGATCGGGAGGCGAGGAGGGCCAAGAAGGAGGCCAAGAAGAAGGAGAAGGAGGAGAAGGCTGTGAGGAAGAAGAAGGAGAAGAAGAATGACACCGGTCCGTCGACCATCACCATCGACTCTTCCTCGTTGGAGTACGAGTGCTCGTTGACTCCGGTGTCGTCCACAACATTTTACTCCTCCGACTAGGAGTCCAATTAGTTCTAATTCTAGTTTAGTCTAGTTTTAGTTTAGTCTAGTTCTAGTTTAGTCTAGTTTTAAATCCGGTTGTACAATTTGTAGTCTATTTTTTCATTTTGTTTGATCTATTTACATATGAAATTGTGTGAAAATATAGTTTTTAGGCTGCATTTTAGCGCATCTACAAAAGGACCAATTCAGCGCTGCATTTTGGCGTGGCGGTTTACAGCATCCGATGAAGCTCTCGCAGGCGCCGCGCGCTGCATTCGCTTAGTGCGCGTTGTAAACCCGAATATAACGCGCCTGCTATAGCGTGCCTGCTGGAGATGCTCTAATAGTTCTTAATAAAGGATGGCCTAATATAATCATAGCAATAGCATCTTTAGTCATATCAACAATAACAAAAGCAATAAGAGCAGGAAAGCCTTTAATGTATACTAAAGTATTCTCCTTAATTCCTATAGCTTGTTTGTAGGTAGAATCTGCTAGATGCAATTTTAACTCGGTGATCTCAAAAGATCCAAGATTTAATTTGTTAAAAAGACTCTTTGGAATTGTTTAGACACTTGCACCTAGATCACAAAGTGCAGGTATCTCATTGGTTCCAATCTTAATCTTAATAGTAGGCTCAAATATGTCATCAAGCTTCACAGGTAATTTTTCAGCAATTTGCTTATATTCTTCCTCAAGCTCACGTACCTTTATTGCTACCTGATTAACAAAGTGTTGGTACATAGCTTCCTCACTACCTTCACTTACCGGAATCTTAACGTTGATCCTTTTTACGAGATCTTCTACGGTGTAGCTGGGTGAAGGAGCATTACTATAATCAAGTTCTTCAAGCTCCTCCCTTTGGATTCTCATCATATTGAGGTCTTCAACAGGATTGGGCTCAGCTTTACCTGCAAATTTGGCTAGAATGAGTGTTTGACTCTTGGTTATCTTTTCTAGTTGTGCCTCAATGATCCTCGTTCTTTCTTGGAGGGCCTGCAAATCATTTCTCAAACTAAGAGCTTGGTTAGATAATTTACCAAGCATAGCATCATGGTTCTCCGTTATTTTAACAAGAATATTGTTTTGTGCATTTTGTGAGTCTATAAAAGACTTAAGTGTTTCTTGGAGACTACCATTACTAGTTCCCATATTATTATTAGAGTTACCTGCAGGACTAGAATAATGTTTCTAAAAAATAGGATTATAATTCTTCTTCCAAGCAGGGTTATAATCATTACGAGCTATTAAGTCTACTTCTTCAATATTAGTTTTAGGGATGGCTCTTACCGGGGTTTCCTTACCTTTTATGGCTAATATGAGCTCATCCAACTTAGCATTGAGTTCTTCATTTTCTTGTGGTGAGACAAAGTTCACTTTCTTCGTGTTTGATCTATCCACATGCCATTGGGCGTGGTTGTCTTTCATATTGTCTAGCAGCTGCTTTGCTTCGGTAATATGTTTACCCATAAATGTTCCTCCAGCTGCAGTATCAAGCATATACTTAGACACAAGGTTAAGATCATTATAAAATAAATGGAGGATTAACCAATATTCCATCCCGTGACTGGGACAGTTTCTCATGCATTCTTTCATCCTCTCCCATGCAAGCGCTAGTGGCTCACGCTCTTCCTATCTAAAACTAGTAATATTAGATCTTAGTTGCATAGTCTTTTCGGGTGGGAAAAATTTAGTCATAAATAAAGAAGTGCATTCCACCAATGATGTAATAGTATTTCTAGGCAAAGATAGCAACCATTCTTTTGCTCTCCCTCTAAGAGAGAAAGGAAATAGACACAATTTGACCGCATCGGGGTCAATATCTTTTATGCGCATCATATCACATATTTTAGTGAAAGTATTCAAGTGCATACCTGCGTCCTCAATAGCCGAGTCTCCAAATTCATTTTGTTGAACCAAACTTAAATAATGGGGCTTAATTTCATAGTCATCAGCAGCAATTGCTGGCTGAGTAATAGGAGTACGCAAATAATCTTTATGGGGAGTAGCAAACTCCCCAAGCTTCTTTTTAGCCATATTTCCTATGTTTTTGGGTTTTCTTAAACAAAGACTTATAAAAGTAAAAGCAAGAATTTAAAGACTAACTAATTTTTTGGTTTTTCAAATAAAGATTGAAAGCAAACTAACAAAATTAAAAACAAGAATTAACACTAGCAAGGTTCCTACTAACCTCACCAGGGTAGCTATTGCTTCCTCGGCAACGGTGCCAGAAAAAGGGTTGATACCTTCGATCCAGATTATGGATGTAGTATAGCTCTTTTTCCCTAGTAGACCTAGGTTTATCGAATCCTCAGGAAGCACAAGCGTAGTGAAGTTACTTTAATGGACCTTCAGGAGTTTTAGAATTCCTTTTGTGTTTTTACCAGACCAAGAGTTTGCTTCTTATTATTGTTGTCAATGATGGAGAGAGAAGGCCTAGGGCGTTCGGTTTCACCTGTAGTTATGCAAAACATCTGATGGGAATAAAAGATAAAGATAAAGTATGCATGTAATTGTTAGAGCAAGATAGATTATATGTGGGCAGTGCATCCATAATTGCTATTGCTTCCGCAACCGCTTATAGCAATAACCTACTAGTCTCATCCATAGAAGAAAGAGAGCTAATGATATGCATAGTGATGTCATCGTTAATCCCAAGTAAATCCCTCACATACAGCCTTACTACCCTCATTTCTACGCACTTCTATTCTTGTAGACAGTTGTTGGGCCTCCAAGTGCAGAGGTTTGTAGATTATTAGCAAGTTTCCCTTAAGTGGATCACCCAAGGTTTATCGAACTCAGGGAGGAAGTGGTCAAATGTATCCCTCTCAAGCAACCCTGCAATCAAGATACAAGAAGTCTCTTGTGTCCCCAACACACCCAATACACTTGTCGGGTGTATAGGTGCACTAGTTTGGCAAATAGATAGTAAAATACAACTGGTATGGATAATTATAAGTGGTAAAGGTGCCAGAAAATAGCTTGACGGCGTGTGGTTGAGACTAAAGGCAAACTTAAATAAAGATGGAAGCAAGCAAACATGTAACAGATCTAGTTGCAAACGGTGTTTGAATGTTTAGAAACAAGGCCTAGGGATCATACTTTAGCTAGTGAACACTCTCATATAAATATCTTCTCTTTATGATACTACTCTTAACTACTCCCTGGTTGGACACTCTAATCCATGGTAGGGCTATAACAACACTCCTCAAAGTCCGCTTCCCCCATCTAGATAATCCCACATTGTCACCTTGAGCTCTATATGGTTCCAACAAACACCACAATTTCATAGAAACATCCTGAAAGGGCATGTATGCCCCATGTGTGGTTTTGGTAATTAATGACAATCCCTATGGACTAATGTGCAAATTGAGTTTCACTTGTAGGTTTGTCCCTTGGCATCGCTTGGACCATGTGTTGGTTTCAAGGATGAAAAATAAGAAGCAATGTCCAAAGGCTTTGTGCCTATTGGAATCTAGTAGAAGAAGAAGATCAAGTATGTCTTGAAGAATAAGATGGAGTATCTCATGGATATCTTCAAGACATCATCAAGAAATGAAGGGCAAGCTCTAGTTGCGCCATCTCTAGAAGATCTCATGCTTGGAGCTTGCCATCCTCGCCGTTCATGGAGGGATGAAGACAAGGTCAAAGAAGAGGTTTCCCCATGGAGTATGGGGATCCATTCACAAGTCTTCATCAAGCAAGAACAAGCAAGAGCAATCAAGAAAGGTGTTCCATCTTGAAGGTGACAAGATCGTCTAGATCAAGCTCAAGTGGGATGCTTAAGGCAAAGGTATGATCTTGATAGGGTTTCTATTTTACCGGTCTCTTGCAGTGTTGGAAGACAGGGTTTAGGATAGATAGCCGTACTATCAAGAGGGGCTCTCGAGTGGGTGACTCGTTCGTATCTTTCGGAGAGAGCTCAAACCTTTGCATATATAGCATCATCTTTCTTGGTTGTTGTTTGGTTCTTGTCCATGTGAGCATCTAGAGCTTGTGGTTATCTTCATAACAAGCTCTAGTTCATCGAAAACGGATTTCCCTTGCATATCTTATTGCGTTTTTTATCCTATGGGTTTTCTGGCTCCACACCTTGGGAGGTATCTCACATATATATTCATGATATTTTCTCCCTTGGTGATTTTATTGGATTCTACACGTCGTTATCTTTCCAACAAAACTGGTTTCATCTCGTTTGGATTTCGGATGCAAAAGTTCTTGCAGTTTTGGTTCTGAAGTTTCTCTTACCGGAAGTACCGGCCAGGCGTCGGAAGTACCGCTCGGGCAGAAATTCCGCCGGTAGTACCAGTGTTAATTCCGGCCCAACTTTCAGTAAACCAAATTTTGGTTCAGTACTCTCTCTGCCTGGTTTGCGCTATTTGGCGGTACTTCAGTCGGAATCTTGGGCGGTAGTACCGGTGACCACCGGTACTACCGGCCGTACTCGTTTTTGTGTTCATTCGCATCGTGTTTTGTGACCGTTAGCCGGGTGCCACCGGTAGTACCGGCCATCCATCTGTACTACCGCTCAAGGTCGTAAATGGCCCAACAGCCAGATCTGGAGCCCTTTAAAAGGGGCTCCTCATCCGCTTCGTGGGGTTAGCTCTTTTGGACCGTTTTTCACTCTCTCTCTCTCTCTCTCCTCCATTGTTGACCTTGTAGAGCTTGCCTTATCCCCTTCCCCACCCTATGATTCTTGCATCTTTCTGAGGGATTTGAGAGAGGAGATCTAGATCTACAATCCCCACCAAACCAAATCCCTTCTTTGTGAAGGAATCCTTGGGATCTAGATCTTGGAGAGTTTTGTGTTCTCCTCTTGTGTTCTTCCTCCCTTATTCCCCCAATATATTTTGTAGCTTTGGTGGAATTTGAGAGTGAAGGACTTGCCTCTTGCATTTGGTGCATAGGTTTGAGTTCTCCTCGGAGATTCGGCGAGTTCAAGCCCTTAGGCTTGTTTCTCTTGGGTTCTTGGAACCCTAGACGGTTGTGTGGTTGGATTGTTGACCTTTTGTGGTCGTGTAGCCTTTTGTGGCCTTGTTGCCTTTTGTGGCTTTGTAGCCTTTGTGGCATTGTTGTTGGGAGCCTCCAATTGAGTTGTGGAGATTGCCCCAACCTTGTACGGGTTCGGTGACCGCCCTCAAGTGTCCCAAAGTGAAACGTGAGTAGGCCTTTGTGGCAAGCTCACGGGAGAATAGGGTGAGCCTATTATGGCGTCGGTAGGTTGTGTGCCTTCGCATCTTGGGGTGAGGCCTTGTGTGGCATTGGGTGAGCATCGAGCCACCACACCTCGAGGTGAGCCACTTTTGGCGTTCGAAGTACATTGTGCCCCCGCACCTCTCCAACAAAGATGTAGCTTCTTTGGAAGTGAACTTCGGGAAACAAATCATCGTCTCCGCATCCATCGGTTATCTCTCAACCGAGCCCTTTCCTTATGCAATTTACATTGTGATAGCCTTCGTTCTTGAAGTATTATATCTTGCTATCACCTTGTTGCTTGTCTTGCTTAGCATAGTTGTTGGTGCACTTAGTGAACCTAGTGGTTATAGGTTTTGGCTTGATAAATTAAACGTTAAGTTTTATTCCGCATTTATTAGAGCCTAAACCTTAATGATTTTAAAACGCCTATTCACCCCCCCTTTCTAGGCGACGTCCATTTCCCTTTCACATCCAACTCCAAATATAACTCATAACAAGTATTTGTAATCTTTAGCCTAAGTGCCACCATGGTGTGCACGCTGTCACTTTCACACACATGGGGAGAGCAGAGATCTATTGAAGCGCTTTAGTAGCAAGGTAGATCTACTTGATTACAAAGCTCATGATCACAATATGATCATGCATAGGGAGAGAGATGAACACATAGCTACCGGTAGAACCCTTAGCCTTGAGGAAGAACTACTCCCTCATCATCATGGGAATCAGCAACGGTGATGGAGATGGTGGTGGAGATCTACGGAGATGGCTCCGAGGGCACTTCCCTGTCCCGGCAGGGTGCTGGAACAGAGACTTTCTGTCCCCCAAATCTCCCCTTTAGTGGTGGCGGCTTTGCGGAACTTTTCGTGGCTGGAGGCTTCCTTATCTAGGGTTTCTGGATCGAGAGGCTTCTTATAGGTGAAGAGGTGAGGTCGGTGGCCGGCCAGGGGGCCCACACCATGCCCTGACACGGCCTAGGGCTGCCCGCGCCAAGGAGGGTGTGGCCACCATGTGGCCCCCCTTCGTCTCTCCTCCGGACTCCATGTGTCTTATCGTAAAATATTGACTTTGGCTTTTGTCCCATCCAATTCCAATAATATTCATTTTCTGACTTTCCTAGAACTAAAAACAACAGAAAACAGGCAACTGGCACTATGGCATCTTGTTAATAGGTTAGTCTAAGAAAGTGTATAAAAATACTCCAAAGTGTGGACAAAACATAAGAAAGTAGATATAAAACAAGCATGGAACATCAAAAATTATAGATACGTTAGCAACGTATCAACATCCCCAAGCTTAACTCCTGCTCGTCCTCGAGTAGGTAAGTGATAAAAAGAAAGAATAATTTTTGAGGTGACATGCACCATCACAATCTTGATCAAGGCATTTATAAAACATTGATAGCTGGGATCATAGTACTTCAACATAGCATGAAAGATATAGTTCTAACAATAAGACATAGCAACTATGTTGTAGCATAAAAAGGTACAAACAAAAGATTCATGACTAACAATGCTCTGAAAGGCGTTTGTTTGTTTCACATAAAGAAAACATAGCATAGTGGCATTCAGCTTGTCCCTCATGGAGTAGCAAAACATAAATGCATATGACAACTTCAAAGTTCATAAGAGTGACTAGATACAAATAGTTTAAAACAAGCAATATCAAAGTTATGCATCAATCGACAAGTCTTGGGACAATGAACATTAAACTAAGAATGGACACTATGCTCTCTCAATAGGTGCATAAAGATAGAAGATGGAGACTCAATATAAAAGTGGAAGAAAGGTCTTCATAGAAGGAAGCAGGGATTCAAGTCTCATAAAGAGCTTCCAAAAATTATGCTACTTATTAGCTTTCAGCTCTCATTGCCCCTACCATAAGCATCTTGAAGTGATTAAGGTTAAAGTGAACAAACCATGGAGTATATGCTTGACAAAGTATAAGTTGCAAATCTCATGTCCCTTGAATACGAGGGCCGCCCTCATGCTACTCAAGTTTAGTCACTGGTAAGTTCTTGTCATAGTAAGTACATGTGTATCATAGAGAACCGCCAATGGGGTACCCCTTGCCCGATGATACGCAAGAATCCCCATATCAAAATGACAAGGCAAGCAGACAACGAGCATCTCAGCAATCTTTTTATTTACCATGGGAAAATGGTGCTTTTTTCTCTCTTTCCTCTTTTCTCGTCTCTCTTTTTTTTCTCTTTTTCTCAGTATCTATCTTTTTTTATAAGAAGAATGCTTCATAGACAGCTCATTATGCTTATGCTGCAGGTTTCCACCATGATTAGGCATGGATTAGACCAGCGGCCCAGGCGTTTCTCTAACACACATACATAAATCCATGGACTTACAATCTCCCCTTTCATTTCACACCGACGGCATCCATAGACAAAAGAGCATGATATCAACTAGGTACAAAGTACAAGTGCAATGTTGAAAGTGTTCCCCATGACAACATGGTTCTGCTAATCCCCAACATAAAAGTGCAAGCATATATAACATAGACGACACAATGGTTCTAGTTTATTAAGGGAAAGGAAAGTAAAGTGTGCCATCAAGTTCGTGAGAGCTTTAATCACTAGTTTTCTCATAACAAGTTTAATTCGGAAGGTAGATAAAAACATGAATATACTCGGAATAGCAGATGCTAATAGGTAGGTATGGTGGACTCTTTGGAATAATTTGGTTTTATTTGGAGTTGGATGCATGAGTGGAACTCATACTTGGTATGGAGGCTAGCAAAAGACTAGGAGCGACCAACTAAGAGAGCAATAATGGCCATAATCATGCAAAGCGACAAAACATCATTAATTAAAGCATAAAGTGATATTACAAGTCGGAAACTAATGGATCATAAAGGCTATGGTGACTTGGTATAGTCTTAACATGGTGTGAGCATGCGCCAAGTCAACCCAAATAAAGTATCAAAGGAGAATACCACAATACTATGCTTTAATATGCTAAAACAACGCATGATTCTTTCAAGGCACATTAAGCAATCTCAATTGTTTATAACATGTCATTTTACAGCAATATTCACTATGCATAAAGCCAAAACAATATCAAGCATGACATGACAAAGCATAGGCCACAGTCAAAAACACGCTCCTTTTTACCACTTAAGCATGAACTTTTCCTACTCTTTTCCAATCCAAACCAACTTATTTGAAAACTAATGTATGAATGAGGGGGTCCAACCAATTTATTTAAGCAAACTAAGCAAACTAAAACCAAAAAAAAATGAAGACGCTCCAAGAACAACACAACTGTGCATGAAACAATAAAAATGAAGTGTTTGGAAGAAACCTGAGATTTTTATCGATGAAGAAGGGGATACCTTGGGCATCCCCAAGCTTTGACGCTTGTACCTCTTGAATATTTGTTGGGGTGACACGGAGTGGAATCCCCAAGCTTGAGCTCATGATCACAATATGATCATGCATAGAGAGAGAGATGAACACATAGCTACCGATAGAACCCTTAGCCTCGAGGAAGAACTACTCCCTCATCATCATGGGAATCAACAACAGTGATGCAGATGGTGGTGGAGATCGATGGAGATGGCTCCGGGGGCACTTCCCATCCCGGCAGGGTGCCGGAACAGAGACTTTCTATCCCCCGAATCTCCCCTTCGGTGGCGGCGGCGCTGCGGAAATTTTCGTGGCTGGAGGCTCCCTTATCTAGGGTTTCTTGATCGGGAGGCTTGAGGCTGTTAATTAGTTATGTATCTCATATAAACTAGCTCGTTGATTAAACAAGATGATCAAGGTTTCTTGATCATGGACATTGGATATTGTTAATAACGAGGTCACAACATTGGTGGAATGATGTGATGAACATTCATTCAAAGTATAGTAATACGATCAAAGTCATTATGTTTACATTTCTATAACACCATGCAGAGTAACTTTAGTCTTTAGACCCTGAGATCATGTCAATTACTAACACCAGAAGAGTAACTTGATAACATCAAACATCACACCATAACAGGATGACAATAAAGGTGGGTTCAGATACTCCAAAAGTGTTATGTAGAGGCTTATTGATCAAGAGTGGGATTTTTCCATCCCGGTGACAAAGATATATACTCTAGGCCCTCTCGGTGATATCACGTTGACATAGCTTGCAAGCAAGTGATAAGATCACTAGAATGTTATATCACGGGAACAAGAAAAGAGTAATTGTCGGTAACGAGATCAAACTAGGTATGGGGATACCGATGATTGAATCTCGGACATGTAATATATCACGAGACAAGCGGATTTAGTTACAACGTTAAAGGTTCACACGATCACTAGAGTCATCGTTGAATATGTGAGAGTCGGTACGGATCTCCAGGTCCTGCCACTAATTATTGATCGAAGAGGGGTCTTGATCATGTCTACATTATTCACGAACCATAGGGTGACACACTTAAGGGATACCGACACCATTTGGAGAAAATATGATGCCATAGAAATATTATGAAAGCGGTGGAATTATTTTGATGGACACCGGAATTGTTTCGGGTCAAATTGTTGAAATTGGTTTTGCATGTGATATCAAAATTTTGAAAGGAGTTTTATATGAGTGTTTGTTAATTAAAGTAATTAACAAAATTCTGAATAAAATAAATAAATGTGTTTTAATTAAAGAGAAAATGCATTTAATTTAATGGACATTAAATGCAAAGTGAGTGGAGTTGAAATTGATGTGAGTGGGCTTAGTGGAAGCTCCACCCACATGAATGAGGGAGAGGTGGGGGCACCCACCATGGCCGGCCAGCCATGGCCATGGGGATATGCCCCTCCCCTATAAAAGTAGCCACATGCATCCTCTCCTGTTGCACCACCTCCTCGTGAAGGTTCTCTTCCCCCTCTAGCAATTCCCGATGGCTTCGGATTAGCGAAGTACATGTTCTCGGTGGATTTTCTAGAAGGATTTGCTGCTTGCACTTCTTTGCTAGAGCGAAGACTTGGAGGTGGTCGAGGTACCGGATGTGTGTGCGATCACAGATGCATTGCTTCTTTGTGGTGTTAGACTTCTTCATGATCTTGAGAATGGCAAGTGAATGACTACATCATCCACGAAATCAGATTTTGTTAATAAAGCTTTTTGTTGTTTGAGGGTAAGATATCTATGGATGTATATCCACCCATTAATTTGTATCTAGGTAGATAGATCTTGCAGCTTAGTTGTTCATACCGTAGGAATTTTTTGTTTTCTATGTTGAGAACCCAACTGTGGTATCGGAGCCAGATCGACGCATAGATGCTTTGCACGGGTAGAACACATATGATTATGTGGGTGCTGATGATCATGTTATTGCATCTTTTATGTAGTCGATCGACCAGTCCTCAAAAATGGTCGTTGTTGCACCTCTATCGTCCCCTTGTCGCCGCCTTTCGGGCCTCTTGTCAGTGACTCTAGGCCTTGTTGTAGGGCTTTGCGCATGAAAACAATAATTTTTTCCTACGCCAAGAACCCTAATGTCAGGATCTATCAATTAGTAATGCAGTCACGGGAGGGGCTTTTCGCGAACTTACCCTTGAAGACCGAGAATCATTGTCAACGCTCGGATAGCATGGCTGATGTAGTCGTACCGACGCCGACCTCAAGGTCATGTTGAAGTCCGACAGCTCCTATGGATCCGATGACTTCTAATGCCCCAAGTGTTTCACCTCCGAGGGAGTTACACACGTCCGGTGCCTGACGATGACTCCCGCTCCTCCGATCCAGTAGCAGTTGCGGAAGTAGACCTTCTAGATCTGAATCCTGTAGCAAGATGGCGCTCCACGGTGAAGAGGTCTCTTGATCGTGCAGTCCAGACTTGGGACCGTGGTCACGGGAGAGAGGTGGAGAGAATATCAACTAGAGGTCTCTCCAAAAGAGAGGGAACCTTTATTGATTATTGTGTATTTATTTTCTCAAGATACCTCTCTTTATGTAAGGAAAAGGACCCCATGTGGCTTTAGCTAAGCCATGTGGGACTAAAGAAACGAGAGGATATAGGGGGTTGCCCGTCGCTGTTCAGGGCCCTAGTGGGCCCCACGCGGGGTCCCTTGGCCCAGCCGGCCACCTCGCCTCCTTCCTCCCTTTGGTCTTTCCCTCATGGGCCCTTTTCCCTTAGGGATTTTGGCCCAATGGGTATTTAACCATTTTAATTTCCTTTTATGTTATTAAATAATTATAAATAAATGATTAAATAATGTTTAACATTTACTTACATATTATTAAACCCACGTGGCTATGGAACTCTTTCCATCCCACTCCGGACATCCTCCGGACTTTCCGAAATCCTTACGGTTTTATATCTTTCAATTCTTCGGTGATTCTCCCGATTCCAAAATAATCTTTGACCATCATCAAACCCTTAAGCGTGATACCCCATGGTACACTCTAGACATGGTCAAGACCTCTCTCGTACCAATGATCATTAGCGGGACCTGGATACCCATGGTGACCCCTGTGCATTCCATGAATCTTTTGATATTGAACCATGAACGTCGTTTCATATTCCTTTTGTCTTTGTGATACTTGCATTGTACGAGATATGATCATTGACATCACCATGTTGTGTTCAATCTCGTTATTGACAAAAGCCACTTAACTCGTTCCAATAAGTGATATCCCCGTGACCTAGTCACACGCTGCAGCTTTATGGATATAACTTATCCGAGTGGGCCCTGATCTCTACGCACTTCTATTCTTGTAAACAGTTGTTGGGCCTCCAAGTGCAGAGGTTTGTAGAACAGAAACAAGTTTTCCCTTAAGTGGATCACCTAAGGTTTATCGAACTCAGGGAGGAAGTGGTCAAAGGTCCCCTCTCAAGCAATCCTGCAATCAAGACAAAAGAAGTCTCTTGTGTCCCCAACACACCCAATACACTTGTCAGGTGTATAGGTGCACTAGTTTGGCGAAGAGATAGTGAAATACAAGTGGTATAGATAATTATAAGTGGTAACGGTGCTAGAAAATAGCTTGTTGGCATGGAAGAGACTAAAGGCAAACTGAAATAAAGATGGAAGCAAGCAAACATGTAACAGATGTAGTTGCAAATGGTGTTTCAATGCATAGAAACAAGGCCTAGGGATCATACTTTCACTAGTGAACACTCTCATATAAATATCTTCTCTTTATGATACTACTCCAAACTACTCTCCGGTTGGACACTCTAATCCATGGTAGGGCTATAACAGCACACCTCAAAGTAAGCCTTTCCCATCTAGATAACCCCACACTATCACCTTGAGCACTAGATGGTTCAAACAAACACCACAACTTCATAAAGACATCCAACTCCAAATATAATTCATAACAAGTATTTGTAATCTCTAGCCTAAGTTCCACCATGGTGTGCACGCTGTCACTTTCACACACATGGGGAGAGCAGAGATCTATTAAATCACTTGAGTAGCAAGGTAGATCTATAGATTACAAGCTCATGATCACAATATGATTATGCATAGAGAGAGAGATGAACACATAGCTACCGGTAGAACCCTTAGCCTTGAGAGAGAACTACTACCTCATCATCATGGAAATCAACAATGGCGATGGAGATTGTGGTGGAGATCGATGGAGATGGCTCTAGGGGCACTTCCCCGTCCTGGCAGGGTGCCGTAACAGAGACTTTCTGTCCCCCGAATCTCCCCTTCGGTGGCGGCGACGCTGCGGAACTTTTTGTGGATTTCTGATTGATGATTTAGGGTTTCTATATCGGGAGGAATATATAGGCGAGAGGGGAGACCGAGGGGGTGCTGGAGGGGCCCACACCACCCCCTAGCGTGGCCTAGCCTGGCCCGCGCCACCAGGTGGTGTGGCCACCCTCTGGCCCTTCTCCGTCTCGTATTCTGGCTCCAAGTGTCCCCCAGTAAAATAATAACTTTGGCTTTTGTCCCGTCTAATTCCGAGAATATTCATTTTCTGACTTCCTGGAACCAAAAACAGCAGAAAACAGGCAGCTGGCACTATGGCTCTTGTTAATACGTTAGTTTAAGAAATCATATGAAAAGTACTCCAAAGTGTGGACAAAACACAGTAAAGTAGATAAAACCAAGCATGGAACATAAAAAATTATAGATACGTTAGGAACGTATCAACATCCCCAAGCTTAACTCCTGCTCGTCCTCGAGTAGGTAAGTGATAAAAAGAAAGAATAATTTTTGAGGTGACATGCACCATCATAAACTTGATCAAAGTATTTGCAAAACATTGAAAGCTGGGATCATGGTACTTCAATCAAAACATGAAAGATAAAGTTCTAGCAATAAGACAAAGCAACTATGTTGCAACATGAAAGGCACAAACAAAAGATTCATGAATAACAATGCTTTGCAAGACGTTTGTTTGTTTCACATAAAGAAAACATAGCATAGTGGCATTCAGCTTGTCCCTCATGGAGTAGCAAAACATAAATGCATATGACAACTTCAAAGTTCATAAGAGTGACTAGATACAAATAGTTTAAAACAAGCAATATCAAGTTATGCATCAATCAACAAGTCTTGGGACAATGCACATAGAACTAAGAATGGCCACTATGCTCTGAAAGTAGGTGCATAAAGATAGAAGGTGGAGACTCAACATAAAAGTAAAAGAAAGGCCTTCATAGAAGGAAGCAGAGATTCAAGTTTCATAAAGAGCTTCCAAAAATTATGGTACTAAATAGCTTTCAGCTCTCATTGCCCCTATCATAAGCATCTTGAAGTGATTAAGGTTAAAGTGAACAAACTATGGTGTATATGCTTGACGAAGTATAAGTTGGAATCTCATGTCCCTTTAATACGAGGGTCGCTCCTCATGCTACTCAAGTTTAGTCACCAGTAAGTTCTTGTCATCGTAAGTACATGTGTATCATAGAGAACCGCCAACGGGGTACCCCTTGCCCGATGATACGAAAGAATCCCCATATCAAAATGACAAGGCAAGCAGACAACGAGCACCTCAGCAATCTTCTTATTTACCATGGGGATATGGTGTTTTTTCTGTCTTTCCTCTTTTCATATATCTCTTTTTTTCTCCTTTTTCTCAATATCTAACTCTTTTTTTATAAGAAGAATGCTTCATAGACAGCTCATTATGGTTACGCTGCAGGTTTCCACCATGTCAGCATGCATTAAACTAGTGGCTCAGGCATTTCTCTAACACATATACATAACTCCATGGACTTACAAGCTCCCCTTTCATTTCACACCGACGACATCCATAGACAAAAGAGCATGATATCAACTAGATACAAAGTACAAGTGCAATGTTGAAAGCGTTCCCCATGACAGCATGGTTCTGCTAATCCCCAACAAATAAGTGCAAGCATATACAACATAGACGACACAATGGTTCAAGTTTATTAAGGGCAAGAAAAGTAAAGTGTGCCATCAAGTTCATGAGAGCTTTAATCACTAATTTTCACATAACAAGTTTAATTCGGAAGGTAGACAAAAGCATGAATATACTTGGAATAGCATAAGCTAGTAGGTAGGTATGGTGGACTCTTTGGAATAACTTGGTTTAAGGAGTTGGATGCATGAGTGGAACTCATACTTGGTTGTGGAGGCTAGCAAAAGACTGGGAGCGACAAACTAAGAGAGCAATAATGGCCATAATCATGCAGAGCGACAAAACATCATTGATCAAAGCATAAAGTGATACTAGAAGTTGAAACCTAAAGGATCATCAAGGCTATGGTGACTTTAGATAGTCATAACATGGTGTGAGCATGCGCCAAGTCAACCCAAATAAAGCATCAAAGGAGAATACCACAATACTATGCTTTAATATGCTAAAACAACGCATGATCCTTCCAAGGCGCATTAAGTAATCTCAATTGTTTATAACAAGTCATGCTACAACAAAGAATACTAAGCATAAAGCCAAAACAATATCAATCATGGCATGACAAAGCATAGGCCACAGTCAAAAACAAGCTCTCTTTACCACTTAAGCATGAACTTTTCCTATTCTTTTTCAATCCAAACCAAACTATTTGAAAACCAATGCATGAAAGAGGGGGTCCAACCAATTTATTCAGAAAACTAATAAAACAATGCAAACGAAAAACCAAAACAAAAACGAAAAAGAAGACGCTCCAAGAACAACACAACTATGCATGAAACAATAAAAATGAAGCTTTTGAAAGAAACCTGGGATTTTTATTGATGAAGAAGGGGATGCCTTGGGCATCCCTAAGGTTTGACGCTTGTACTTCTTGGATATTTCTTGGGGTGACACGTGTGGCATCCCCAAGCTTGAGCTTTAGTCTATCCTTCATCTCATTACCCATTCCTTCCATACACCTGAAATTTTTCCTTCATACAAAACTTCACACAATCTTTATTAGCAACATTAGTGCACTCAAGATAATAAGTTTTTGGGTTCAGTTTCAACACCAATAAAACTTCCATTAAAACACTAGCTACTGTAGCATTTCCCTCAAATAGCTCAATTCCCAAAAGAACCAACAAGAAGAAAATGCAAATAATGGCAGAAATCTGTCAAAACAGACTAGCAGGTAAATACGAATTTTTTCGAAGACCTTCTGTTGCTCAAATAAAAAATTGTTGAACTAACAAAAGTTAGATAACAACCTGGGGCAGAAGCACAAAAATCACGCCTCAAAAGGATGTACAGAGATTATACACGAATTTTTACGGTGAAGCACAGAAATCTGTTTCGGGACAACAACTTTCCCAATCATTACTTATCTCTTATTAGAGGTTACTCTTGGCACAAAAATCAAACAAAAAGGATAAGAAGCGGTTATTACAGAGGTAATAACTTACAAGACTCATCTAAAACTTTTGGGTTATCTCCTAATAAGTACTTTTCTTTAACGCCTTTAAGTTAGGCATGATAAGTTGAGAAGATGCTCACATAAGAAATATGAATTGAAGTAAAAGAGAGCATCAAGAAGAAAATTCAAATAACATTTAAGTCTAACCCACTTCCTATGCATAGGAGTCTTGTAAAGAAACAAGTCATGAAAGCACAAAGCAACAAGCATAGGAAAGCAAAACAAGTACAACTTCAAGACTTTCAACATAAAGAGAGGAAACTTAATATTATTGAGATGCATACAACCATATTTCCCTCTTTCATAATAACTTTAAGTAGCATCATGAATAAAATTAACAATATAACTATCACATGAAACATTCTTATCTTGAGCCATATGCATATTATAATTATTATTCTCCACATAAGCATAGTCATTCTTATTAATTGTATTGGGAGCAAATTCAACAAAATAGCTATCATTATTATTCTCATCACCATAATCATCAAATATAGGAGGCATATTGTAGTCATAATTAATTTCCTCCTCAATAGTAGGTGGACTAAAAATATCATATTCATAATTGTAATCATCATATATTGGAGGCATGGTATCATCAAAGTAAATTTTCTCCTCCATGCTTGGGGGACTAAAAATACCATGCTCATCAAAACGAGCTTCCCCAAGCTTAGACTTTTCCATAGCATTAGCAATAATGGTGTTCAAATAATTCATACTAATAACATTGCTATTAGCATGCAAATAAAGTTCCATGGGTTTTTTAATTTTCTCTTCAAACACTTCATGTCCTAACTCAAGATAAATACTATAAAGCTCTCTAATTTTATTGTTGTTTCCATTAAGCCTAACTAGTGAAAATAAAAACAAGAAACAAAAAGACAAAATTGCAGAATCTAAAGGAAATAACTTCGAGCACTCACACCGGAGGATGTGAGTACCTTTTACCTTACCTCCTCGGCAACGGCGCTAGAAAATAGCTTGATGTATACGCACTTCTATTCTTGTAGACAGTTGTTGGGCCTCCAAGTGTAGAGGTTTGTAGAACAGCAGCAAGTTTTCCCTTAAGTCGATCACGCAAGATTTATCAAACTTAGGGAGGAAGTGGTCAAAGGTATCCCCTCTCAAGCAATCCTGCAATCAAGGCACAAGAAGTCTCTTGTGTCCCCAACACACCCAATACACTTGTCAGGTGTATAGGTGCACTAGTTAGGCGAAGATATAGTGAAATACAAGTGGTATAGATAATTATAAGTGGTAACGGTGCTAGAAAATATCTTGTTGGCGTGGAAGAGACTAAAGGCAAACTGAAATAAAGATGGAAGCAAGCAAACATGTAATAGATCTAATTGCAAACGGTGTTTTAATGTTTAGAAACAAGGTCTATGGATCATACTTTCACTAGTGAACACTCTCATATAAATATATTATCTTCATGATACTACTCCGAACTACTCTCCGGTTGGACACTCTAATCCATGGTAGGGCTATAACAGCACACCTCAAAGTAAGCCTTTCCCATCTAGATAACCCCACACTGTCACCTTGAGCACTAGATGGTTCAAACAAACACCACAATTTCATAAAGACATCCAACTCCAAATATAACTCATAACAAGTATTTGTAATCTCTAGCCTAAGTGCCACCATGGTGTGCATGTTGTCACTTTCACACACATGGGGAGAGCAGAGATCTATTAAAGCACTTAAGTAGCAAGTTAGATCTATAGATTACAAGCTCATGATCACAATATGATCATGCATAGAGAGAGAGATGAACACATAGCTACCGGTAGAACCCTTAGCCTCGAGAGAGAACTACTCCCTCATCATCATGGGAATCAGCAATGGTGATGGAGATGGTGGTGGAGATCGATGGAGATGGCTCCGGGGGCACTTCCCCGTCCCGGCAGGGTGCCGGAACAGAGACTTTCTGTCCCCCGAATCTCCCCTTCGGTGGCGGCGGCGCTGCGGAACTTTTCGTGGATTTGTGATTGATGATTTAGGGTTTCTGTATCGGGAGGAATATATAGGCGAGAGGGGAGACCGAGGGGGTGCCGGAGGGGCCCACACCACCCCCTCGCGCGGCTTGGCCTGGCCCGCGCCACCAGGTGGTGTGGCCACCCTCTGGCCCTTCTCCGTCTCGTATTCTGGCTCCAAGTGTCCCCCGGTAAAATAATAACTTTGGCTTTTGTCCCGTCCAATTCCGAGAATATTCATTTTCTGACTTCCTGGAACCAAAACAGCAGAAAACAGGCAGCTGGCACTGTGGCTCTTATTAATAGGTTAGTTCAAGAAATCATATGAAAAGTACTCCAAAATGTGAACAAAACACAAGAAAGTAGATAAAACCAAGCATGGAACGTCAAAAATTATAGATACGTTAGAAACGTATCAGGCCCTTGAGTATCTCTCCGTCACACGGATGGACAAATCCCACTCTTGACACATAATGCATCTACATGTCCCTCGAAATACCTGAAGACACATTTATGATCACTGTATTACATAGTGGCGTTTGATGCAATCAAGGCATTCTCGGGTGATAGTGATTGATATGGTCTCACGGTCTAAGAAACAAGACACTAGGTTTCCTAATCATCACAACTTGAACTTTGTGACATGATCGTGTTATGATACTTGGTCTAGGTATTGATCATCATCTCATTCTCTCAATGAGGTGACTCCATTATCAACTGGCATAAGTGCCACATGATCAGGAAACCTTGATCATCTGTTGACCAATGAACCAGTGACAAGAGTTTCACTAGGAACTGCTGGTCGTTTATGTATCACACATGTATTGACGTTTCCTTTCAGTACAGTTATAGCATGATACAAAACTGAATCATAAACTTTATGAAATATGATAATAATCCATATTATTATTTGTCTCTAGGGCATATTTCCAACAGTCTCCTACTTGCACTAGAGTACAAATAAACTAGCTGGATTTGTTTACTAATCATCGACACCATAATCCTGGCACTTCTGATCATGCTTGCTTATGGAAGAGGTTGAGTCTGGGTTCTAGACTTTATAGCCCCTCATATCCTTTGTAATTCACTAATGTCACCTAAATTGACATTAATACCTTATCATCTTATGATAATATCTTGTGTATGATAATATCTCTGTGAAAAGACGAACTTGTCTAGCCACAACATTATTCATCACTTTAGATAGTATCCTTATACATTTATTTTAAATGTAGTTATCGAAACACTAGTGCACCATGTGCATTTTTCGATGTTTGTCACCACGCCTCCTTTTTTGACTTAAATCGGTATTCTCAATGCAGAGATTTCCAATCTTTTAAGGTTAACATATGCCCTTATAGCATAAGCCTTTATGCTTTAAGGTATGTCATCCTTCATGGATTTGGAAATCATGTCTATAGTTATCATTTGACACTATGGACAAACTTAACTCAATGTTCAGTGATTTATACTTAATCACTTCCGATCGTTTCTTCTTGGATCATACATTACGTTGAGTTCTCATCATGGTTTCTAAGATGGAACCTATGTCAAAACATAGTGGATGACAGTCATCCTTTTCTTTCTTTTAAGCATCGATGTAGCACTCACATACAATTCCTAATTCGAATGATTAAGGACCATTCCTTCATCAATTCCTATTTAGAACCTATTTCAGAATCTCTTTTAGGAATATATTACAACATAGTATTGTAATATACTTTCTTTCAACTTTTAACCCTTATAAATCATTATTTATTAGTACTTGCGCTTTTATTCTTAATGTGCCGTACACATATAAGAATTAATCTCCCACTCAAAATATGTTCCCTACATATTTGAGTCCGAAACTTACATTGCTCCCACTCAAAAATATATCGTTCACATATTAATTCAGGAAGATGTTTATAGCTCCCATTCAATTTCATGCAAATTGCATATCTTCTCAACATCTATTATATACTAAAAGCAATATAAAGGTGTTTTTCGAGGCACTATGTTGATCCACATCATCTAAATTATTTATAATAGTTAGATCTGAAATCTACGGTTATGATTTAACTAAATAATCGTAACTTAACTATGTTTCCATATACGGACATGCAGCGTCTGTCACGTCTTTGATCTCTCACACGGTTTAAGAAAAAAAGTTTTTATCTGGCCAACACATTCATCGATCCATCTCCGCCGATGGTTGATGATTTTTTTTTTGGACGTGGTTATGTGCCGATGTGTTGATTCACCAAAAATAGGAGGTCCGTGTGCTGATAGAATCGAACCAAGGAATCCCGGCCGGTCGTTGCCAGGTCATCTATTGGTTGAGCAGTAGAAATACAAGTCCGGATAACATACGTACGTGAGTTTCTCCAATAACATGTCAGACTTGGCCCCACACAGCCATGTATAGTAACTTTTTTTTGCTGGAACATGTATTAGTTAGTAACTTTTAGAAGCGTATATCCGTTGAAGCGCTGCATATCATCCGGATTGCAAAGAACTTTGTTTATTTGTTTATTATAGTTGTACTTCCTCCGATTCAAAATATAAGATGTTTTAGCTTTATGAAAGGAGGGTATCTAGAACTCTTTTAGGGTTTAGATTTATTTAGGTATAAAGTGAATCTATACACTAAAAAGTTACACTCCATTCACAAAACTAAAATATCTTATATTTTAAAATGGAGGGAGTAGTCTATAATCCAAGTCATCTTTCAGAATTAACCGATGCACACGATCAACATCTATAATGCAATATATCATTAATATTAAAACCATCATAATATATATTTATTATTTGAACGATAATATGGATTTGGCATTATATCACCTAAAGAGTAAGATTTTTTGGTCGTACAGAACATCTGTGTGTTGAGATTCGCCAATAATAAGTCCAGATGAGTTATTACAATACCAAAAGTTTCAACCCAAATCACTTAACAAAATAGATTTTATTTCTTGAGATGTACTATAATACATTTATTTACCCATGTATGTCGAAGGCAGATAGCACTATGTTACACATATCAATAGGAGTTTTTGCTCTTTGTTGAAAATCTGTACATAAAATGTTTTGCAAACATTTAGGTCCACATGAACCATTTGCATTCATCCAAAAATCCGGATGCCCATAAATCTGTGTATGCATAGACACAATACAAATTACTTCCGCTTACATACGTGTACTCTGAGATGTGTACCTGGCATGTAATCAGTAAGTACTCGACTAATAGCATACATAAATGAATAAAGAAATTCAAACAACTATCTATCAATTTATGTGGACTACATGATTTCACTTTCAATATATTAAAGACGATGCCCTCGCAATTGCGAGGGCCACCATGCTAGTTTCGAATAACTTTAAAATCCCTTGGTTAATTATCAAATTGAGAGTTTCTCTTACGAGACACTAGTACTATACTAGTACCAAAACCACTAGCCTTCGGCACTTTTGAATCAAGTTCTTTTGAATTTGCCCAAGACATTATTTGCGGCGAATCATGCTTTGTATTTCACATTTTCTGTCATGACCTTGCGGTCCTTTGGAAAAATCAAGTAACCCCTTTACTTGACAAGATTTAGTAACGCTTTATTTTCTAATCTTAAGTGAAATTCACTTCTAGGATTTCTCGTAACTTTAGTTTACCATCACTTTCTTTGCAATTCGTAGGTATGTCACGTTTCGACAACATGACGTGTGATTCATAAATGTCTCCATACAATATGTAGGGTACATTTGCAAATCCTACTTCATGTAGTAAAAACGCTAGCAGGAAAAAACAATGATCATTATCATTGATCCTTTCCGTTATGTGAAGAGACGGGTTCTAGAACATGTTTCGTTGCGCTTTTCAACACTCTGATGTGGGGTTATAAACCCCATCGTTCTTTGACTATCTTCCATTAGCTTCATTGTCGAGAACACAAACTTCCTCGAGAGTGCACCAAAATTTCAGCAATACTAATTTTCCAATGTTTTGGTTTTAGCCATGAATTTTGTATTCGAAGTTTCTAATGAATACACTATAAGGACTTGTTCATTGTTGCGTAGGTGATATTGAATAACTCCAAAACTTCCACGATAATCCATACAAAATATGGTGCCGACCTTACAAATTTCAGAAGGTTGACTTCATAATCTAAATGAGTGTTTGTTATTTTCAACTAATAGTCTTTACACTAATACTAACATGCTTTATTTGGTGCCATATATTCACCACTTAATATCAAATATCTCACTGTGATGCTTTGCACTTTAATGTATTAAAAGGCATCGCATTTCATAAGTCTTTATGCCAATCATATAATATCGAATTTCATCACCATTGATCAAATCATAGTAATTAGATTCTATTTTATCTTCAATACCCTTTGATGCTGAAATTCTTTGATCATATCAAATAATTTCATCCTTATGTTTCATTTGGTAAACTCTTTTACTAAAATCAACAATCACAAATGATAATCACCACTTCGTTGAAACACGGTACATCAAATATGTATTTTCTTTCAACAATTTATCAAACACTTTATATTTTGCAATACGCGGTGTTTCGGTTATTTTACCGAACTTAGGCATGATATATATATATATATGTGTGTGTGTGTGTGTGACAAGAGATCAAATGACTTTCACGTATTATCAACATAACTTTGAATTTCAAACAATGGTTTCATTCAAAATGAATGTATCATTAAGTTAGGTACTTCCAAGGCATTTTCATATTTTACAAACATCCATGCATTATTAATTAGTTTTACAACACGAATAATTTACACATAATCAAAAACCATATAAACACGAATATAAATCATTCATAAAAGTAGAACAGCGGTTTTGTTACAAACTCATATGAATAACCGTCTCACGAAGTGTGAGGCACACTAAAGAAGTTCACGATCCATCGAATACAATAATTATCCAAAACGATAAAATAAATGATAAACGGTGAGGGAGAGTGTCGTTAGCCATCATCATCATGCTCGCCATCAACACGCAACGTCACCTCCTCTCTAGCAAGAAGCTCATGTAGAAGGACATGTTTTCACAAAACGGAACAAATATCATATACTTCAATACTTCAACAAGTGTTTGCAAGATTATATGATTTATAAAATTGTATATCATATATACCTTTGTCATTGATGACCTCTCCGGCAATGGGTTCAACCTTTACGTTCTTGAAACGTAATATGAACTCGTAGAAATCCAGCGTTTCCCCATCACCTCTCATGATGCAAGTCCGGACGTATCCTCCATAGCTGGGAGGCAGCGACTGAAGTAATACGCCTATCACAAAGGAGTCGGTCATCCAGTAGTCCATGAAGTAAATCAGTCTCATGTGTGCATCATGCATGTGCTCCAAGTGACTCTCCAAACAAGTGTGTTCCTCCATCTGTATGGAAAGGAAATCTCCAAGCAGCTCATGCTTCCACATGCGCACATGGCTTACGAACTCTACTCTCAGTTGATCCACCATCGCATATGGGTCAAGATTACCCATGAGTGTATGTAGTTCATTCACCATCTCGTAGCGCATTATCACTTGAATGTAAGTGAACATCTCTTGACAAAAATGGCGGTCTACCAGCTCTCATGGGGTCTCATAGTCATCCAGCTCATCCAAATCCATCATGAGGCATATGTAATCTACCACATTGTTCTTAGTAAGGAGATCATTTAGGCGCACAAGCCATTCAGGGAAGTTTAATCCATCAAGTTTAAGCTTTTCAGCAACTACCCATTCAACAATCTCAAAAGAAGCTTCACGGCGAGCCATTTCTATATTTACAATTGTGAAAGGATTTTTAGACTAAGTTTATAATTATGTGAGTTAAAAGGGAAAAAACTCCACTAAAACTACTATCCCCAAAAAGGTTTTAGTGATTACATGATCCCCATTCACTACACCGCCCCAATCGTCATGGGCGGCGATATAGTTGCAAAGGTGGACGCCAAAACGTCTACCACATCATTCATGCGACTAGTGCTTGATCTTTCGATCATCCGTGTTCTGAGTCCATGTTTGTATATGCTAGGCTCGCCAACTTAACCTTATGTGTATTTATTGTGCAACATGGATTACGCCCACCGTATGCGAACGCAGTTATGTGTGACGCTCGATCGTCACGACGTGCCTCATAATGGAGAATTTTCTTGGTGGTGCACATTAAGGGAGAACATTTTGTTGGTATTATATTTTAGGGATCATCTTATTGATGCTACCATCTAGTATCTAATACTAGCACACAAAAGATGCACAAACAATAAACATCATATGTAAGTGCGATGTGATATGGTCCTTCGTGCTGTGATCTCCATCCTGCGTCTCTGGATCCGGCGCCAGGGTCCTGATGCCGTGGGCATCAGGGTACTGGCATCTCCGGCGTCGTAGTACACCATCGTGATGACCGTTACTACTACTTAGCAATAGAAAATAAACTACTTTACCTTTACTACGACCATATCACATCACAATACCCCTGCAAAACAAAGTTAGAGGCTTCTACTTTATATTTACATGTTTTATGTGGTTGTTAGGGCTCTCACGCAAGAACCGTTCTTACCTATGAACTTAAACCACAATGTTGACCAAATAGATGTCTATGGGATACCGCTGTCGGGGCTCTCTGTTGCAAATGGCATACCAACTAATGCGAGAGATACAGACACCCCCAAAGCCACTTTATACGGTACAAGCCGTATGTCAAACATGGACCAGTCTCGTGAATTAATTTGTAAAGTAGGTTAGGGGCCGCTTCATCAAGCATTATTGTGGTATGCACAAGTATATGTGGGAGGGTAACAACTAAAAGATCAATGCCCACATGCTACAACTCGTGTGTTATACCCATACTAGCAATACTACACATAGATCTAGCTCTGATACCACTGTAGGGGTTCGCGCATGAAAACAATATTTTTTTCCTACACCAAGAACCC
Source organism: Avena eriantha (assembly GCA_910589775.1). Taxonomy (NCBI): domain Eukaryota; kingdom Viridiplantae; phylum Streptophyta; class Magnoliopsida; order Poales; family Poaceae; genus Avena; species Avena eriantha. The sequence continues at coordinate 151,343,086 of OU342744.1, forward strand.
TAATGCCATGACATATCTATTAGTAATGCAGTAACGGGAGGGGATTTTCACGAACTTACCCTTCAAGACCGAAAAGCATTGTCAACGCTCGGGAGAGTGTGGCTGATGTAGTCATACCGATTCCGACCTCAGGGTCGTGTTGAAGTCCGATGACTCCTGCGGCTCCGACGACTTCTAGTGTTGCAACTCCGAGGGAGTTACTCACGTCCGGTGCCTAATGATGACTCTCGCTCCTCCAATCCAGCAGTAGTTTCGGAAGTAGATCTTCTGGATCTAAATCCCGCAGCGCGATGGCGCGCCGCGGTGAAGAGGTCTCCTAATCGCATGGTCCAGACTTGGGACCTCGGTCATGGGAGAGAGAGAATATCAATTGGAGGTATTCCCAAAAGAGAGGGAACCTTTATTGATTATTGTGTATTTATTTTCTCAAGATACCTCTCTTTATATAAGGGAAAAGGACGCCATGTGGCTTTAGCTAAGCCATGTGGGACTAAACTGAAGGAAATATGCCTTGAGAGGCAATAATAAAGTTGTTATTATATATTTCTTATATATGATAGATGTTTATTTTACATGCTAGAATTGTATTGATCAGAAACAACAATACATGTGTGTTTAATAAACAAAAAGGGTTCCTAGTTATGCCTCTCTTATAGACTAGCTTGTTGATTAACAAGATGATCAAGGTTTCCTAATCATGGACATTGGATGTTGTTAATAACAAGGTCACACCATTGGTGGAATGATGTGATGAACATTCATCCGAAGTATAGCATTACGATCAAGTCATTATGTTTATATTGCTATAACATCATACGAAGTAATCTTTATCCTTAGAGCATGAGATCATGTTAATTGCTAACACCGGAAGAGTATCTTGATAACATCAAACGTCACACCGTAACAGGGTGACTATAAAGATGGGTTCAGTACTACGAAGGTGTTATGTTGAGGCTCATGGATCAAGAGTGGAATTTGTCAATCCCGATGAAGGATAGATATACTCTAGGCCCTCTCGGTGATATCACATTAAGATAGCTTGCAAGCAAGTGATGTGATCACTAGAATGTTATATCACGGGAACGAGAAAAGAGTGCATGTCGGTAACGAGATCAAACTAGGTATGGAGATGCCGATGATCGAATCTCGGACATGTAATATATCGAGAGACAAAGGGATTTAGTTACAAGCGTTAAAGGTTCTCACGATCACAGAAGTAATCGTTGAATGTGTAGGAGTCAGTACGGATCTCCAGGTCCCGCTGTTGATTATTGATCGGAGAAGGGTCTCGATCATGTCTGCATTATTCGCGATCCGTAGGGTGGCACACTTAAGAGTTACCGGACACCATTTTGGAGCACATATGTTTCAGACGAAAGAATTGCAAAGCGCATGAATTGTTTCAATAGGAACCGGAAATGGTTTCGGGTGAAATTTCACAAAGTGGTTCTGCATGTGATATTGAAATATTGCAAGGGGCTATATGTGAATGTTTGTTAATTAAACTAATTAACAAAATTCTGGATAAATTTAATAAAAAGAGTTTTATTAAATGAGAGAGCGTTAAATTTGGAGAAATTTAATGCATTTAAAGTGGAGACTTTAAAAGGGAATGTGAACAGGCATTTTAATGTGGAGGGGTTACCACCACAAGAATGGGGGAGGTGAGGGGTCACCCTCCCCCCCCCCCCCCCCCCCCCGCGCATGCGCCGGCCATGGAGAGAGGGGGCACCCCCCTCCTCCTATAAAAGGCCACCTATTCCCTCCTTCATCCTCACACCTCCTTGTGAAGGATCTCTCTCCCCCTCTAGAATTATTCCCCCATGGTCTCGGATTAGCGAGATACATGTTCCCGGTGGCATTTTTTCTGAAATAACTTAGAAAATATTAATCCTAAGGCTTTTCCAATGCTAGGTCCACGATCTACAGTCAACTTATGCTCTGATATCATCTGTTATGACCTCGGATCGTGTAAGATCCTAAGTCCCTGTGATTAACATGCTAGTCCCTGGATCATTAGCTAGCACTCACAGTCGATGAAATATCATGTAAAACACAAGTCTTTATTACATGAATCGAATAATCCAGAGTTTACATTATTACAACAGAAGCAAAATATATACAACTTGGAGTCCCATCAATGCCACAGGCAGGTTGAGTGAAGACTCGCGATCCTAGCGCACCTTTCAACGATCTCCAAATTCTGCACATAAAACGTGCAGCCAAACGAGTTGGTCAATACTTTGAATGTATTGGCAAATTACACCAAGGAAAGAACAAGACTAACTATACATGCAAGGCTAGAGTAGGCTTTGGGGTTCATTTGCGTAAAGCCAATTTTATAAATGTAATAAGAAAAGAGGAAGAAAGTTTTCCCTACTTTGTAAACTTTGATAAATAGTATAGGGTCAAATGGAACACGAGGATATTACTCACCAAGTGCCCAATCAACCTAACACTTGGATATTACACACCAGGTGACACTTGGATATTACGCACCAAGTTACTTGGATATGACACACCAAGTTCCCAAATTCCCACCTATTAGCGATATTACGCACGCCATAGGGTTTGAAAAACTTTTGTTTGAAAATAGACAGGAAGATCTTTCAGAGGCTCCATCCTTCAGATGCTCAAAATGTTCTTTTCCGAGAACTCGGCTGATCGATCAGATTGCAATACTCTCGAGAGGTTGTGCACTTTCCCCACAATCCACGATCAAGTCCTTTTACAGACAAGACCATGGCGAAGCCTTCCCTTAGTAGCCCCTCTACCAGCTGGATCCAACCGTGCCAAGAACCTCCAAATGTTGGTACCCCGGTGAGGTTTCCCACTAAGTACTAAGCCAAGACAGAGCCCATATGTATTGTGGTTGCACGGGAAGCTTCTGAATTCTGAAACATGGCAGACTTCTTTGATTCCTGGGCGGCCGTCCTCCACCAAAATCTCACTCGTTGTCCCGACAACCATTCCGCCCAGAAGAAAACTTAGTTTTATTTTGAAGGGGTTTTGGAGAAGAAAGTTCGCTCGAGAGAGCTATCATACTTAGAAAATTCTTGAGTCTTTCGAACCCTCCCAACGGTATTTGATATATATATAGCATAGCAAGCAATACTTAGTAAAACAGGGGGAACCTATTAGGACGGAAAATCCTAAGTATAATGCTACTCATGGCATACTACAAAACCGCACTTAAAAAAATAGTAATAAGAAAGCTACTAAAAACCTACACATGCATACTACAAGATTTTGAAGAGTAAAACATGCATAGTCAAAAACTGGGACATAACATGAACAAGTGGTGTAACTTGCCTTGATCCGAGCAGCAATCTACACAACAATACTCCTCAGCGCACTCCGAGCAATCTAACGAAGCAAACAAGGATCCAATCACAATTTGCACAAAACAAGTCACGAAGTCAAATATGCATGCATGCAACATAGTAATATGCAAGGGTGGGTTTGATTTCGGCCAAGGGTCTTAACCAGGGGTGTTGTTGAGTTGGGGATGTCATTAGAATCGATTTCCCACAGATTTTAGGTATTTTGGATAAAACCCTAATTAACCAGGCTTGAAACTAGATCTACAGCTCTAATCTATCTCGAAACAGATCTAAACGCCCTAAGCAAGATATGATAATTTTCTACAGAAGGTATTATCAAAACAAGGCCAACGCAACAAGAATCAACTAAAACGGAGTTACGGATAATTTTCTAGAATTAAAATACTCTAATCTAAACTTTTAACTCTACTGCAAGATTGCCGTGGCAAAATAGTAATATTATTGTAGATCTGTGTTCTACTCGAAAATATGAATCCAACGGTATATTATACGCAATTTTTGGACTAATAATCTAATTTCTATGAATTTTACAAGATTACAGCTATAATCTGCAATTTTAAATTCGAACGGAATATTCCAGAGAATATTCCGCTGACTGGACAGGTTGACTGGGACTAGATGCTGACCTGACGACGACGTGGCGGTGACGAGGCAACTGATCGGGACGATTGAATCTCGACCGTCGGGATGAGATCCGGTGGTTAGAAGAGAAGTTGGCTCAAAATAGACCCGATTTTGCCTAACAAAGGACTAGAAGTAGATCTGTATTAGAGAGATAAATCCGTAGGTCAAATCGAAAAACTTTGAACATGAAAATTGTGGAGGATGATTAGATCTACCTTTTCACCAAAGGGATTTGGATTCCAAGAAACGAGCGCGAGTAGATCTTGGAATTACGCCATCAGATCTGAAATATTGCGTTGCGAAATTCTCCGGCTGTGGTGGATGAAAAGAGGTGAGGTTTGTCGGAATTGAAAGACTTCGACGAGATCTACAACTTTCGTGTTGAAGCCGAAGGCAGCCGACGAAGTTTAGATAGGTTTAGAAGCGAAATACGATTCGGTGGTGTGTAGATTCGGGATTTCGGGAAGGAGAAGTGTTATAGCTGTGGCTCCGATGGATTACTTAGGCTTTTATGATGATGGGAGGATAGATCTTGGAGTAGGGAACAAGTAGAAACAAACGGAAGTCAATTCAGAGTTGTAGATAAAAAGTTATGAGTGTTTGAATAGAGATAGGTTTAGAAAACAGATTTTCGCACGCTTTTTAAAGCGGAGGTGGGATCATCGTGCCTGGCTGCTGGTTCGGTCGGCTGAAGTGGGCCGGCCGGCGGCCCATTTCGTTTTTTTTTTCTTTTTCTTTTTCTATTTTGGTATTTTCTTTATATCTTTTGCATACGAACTCCAAATGACATGATTCTTATTTCTAAATTTTTCTAAAATTCCATAGATCATTATAAGATCATATTTATAACATTTTCACTAGTTTAGAGATGATTTATTTATAAATGTCTTTATATTCCTTATAGGAACATTTGGGTAAATCAACTATCGGATCTAGATATTAGAATTTGGATTCAATTTTTGGGAACTTTGCATGGATGCAAAGGAATGCTTCATGATTTTTTTTTTGCAAACATTCACACAAATCCTAAAGCTAAAACTCAATTCACGCCTTTTTGCCTATATGGCTACTTAGGTATTATCAAAAAGGATATAGGGTTTTATGCATTTGGCCTTATATGGCTACTATGCAATATTTCTAAATAGCTTCTTAGGGTTTTATTTTAACCACTCAACCCAAAACACACAATGCCACAAATGCCCAAAACAACAAGTTCAATCATGTAACATGAAGGAACACATTCTTAACATCCAATGAAAATGAAGATGTCATGTTATCTTCTCTCTTTTCAAGCAAGTGGTGAAAAGCATCTAGAATGGTTTCATAAATCGAAGTAGAGACTTTAAGGGTCAAATAGGGAAATTAGAATATCACTCCACCATAATTGGGAAAGTCATTTTATTCCCTCTCTTTAATCATCTAAGCATGGTTGGATATTTAAAGAATCAAATAGTTGAAAAGAAAATGAAAACAAGTTGGATAGTCCTGTAAATCCAATCTCATACAAGTTTTCTAAATTCAAGGAAGGAAAATCATAACAAAAAGTTTCTTTTCTTTGAGAAATTTCAACAAAGTCAAACAATTCAACCAAGTTATTTTATTAACTTTACATTCCAAAATTAGGAGAATTTTGGGATGTGACAAACTACCACCCTTAAAAGGAATCTCGTCCCGAGATTCGGGAAGGCTAGAAAGAAATAGGTTCAGGATACAGTAGAGTGCTACCACCCTTAAAAAAATGTCTCCCTTCAGGTATACCAAATTTGGTGTGTACTACTTTGGACTCACATCTCTTATAGTTAAGCTTCTATCCATTGTGAAGGGCTTCAAAGCTTCTAGCCTTTTGATGTCTTGATGTTTTTGTCTTTTCTTTCACATATGGATGACGAAGTGAGGCCATTTTAGAAGCACCTATGAAATGACGATTTCTTCTTGTTGGTCTTCAAAGGCTTGGTGCATCATCCACCATTTGGGTGTTCTCCTGTAGCTATTGATTGATATGATAGAATATCATCTTTGCATTTGTATTCGCGTCATTTGCTTCATCTTCATGTCCTTAATTTAGTCTTCTTGCTTCGTGGGTTTAAGATAGAAAGAATAGAATCTAGGATGGAGATAGATATACCCCATACAAGCAAACAACCAAACGAAATATCAAATTAAGCCAATTTCACTCAAACAATTTTTTTAATACCGCAAGAAATTGAGAACAACATTGGGGGTAAGCATTTATCCTTGTGTTTCCTAAAACTTGAAGCACTTGCGTGTTGTTTATCTTTAAGGACTTGTAGCATCCTCCACCATGTGAGTGTTCTTCTTTTGATGGCGCACTCATTCAAGTTCTTCGGTTTGTCTCCCTTCTTCCGTCTTCAAGATTTAAGGTAGGGAGAGTAAAGTCTATCAAGAAGGACATGAACAACCCAGACAAACATTTTTTTTATTGAAAATAAGTATTATTTGCTGCTGTCAAGAAAACCACACAAATGGCAGCTCACAAATCACCGCATCTAATCGTAGTGTAGTCTATCCAACTTTGGTTTCTAATGGGTCACTTGAAATCTTCATGATCTTCATAATTTTTATTGTCTTTGAGGTCTTCGGTCAATAACTTTAACTTAAGGCCTTCGATGTTTTTGGTACTTTCTTTGAAGTCTTCAATTCTCGTAGCTTCAGTCTTGAACATCTTCTACAGAGGTTCTCAAGTCCTAACTTGAGCAAGATGGTCTTCTCTAGAAAGGTAGTCTTGAGAGGAGTTTCTTCCTGAAGTTCATAGCGGTCATTTCTAATTTTGAAAAGAAGATACTTAAGAAATTTTAAACTCCAAAGATAGATGATGAGAAGTATGAGATTTTTTTTTCTGAAATAACTTAGAAAATATTAATCCTAAGGCTTTTCCAATGCTAGGTCCACGATCTACAGTCAACTTATGCTCTGATATCATCTGTTATGACCTCGGATCGTGTAAGATCCTAAGTCCCTGTGATTAACATGCTAGTCCCTGGATCATTAGCTAGCACTCACAGTCGATGAAATATCATGTAAAACACAAGTCTTTATTACATGAATCGAATAATCCAGAGTTTACATTATTACAACAGAAGCAAAATATATACAACTTGGAGTCCCATCAATGCCACAGGCAGGTTGAGTGAAGACTCGCGATCCTAGTGCACCTTTCAACGATCTCCAAATTCTGCACATAAAACGTGCAGCCAAACGAGTTGGTCAATACTTTGAATGTATTGGCAAATTACACCAAGGAAAGAACAAGACTAACTATACATGCAAGGCTAGAGTAGGCTTTGGGGTTCATTTGCGTAAAGCCAATTTTATAAATGTAATAAGAAAAGAGGAAGAAAGTTTTCCCTACTTTGTAAACTTTGATAAATAGTATAGGGTCAAATGGAACACGAGGATATTACTCACCAAGTGCCCAATCAACCTAACACTTGGATATTACACACCAGGTGACACTTGGATATTACGCACCAAGTTACTTGGATATGACACACCAAGTTCCCAAATTCCCACCTATTAGCGATATTACGCACGCCATAGGGTTTGAAAAACTTTTGTTTGAAAATAGACAGGAAGATCTTTCAGAGGCTCCATCCTTCAGATGCTCAAAATGTTCTTTTCCGAGAACTCGGCTGATCGATCAGATTGCAATACTCTCGAGAGGTTGTGCACTTTCCCCACAATCCACGATCAAGTCCTTTTACAGACAAGACCATGGCGAAGCCTTCCCTTAGTAGCCCCTCTACCAGCTGGATCCAACCGTGCCAAGAACCTCCAAATGTTGGTACCCCCGGTGAGGTTTCCCACTAAGTACTAAGCCAAGACAGAGCCCATATGTATTGTGGTTGCACGGGAAGCTTCTGAATTCTGAAACATGGCAGACTTCTTTGATTCCTGGGCGGCCGTCCTCCACCAAAATCTCACTCGTTGTCCCGACAACCATTCCGCCCAGAAGAAAACTTAGTTTTATTTTGAAGGGGTTTTGGAGAAGAAAGTTCGCTCGAGAGAGCTATCATACTTAGAAAATTCTTGAGTCTTTCGAACCCTCCCAACGGTATTTGATATATATATAGCATAGCAAGCAATACTTAGTAAAACAGGGGGAACCTATTAGGACGGAAAATCCTAAGTATAATGCTACTCATGGCATACTACAAAACCGCACTTAAAAAAAATAGTAATAAGAAAGCTACTAAAAACCTACACATGCATACTACAAGATTTTGAAGAGTAAAACATGCATAGTCAAAAACTGGGACATAACATGAACAAGTGGTGTAACTTGCCTTGATCCGAGCAGCAATCTACACAACAATACTCCTCAGCGCACTCCGAGCAATCTAACGAAGCAAACAAGGATCCAATCACAATTTGCACAAAACAAGTCACGAAGTCAAATATGCATGCATGCAACATAGTAATATGCAAGGGTGGGTTTGATTTCGGCCAAGGGTCTTAACCAGGGGTGTTGTTGAGTTGGGGATGTCATTAGAATCGATTTCCCACAGATTTTAGGTATTTTGGATAAAACCCTAATTAACCAGGCTTGAAACTAGATCTACAGCTCTAATCTATCTCGAAACAGATCTAAACGCCCTAAGCAAGATATGATAATTTTCTACAGAAGGTATTATCAAAACAAGGCCAACGCAACAAGAATCAACTAAAACGGAGTTACGGATAATTTTCTAGAATTAAAATACTCTAATCTAAACTTTTAACTCTACTGCAAGATTTCCGTGGCAAAATAGTAATATTATTGTAGATCTGTGTTCTACTCGAAAATATGAATCCAACGGTATATTATACGCAATTTTTGGACTAATAATCTAATTTCTATGAATTTTACAAGATTACAGCTATAATCTGCAATTTTAAATTCGAACGGAATATTCCAGAGAATATTCCGCTGACTGGACAGGTTGACTGGGACTAGATGCTGACCTGACGACGACGTGGCGGTGACGAGGCAACTAATCGGGACGATTGAATCTCGACCGTCGGGATGAGATCCGGTGGTTAGAAGAGAAGTTGGCTCAAAATAGACCCGATTTTGCCTAACAAAGGACTAGAAGTAGATCTGTGTTAGAGAGATAAATCCGTAGGTCAAATCGAAAAACTTTAAACATGAAAGTTGTGGAGGATGATTAGATCTACCTTTTCACCAAAGGGATTTGGATTCCAAGAAACGAGCGCGAGTAGATCTTGGAATTACGCCATCAGATCTGAAATATTGCGTTGCGAAATTCTCCGGCTGTGGTGGATGAAAAGAGGTGAGGTTTGTCGGAATTGAAAGACTTCGACGAGATCTACAACTTTCGTGTTGAAGCCGAAGGCAGCCGACGAAGTTTAGATGGGTTTAGAAGCGAAATTCGATTCGGTGGTGTGTAGATTCGGGATTTCAGGAAGGAGAAGTGTTATAGCTGTGGCTCCGATGAATTACTTAGGCTTTTATGATGATGGGAGGATAGATCTTGGAGTAGGGAACAATTAGAAACAAACGGAAGTCAATTCAGAGTTATAGATAAAAAGTTATGAGTGTTTGAATAGAGATAGGTTTAGAAAACAGATTTTCGCACGCTTTTTAAAGCGGAGGTGGGATCATCGTGCCTGGCTGCTGGTTCGGTCGGCTGAAGTGGGCCGGCCGGCGGCCCATTTCGTTTTTTTTTTCTTTTTCTTTTTCTATTTTGGTATTTTCTTTATATCTTTTGCATACGAACTCCAAATGACATGATTCTTGTTTCTAAATTTTTCTAAAATTCCATAGATCATTATAAGATCATATTTATAACATTTTCACTAGTTTAGAGATGATTTATTTATAAATGTCTTTATATTCCTTATAGGAACATTTGGGTAAATCAACTATCGGATCTAGATATTAGAATTTGGATTCAATTTTTGGGAACTTTGCATGGATGCAAAGGAATGCTTCATGATTTTTTTTTGCAAACATTCACACAAATCCTAAAGCTAAAACTCAATTCACGCCTTTTTGCCTATATGGCTACTTAGGTATTATCAAAAAGGATATAGGGTTTTATGCATTTGGCCTTATATGGCTACTATGCAATATTTATAAATAGCTTCTTAGGGTTTTATTTTAACCACTCAACCCAAAACACACAATGCCACAAATGCCCAAAACAACAAGTTCAATCATGTAACATGAAGGAACACATTCTTAACATCCAATGAAAATGAAGATGTCATGTTATCTTCTCTCTTTTCAAGCAAGTGGTGAAAAGCATCTAGAATGGTTTCATAAATCGAAGTAGAGACTTTAAGGGTCAAATAGGGAAATTAGAATATCACTCCACCATAATTGGGAAAGTCATTTTATTCCCTCTCTTTAATCATCTAAGCATGGTTGGATATTTAAAGAATCAAATAGTTGAAAAGAAAATGAAAACAAGTTGGATAGTCCTGTAAATCCAATCTCATACAAGTTTTCTAAATTCAAGGAAGGAAAATCATAACAAAAAGTTTCTTTTCCTTGAGAAATTTCAACAAAGTCAAACAATTCAACCAAGTTATTTTATTAACTTTACATTCCAAAATTAGGAGAATTTTGGGATGTGACAGAAGCGGTCCGGACCAACCTTACATGTCATCGTACATGAGACCGGTTCCACGACTGACATGCAACTTGTTTTGCATAAGTGGCTGGCGGGTGTCTGTCTCTCCTACTATGGTCAATATCTGATTTACAACGAGTTGCTAATAACTTAGTTATCCTCGTTGTGGTTCATGTTCGTAGGTGAGAACGGTTCTATCTCCGAAAGCCCTAAGCCACGTCAAACTTGCAATTGATAAATTAGAGGCGTCTAGTTTAGATCGTTGCTGGGCTAGTGTATTGATATGGTATTGTTGTAAGTAGATGTATGATAGATACTCTTACAACACACTCAACGTGTAAGCTCCATAGACCTTGGCCTTACACACAAAGGAATGATAGAGATCATACCACGATGCAAGTGATAGAGATCAAATGCATGGACCATATCATCTCACTTTACACATTAGATGTTAGCATCTTATACTGCTAGTTTGGCGCTTTTGGTAGCATTATAAGATGATCCCTCATTTAGATATCAAGATAAAAATGTGTTCTTCCTTAAGTATGCACCGTTCTGTGGATCGTGTTTCGAGACATCACGTGATGATCAGGTGTACTCGAATCTACGCTTTCATAGGAACGGGTGTAAGACGGTTTTACACACGCGAATACTAAGGTTCTTACTTGGCGAGCCTAGCATGTACAGACATGGCCTCGGAACACGGACCGAAAGTTTAAGCATGAGTCATATAGTTGATATGATGCTCATATAGATGCTCGCCTTTGAAGCTACATCAACTCACGTGATGATCGGACTTGGTGTAGTGGATTTGGTTCATGTAATCACCAAAAGGACACGAGGGATGTCGTTTTTGAGTGGGAGTTCATTAGTAATTTGGATTAGTTGAACTAAATCTATCATAAACTTAGTCTAAACAAACTTTACAAATTCTGTTGTAGGTGGCACCACCTGCTTTTAATTTCAATGTGTTCATGGAGAAAGAGAAACTTGCTGCGAATGGTAGCAACTTCACCAACTGGGCTATGAATTTGAGGATTCTCCTCACTGCTGCACAAAACCAATATGTGCTAGATGCGCCGCTAGGCCCCCCACCAGCTCCTGATGCCCCTGGCGAGGAAAAGAATGTCTATGTGACTCGTCAGGAGGACCACAACTTAGTTCATTGCGGCATACTGTATGGGCTAGAGCCAGAACTTCGAAAGCGTTTCGAAAATGGCAATGCCTTTGATACCATGGGAGAATTGAAAATGATTTTCGATACTCATGCTGTCGTAGAGAGTTATAATGCTACAGAAAAGTTCTTTAGCTGCATGATGGAGGAAAACAACTTCGTTAGTGAGCACGTACTCAAAATGTCTGAGTACGCCGATAAGCTTGTGTCCTTGGGAATAACGATTCCCATTGACTTAGGCATACATCTTGTTCTCCAATCTCTACCACCTAGCTACAAGAGCTTCGTGATGAACTATAATATGCAGGGCATGAAGAAGTCTCTTCCCGAGCTTCTGTCAATGCTTAAGACTACAGAAGTGGAGATTAGGAAAGAACATCAAGTGTTGATGATCAATAGGACCACCGGTTTCAAGAAAGACAAGAAAGACAAGCATAAGGGAAAGAAGGGTGGCAAGTCTGTTGCCACGCCTGAAAAGAAACCCCGAGCTGGCCCTAAGTCTGCCACCGAGTGCTACTATTGTAAGGGGACTGGCCATTGGAAGCGCAACTGCCCCAAGTATTTGGCGGACAAGAAGTTTGGCAAGGCAAACAAAGGTATATGTGATATACATGTTATTGATGTGTACTTGACTAGTACTCGCAGTAGCACCTGGGTATTTGATACGGGATCGGTTGCTAATATATGTAACTCGGTTCAGGGGCTATGGAACAAGCGACAACTAGCAAGGGATGATGTCAGAATGCAAGTCGGCAATGGATCAAAAGTTGATATGATCGCCGTCGAGACGGTACCTCTCCATTTGCCATCGGGATTAGTTATAAACCTAAATAATTGTTATTTACTGCCTGCACTGAGCATGAACATTGTATCCGGATCGTGTTTGATGCAAATTGGTCATTCCTTTAAATCTGAAAACAATGGTTCTTCGATTTATAAGAATGATATCTTTTATGGTCATGCACCTATGTTGGATGGTTTATTTCTGTTGGATCTCGATAGTAATATTACGCACATTCATAATGTTAATGCTAAAAGTATTAAACTTGATGATGATATGTCTACATATATGTGGCACTGCCGTCTAGGTCATATTGGCGTTAAACGCATGAAGAAACTCCATTCTGATGGACTTTTGGAATCACTTGATTTTGAATCATTTGATACATGTGAGCCATGCCTTATGGGCAAGATGACTAGAACGCCGTTTTCCGGTTCAATGGAACAAGCGACAAATCTATTGGAAATCATACATACTGATGTGTGTGGACCAATGAGTGTGTCGGCGCGAGGTGGATATCGTTATTTAGTTACTTTCACGGATGATTTGAGTAGATATGGGTATATCTATTTGATGAAACACAAGTCTGAAACTTTTGAAAAAGTTCAAGGAATTTCAGAATGAAGTGGAAAATCATCGTAATAGAAAGATCAAATTTCTACGGTCTGACCGTGGAGGAGAGTGTCTAAGTTGCGAGTTTAGCACACACATGAAAGAATGTGGAATAGTTTCACAACTCACGCCTGCCGGAACACCACAACGTAATGGTGTGTCGGAACGTTGTAATCATACCTTATTGGATATGGTTCGATCTATGATGTCTCTGACTGACTTACCTCTGTCATTTTGGGGTTATGCACTGGAAACAGCTGCATTCACTTTAAATCGGGCACCATCTAAATCCGTTGAAACGACACCGTATGAATTATGGTTTGGAAACAAACCTAAGCTGTCATTTCTTAAAGTTTGGGGATGCGATGTTTATGTGAAGAAACTTCAACCGGATAAACTCGAACCCAAAGCGGAAAAATGCGTCTTCATAGGATAACCTAAGGAAACAATTGGGTATACCTTCTATCACAGATCTGAGGGCAAGGTTTTTGTTGCCAAGAATGGATCCTTTCTTGAGAAGGAGTTTCTCGCGAAAGGTGCGAGTAGTCGGAAGGTAGAACTTGAAGAGGTTATTGAACCTTCTCTTCATGGAATGGCGAGTGGCGCAGCACCGGAAGTTGTTTCGGAGTTGACTTCACCTGATGAAGAGAGCGCTAATGATAATGATCATGAACTCCGAAAGAGGACACTACCGAACCTCGCGGGTCAAGCAGGACACGTGCAGCTCCTGAACTGTACGGCAATCCTGTTGTGAATTTCATGGTTGATGAAATGGATGACCCTACGACGTATGAAGAAGCGATGATGAGCCCGGATTCCAACAAATGGCTAGAAGCCATGAAATCCGAGATGGAATCCATGTACGAGAACCAAGTTTGGAACTTGGTGGACTTACCTCACGACCGAAAGGCCATTGAGAATAAATGGATTTTCAAAAGAAAAACTGATGCTGATGGTAATGTGACCATCTATAAGGCTCGACTTGTCGCAAAGGGGTTTCGACAAATTCAAGGAGTTGACTACGATGAGACATTCTCTCCCCTAGCGATGCTTAAATTGGTTAGGATTATGTTAGCAATTGCTGCATATTTCGATTATGAAATATGGCAGATGGATGTCAAAACTGCGTTCCTCAATGGTAATATTGAAGAAGAGTTGTATATGATACAACCTAAGGGTTTTGTCAATCCTAAGGATGCTAATAAGGTATGCAAACTTCAGTGTTCCATCTATGGACTGAAGCAAGCATCCCACAGTTGGAATCTCCGCTTTGATGAGGTGATCAAAGAGTTTGGATTTGTCCAAACTTATGGAGAGGCTTGTATTTACAAGAAAGTGAGTGGGAGCAATGTGGCATTTCTGATATTATATGTGAATGACATATTATTGATTGGAAATGATATAGATCTTTTAAACAGTGTTAAAAGTTATCTAAACAGCAAATTTTCGATGAAAGACCTTGGTGAAGCATCATATATATTAGGCATTAAAATCTATAGAGATAGATCGAGGCGCCAAATTGGGTTATCGCAGAGTACATACCTTGATAAGATATTAAAGAAGTTTAATATGGACGAAAGTAAGAAGGGGTTCTTACCTATGTTGCAAGGCAAGACATTGAGTAAGACTCAAAGTTCGGCTACGGCGGAAGAAAGAGAGATGATGGATAAGATCCCCTATGCCTCGGCCATAGGCTCTATTATGTGTGCCATGCTACGTACAAGACCGGATGTGGCACATGCTATTAGTTTGACTAGTAGGTACCAATCTGATCCAGGTTCAGAACACTGGATAGCGATAAAGAACATCCTCAAGTACTTGAGAAGAACTAAGGATATGTTTCTTATATACGGAGGTGAAGAAGAGCTAGTCGCTAAGTGTTATGTCGATGCTAGCTTTGACACCGATCCGGATGACTCTAAGTCTCAATCCGGATACGTATTTCTCTTGAACGGAGCAGTAGTTAGTTGGAGGAGTTCCAAACAACCTGTGGTGGCTGGATCAACAACGGAGGCGGAATATGTTGCTGCTTCAGAAGCGGCGTAGGAGGCGGTTTGGATGAAATAGTTCATTACGGAACTAGGTGTGGTTCCCAGTGCGTTGGACCCAATGGTGATCTATTGTGAAAATAATGGAGCCATAGCCAACGCAAAGGAACCGAGGTCTCACAAGAATTCCAAGCATATTAAGCGCCGGTTTCACTCCATCCGCGAGCATGTCAAGGGTGGAGATATAAAGATTTGTAAAGTACACACGGACCTAAATGTAGCAGATCCGTTGACTAAATTTCTCCCTAGGGCAAAACATGATCAACACCAGAACTCCATGGGTGTTAGATTTATCACTATGTGAACTAGATTATTGTCTCTAGTGCAAGTGGGAGACTGAAGGAAATATGCCCTGAGAGGCAATTATAAAGTTGTTATTATATATTCCTTATATATGATAGATGTTTATTTTACATGCTAGAATTGTATTGATCGGAAACATCAATACATGTGTGTTTAATAAACAAAAAGGGTTCCTAGTTATGCCTCTCTTATAGACTAGCTTGTTGATTAACAAGATGATCAAGGTTTCCTGATCATGGACATTGGATGTTGTTAATAACAAGGTCACACCATTGGTGGAATGATGTGATGAACATTCATCCGAACTATAGCATTACGATCAAGTCATTATGTTTATATTGCTATAACATCATACGAAGTAATCTTTATCCTTAGATCATGAGATCATGTTAATTGCTAACACCGGAAGAGTATCTTGATAACATCAAACGTCACACCGTAACAGGGTGACTATAAATATGGGTTCAGTACTACGAAGGTGTTATGTTCAGGATCATGGATCAAGAGTGGAATTTGTCAATCCATATGACGGATGATATCACATTAAGATAGCTTGCAAGCAAGTGTGTGATCACTAGAATGTTATATCACGGGAACGAGAAGAGAGTGCATGTCGGTAACGAGATCAAACTAGGTATGGAGATACCGATGATCAAATCTCGGACATGTAATATATCGAGAGACAAAGGGATTTAGTTACAAGCGTTAAAGGTTCTCACGATCATAGAAGTCATCGTTGAATGTGTAGGAGTCAGTACGGATCTCCAGGTCCCGTTGCTGATTATTGATCGGAGAAGGGTCTCAATCATGTCTGCATTATTCGCGAACCGTAGGGTAGCACACTTAAGAGTTACCGGACACCATTTTGGAGCACATATGTTTCAGACGAAAGAATTGCAAAGCGTAGGAATTGTTTCAATAGGAACCGGAAATTGTTTCGGGTGAAATTGCAGAAATTGGTTCTGCATGTGATATTGAAATATTGCAAGGGGCTATATGTGAATGTTTGTTAATTAAAGTAATTAACAAAATTCTGAATAAATTTAATAAAAAGAGTTTTATTAAATGAGAGAGCATTAAATTTGGAGAAATTTAATGCATTTAAAGTGGAGACTTTAAAAGGGAATGTGAAGAGGCATTTTAATGTGGAGGGGTTACCACCACATGAATGGGGGAGGTGAGGGGTCACCCCCCCATGCGCCGGCCATGGATAGAGGGGCACCCCCTCCTCCTATAAAAGGCCACCCATTCCCTCCTTCATCCTCACACCTCCTTGTGAAGGATCTCTCTCCCCCTCTAGAATTATTCCCCATGGTCTCGGATTAGCGAGATACATGTTCCCGATGGCATTTCGTCTGGAAGGAGTTGCTGCTTCCGCTGGATCGTTGGAGCGAGGAGGTGGAGTTTGTCAGGTGGATTGAACGTGTGTGCGAGTGCGGATGCGCTGCTGAGTTGCGGCGCTCGGACTTCATCACGATCTTGAGATCGGCAAGTGTACGACTACATCAACCACGAGTTCCTACTCGTTAACAAAACTCGTTGTCTTCGAGGGTAAGTTCTCGTTGGATGTATGTCCACCCGTTGCTTTATACCTAGTAGATAGATCTTGATGTGTAGTTCACATCGTAGGAAATTTTTTGTTTTCTATGCTACGGACCCAACATAAACAAAGGAGAGGGGAGAGGGGGCTGGCTGGCGTCGGCCAAGGCCCTAGTGGGCCCCACGCGGGGTCCCTTGCCCTAGGCGGCCACCTCTCCTCCTTCCTCCCTTTGGTCTTTCCCTCATGGGCCCTTTTCCCTTAGGGATTTTGCCCCAATAGGTATTTAACCATTTTAATTTCCTTTTTTATTAAGTAATTATAAATAAATGATTAAATCAATATTTAACATTTACTTACATATTATTCAACCCTCGTGGCTATGGAACTCCTTCCATCCCACTCCAGGCATCCTCCAGACTTTCTGAAATTCTTCTGGTTTTCTCTCTTTCTATTCTTCGGTGATTCTGCTGATACCAAAATAATCTATGAGAATCATCAAATCCTTAAGCGTGATACCCCACGGTTCGGTAACACTTCAGACATAGTCAAGACCTCTCTCGTACCAATGATCATCAGCGGGACCTGGATGCCCATGATGACCTCTGTGCATTCCACAAATCTTTTCTCATTGAACCATGAATGTCATGTCATATTCCTTTTATCTCTATGATACTTGCATTGTCCGAGATCTGATCAGTGACATTACCATGTCGTGTTCAATCTTGTTACCGAGAAATGCTACTTAACTCGTTTCGACAAGTGATGTCCTCGTGACCTAGTCACGCGTGACACAACTTTATGGATATAACTTCTTCGAGTGGGACCTTGAGTATCTCTCCATCACGCGGCCTCTACATGCCCTCTGAATATCTGAAGACACTTTTATGATCACCATCTTACCGAGTGACGTTTGATGCAATCAAGGCATTCTCGGGTGATAGTGATTGATATGGTCTCACGGTCTAAGAAACAAGACACTAGGTTTCCTAATCATCGCAACTTGAACTTTGTGACATGATCATGTTACGATGCTTAGTTTGGGTATTCCTCGTCATCTCATTCTCTCAATGAGGTGACTTCATTGTCAACTGGCATAAATGCCACATGATCAGGAAACCTTGATCATCTGTTGACCAATGAACCAGTGACTAGAGTTTCACCAGGAACTACTAGTTTTTTATGTATCACACGTGGATTGACGTTTCCTTTCAATACAGTTATAGCACAATACAAAACTTAATCATAAACTTTGTAAAATATAATAATAATCTATATTATTATTTGTCTTTAGAGCATATTTCCAACACTTATTTCCACGGGTGGAGCAGGCCAATAGATGCCAACATCGACGTCCGCCAGATTTCTCATCTTGTCGCGGCCTAGCCCTAGAAGGCATAGCCTCGCCATCGATTTGGGACCTGGGACAACCACTGCTGATACTCGTCGCGGCTAGGAAAGGACGTTCGCGCTGGCCAGCTCTAGAACTGAGCCTTGTTCTACGTCGCGGACCTCCTATTCATCCAATTGCCCGGCCGAGACAGGTACTGGTTTTCCGGCCTCCTTTCTTGATTTAGGTACTCATTTGATGGTCGTGTTTGTGTCATTGATTTGATCCGCTCAATCATGCAGACCATGGACAGCTCGAACGAGTACTACTACTAGAACTTCATCGAGCCATCGTCCGACGACAACGACAATGACATTGAGTTTTTCATGGCCTCAACTGCCCTCCTCCATGATTTCGATGAGGCCATGCTCCCCGAGTACCGTGGCTCGGTGCCTGGGCACACCGGGGCACTAGACCGCAATCGAGTGGCCGGGCACGAGCAACTGAACCGAGACTATTTCCATCGGACGAAACTGTTGTACGGGCCTGCTCTTTTCTGACGACGTTTTCGGATGTCACGAAAGATATTCATGTGCCTTCTTTTTGGCATCAGGGACTATGATAACTACTTCTCCTTGAAGAAAGATGTCGCCGGTAAGCTTGGGTTCACTTCTTATCAAAAATGCACCGCGGAATTTCGGATGCTTGTCGTATGGGTAACTGATGATAATGTGAACTATTTCTTGAAAATTATCATGCCTAAATAATTATACTTAATTTTCATTGGAATACCACGTACATATGTGATAATTTGTGTGCTGCGGGCGACTGAGATGGCCACAGGCACGAGGCCAGACCGATGTGAGGAACCGTTGGGAACAACCAAACGGCCAGCGTGGATAGGACATCTGCTTGGGACTCAAGCTCTAACTAGTTTGGCTGGTCTGTGCGTCGAAGGAATGACCAAATGTATGACTCTATTGAACTAGAGGAAAATGCCATATCGTTGTTTAGTGGTCTTCTAAAATTTTGGATTCTGTAACGATAGAAAACAAATTCAAAAATTCTGGCCACCCTGCCCACACGATAGTACGCCCATGGTTGCAACTTATGTTTGTGTGAAGCTTACCATAATACTTATTTTCAAGTAAAAATTTGTTGGCTCAAGATCCATCCGTACCTCTCACTTTGTAAGATATTTGGATCTGAAATTTAGGAATATATAATGCATTGAAATTATGAGATTGAGTATTTGATATTATGTCAAAGGTGCTGTGACACACCCGAGATCATGGCTAGAGAAATCCCAGATCTCCATATTGAATAAGTCCAACCTCGACCTCGGAAGCTTAGAGTGAAATAATCGGTAGTATTACAGTCCCAACAACTCAAAATAGATACAAGCTCATAACTGAGCGAAGAAGCCAATTATTACAAGAACAGGTCACTGACCATATTTATCAAACAACGGAAGGTAAATTGTGCTATTAGGTATAACAAACTTAACAAATAACCTAAGAGGCCTGAACCATAATGATGATGTCCCACTCCGTAGATCCCTGGCTGTCGTTTGGGAACTCCAAACTACTCGTCGATGTCGATGTCGTATCAAACTCATCTTTTATGGTAAAACTTAATCTACTACAAAAGTATCAACAAAGCAAGGTTGATTACAGGATGCACTCCGCAAGACTTATGGTTGGTGGGATTACTTTGCATAAAGCTATCTTTATTTGTAAACGAGAAAGGAGTAGAAGCTCAACTAAACAGATCATTTCAAAAGGGGATAAGAGAGAGATATTTATATAGCTTTGATCATCTTTTGATATCCACCAAATCTTTATCAGATGATCCTATCAATTAGAATCACCCCCTCGAATCCTGAGGAAGCATCCTTAACACACTTTATTTGCCAAGTTTTACAATTAGGTTAATCTTCTCTATGATCATCACGTCTATTCTCAAGTCGCATAATTGCGTACACGACTTTTTGAAAATATTAAAACTCTATAAAGGTGTACAACTTTACTCACACGTACCAACCGACTCTTAATGTCAGATCGTTAGCCCTCTTCCTTAGAAGGCCAGAAGGGGGTGGTTGACCACGACATTTACCTTGTTGTCCAAGACCATGAGTCATGCCCTAAAAAGATGTTGTCATAATCGGTCAAGTACCAAAATCGGTCCCTGCAATTGTGTGCAGGGACCCAAGATTACGAAGGACGTGCCTTCCTTGTTCCCGGCCATGCCCTACCTATTATGAATGTACATCCTTCACTGCCTTCATGAGAACACCCAAAGTCCATATGCCAAACGAAACGCCCAAACTATATGACTCATGAAAGCTACTAGCCAAGTAAGTTGGTCTAGGGGGTTTCCTAGCCTCCGTGTGGCTGTGCGCTTGTCTTGTTTCAAGAGGCAAGAACTCAGGTTCTAGTGGTGACAAGCATGGGACTGCAAAAACCACAACCCACCACGACCTACCATACAAGGCTTGACATGTTCAACTTACTTCTCTGACCATACCACGTCATCTTGTCATACTAGGTTCATTCGCAGCTCTAATTCATCAACCAGATGGACCAATAGTAACAGCTAATCATGGCTAAGCACAACAGATATAATAGCTCTCGCAACGCTTCATAAGCTAAACCCTAGTTATTTTAGGAGTAGTGGATCAGGAATATAGGCTACAAAGGAACATGCATCAGATAGGATAACTCTATCCATCGATAAAAGGCTTTGTAATTGTATGCAGTATGGCAAGAATTGAAATACTTTGAAATTGTGGGATTATATCATGGTGGGGCTATACTTGCCTTGTTTGTTGATAACCAGATATAAATCTTCAGGTACATCATCTTGGCATCGTTCATCGATAATAAGAATATAGCTCTCTAGGATTCATCTGCTTGACATTGTTCATTGATGATCACGTACTTCTCCTTGATTGTGTTGATCTCGATCTCGGACTCGTTACTCACATTCAACTCCGAGGACTACCAGAAAGAAGCAGAAACACCGGAAACAACATTCAACACATGACATCGATGCAATATGCACAAATGGACGACATGACATGTTTAAAGGTGTTGAATTAAACCTAAAGACATGGCCAACATTTTAAATGGGATTGGAATGCTCTAGTTATAGCATTTCCCAAACCCTGCATGCATATGGGAGGGGTAATTTAGTGTTCTACATTTGACATCATGTTAATTGTTGCAATGATGCATGATTTTGATGCTAAGGTATATAGCTCGTTTTTCTGAATATTTTGATATATTATTTATATTTTCCTAACTTAAAATGAATTAGTTATGATTTTTCCTAATTTTAAATTATTTTTGGAATTTATAAAAGATTTACACATTGGCACACATTAATAATATTTAATCAGAAATTATTTTCTAAAAATGGTTAACATTTCACAAGGGAACCCACCTGTCATATTATAAATAATTACAGAAAACATTAACAGAAATAGATAAATAGGATTATGATGTCATTGTGACATCATGTTTGCGTCATCAATGAGGATCCCGCCAAGTTGAGCACGGGTTCGATGCAGGGGCACGTGGGAGTGAGGGCGTTCGATGTGGGGCATTGTGCTAGACCATATGGAGGCGGTGACGGCAGCTAATTGACACCGGAGCGACGCTGACGATGGCTTCTACGATAGACGGTGGCGCATGACGCAACCACGATAGAGGGTGGGAGGAATAGGAATGAGGGGTCTTGGAGGACCAGGGGCTCACCGTGGAGGCACTGGGGCGGTCGGATGACATTGGCGATGTCAGAGGTGAGCGAATCGAGCGTGACTTCGTTAACCAGAGTTTAGGAACGAGGGCTCAATTCGGGCGATTGAATGCATCCCAGGAAACATGCGCTGGCAGGGAGGTTGAAGGAGAGGTGGAGGATATGAGGGCGTCATCGACGGGGCTCGAAGGGGCTCAAAACGACGTCGACTGGCGGTTACTAGCAAGCTAGGGTCCGATCGCTCGCGGGAGAAAGAAGAAGAGAGCCAGGGAGACTAAGAGGAGAGGATGAGGGAGGAGAGGCGTGATCAGGGTATCCTATGCTGGTCGTTGGGTCCAGGGGTGGTGGTGGCGACGTGGCCGTCAACACACCGAACGACGACACGTGTAACACCCTCGAATCGATCTTATGCAGATTTTAGCGATTCCCACCAACCCATATAGAAACGATTCAAAGATGCCCACCAGGCACTGCGTGCAAGTGGAAAATGAAGTAATACCATTACATAATAGTTCACGATGAAACCCACAAAACATATATATACAACAATTACTCAACGAGTCAAGAATACATATATACAATACAAAGATCCAAATCACCTTGAAATCAATACAACATCTGAGTACGGATAAGATCCAAATTGGGCTAAGAGCTCTGAAGAATAACCAATGGAGTCTATAACCCTACCCAAGCCAAGCTGGAAGGGTAATCCTGCTAACGACGTCGAACTTATACCTATTAAACAAAAGAGGTGCCAACAAAGGGCAAAGGAAAAAGGGAGTGGTCAATACTGAGGCCAGCACACGACGAGTCTAGAATTCGGTGGCTCTCGCCTACATAGGTATGGTGGACTCTGCAGCGAAGCATGCACTAAACAACCTATAGAGACTCGATACAACTGTCGGCTATCAGAGAGGGATAAGAAAGACCTATTCAGGAACCAACTTGATACTAACACCAATCATACCCATCATGGTATTTCCCCCTCGAGACCAAACAAGGAAGTCAAACCGAGGAACTCACACAGTTGGAAGTTTTATTCATTCCATTACAGTTGCAGGACTTACTAGTCAGGTATAGATAGCATGAGTCATCCTAAAATCTTAAGCAGTGGGCAGTTTTAGTTAACCATTCCATTGTAGTTGCAATACTTACTAGTTAGATACAAATAGCATGAGACCTCCCAAATCCAGCAGTTGTTGGCACTTTTATTTACTCATTTCGTTGCAGTGAAACTGATTACTAGACATGTCAAAGTCAAATTTATAGCACTACTTTAGTTATAGTTGTCTATGATCGAGATACTATGCTCCAAGTCGTCCATAACCGCGGACACGACTTTCAGAAAGATTTACACTGCAAGGGGGAACAAATAGCAACACATGCACGATCAACCTCGGAAAAACCAAATGAAAACCCAACGAGGCATCACGACAAAGCATTCACAAGATTCATAATTGATTTTAGGGGCCACCCCATTAATCTACCCGCAATGAAGTTGGCGGGCTCCGAGATGGACCTAAGGTTTGCACCAATGGCTGTAAACGACTAGGAACCCGAAAGTGTGACTGGTTTTGTCGATATCACGAAAACAGTCTGCAATCCCTAAGAAGTATAGGTGCTCCACGCACAATTGTAAATAAATCAGTAAAGCATGGCATTAGTAAAATATAGTAATAAAGTCTCGAACTAGTTTGTGGCCCTAAGAAATTAATTATGACTCAAGCTAGGACTAAGGGGATTCATGATCCCACATGCGGATAGTGCGATAGTCAAGGAATAGGTATGAAGTACTCGGAGTCCTACGGGACACAAGTGAGCGTGGAAGAACCAAATAACAGCTATTGCCCACTAGTGCCTCTCCATTAGTTATATCTATTCTCAGCATTTTAATTATCAAGTTGTAATTGAAGTCATGATCATCTCCAACATTAAGCATGTGTCAACCTTCCAATAACGATGGAACGACAACGACACAAATCAGCACCTGAGCAAGCAACTACGACTCACAATGCCGACTGTCTATCAAACAACAGGTAATAGGATGTGTCCAAGGCAATATAGAGGCTGCAAGGAATTTAAATGGTGCACGGAAACTAAAGCATTGCAACACGGATCGCAATAGATCAACAGGAGGAAGTAAATACTATAAATGCAAAATAGGTAGAAAGGGGGAGATTGCTCGCATGGGAAACACTATCGAAGATACATCCGAAGATCAGGTCGAAGCTCGCATCAACTCAACGGCCTAATCCGTGAAGAAGCAAAGCACAAAAAGAAACACCGGATGAACTATTTAATACTATGTCAAGAGATCGAACATGATGCATATATGATGTATGACATGGCACAGATACGATGCGACTAGGCAATATTAAGCGAACCGGGGTCCCGATAATTAATTAGAAGGTTCAAGTTATTTAAATTCCCCGTAATTTAAATGTTGGCTTAACAAGGCAAAACATGGCATCGGTTCACTACACAAGTTTAAATGGAGCCAATATAAGACTAGAAAAGCCTGCATATAGTCTCCATATTTAATTATTAGGTAAATCGGCATAATGCCCCCAAACCACCAAACATGTATGCAATATGAACAAATTAAATGCAACAAGTATATGTCATATATTATAAAAATATGGGTCTCGAAAAGGGAATCACATATAGGGACTCGGCGATCTTGGCTCCGAGGGGTGCGGGTTCGGTCTTTTGGACTCCGGAATCGGGCCTTGGGGCTTCCTCCATCGGATCCGCGAAGGAGGGCTCGGTGTTCCGTGAAGAAGAACTTCGGGTCATTGCCTCCGGTAGAAGAACCTTGGAGTCCATGTTGAAGTAATTGGAATCCATGTTGATGGTCTTGTTGATGGCTCGTCGGGTGCCGCCGATTCAGACCGGTCTTCGCGTGGTACCATGTTCCTTCTTCAGCGGTATCGGAGCAACGAGAAGATCTTGTCAGGGACATCTTGGACACACGGGATCAAACCTTCGGAACACCAAACGCAGCGATAGCTCACAGCAACAACACACATGGGCATACACAAATGAGTTGAAGCACTCAACGAGCACCAACATGGCACATCGGTCTTCTGTCTTCACATCAGGCGGTAGACAGGGGAAGCAGCGGGACTTGTGGAGCTGAAGGCGTGTGTGTGGCGAGGTCTCGAGCGAGGATATGCGACGGCGCAACACTAGGAGGAGCGGCCGAAGATGCGGGACCAGCGTAGAACTCAGCAGCGAGGGTCGAGGCTTCAAGCGGCAGCTCATGGAGGTGGAGCAGGGAGCCGGGGAGACGAGCTTGAGGCAACGCGGCGTAGCAGCAAATCGGCGAGAGGAGGCTGACGGTGGCGGTCCTGGGCCGTGGTGCCTGAGGGTGCGCGGAGGCCGAGCGACGGCCGGCGCAGAGGGCATCCGTGAGAGGAGGCCGACAGGGCGAGGTCGTCCTGCGGCGGAGCAAGGAGCAGAGGAGGTTGCGCGACCAGAGAGGGGCGGCGATGGAGCTCATGGGAAAGACGAGCGGCACGACAAAGGTTGAGGACGACAGTGGGCAGCGCTCGCGCAGAGGGAGGAGGGCGACACAGTGTTGGGAGCTAGAAGTCGGGCTCGACAGGCGACTATTGTCAAAGGAGGCGAGCAAGCTCGTGGGCCGATGCTGTAGGGCTTGGGGAAGGCCGGCGGTGACCTAGCAAGGTGTGCCAGATAGTGGAGGGCGAGAGGGAGAGGTGGAAGGGGAGCACCTGGGACGGCCCGTGGCAGCGGCGCCGACGCGCGGGGTCGGGGACGGGGAAGGCGTCACGGGGTATGTAAGAGGGAGCAGGAGGCGTGCGTCATGTTGTGAGTGGGGCCGAGGAGGGTCCAGGCTCGTGACGTGGTGGGGCTAGGTGGAGAGGCAGGGCGACGTAGGGTGGGTGTCGTGCGCGCTGCGTTGCGTCGCGTCGCTAGGCAGCGTGCGGTGCACCGCGTCGATGTCGCGAGCGTGGAAAATGAATGGGGGAGAAAGAGAGGCGTGTCGGGGTGGGTCGGGTTGCAGGGTGTGCCGGGTTAGGCTAGGGTCGGTTGGGTGGGCGTTTAGGGTTGGGGTTAGACTATGGTTTGTTTGACCGCTGGGTAGTAGTACGGCTGGCTGGGCCTTCAGCCTGGCCGGCTGACTCCCCCTAATAAAGTGTTTTATTTTATTTTTATTTTATAAAACCTTTCGCAAACAGTTTTTAGACAAAACAAAATATCCGGAAGAGGCTAAGGTTTTAATTTGAACTAGAGAAGGGGACTAATAATTAGAAAATAAACTAGGCTTTTAGAAAAACAATTTTAGGCAAACATATGCATGATGATGACGATGCTCAAATGCAATGTGGCATGATGACATGAGCATGCAGTCATGATGATGCAATGCATAAATTAGTAAACAACAGACGATTTTCTAGTAGTGGTTTTAGCGGGGTGCTACAATTCGACACCACTAACAAGGGATCTCACCCTCGAGATCAGCCTCATGGTATGGGAAAGAAGGCCGATGGTCTGAATCTTCTCGCTTCGTGTAGACCCTTACGACAACACTAACAAAGATTCTCCCCCCTTCTTGAAATTGGTGATGCCACCAACAAGAGGTTGTTGCTCACTTTCATTGAGAGAACACTCGAGACAAATAAAGACAAAGGTAAAGGTCTCAAAAGATATGGCCATCTTTAACTTCCGTGGAAGGAGTAAAGTTGCATTGATCCACCAATTCAATGTACAAGAGAGAATGATAAGAGTAGTGGTATGGTAGCTGCTCCATCCCGCACTCAAAGCATTACTCTGTATATGAACAAAAGAACCGTGCAACCAAATCTCAGAATTCATACTGAAAATCTTTACAAGCGATGCCCGGAGAACAAAGGAGTGATGTAGGATCTTCATAAATGATGTCTTCGTGTTGGAAAACGCCGGAAGATACAAAGCAAATCGTATGAAAAGACACAATGATTAGGTTCCACAATGGTTCCATTAGCATGAACAACACATGCTCAAGGTATACTCCAACTTCACCAATGCTCATCCTTCTCATAATTTTTTCCAACGATACGGATATCCGTCAAGGTGCAGACACAGATAAAGAGTACAAGGACCAAAAGATTGGATGAAGGGTACAACAAACGAGATGCAGTTTAGATGATTGTAGCTCCACCGTTATAAAAGGGAGAAGGAGAAACCCTGAAGGTACCACGGAAACCCAACCACGAGAAATCCTGGACTCAAAGAAAAGATAAGAGTAGGTTCAAAACACATAGAGATAAGAGGAGAATAGCATAGGGATAAGGAGTAAAACAGACCTACTTAGGTCTATCCAACTGATTTTGCAAAATAGTTTTGACACTCTACATCGGCCTTTAGCTAGGTTATCCTATAGGCTGGACTAGTGGGTATCACAACTTCTGAGCTTTGATACCACTTTGTAACACCCTCGAATCGGCCCTATGCAGATTTTAGTGATTCCCGCCAACCCGCATAGAAACGATTCAAAGATGTCCACCAGGCACTTGCGTGCAAGTGGAAAACAAAGTAATACCATTACATAATAGTTCACGATGGAACCCACAAAACATATATATACAACAATGACTCAACGAGTCAAGAATATAGATATACCATATAAAGATCCAAATCACCTTGAAATCAATACAACATCCGAGTACGAATAAGATGCAAATTGGGCTAAGAGCCCTAAAGAATAACCAATGGTGTCCATAACCCTGCCCAGGCCAAGCCGGAAGGGTAACCCTGCTAACGACGTCGAACTTATACCTGTTAAACAAAAGGGGTGCCGACAAAGGGCAAGAGAAAAAGGGAGCGGTCAGTACTGAGGCTAGTACACGGCGAGTCTAGAATTCGGCGGCTCTCGCCTACATAGGTATGGTGGACTTAAGCTACAGCGAAGCATGCACTAAACAACCTATAGAGACTCGATCGACTGTCGGCTATCAGAGAGGGATAAGAAAGACCTATTCGGGAACCAACTTGATACTAACACCAATCATACCCATCCTGGTATTTCCCCCTCGAGACCAAATGAGGAAGTCAAACCAAGGAACTCACATAATTGGTAGTTTTATTCATTCCATTATAGTTCCAACACTTACTAGTCAGGTATAGATAGCATGAGTCATCCTAATATCTTAAGCAGTGGGCAGTTTTAGTTAACTGTTCTATTGTAGATGCAATACTTACTAGTTAGATACAAATAGCATGAGACCTCACAAATCCAGCAGTTGTTGGCACTTTTATTTACTCATTCCGTTGTAGTGAAACTGATTACTAGACATGTCAAAGTCAAATTTATAGTACTACTTTAGTTATAGTTGTCTATGATCGATATACTATGCTCCAAGTCATCCATAACCGCGGACACGGCTTTCAGAAAGATTTACCCTGCAGGGGGCACAAATAGCAACACATGCATGATCAACCTCGGAAAATCCAAATGAAAACCCAATGAGTCATCACGACAAATTATTCGGAAGATTCATAATTGATTTTAGGTGGCAACCCCATTAAGCTACCCGCAATAAAGTTGGCTGTCTCCGAGACGAACCCAAGGTTTGCGCCAATGGTTGTAAACGACTAGGAACCCGAAAGTATGACTGGTCTTGATACCGTGAAAACACTCCGCAATTCCTAAACAGTATAGGTGCTCCACGCATAATCGTAAATAAAGCAGTAAAGCATGCAATAAGTACAAGGTAGTAATAAATCCCCAAACTGGTTTGTGGCCCCAAGAAATTAATTATGACTCAAGCTAGGACTAAGGGGATTCGTAGTCCCACATGCGGATAGTGCGATAGTCAAGGAACGGGTATCAAGTACTCGGGGTCCTAAGGACACAAGTGAGAGTGGAAGAACCAAATAACAACTATTGTCCACCGGTGCCTCTACATTAGTTATATCTATTCTCAGTATTTTAATTATCAAGTTGTAATTGAAGTCATGATTGATGGCGCGTGGTTAATGTGGGAGCTTCTTCTTCGTTCCCCGGCAACGGCGCTAGAAAAATGCTTGATGACTCAGTGTTGGCGCCAGGAAAATGCTGGTGCGATGTTGATGTAGAGCTTGTTGGGAACCCCAAGAGGAAGGTCTGATGAGCACAGCAGCAAGTTTCCCTCAGTTATGAAACCAAGGTTTAATCGAACCAGTAGGAGCAAGGAAACACCCCAAAGGTGTTGCTAGCTGAGCCTTGGCAGGGCGCACTACCGGTGCTAGCAGCAACGTGGAGACCTGCACAACACAACCACAGAACTTTGTCCCCAACTTGCAATGAGGTTGTCAATCTCACCGTGTTTTGCGAAAAACAAAGGATTAAACGTATCGAATGGAAAGAAGTAATAGTTTGCAGAAAGTAAACACGAAGTAGTTAACAGTTTGTAGATTGTATGTAAAAGACAAGGACCGGGATCCATAGTTCACTAGAGGTGGCTCTCCTTAAGATAGATAACATGCTGGGTGAACAAATTACAGCGGGGCAATTGACAAACATCGAGAAAGCAATACATGCACATACTAATCATCTTGACTCCTTTGAGACTTGATTGGGCATTACAACATTATACATAGACCGCCATCCAACTACATCTATGACTAATAATCCACCTTTAGGTTATCATCCGAACCCCCTCCAGTATTAAGTTGCAAGCAACAGATTATTGCTTTACGAACTGCGTGTAAAGTAAATAATACGATTGTTCTATGAACAAAGGATTGTTGTTTTCTCCCTAGTAGCAATAACACATCTAGTACCTTAGAGATTTTTGTCACTTCCCCAGATTACCAGAGGCATGAACCCACTATCGAGCATAAATACTAACTCTTGGAGTTGCTAGCATCTACTTGGCCAAGATAGCTACTAACAACGGAAAGCATGCAAGATCACAAATAACAAAGACATGATAGAATCAATAATCAATCTGAAATCGCATCTCAATATCCATCGGATCCCCGCAAACACAACATGCAGAATTACAAATAGATGATCTTGATCATGAACGGAGCTCACAAGATCTAGACATGAAAGCACAAAGGAGGAGAACCAGCCATAGCTACTACATGGATCCATAGTCCAAGGATGAACTACTCACGCATCACACCGGAGGTTTGCATGGTGATGAAGAAGGCCTCCAGGGTGAATTCCCCTCTCCGGTAGGGTGCCAGGAAGAGCTTTAGATCCCTCCCGATCTAGGGATGGAGATGACGGCGGCTATAGACTCTTTCATGGATTTTTGATTGGGCACTTAGGGTTTTCGTACTGAGGGCATCTTATAGGCGGAAGGGGAGGCCGAGGGGGTGTCGGAAGCGGCCACACCACCCCCTGGCGCGGGCCAGGCTGGGCCGCGCGGCCAGGTGTTGTGGTGGCCCCCTGGCCCCTCTCCGTCTCGTACTCTGGCATCTGATGACTTCCGGAAAAATAGGCACTTTGGCTTTTGTCCCGTCCAATTCCGTGAATATTCATTTTCTGACTTTCATGGAACCAAAAACAGCAGAAAAGAGGCAGCTGGCACTGTGTCTCTTGTTAATAGGTTAGTCCAAGAAATCATATGAAAAGTACTCCAAAGTGTGGACAAAACACAAGAAAGTGGATAAAACCAAGCATGGAACATCAAAAATTATAGATACATTTGCAATGTATCAACATCCCCAAGCTTAACTCCTGCTCGTCCTCGAGTAGGTGAGTGATAAAAAGAAAGAATAATTTTTGAGGTGACATGCACCATCAAAGACTTGATCAAAGTATTTGTAAAACATTCGAAACTGGGATCATAATACTTCAATCTTAACATGAAAGACAAAGTTCTAGCAATAAGACGAAGAAACTATGATGCAACATGAAAAGGCACAAACAAAAGATTCATGAATAACAATGCTTTGCAAAACGTTTGTTTGTTTCACATAAAGAAAACATAGCATAATAGTATTCAGCTTGTCCCTCAATAGAGCAGCAAATATAAATGCATAGGACACCTTCAAAGTTCATAAGAGTGACTAGATACAAATAGTTTAATACAAGCAATATCAAGTTATGCATCAATCAACTAGTCTTGGGACAATGCACATAGAACTAAGAATGGCCACCATGCTCTCAAAGTATGTGCATACAGGTAGAAGGTGGAGACTCAATATAATGGTGGAAGAAAAGCCTTTATAAAAGGAAGTAGGGATTCAAGTCTCATAAAGAGCTTCCAAAAATTATGGTACTTAATAGCTTTCAGCTCTCATTGCCCCTATCATAAGCATCTTGAAGTGATTAAGGTTAAAGTGAACAAACTATGGTGTACATGCTTGACGAAGTATAAGTTAGAAATCTCATGTCCCTTGTATACGCGGGTTGCTCCTCATGCTACTCAAGTTTAGTCACCGGTAAGTTCTTGTCATCGTAAGTACATGTGTATCATAGAGAACCGCCAACGGGGTACCCCTTGCTCGATGATCCAAAAGAATCCCCATATCAAAATGACAAGGCAAGAAGACAACGAGCATCTCAGCAATCTTCTTATTTACCATGGGAATATGGTGCTTTTTTCTCTCTTTCCTCTTTTCATAATCTCTTTTTTTTCTCTTTTCTCTTTTTTTCTCAATATAGGACTCTTTTTTTTATAAGAAGAATGCTTTATAGACAGCTCATTATGGTTACGCTACAGGTTTCCACCATGTCAGCATGGATTAGACCAGCGGCCCAGACGTTTCTCTAACACATATACATAACTCTATGGACTTACAAGCTCCCCTTTCATTTCACACCGACAACATCCATATACAAAAGAGCATGATATCAACTAGGTACAAGTACCAAGTGCAATGTTGAAAGCGTTCCCCATGGAAGCATGGTTCTGCTAATCCCCAACAAATAAGTGCAAGCATATACAACATAGACGACACAATGGTTCAAGTTTATTAAGGGCAAGAAAAGTAAAGTGTGCCATCAAGTTCGTGAGAGCTTTAATCACTAGTTTTCTCATAACAAGTTTAATTTGGAAGGTAAACAAAAGCATGAATATACTTGGAATAGCATAAGCTAGTAGGTAGGTATGGTGGACTCTTTGGAATAACTTGGTTTAGGGAGTTGGATGCATGAGTGGAACTTATTCTTGGTTGTGGAGGCTAGCAAAAGACTGGGAGCGACAAACTAAGAGAGCAATAATGGCCATAATCATGCAGAGCGACAAAACATCATTGATCAAAGCATAAAGTGATACTACAAGTTGAAAACTAAAGGATCATAAAGGCTATGGTGACTTGAGATAGTCATAACATGGTGTGAGCATGCGCTAAGTCAACCCAAATAAAGCATCAAAGGAGAATACCACTATACTATGCTTTAATATGCTAAAACAACGCATGATTCATCCAAGGAACATTAAGCAATCTCAATTGTTTATAACAAGTCATGCTACAGCAAAGAATACTAAGCATAAAGCCAAAACAATATCAAGCATGGGATGACAAAGCATAGGTCACACTCAAAAACAAGCTCTTTTTACCACATAAGAATGAACTTTCCTACCCTTTTCCAAACCAAACCAAACTATTTGAAAACCAATGTATGAAAGAGAGGTCCAACCAATTTATTCAGCAAACTAAGAAAACCAAAGCAAATGAAAACCAAAACAAAAACGAAAAAGAAGACGCTCCAAGAACAACACAACTGTGCATGAAACAATAAAAATGAAGCGTTTGGAAGAAACCTGAAATTTTTATTGATGAAGAAGGGGATGCCTTGGGCATCCCCAAGCTTGAGTTTTAGTCCATCCTTCTTATCATTACTCATTCCTTCCATACACCTGAAATTTTTCCTTGATACAAAACTTCACACAATCTTTATTAGCAACATTAGTGCACTCAAGACAAATAAGTCTTAAGGTTCAGTTCTAACACCAAATAAACTTCCATTAGAACACTAGATACTGTAGCACTTCCCTCAAAAAGCTCAATTCCCCAAAAGAACTAAAAAAGGAACCAACAAGAAGCAAATGTAGAAAATGGCAGAAATCTGTTAAAACAGACCAGCAGGTAAAGACGAATTTTTTAGAAGATCTTCTGTTGCTCAAATCAAAAAGTGTTGAACTAACGAAAGTTAGATAACAACCTGTGGCAGAAGCACAAAAATTCACGCCTCAAAAATACGTTCAGATATTTTACATGAATTTTTACGTTGAAGCACATAAATCTGTTTCGGGACAGCAACTTTCCTAATCATTACTTCTATCTCATTAGAGGTTACTCTTGGCACAAAAAGCAAATAAAAAGGATAAGGAGAGGTTATTACAGAGGTAATAACTTCCAAGACTCATCTAAAACTTTTGGGTTATCTCCTAATAAGTACTTTTCTTTAACGCCTTTAAGTTAGGCATAAGAAGCAAGAAAAAGGATCAAGTGTTCTCAAATGAAGAAGCATTAAGACCAAATTTTGTTTTCATAGGAGAAGCAAAAGAAATCTTCTCTATTCTTAGGGAAGTGTTCTATACCTTTCTTGAGTGGGAGTTGATATTTAATGGTGCCTTCTTTCATATCAATAATGGCACCAACAGTTCTAAGAAAAGGTCTTCCCAAAGTAATAGGACAAGAAGCATTGTATTTAACATCCAAAACATAGAAATCAACGGGTACATAGGCATTGTTAACCATAATAAGAACATCATTAAGACTCCCCATGAGTTTCTTTTTAGCATTATCATCAAGTGGGGCATTCAAATAACAATCTTCAAGTGGAGGCAAATCAAGCATATCATAAATCCTTCTAGGCATGATAGAAACACTACTATCAAGATCACATAAAGCTTTGAAATCAAAGTCATTCACTTTCATATTAATGATGGGTTCCCAACCATCTTCTTGTTTTATAGGAATAGAAGCTTTATGTTTCATCTTTTCTTCTTTAATCTTTATGAGAGCATCAGTAATGTGTTTTGTAAAGGCCATGTTCATAGCACTAGCATTAGGACTTTTAGCAAGATTTTGTAGGAACTTAATAACTTTAGAGATGTTGCAACCATCAAGATCAAAATCAAATTTATCATCTAAAGCAATAGAACTATTACTAGCCTCAACACTAGTGGTGGTGAAAGTAGAAACACTAATGTTTCTAGCAATTTCATCTTATCTTTCCCACTTAGAATGTAATTCAGCTAATAGTCTAACATTTTCATCAATTCTTACTTGTATGGCATTAGTAGCTGCAAAGGGATTATCATTAGTTTCAGGTTTAGCAGCCATTTTATTAATCAAAGAAGATTGAGCTTTAGACAAAGATGATATATTGCTTTCAGCATTAGAGAGTTTCAATTGTAAACTAGTAATTTCCCTATTTAGACTCTCAAGTTGATGGCTAATGTTCTTCAAGATGGTAGATTGTTCCTCCATAGTTTTAGTAAATAGTTTATTTTGCTCATATTGCATTTGCATGAAGTTTTTAGTGGATCTTTCAACTTCTAAAATTCTTCCTTCACTAGGTAATCCAGGTTTACCATTATAGCCATAAGTATTATTAGGAGGGTAGGGCCTATAATTGTTATTATCATAAGCATTGTTGCCAAAATTGTTATTTCTTATGAAGTTCACATCAACTTGCTCTTCTTGAGCAACCAAAGAAGCCAAAGGAACATTATTTGGAACAATATGGGCTTCCCATTAACAAGCATAGACATAATAATATCAATCTTATCACTCAAGGAGGAAGTTTCCTCAGCAGAATTTACCTTCCTACCTTGTGGAGCTCTCTCGGTATGCCATTCAGAATAATTAACCATCATATTGTCCAGAAGTTTTGTTGCAACACCCAAAGTAATGGTCATAAAGGTACCTCCAGCAGCAGAATCCAATAGGTTCCTTGAAGAATAGTTCAATCCTGCATAAAAAGTTTGGATGATCATCCAAGCAGTCAGTCCATGAGTGGGACATTTCTTAACGAAAGATTTCATTCTTTCCCAAGCTTGAGCAACATGTTCATTATCAAGTTGTTTAAACTTCATTATTTCACTTCTCATAGATATAATCTTAGCAGGAGGATAATATTTTCCATTGAAAGCATCTTTGCACTTAGTCCAAGAATCAATGTTATTCCTAGTTAAGGAATTCAACCATTCTTTAGCTTTTCCTCTCAAAGAGAAAGGAAACAATTTAAGCTTAATAATATCACCATCTACATCCCTATGCTTTTGCATCTCACAAAGTTCAACAAAGTTATTTAGATGGGCAGCAGCATCTTCATTACCAATACCAGAAAATTGTTCTCTCATAACAAGATTGCGTAAAGCAGGTTTTATCTCAAAGAAAGTATCTTTAGGCACAGGTGGAGCAATAGGTGTGCTCATAAAATCATTGTTGTTGGTGCTAGTGAAGTCACACAACTTAGTGTTTTCAAGGGTAGTCATTTTTTTGTGTTTTCAAATAAGAAAGAAAACTAGTAAAACTAATTTTTTTGTGTTTTTGATAAAGAAACAAGCAAACAAAACAAAAAGAAACTAAGCAAAACAAAAATAACAAAGTAAAGAGATTGGTTATGAAGGACTCCCCTTGTGAAGATGTCCTTGACTCCCCGGCAACGGTGCCAGAAATATGTTTTTGATGGCGCGTGGTTGACGTGGGAGCTTCTTCTTCTTTGTTCCCCGGCAACGACGCCAGAAAAATGCTTGATGGCTCAGTGTCGGTGCTAGGAAAATGCTGGTGCGATGTTGATGTAGAGCTCGTTGGGAACCCCAAGAGGAAGGTATGATGAGCACAACAGCAAGTTTCCCTCAGTTATGAAACCAAGGTTTAATCGAACCAGTAGGAGCAAGGAAACACCCCAAAGGTGTTGCTAGCTGAGCCTTGGCAGGGCGCACTACCGGTGCTAGCAGCAACGTGGAGACCTGCACAACACAACCACAGAACTTTGTCCCCAACTTGCGATGAGGTTGTCAATCTCACCGTGTTTTGCAGAAAACAAAGGATTAAACGTATCGAATGGAAAGAAGTAATAGTTTGCAGAAAGTAAACACAAAGCAGTTAACAGTTTCTAGATTGTATGTAAAAGACAAGGACCGGGATCCATAGTTCACTAGAGGTGGCTCTCCTTAAGATAGATAACATGCTGGGTGAACAAATTACAACGGGGCAATTGACAAACATCGAGAAAGCAATACATGCATGTACTAATCATCTTGACTCCTTTGATACTTGATTGGGCATTACAACATTATACATAGACCGCCATCCAACTGCATCTATGACTAATAATCCACCTTCAGGTTATCATCCGAACCCCCTCCAGTATTAAGTTGCAAGCAACAGATTATTGCTTTACGAACTGCGTGTAAAGTAAACAATACAATTGTTCTATGAACAAAGGATTGTTGTTTTCTCCCTAGTAGCAACAGCACATCTAGTACCTTAGAGATTTATGTCACTTCCCTAGATTACCGTAGGCATGAACCCACTATCGAGCATAAATACTAACTCTTGGAGTTGCTAGCATCTACTTGGCCAAGATAGCTACTAACAACAGAAAGCATGCAAGATCACAAATAACAAAGACATGATAGAATCAATAATCAATCTAAAATAGCATCTCAATATCCATTGGATCCCCGCAAACACAACATGCAGAATTACAAATAGATGATCTTGATCATGAACGGAGCTCACAAGATCTAGACATGAAAGCACAAAGGAGGAGAACCAGCCATCTAGCTACTACATGGATCCGTAGTCCAAGGATGAACTACTCACGCATCACACCGGAGGCTTGCATGGTGATGAAGAAGGCCTCTAGGGTGAATTCCCCTCTCCGGCAGGGTGCTGGGAAGAGCTTCAGGTCCCTCCCGATCTAGGGATGGAGATGACGGCGGCTACAGACTCTTTCGTGGATTTTTGATCGGGCACTTAGGGTTTTCGTCCTGAGGGCATCTTATAGGCGGAAGGGGAGGCCGAGGGGGTGCCGGAAGAGGCCACACCACCCCCTGGCGCGGGCCAGGCTGGGCCGCGCGGCCAGGTGGTGTGGTGGCCCCCTGGCCCCTCTCCCTCTCGTACTCTGGCATCTGATGACTTCTGGAAAATAGGCACTTTGGCTTTTGTCCCGTCCAATTCCGAGAATATTCATTTTCTGACTTTCCTGGAACCAAAAACAGCAGAAAACAGGCAGCTGGTACTATGGCTCTTGTTAATAGGTTAGGCCAAGAAATCATATGAAAAGTACTCCAAAGTATGGACAAAACACAAGAAAGTGGATAAAACCAAGCATGGAACAACAAAAATTATAGATACATTTGCAATGTATCAATGATCATCTCCAACATCAAGCATGTGTCAACCTTCCAACAATGATGGAACGACAATGACGTGAAGCAGCACCTGAGCAAGCAACTACGACTCGCAATGCTGACTGTCTATCAAACAACAGGTAATAGGATGTGTCCAAGGCAATATAGAGGCTGTAAGGAATTTAAATGGTGCACGGAAACTAAAGCATTGCAACACGGATCACAATAGATCAACAGGAGGAAGTAAATACTATAAATGCAAAATAGGTAGAAAGGGGGAGATTGCTCGCATGGGAAACACTATCGAAGATACATCCGAAGATCAGGTCGAAGCTCGCATCAACTCAACGGCCTAATCCGTGAAGAAGCAAAGCACTAAAAGAAACACCGGATGAACTATTTAATACTATGTCAGGAGATCGAACATGATGCATATATGATGTATGACATGGCACAGATACGATGCGACTAGGCAATATTAAGCGGAACCGGGGTCCCGATAATTAATTAGAAGGTTCAAGTTATTTAGATTCCCCGCAATTTAAATGTTGGCTTACCAAGGCAAAACATGGCATCGGTTCGCTACACAAGTTTAAATGGAGCCAATATAAGACTAGAAAAGCCTGCATATAGTCTCCATATTTAATTATTAGGTGAATCGGCATAATGCCCCCAAACCACCAAACATGAATGCAACATGAACAAATTAAATGCAACAAGTATATGTCATATATTATAAAAATATGGGTCTCAGAAAGGGAATCACATATAGGGAACTCGGCAATATTGGCTCTGAGGGGTGCGGGTTCGGTCTTCGGACTCCGGAATCGGGCCTTGGGTTTCGGCCATCGGATCTGCGAAGGAGGGCTCGGTGTTCCATGAAGAAGAACTTCGGGTCATCGGCTCCGGTAGAAGAACCTTGGAGTCCATGTCGAAGTAATTGGAATCCATGTCGAAGGTCTTGTTGATGGTTCATCGGGTCCCGCCATGTTTGGTACGGTCTTCGCGTGGTACCATGTTCCTTCTTCAGCAGTATCAGAGCAACGAGAATATCTTGTCGAGGCCGTCTTGGACACACGGGAACAAACCCTCGGAACACCAAATGCATCGATAGCTCATAGCAACAACACACACGGGCATACACAGATGAGCTGAAGCACTCAACGGGCACCAACATGGCACATCGGTCTTATGTTTTCACATCGGGCGGTGGACAGGGGAAGCAACGGGACTCGCGGAGCCAAAGGCACGTGTGCGGCGAGGTCCCGAGCGAGGATATGCAATGACACAACACATGGAGGAGCGTCCAAAGGCGTGGGGCCGACGCGGAACTCAGTAGCGAGGGTTGGGGCTTCAAGCGGCGGCTCATGGAGGCAGAGCAGGAAGGTGAGCTTGAGGCGACGCGGTGCAGCAGCAAACCAGCGAGAGGAGGCTAACGGTGGTGTCCTGGGCCACGGCGCCTGAGGGCACGCGGAGGCCGAGCGGCAGCCGGCGCAGAGGGCGTCCGTGTAGAGGAGGCTAGCAGGGCGAGGTCATCCTGCAGCGAAGCAAGGAGCAGAGGAGGTTGCGCGGTGAGAGAGGGGCGGTGATGGAGCTTATGGGGAAGACAAGCAGCGTGACAGAGGTTGAGGATGAAAGTGGGAGACACTCGCGCAGAGGGAGGAGGGCAACACGGCGTTGGGAGCTAGAATCCAGGCTCAGCAGGCGACTGTTGTCGGAGGAGGCGAGCAAGCTCGCGGGGTGGCGCTGCAGGGCTTTGGGAAGCCGGTGGTGACCTGGCGAGGTGGGCCGTACGGTGGAGGGAGAGAGGGAGAGGTGGAAGGGGAGCACCTGGGACGGCCCGTGGCGACGACGACCGGCGCACGGGGTCACGGGGTAGGTGAGAGGGAGCGGGAGGCATGCGTCGTGTTGTGAGTGGGGCCGGGGTGGGTCCAGGCTCGCGGCGTGGTGGGGGTAGGTGGCGAGGCAGGGGAGCAATGCAGGGTGGGTGTCGTGCGCGCTATGTTGCGTCGCGTCACTAGGCAGCGTGCGGTGCACCATGTTAGTGTCACGATCGTGGAAAATGAATGAGGGAGAGAGAGGCGTGTCGGGATGGGTCTGGTGGTGTGGGTCTGGTTGTAGGGTGTGCCGGGTTAGGCTAGGGTCGGTCGGGTGGGCGTTTAGGGTTAGGGTTAGACTATGGTTTGTTTGATTGCTGGATAGTAGTCTGGCTGGCTGGGCCTTTAGCCTGGCCGAACGACTCCCCTAATAAAACGTTTTATTTTATTTTTATTTGATAAAACCTTTCGCAAACAGTTTTTAGACAAAACAAAATATCCGAAAGAGGCTGAGGTTTTAATTTGAATTAGAGAAGGGGACTAATAATTAGAAAATAAACTAGGCTTTTAGAAAAACAATTTTAGTCAAACATATGCATCATGATCACAAT
Organism: Avena eriantha; assembly: GCA_910589775.1. NCBI lineage: Eukaryota > Viridiplantae > Streptophyta > Magnoliopsida > Poales > Poaceae > Avena > Avena eriantha. Next base: position 151,382,879 of record OU342744.1, read on the forward strand.
GCTCAAATGCAATGTGGCATGATGACATGAGCATGCAGTCATGATGATGCAATGCACAAACTAGTAAACAACAGGCGATTTTCTAGTAGTGGTTTTAGCGGGGTGCTACATCACGCTTTTGTCACCGGGGAGGAAGACGACAGGGACGAGAAGGTGGGTTGGGCCTAGTTGGGTCGTGGTAAAGTAAGGAGGAAGGGGAGGAAGGTTGGACTATGACTAGGTTAGGTTAGGATTTCTATTTTTTTGTAAAACCTTTTAATTTTCCAGTTTACTTCTTTTCTCTTTATAAATTCAAACCAAAATAGTTTTGAGCTATTTCAAAAACACGAAAGGGTTTTGAAAGGACATGTATGCCCCCGTGTGTGGTTTTGGTAATTAATGACAATCTCTATAAACTAACATGTAAATTGAGTTTCACGTGTAGGTTTGTCCATTGGCATCCCTTGGACCATGGGTTGGTATCAAGGTTGAAAATTAAGAAGAAATTTCCAAGGGCTTTGTGCCTATTGGAACCTTGTTGAAGAAGAAGAATAAGATGAAGAATAAGAAGAAGAGGAAGATCAAGTATGTCTTGAAGAAGAAGATGGAGTTCCTTATGGCCATCTTCAAGACATCATCAAGAAATGAAGTGCAAGATCAAGGTGTGCCTTCTCTAGAAGATCTCATGCTTGAAGCTTGCATCATCGGTGATCATGGAGTGATGAAGACAAGGTAAAAGAAGAGCTTTCCTCATGGAGAAAGGGGGGGGCCATCCGCAAGTCTTCATCAAGCAAGAGCAATCAAGAAAGGTGTTCTATCTTGAAGGTGACAAGATCGTCTACATCAAGCTCAAGTGGGATGCTCAAGGCAAAGGTATGATCTTGATAGGTTTTCTACTTTATCGGTATCTTGTAGTGTTGGGAGACCGGGTTTAGGATAGATAGCCGTACTATCAAGAGGGGATCTCGAGTGGGTGACTTGTCCGTATCTTTCGAAGAGAGCTAAAACCTTTGCATACATAGCATCATCTTTCTTAGTTGTTTGGTTCTTTTCCATGTGAGGATCTTGAGCTTGTGGTTATCCTCATAACAAGCTCTAGTTCATCAAAAACTATTTTCCTTGATATATCTTATTGCGGTTTTGATTTTGCGGGTTTTCTGGCTCTACACCTTGGGAGATATCTCACATATATATTTATGGTATTTTCTCCCTTGGTGATGCCCAATATTTCTCACATATATACCCTTGGATCTACACCTTGTGAGGATTATACACGTCGTTATCTTTCCAACAAAATTGGTCTCATCTCGTTTGAAGTTTGGATGCAAAAGTTGTGGCAGTTCTGGTTCCGAAGGTTCTTAGTGACCGATAGTACCGCTAGGGCATTTTACTGCCGGTAGTACCGGTATTAATTCCGGCCCAAATTCCGGTAACCCCGATTTTGGTTCAGCTCTCTGTCTGTCTTGGTGTGCGCTATTTAACGGTACTTCAGTCAGAATCTTGGGAGGTAGTACCGGCTGATACATTGCAAATATATCCATAATTTTTGGTGTTCCATGCTTGGTTTTATCTACTTTCTTGTGTTTTGTCCACACTTTGGAGTACTTTTCATATGATTTCTTGGACTAACCTATTAACAAGAGCCATAGTGCCAGCTGCCTGTTTTCTGCTGTTTTTGGTTCCAAGAAAGTCAGAAAATGAATATTCTCGGAATTGGACGGGACAAAAGCCAAAGTTATTATTTTATCGAGGGACACCTAGAGCCAGAATACGAGACGGAGAGGGGCTGGGGCCTGGCCACACCACCTGGCCGCGCAGCCAGGCCTGGCCCGTGCCAGGGGGTGGTCTGGCTGCCCCAGTCACCTCCTCGGCCTCTCCTTCCGCCTATATATTGCCTCTGATACAGAAACCCTAAGTACCCAATCAAAAATCCACGAAAAAGTCTATTGCTGCCGTCATCTCCATCCCTAGATCGGGAGGGATCTGAAGCTCTTCTCGGCACCCTGCCGGAGAGGGGATTCACCCTGGAGGCCATCTTCATCATCAGGCAAGCCTCCGGTGTGATGCGTGAATAGTTCATCTCTGGACTACGGGTCCATGTAGTAGCTAGATGGCTGGTTCTCCTCCTTTGTGCTTTCATGTTTAGATCTTGTGAGCTACGTTATGATCAAGATCATCTATTTGTAATTCTGCATGTTGTGTTTGCGGGGATCCGATGGATATTGAGATGCTATTTCAGATTGATTATTGATTCTATCATGTCTTTGTTATTTGTGATCTTGCATGCTTTCTGTTGTTAGTAGCTATCTTGGCCAAGTAGATGCTAGCAACTCCGAGAGTTAGTATTTATGCTCGATAGTGGGTTCATGCCTCTGGTAATCTGGGGAAGTGATAGAAATCTCTAAGGTAATAGATGTGTTGTTGCTACTAGGGAGAAAACAACAATCCTTTATGTTGGTTCCGCAGCATAGAAAACAAAAAAATTCCTACGGTGTGAACTACACGCCAAGATCTATCTACTAGGTACAAAGCAACGGGTGGACATACATCCAACGAGAACTTTCCCTCGAAGACAACGAGTTTTGTTAACGAGTAGGAACTCGTGGTTGATGTAGTCGTACACTTGCCGATCTCAAGATCGTGAGGAAGTCCGAGCGCCGCAACTCAGCAGCGTATCCGCACTCGCACAGACGTTTAAGCCACCGGACAACCTCCACCTCCTCGCTCCAGCGATCTAGCGGAAGCAGCAACTCCTTCGAGACGAAATGCCATCGGGAACATGTATCTCGCTAATCCGATACCATGGGGGAATAATTCTAGAGGGGAGACAGATCCTTCACAAGGAGGTGTGAGGATGAAGGAGGGAATGAGTGGCCTTTTATAGGAGGAGGGGGGTGCCCCCTCTCTCCATGGCCGGCGCATGGGGGGGTGACCCCTCACCTCCCCCATTCATGTGGTGGTAACCCCTCCACATTAAAATGCCTCTTCACATTCCCTTTTAAAGTCTCCACTTTAAATGCATTAAATTTCTCCAAATTTAATGCTCTCTCATTTAATAAAACTCTTTTTATTAAATTTATTCAGAATTTTGTTAATTACTTTAATTAACAAACATTCACATATAGCCCCTTGCAATATTTCAATATCACATGCAGAACCACTTTCTGCAATTTCACCCGAAACAATTTCCGGTTTCTATTGAAACAATTCCTGCGCTTTGCAATTCTTTCGTCTGAAACATATGTGCTCCAAAATGGTGTCCGGTAACTCTTAAGTGTTCCACCCTACGGTTTGCGAATAATGCAGACATGATCGAGACCCTTCTCCGATCAATAATCAGCAGCGGGACCTAGAGATCCGTACTGAATACTACACATTCAACGATGACTTCTGTGATCGTGAGAACCTTTAACGCTTATAACTAAATCCCTTTGTCTCTCGATATATTACATGTCCGAGATTCGATCATCGGTATCTCCATACCTAGTTTGATCTCGTTACCGACATGCAGTCTTTTCTCGTTTCCGTGATATAACATTCTAGTGATCACATCACTTGCTTGCAAGCTATCTTAATGTGATATCACCGAGAGGGCCCAGAGTATATCTTTCCGTCATCTGGATTGACAAATTCCACTCTTGATCCATGAGCCTCAACATAACACCTTCGTAGTACTGAACCCATCTTTATAGTCACCCTGTTACGGTGTGACGTTTGATGTTATCAAGATACTCTTCCGGTGTTAGCAATTAACATGATCTCATGGTCTAAGGATAAATATTACTTCGTATGATGTTATAGCAATATAAACATAATGACTTGATCGTAATGCTATACTTTGGATGAATGTTCATCACATCATTCCACCAATGGTGTGACCTTGTTATTAACAACATCCAATGTCCATGATCAGGAAACCTTGATCATCTTGTTAATCAACAAGCTAGTCTATAAGAGAGGCATAACTAGGAACCCTTTTTGTTTATTAAACACACATGTATTGATGTTTACGATCAATACAATTCTAGCATGTAAAATAAACATCTATCATATATAAGGAATATAAAATAACAACTTTATTATTGCCTCTCGGGGCATATTTCCTTCAGTCTCCCACTTGCACTAGAGACAACAATCTAGTTCACATAGCGATAAATCTAACACCCATGGAGTTCTGGTGTTGATCATGTTTTGCCCTAGGGAGAACTCTAGTCAACGGATCTGCTACATTTAGGTTCGTGTGTACTTTACAAACCTTTATATCTCCATCCTTGACATGCTCGCAGATGGAGTGAAACCGGCGCTTAATATGCTTGGAATTCTTGTGAGACCTAGGTTCCTTTGCGTTGGCTATGGCTCCATTATTGTCACAATAGATCACCATTGGGTCCAATGCACTGGGAACCACACCTAGTTCCGTAATGAAGTCTTTCATCCAAACCGCCTCCAGCGCCGCTTCTGAAGCAGTAACATATTTCGCCTCCGTTGTTGATCCAGCCACCACAGGTTGTTTGGAACTCCAACTAACTGCTGCTCCGTTCAAGAGAAATACGTATCCGGATTAAGACTTAGAGTCATCCGGATCGGTGTCAAAGCTAGCATCGACATAACACTTAGCGACTAGCTCTTATTCACCTTCGTATATAAGAAACATATCCTTAGTTCTTCTCAAGTACTTGAGGATGTTCTTTACCGCTATCCAGTGTTCCGAACCTGGATCAGATTGGTACCTACTAGTCAAACTAATAGCATGTGCCACATCTGGTCTTGTACATAGCATGGCATACATAATAGAGCCTATGGCCGAGGCATAGGGGATCTTATCCATCGTCTCTATTTCTTCCGTCGTAGCCGGACTTTGAGTCTTACTCAATGTCTTGCCTTGCAACATAGGTAAGAACCCCTTCTTGCTTTCGTCCATATTAAACTTCTTTAATATCTTATCAAGGTATGTACTCTGTGATAGCCCAATTAGGCGCCTTGATCTATCTCTATAGATTTTAATGCCAAATATATATGCTGCTTAACCAAGGTCTTTCATGAAAATTTGCTGTTTAGATAACTTTTAACACTGTTTAAGAGATCTATATCATTTCCAATCAATAATATGTCATCCACATATAATATCAGAAATGCCACATTGCTCCCACTCACTTTCTTGTAAATAAAAGCCTCTCCATAAGTTTGGACAAATCCAAACTCTTTGATCACCTCATCAAAGAGGAGATTCCAACTCCGAGATGCTTGCTTCAGTCCATAGATGGATCGCTGAAGTTTGCATACCTTATTAACATCCTTAGGATCGACAAAACCCTTGGGTTGTATCATATACAGCTCTTCTTCAATATTACCATTGAGGAACGCAGTTTTCACATCCATCTGCCATATTTCATAATCGAAATATGCAGCAATTGCTAACATAATCCTAACTGATTTAAGCATCGCTACGGGAGAGAATGTCTCATCGTAGTCAACTCCTTGAATTTGTCGAAACCCCTTTGTGACAAGTCGAGCCTTATAGATGGTCACATTACCATCAGCATCAGTTTTTCTTTTGAAAATCCATTTATTCTCAACGGCCTTTCGGTCGTGAGGTAAGTCCACCAAGTTCCAAACTTGGTTCTCGTACATGGATTCCATCTCGGATTTCATGGCTTCTAGCCATTTGTTGGAATCCGGGCTCATCATCGCTTCTTCATACGTTGCAGGGTCATCCATTTCATCAACCATGAAATTCACAACAGGACCGCCGTACAGTTCAGGAGCTGCACGTGTCCTGCTTGACCCGCGAAGTTCGGTAGTGTCCTCTTTCGGAGTTTCATGATCATTATCATTAGCGCTCTCTTCATCAGGTGAAGTCAACTCCGAAACAACTTCCGGTGCTGCGCCACTCGCCATTCCATGAAGAGAAGGTTCAATAACCTCTTCAAGTTCTACCTTCCGACTACTCGCACCTTTCGCGAGAAACTCCTTCTCAAGAAAGGATCCATTCTTGGCAACAAAAACCTTGCCCTCGGATCTGTGATAGAAGGTATACCGATTGTTTCCTTAGGGTATCCTATGAAGACGCATTTTTCCGCTTTGGGTTCGAGTTTATCCGGTTGAAGTTTCTTCACATAAACATCGCATCCCCAAACTTTAAGAAATGACAGCTTAGGTTTGTTTCCAAACCATAATTCATACGGTGTCGTTTCAACGGATTTAGATGGTGCCCGATTTAAAGTGAATGCAGCTGTTTCCAGTGCATAACCCCAAAATGACAGAGGTAAGTCAGTCAGAGACATCATAGATCGAACCATATCCAATAAGGTATGATTACAACGTTCCGACACACCATTACGTTGTGGTGTTCCGGCAGGCGTGAGTTGTGAAAATATTCCACATTCTTTCATGTGTGTGCTAAACTCGTAACTTAGACACTCTCCTCCACGGTCAGACCGTAGAAATTTGATCTTTCTATTACGATGATTTTCCACTTCATTCTGAAATTCCTTGAACTTTTTCAAAAGTTTCAGACTTGTGTTTCATCAAATAGATATACCCATATCTACTCAAATCATCCGTGAAAGTAACTAAATAACGATATCCACCTCGCGCCGACACACTCATTGGTCCACACACATCAGTATGTATGATTTCCAATAGATTTGTCGCTTGTTCCATTGAACCGGAAAACGGCGTTCTAGTCATCTTGCCCATAAGGCATGGCTCACATGTATCAAATGATTCAAAATCAAGTGATTCCAAAAGTCCATCAGAATGGAGTTTCTTCATGCGTTTAAAGCCAATATGACCTAGACGGCAGTGCCACATATATGTAGACATATCATCATCAAGTTTAATCCTTTTAGCATTAACATTATGAATGTGCGTAATATTACTATCGAGATCCAACAGAAATAAACCATTCAACATAGGTGCATGACCATAAAAGATATCATTCTTATAAATCGAACAACCATTGTTTTCGGATTTAAAGGAATGACCACTTTGCATCAAACACGATCTGGATACAATGTTCATGCTCAGTGCAGGCACTAAATAACAATTATTAAGGTTTATAACTAATCCCGATGGCAAATGGAGAGGAAGCGTCCCGACGGCGATCACATCAACTTTTGATCCATTGCCAACTCGCATTTTGACCTCATCCCTTGCTAGTTTTCGCTTGTTCCGTAGCCCCTGAACCGAGTTACATATATTAGCAACCGATCCCTTATCAAATACCCAGGTGCTACTGCGAGTACTAGTCAAGTACACATCAATAACATGTATATCACATATACCTTTGTTTGCCTTGTCGGACTTCTTGTCTGCCAAATACTTGGGGCAGTTTTGCTTCCAATGGCCAGTCCCCTTACAATAGTAGTACTCGGTGTCAGACTTAGGGCCAGCTCGGGGTTTCTTTTCAGGCGTGGCAACAGACTTGCCACCCTTCTTTCCCTTGTGCTTGCCTTTCTTGTCTTTCTTGAAACCGGTGGTCCTATTGATCATCAACACTTGATGTTCTTTCCTAATCTCCACTTCTGCAGTCTTAAGCATTGACAGAAGCTCGGGAAGAGACTTCTTCATGCCCTTCATATTATAGTTCATCACGAAGCTCTTGTAGCTAGGTGGCAGAGATTGGAGAACACGATGTATGCCTAAGTCAATGGGAATCGTTATTCCCAAGGACACAAGCTTATCGGCGTACCCAGACATTTTGAGTACGTGCTCACTAACGGAGCTGTTTTCCTCCATCATGCAGCTAAAGAACTTTTATGTAGCATTATAACTCTCTACGGCAGCATGGGTATCGAAAATCATTTTCAATTCTCCCATGGTATCAAAGGCATTGCCATTTTCGAAACGCTTTCGAAGTTCTGGCTCTAGCCCATACAGTATGCCGCAATGAACTAAGTTGTGGTCCTCCTGACGAGTCACATAGACATTCTTTTCCCCGTCAGGGGCATCAGGAGCTGGTGGGGGCCTAGCGGCGCATCTAGCACATATTGCTTTTGTGCAGTAGTGAGGAGAATCCTCAAATTCATAGCCCAGTTGGTGAAGTTGCTACCATTCGCAACAAGTTTCTCTTTCTCCATGAACACATTGAAATTAAAAGCAGGTCGTGCCATCTACAGCAGAATTTGTAAAGTTTATTTAGACTAAGTTTATGATAGATTTAGTTCAACTAATCCAAATTACTAATGAACTCCCACTCAAAAACGACATCCCTCGTGTTCTTTTGGTGATTACATGAACCAAATCCACTACACCAAGTCCGATCATCACGTGAGTTGATGTAGCTTCAAAGGCGAGCATCTATGTGAGCATCATATCAACTATATGACTCATGCTTAACCTTTCGGTCCGTGTTCTGAGGCCATGTCTGTACATGCTAGGCTCGCCAAGTAAGAACCTTAGTATTCGCGTGTGTAAAACTGTCTTACACCCGTTCCTATGAAAGCGTAGATTCGAGTACACCTGATCATCACGTGATGTCTCGAAACACGATCCACAGAACGGTGCATACTTAAGGAAGAACACATTTTTATCTTGATATCTAAACGAGGGATCATCTTATAATGCTACCAAAAGCGCCAAACTAGCAGTATAAGATGTTAACATCTAATGTGTAAATTGAGATGATATGGTCCATGCATTTGATCTCTATCACTTGCATCGTGGTATGATCTCTATCATTCCTTTGTGTGTAAGGCCAAGGTCTATGGAGCTTACACGTTGAGTGTGTTGTAAGAGTATCTATCATACATCTACTTACAACAATACCATATCAATACACTAGCCCAGCAACGATCTAAACTAGACGCCTCTAATTTATCAATTGCAAGTTTGACGTGGCTTAGGGCTTTCGGAGATAGAACCGTTCTCACCTACGAACATGAACCACAACGAGGATAACTAAGTTATTAGCAACTCATTGTAAATCAGATATTGACTATAGTAGGAGAGACAGACACCCGCCAGCCACTTATGCAAAACAAGTTGCATGTCAGTCGTGGAACCGGTCTCATGTACGATGACATGTAAGGTTGGTCCGGGTCGCTTCATCCCACCATGCCACCAATATCCAAAATACATAGAAGATGCAATAACATGATCATCATCGCCCACATATAAACATATGTGTACTACCCGTGCAAAGCACCTACGCATAGATCAGGCTCTGATACCACTGTTGGTTCCGCAGCATAGAAAACAAAAAATTCATACGGTGTGAACTACACGCCAAGATCTATCTACTAGGTACAAAGCAACGGGTGTACATACATCCAACGAGAACTTACCCTCGAAGACAACGAGTTTTGTTAACGAGTAGGAACTCGTGGTTGATGTAGTCGTACACTTGCCGATCTCAAGATCGTGAGGAAGTCCGAGGGCCGCAACTCAGCAGCGCATCCGCACTCGCACACACGTTCAAGCCACCGGACAACCTCCACCTCCTCGCTCCAGCGATCTAGCGGAAGAAGCAACTCCTTCCAGACGAAATGCCACCGGGAACATGTATCTCGCTAATCCGAGACCATGGGGGAATAATTCTAGAGGGGGAGAGAGATCCTTCACAAGGAGGTGTGAGGATGAAGGAGGGAATGGGTGGCCTATTATAGGAGGAGGGGGGTGCCCCCTCTCTCCATGGCCGGCGCATGGGGGGTGACCCCTCACCTCCCCATTCATGTGGTGGTAACCCCTCCACATTAAAATGCCTCTTCACATTCCCTTTTAAAGTCTCCACTTTAAATGTATTAAATTTCTCCAAATTTAATGCTCTCTCATTTAATAAAACTCTTTTTATTAAATTTATTCAGAATTTTGTTAATTACTTTAATTAACAAACATTCACATATAGCCCCTTGCAATATTTCAATATCACATGCAGAACCACTTTCTGCAATTTCACCCGAAACAATTTCCGGTTTCTATTGAAACAATTCCTGCGTTTTGCAATTCTTTCGTCTAAAACATATGTGCTCCAAAATGGTGTCAGGTAATGATGGGTTCGTAGCATGGAAATCAAAAAAATTCTACCGCAAGAACGAACAAACCCTAGATCTAATCTAGATAAAAGCCAAGATCTAATCTACTAGACATGAGCAACGAGATAGATAGGAACTAACCCTCGTAGATCCGAAAGCGTTAACGAGATTAGATCTCGTGGTTGATGTAGTCGATCACTTGCCGATCTCAAGATCGTGTGGACGATCCTTCCGGCGTCGTGTTCCAGCAGCGCTTCCGCAGTCGGTCAAGTGGACGATCCTTCCGGCGCCGCGTTTCGGCAGCGCTTCCGCAGTCGGTCACACGTGCGGAGTCGAAGCAGACCTTCCTCTCCCCGTTCCAGCGAGCAGCGGAGGTAGTAGATCTTCTCCACGGAATCCCAGCAGCACGACGGCGTGGTGGTGGTGGTGGAGTAGAGAATTCTGCAGGGCTTCGCCTATGCCTGTGCAGAAGAAGGTGGAGGAGAGAGGCGGCAGAGATTGGGTGTTATGGGAGCAGGGGAGGAGGGGGCGCCCCTGCCCCTCTATTTAAAGAAGGGAGGCGCCTGGAGAGGGGGAGTCCTTGTAGGACTCCCTCCCTCTCTAGGCCAGCGGATTGGGAGGTGGGGGAGGAGTCCTCCTCCCCCACGACTCCTAGTCTTGACCCACCAGGACTCCTTGATCCCTATCTTGATTTTCAAGCAAACTCCAAGATATCTTCTAGAACCTTCCGGAACATTCCGAAACCTTCTAGAATCCTCATACAAACACTCCGGAACATTTCCTAACTCAGAAAATGATCCCCTATATATGAATCTTATTCTCCGGACCATTCCGGATCTCCTCGTGATGTCCCGAATCCAATCCGAGACTCCGAACGACATTCGGTCTCCAACGCATATTCCACATCTACTTAAAACAACTTCGAATCCTTAAGTGTGTCACCCTACGGTTCGTAAATATGCAGACATGATAGAGACACATCTCCTATCAATAACCATCAGCGGGACCTCGAGATCCATAATGGCTCCCACATACTCAACGATGACTTTGCGATCGATTGAACCACTTACATATGAAACTAATTCCCTTTGTCTTGTGATACTATACTTGTCCGAGGTTTGATCGTCGGTATCTCCATACCTAGTTCTACCTCGTTACTGATAAGTACTCTTTACTCGTTCCGTGATATGTCATCTCTTGTGACCCAGTCACATGCTTGCAAGCTAACTAGATGACATTCCACCGAGAGGGCCCAGAGCATATCTATCCGTCATATGGATGGACAAATCCCAATCTTGGTTCATGCGCTTCAACACATACTTTCAGAATACCCAATGACACTTTTATAACCACCCAGTTACGAAGCAGCGTTTGATGTCATCAAAGTATCCATCCGGTGATGGTGATTAACATAACCTCATGGTCGAAGGAATAGGTTACTATGTATTTGAAAGCTTACAGCAATACGAACTTAATGACTTGATCTTATGCTACGCTTACTATGGGTGTGTGTCCATCACATCATTCTCCTAATGATATAACCTTGTTATTAATCACATCCTAATGTCCATGATCAGGAAACCATGATCATCAATTAATCAACAAGCTAGTTTAACAAGAGGCTTACTAGGGACTCTCTTATGTTTACAAAACACACAAGTATTAGTGTTCCCTAATAATACAATTATAGCATGTGATGTAAACATTCATCATAAACACAAAGATATAATAAAAATCACTTTTATTATTGCCTCTTGGGCATATCTCCAACAGGTAACTCTTAAGTGTGCCACCCTACGGTTCACGGATAATGCAGACATGATCGAGACCCTTCTCCGATCAATAATCAGCAGCGGGACCTAGAGATCCGTACTGACTACTACACATTCAACGATGACTTCTGTGATCGTGAGAACCTTTAACGCTTATAACTAAATCCCTTTGTCTCTCGATATATTACATGTCCGAGATTCGATCATCGGTATCTCCATACCTAGTTTGATCTCGTTACCGACATGCAGTCTTTTCTCGTTTCCGTGATATAACATTCTAGTGATCACATCACTTGCTTGCAAGCTATCTTAATGTGATATCACCGAGAGGGCCCAGAGTATATCTTTCCGTCATCTGGATTGACAAATTCCAGTCTTGATCCATGAGCCTCAACATAACACCTTCGTAGTACTGAACCCATCTTTATAGTCACCCTGTTACGGTGTGACGTTTGATGTTATCAAGATACTCTTCCGGCGTTAGCAATTAACATGATCTCATGGTCTAAGGATAAAGATTACTTCGTATGATGTTATAGCAATATAAACATAATGACTTGATCGTAATGCTATACTTCGGATGAATGTTCAACACATCATTCCACCGATGGTGTGACCTTGTTATTAACAACATCCAATGTCCATGATCAGGAAACCTTGATCATCTTGTTAATCAACAAGCTAGTCTATAAGAGAGGCATAACTAGGAACCCTTTTTGTTTATTAAACACACATGTATTGATGTTTCCGATCAATACAATTCTAGCATGTAAAATAAACATCTATCATATATAAGGAATATATAATAACAACTTTATTATTGCCTCTCAGGGCATATTTCCTTCACTTTGTTCATAGAACAATCGTACTGTTTACATTACACGCAATTTGTAATGCAATTATCTGTTGCTTGCAACTTAATACTGGAGGGGGTTTGGATGATAACCTGAAGGTGGATTATTAGTCATATATGCAGTTGGATGACGGTCTATGTATAATGATGTAATGCCCAATCGAATCTCAAAGGAGTCAAGATGAGTAGTATATGCTTGTATGCTTTCTCGGTGTTTGTCAATTGCCCCGCTGTAATTTGTTCACCCAACATGTTATCTATCTTAAGGAGAGCCACCTCTAGTGAACTATGGACCCCGGTCCTTTCTTTTACATTCAATCTACAATCAATTGTTTACTGCTTTGTGTTTACTTTCTGCAAACTATTACTTTCTTCCATTCGATACGTTTAATCCTTTGTTTTCAGCAAAACCGGTGAGATTGACAACCTTATCGCAAGTTGGGGAAAGAGTTATGTGGTTGTGTTGTGCAGGTCTCCACGTTGCTACTGGCACCGGTAGTGCGCCCTGCCAAGGCTCAGCTAGCAACACCTTTGGGGTGTTTCCTTGCTCCTATTGGATTGATAACCTTGGTTTCGTACTGAGGGAAAACTTGCTGTTGCGCTCATCATACCTTCCTCTTGGGGTTCCCCAACGAGCTCGATATATTTTGGGCCATCACCGGCCCAAGCGGTAGTACCGGTGACCACCGGTAGTACCGACCATCCTCGTTTTTGTGTTCGTTCGCATCGCTATTTTTGGACCGTTGGCTTAGTGCCACCGGTAGTACCGGCCACCCACTGGTACTACCGGCTGTGCACGGAACTGTGAGTAACGGGCAGATTGGGGAGCCCTTTAAAAGGAGCTCCTGTTATATGTTGATCCAAATTCTACAAAGTAGAGGCCAACTTCTGATGGAGCGGAGCGAGGCCCGTCGCCGGAGGCTTGGGCCGGTGCGGTACGGATCGTTGATGACCTAGGTTACCACCGCTATATATACTTCTTGTAAGCCGCCGGCTGGGATAAGTTGCATCTGTGAAATCCCCGGCGTTGTGTAAACACTCTCCGTTATAGTGAAGTTTCGCTGGCTGGCGCCCGTGGTTTTTCCCCTCTCTTTGTTGGAGAGGGTTTTCCACGTTAAATCTGTGTCCCCTTGCTATGATTTTGTTTTCGTTCTTCATTATTTACTTGTCGCAAATCTAACAAGTGGTATCAGAGCCCCAGGTTCTAATCTAGGGTTTGCGACATGTCGTCATTGAAGTTCGATATACCACAGCTGGACTACTCCACAAGATTCTGCTTGTGGCAGGTGAAGATGCGGGCGATTCTCGCCCAAACTTCAGATCTGGATAATGCGCTGGATGGATTCGGGGAAAAGGATGCTAAGAGCTGGTCTGACGAAGAGAAGCGGAAGGACCGTAAGGCTTTGTCTATGATTCAACTTCATCTATCCAATAATATTTTGCAGGAAGTCTTGAAAGAGAAATCTGCTGCTGCCCTTTGGGGGAAACTGGAATCGATCTGCATGTCAAAGGATCTAACCAATAAGATGCATGTGAAGATGAAGTTGTTCTCGCATAGATTGCAAGAAGGTGGATCGGTAATGAATCACTTATCTCTTTTCAGAGAGATTACTTCCGATTTGCAATCTATGGAAGTAAAATATGATGATGAGGATCTAGCTCTATTACTCTTATGCTCGTTGCCTAGTTCTTATACTCACTTTCGTGATACAATGTTGTTGAGCCGTGATAAGATAACCCTTGATGAAGTGCAAGATGCCCTCAAACAGAGGGAAAAGATGAAATCTATGGTGCAGGCAGATGGGGCGTCTTCCAAGGCTGAAGCTCTGCAGATTCGTGGCAGGACCGATCAGAGATTTAACAACTATGGCAACCGAGATAAGAGCAAAGACGGCAGAAGTCGTTCGAAGTCCAAGGGAAAGGACAAGTTCTGCAGGTATTGTAAGAAATCTAATCATGTTATTGATGATTGTTGGAAGCTGCAGAATAAGGAGAAAAGGAACGGTACTTACCAACCGAAAGATAAGGATCAAGGTAATGGTAAGGCTGCTGTTGTTTCTGGTGATAGTTCTGACGGTGAATGTTTAGCCGTTTTTGCTGCTTGTGCATCTCGTGATGATGAATGGATTCTTGATACTGCATGTTCGTTTCATATTTGCTGTAACAAAGATTGGTTCAGTTCATATGAGTCTGTGCAGACTGGAGATTTTGTACGTGTGGGGAATGACAACCCATGCCATATTGTTGGAGTTGGATCTGTTAAGATCAAGACACATGATGGCGTGACGCGTACGTTGAATGAGGTGAAGCACATACCAAGCATGGCCAGAAATCTGATCTCCCTGAGTACCATGGACGTTGATGGATACAAGTACGCCGGTGGGCATAGGTTGTTAAAGGTATCGAAAGGCTCTCTTATTCACATGATAGGTGATATGAATTCTGCTAAGTTATATGTTCTTAGAGGTAGCACTTTGCCTGGTATTGCTGCTGCTGTTACTGTTAATGATTCTGATGATTGTGGTAAAACAAATCTGTGGCATATGCGTCTTGGGCATATGAGCGAACATGGCATGGTAGAATTGGTTAAAAGAGAGCTGATTGATGGTTGCAACTTGGGTAAGTTTCAGTTCTGTGAGCACTGCGTTTTTGGTAAGCATAAAAGAGTTAAATTCAATGCTTCCATTCATACCACCAAAGGCATATTAGATTATGTGCATGCTGATGTATGGGGACCTTCCCGTAAGACTTCTATTGGTGGTGCTAATTACATGCTTACTATTATTGATGACTACTCAAGAAAAGTGTGGCCATATTTTCTGAAACACAAATCTGATGTTTTTGATGCTTTTAAGAAGTGGAAAGTTATGGTAGAAAAGCAAACTGAAAAGAAGGTAAAGGTACTACGTACTAATAATGGTATGGAATTCTGTTCTAATGAGTTTGAGGAGTTTTGCAGTAACGATGGTATGATCAGGCACCACACCATCCCTTACAGTCCTCAGCAGAATGGCGTGGCTGAGCGCATGAACAGAACCATCATCTCGAGGGCTCGCTGTATGTTGTCCAATGCAGGTATGCATAGACGTTTCTGGGCTGAAGCAGCCAACACAGCGTGCTACCTCATCAACAGGTCACCTTCTATTCCACTTGAGAAGAAAACTCCCATTGAGGTATGGTTAGGTTCGCCTGCTGATTATTCACAGTTGAGAGTTTTTGGTTGCACGGCTTATGCTCACGTTGATAATGGAAAGTTAGAGCCTAGAGCTGTTAAGTGCATATTCCTTGGTTATGGTTCAGGAGTTAAGGCATATAAATTATGGAATCCTGAAACTAAAAGGATTTTGTTGAGTAGGAATGTTGTTTTCAATGAATCCGTTATGTATCATGACAGCTTGCCATCAGATCCCTCTCCTGTTGCTATTGGAGAGGAGGGAGTTCGTGTGCAGGTGGAGCACCTGCAGAAAACTGTTGATAACAATGTTGTTGTTGATGATACTCATGAGGAAAATATTGATGATGATGTTGTTCAGCACTCACCTACTGTTTTGCAGCAGCCACAGGAATCTATTGCTGCTGATAGACCGAGGCGTAACATAGTTCCACCTTGTCGTTTAATTGAAGAGTGTAATCTTGCTCATTATGCTTTGAGTTGTGCTGAACAGGTGGAGCATGATACTGAACCTGCTACATACAATGAGGCTATTGCATCCGTTGACCGCGAGAAGTGGGTTTCTGCTATGCAAGAAGAGATGCAATCGCTTGATAAGAATGGCACATGGGAAGTTGTGCGCTTGCCTAAACAGAAGAAGGCTGTCCGCTGTAAGTGGATATACAAGAGAAAGGAAGGTTTGTCTCCTAATGAGCCTCCAAGGTTTAAGGCAAGGTTAGTAGCAAAAGGTTTTAGCCAGATTCCAGGTATTGACTATAATGATGTTTTCTCTCCGGTTGTGAAACATAGCTCTATTCGTACTTTCTTTGGTATTGTTGCTATGCATGATCTTGAGCTTGAGCAGCTAGATGTAAAGACTGCTTTTCTGCATGGTGAACTAGAGGAGGAGATTTACATGGACCAACCTAAAGGGTTCATAGTTCCTGGAAAAGAGGATTTTGTGTGCAAATTGAAGAGATCGCTTTATGGTTTGAAGCAATCTCCAAGACAGTGGTATAAAAGGTTTGATTCATTTATGATCTCACAAGGTTTTAAGAGATCTCAGTTTGATAGCTGTGTTTATATAAAGTTTGTTAATGGGTCACCTATTTACTTGCTGTTATATGTTGATGATATGTTAATTGTTGCCAAGAGCATGAAAGAAATCACTACTTTGAAGGCACACCTAAGTAGTGAATTTGAGATGAAAGATCTTGGTGCTGCTAAGAAAATCCTAGGTATGGAAATTAAACGGGACAGAAAATCTAGGTTGTTGTTTCTTAGTCAGCAAAGTTACGTTGAGAAAGTTCTTCAACGTTTTAATATGCATGATGCAAAGTCAGTTAGTACTCCTGTTTTCCTCACTTTAAATTGTCAACATTGCAATGTCCTAGTTCTGATGAAGATATTGAGTACATGTCTCGAGTTCCTTATTCTAGTGCTGTTGGTTCCTTGATGTATGCCATGGTTTGTTCTCGCCCTGATTTATCATATGCTATGAGTTTGGTGAGTCGTTACATGGCTAATCCTGGTAAAGAACATTGGAAAGTTGTTCAGTGGATTTTCAGGTACCTTCGTGGCACATCCAACGCTTGCTTGAAATTTGGCAAGACTGGTGAGGGACTCGCAGGCTATGTGGATTCAGATTTTGCTGCCGATTTGGATAAGAGGAGGTCCCTCACAGGTTATGTGTTCACGGTAGGTGGATGTGCCGTGAGTTGGAAGGCAACGCTGCAACCAGTTGTTGCTTTATCTACAACCGAAGCAGAATATATGGCTGTTGCTGAAGCTTGCAAAGAGTCTGTTTGGTTGAAAGGTTTGTATGCTGAGCTTTCTCAGGATGATTCTTGCATTAACCTGTTCTGTGATAGTCAAAGTGCTATTTACCTTACTAAGGATCAGATGTTCCATGAGAGAACAAAGCACATTGATATCAAGTACCATTATGATCGTGATGTTGTTGCACAAGGTACACTGAAGGTATGCAAGATAAGCACCCATGATAATCATGCTGATATGATGACAAAGCCTGTTCCTGTTGCTAAGTTTGAGCTATGCTCAAGCTTAGTTGGTATAACTGCTTAGCCCAAGTGGCTATTGGCGCCGAAAGTGTTTTCTTTGTTTGTTCAGGGAGATGATTACCGTTGATGCTACAAGAAGGAATTTGTCTCAAGGTGGAGTTTGTTATATGTTGATCCAAATTCTACAAAGTAGAGGCCAACTTCTGACGGAGCGGAGCGAGGCCCGTCGCCGGAGGCTTGGGCCGATGCGGAGTGTGTCACTTTTATTATTGCCTCTTGGGCATATCTCCAACAGGTAACTCTTAAGTGTGCCACCCTACGGTTCGCGAATAATGCAGACATGATCGAGACCCTTCTTCGATCAATAATCAGCAG
Source organism: Avena eriantha (assembly GCA_910589775.1). Classification (NCBI taxonomy): domain Eukaryota; kingdom Viridiplantae; phylum Streptophyta; class Magnoliopsida; order Poales; family Poaceae; genus Avena; species Avena eriantha. Next base: position 151,401,004 of record OU342744.1, read on the forward strand.
CGGGACCTAGAGATCCGTACTGACTACTACACATTCAACGATGACTTCTGTGATCGTGAGAACCTTTAACGCTTATAACTAAATCCCTTTGTCTCTTGATATATTACATGTCCGAGATTCGATCATCGGTATCTCCATACCTGGTTTGATCTCGTTACCGACATGCACTCTTTTCTCGTTTCCGTGATATAACATTCTAGTGATCACATCACTTGCTTGCAAGCTATCTTAATGTGATATCACCGAGAGGGCCCAGAGTATATCTTTTCGTCATCTGGATTGACAAATTCCACTCTTGATCCATGAGCCTCAACATAACACCTTCATAGTACTGAACCCATCTTTATAGTCACCCTGTTACGGTGTGACGTTTGATGTTATCAAGATACTCTTCCGGCGTTAGCAATTAACATGATCTCATGGTCTAAGGATAAAGATTACTTCGTATGATGTTATAGAAATATAAACATAATGACTTGATCGTAATGCTATACTTCGGATGAATGTTCAACACATCATTCCACCGATGGTGTGACCTTATTATTAACAACATCCAATGTCCATGATCAGGAAACCTTGATCATCTTGTTAATCAACAAGCTAGTCTACAAGAGAGGCATAACTAGGAACCCTTTTTGTTTATTAAACACACATGTATTGATGTTTCCGATCAATACAATTCTAGCATGTAAAATAAACATCTATCATATATAAGGAATATATAATAACAACTTTATTATTGCCTCTCAGGGCATATTTCCTTCACTTTGTTCATAGAACAATCGTACTGTTTACATTACACGCAATTTGTAATGCAATTATCTGTTGCTTGCAACTTAATACTGGAGGGGGTTTGGATGATAACCTGAAGGTGGATTATTAGTCATATATGCAGTTGGATGACGGTCTATGTATAATGTTGTAATGCCCAATCGAATCTCAAAGGAGTCAAGATGAGTAGTATATGCTTGTATGCTTTCTCGGTGTTTGTCAATTGCCCCGCTGTAATTTGTTCACCCAACATGTTATCTATCTTAAGGAGAGCCACCTCTAGTGAACTATGGACCCCGGTCCTTTCTTTTACATTCAATCTACAATCAATTGTTTACTGCTTTGTGTTTACTTTCTGCAAACTATTACTTTCTTCCATTCGATACGTTTAATCCTTTGTTTTCAGCAAAACCGGTGAGATTGACAACCTTATCGCAAGTTGGGGAAAGAGTTATGTGGTTGTGTTGTGCAGGTCTCCACGTTGCTACTGGCACCGGTAGTGCGCCCTGCCAAGGCTCAGCTAGCAACACCTTTGGGGTGTTTCCTTGCTCCTATTGGATTGATAACCTTGGTTTCGTACTGAGGGAAAACTTGCTGTTGCGCTCATCATACCTTCCTCTTGGGGTTCCCCAACGAGCTCGATATATTTTGGGCCATCACCGGCCCAAGCGGTAGTACCGGTGACCACCGGTAGTACCGACCATCCTCGTTTTTGTGTTCGTTCGCATCGCTATTTTTGGACCGTTGGCTTAGTGCCACCGGTAGTACCGGCCACCCACTGGTACTACCGGCTGTGCACGGAACTGTGAGTAACGGGCAGATTGGGGAGCCCTTTAAAAGGAGCTCCTGTTATATGTTGATCCAAATTCTACAAAGTAGAGGCCAACTTCTGACGGAGCGGAGCGAGGCCCGTCGCCGGAGGCTTGGGCCGGTGCGGTACGGATCGTTGATGACCTAGGTTACCACCGCTATATATACTTCTTGTAAGCCGCCGGCTGGGATAAGTTGCATCTGTGAAATCCCCGGCGTTGTGTAAACACTCTCCGTTATAGTGAAGTTTCGCTGGCTGGCGCCCGTGGTTTTTTCCCTCTCTTTGTTGGAGAGGGTTTTCCACGTTAAATCTGTGTCCCCTTGCTGTGATTTTGTTTTCGTTCTTCGTTATTTACTTGTCGCAAATCTAGCAGCTCCTCTTTCCCCTTCGGGCCTAACTTGCTTTTCTCGGTTTTGGCCTTCTCTCTCTCCTCCATTGTTGACCTTGAAGAGCTTACCCTCTCCCCTTCCCCCTCCTATGATTCTTGCATCTTTTTGAGGGATTTGAGAGAGGAGATCTAGATCTACAAGCTCCACCAAACCAAATACCTTCTTTGTGAAGGAATCCTTGGGATCTAGATCTTGGAGAGTTTTGTGTTCTCCTCTTGTGTCATTCCTCTCTTATTCCCCCAATAGCTTTTGTAGCTTTGGTGGAATTCGAGAGAGAAGGACTTGCCTCTTGCATTTGGTGCATAGGTTTGAGTTCTCCTTGGAGATTCGGCGAGTTCAAGCTCTTGGGCTTGTTTCTCTTGGGTTCTTGGAACCCTAGACGGTTGTGTGGAGTTGTGGCATGTTCTTAAGGCCTCCAATTGAGCTGTGGAGATTCCTCAAGCATGTTGGCTTTTTGTGGCATTGTGGAGCCTTTGTGGTGTTTCTTGGGAGCCCTCAATTGAGTTGTGGAGATTGCCTCAAGCCTCGTACGGGTTCAGTGACCGTCCTCAAGTGTCCCATAGTGGAACATGGGTAGGCCTTTGTGGCGAGCTCATGGGAGAATAGGGTGAGACTTTTGTGGCGTCGGTGTGTTGCGTGCCTTTGCATCTTGGGGTGAGGCCTTGTGTGGTGTTGGGTGAGCATCGAGCCACCACACCTTGAGGTGAGCCATTTGTGGCATTCAAAGTACATTGCGCCACCGCACCTATCCAACAGAGACGTAGCTTCTTTGGAAGTGAACTTCGGGAAACAAATCATCGTCTCCGCGTCCATCGGTTATCTCTCAATCGAGCCCTTTACTTATACAATTTACTTTATGATAGCCATCTGATACGTTGCAAACGTATCTATAATTTTTGATGTTCCATGCTTGGTTTATATCTACTTTCTTATGTTTTGTCCACACTTTGGAGTATTTTTATACATTTTCTGGGACTAACCTATTAACAAGATGCCATAGTGCCAGTTGCCTGTTTTCTGCTGTTTTTGGTTCCAAAAAAGTCAGAAAATGAATATTCTCGGAATTGGACCGGACAAAAGTCAAAGTCATTATTTTCTCGGAAGACTCACGGGGCTAGAAGGAGAGAAGGAGGGGAGGGCACAGGGTGGCCACACCACCCCTTGGCGCGGGTCCCCTGGCCGCGCCAGGGCATGGTGTGGGCCCCCTGGCCGCCTACTGACCTTGCCTCTTCTCCTATAAGATGCCTCCCGATGCAAAAACCCTAGGTAGTCAAGCCTCCAGCCACGAAAAGTTCCACCGCGCCGCCGCCACCGAAGGGGAGATTCGGGGGACAGAAAATCTCTGTTCCGGCACCCTGCCGGGATGGGGAAGTGCCCTCAGAGCCATCTCTATCGATCTCCACCACCATCTCCATCGCCGTTGCTGATTCCCATGATGATGAGGGAGTAGTTCTTCCTCGAGGCTAAGGGTTCTATTGGTAGCTATGTGTTCATCTCTCTCTCTATGCATGATCATATTGTGATCATGAGCTTTGTAATCAAGTAGATCTACCTTGTTACTCAAGTGCTTTAATAGATCTCTGCTCTCCCCATGTGTGTGAAAGTGACAGCGTGCACACCATGGTGGCACTTAGGCTAGAGATTACAATTACTTGTTATGAGTTATATTTGGAGTTGGATGTCTCTATGAAATTGTGGTGTTTGTTGGAACCATCTAGTGCTCAAGGTGACAGTGTGGGGTTATCTAGATGGGAAAAGTTTACTTTGAGGTGTGCTGTTATAGCCCTACCATGAATTAGAGTGTCCAAGCGGAGAGTAGTTAAGAGTAGTATCATAAAGAGAAGATATTTATATGAGAGTGTTCACTAGTGAAAGTATGATCCCTAGGCCTTGTTTCTAAGCATTGAAACTTCATTTGCAACTAGATCTGTTACATGTTTGCTTGCTTCCATCTTTATTTTAGTTTGCCTTTAGTCTCTTCCACGCCATCAAGTTATTTTTCTAGCACCGTTACCACTTATAACTATCCACACCACTTGTATTTCACTATCTCTTCGCCGAACTAGTGCACATATACACCTGACAAGTGTATTGGGTGTGTTGGGGACACAAGAGACTTCTTGTATCTTGATTGTAGGGTTGCTTGAGAGGGATACCTTTGACCACTTCCTCCCTGAGTTCGATAAACCTTGGGTAATCCACTTAAGAGAAACTTGCTGCTGTTCTACAAACCTCTGCACTTGGAGGCCCAACAACTGTCTACAAGAATAGAAGTGTGTAGACATCACCATCGTGCTTGAAGTATTATATCTTGCTATCACCTTGTTGTTTGTCTTGCTTAGCATAGGTTTTTGGTGCACTTAGTGAAACTAGTGGATATAGGTTTTGGCTTGATAAATTAAACGTTAAGTGTTTATTCCGCATTTATTAGAGCCTAAACCGTAATAATTTTAAAACGCCTATTCACCCCCCATCTAGGCGAGGTCCATTTCCCTTTCAGGTTTTAAAATAATTAAAACACCCTAATGGAACATAAGTTACTATAGGTTCCATGAATAATGCTGGGTTTTAAAAAAAACATTTTGAAGGGGTTTACTTAGAGAGAGAAATTAGGGTTTAGGTGTTTCTTATCTTGTTAAGTTTAGTTACAACACTTCTCAAGTTAAAAAGATGCATGAAATTCTCATGATGCACAAGTCAAAACCATAATTAAGATTTAGTAAAGCTAGGGTTGTTATAGGTGCTATCAAGGTTAGTCCACTAACCTTTTTTTTTATCAAAGTGAAGGTATTCTACCATTATAATAACTCATTCTTGTTTATGCATTTTACTTTAACTTATAGTTCATAGAAACACCATTTAATTAGCTGAAGTCAGCAGTACTTGGAGTAGTACATCATACAAGGTGAAGAATAACAATTTAATAATGATATAAGCCTCCATATCAGTCACAAAGTTCTAATGACTGTTTGTGGCTTGATGATTTTCTATTAACAACTAAAACATATGTGTGTTGTCATTTGGGATATCCGAATTAACTAAAGAACATGTCATGTTTTTCTAGGTCGTCAACTAAAGCGTATGTCTATATAAACTTCTCAAGTACCTTAATTTCTAACACTATGTCTGATTGTTTGATGTCATGTAGCACAAGCTTTGAATCCGCTGCTACACCAATATGTGAGCTTACATTGTTCCATGTTTAGCGTTCCTTCAAAACGTAATAGTATTGCCACTTGGAAACTTATTAACCTTTTACTTCTGCCTGGTCTCTTGCTGACCTTTTGTGTTGCTGGTGGTTGAACTTACATCTAAAATATCAATGGATCAAACACTTTCTGTGTTGGTTAATCCTAAAATTTTAATATTTTTTGTAGATAACCCTAGAAATGGGTAAGTTGGTGATGCTATATTCTTCCTCGTTCAACATGTTGCTACCATGGTCATTCAGACCATTAGCTTATTGGATGACTTTGGGAGGGATTTTTTTTGTTAATGGTCTCTACTTACTAAGGCCCTATGAGCTTTTGCTGAGTATAGATTGAAGCAGCAGTATATAATGATACGAGAAGTAATATGGATATGTTTGGGCTAAATTTGATTGAACTCATTAACTCATGGGTGTGAACACACGAAAAACAATAAGTTTCCTGAAGAGAGAGAGGGGGCGGGGAGGGGGGGGGGGGTGGAGAAATAAAGCAAGAGAAGAATTCCTTTTTTGAACAAAGAGAAGGCCGAAGGCATGGACACCTTCATGAAGGGTAACGGGTAGGCTACACTAGCGCAAAATCAAAAATTTCTACCGCGTCAACCAGGAATACTATTGTCATAGATCACGGGATTACCGCTAGACGCGCAGGTGCGGAACTCGATGAAGCACGTTGCGGCAGTGTAGATGTTCTACGTCTCCTCCTCGTCCTCGTCCCACGAGCAGCTCCCCTTTGCGCGGCTCGTCCAAGTGCTACAGATGCAGCACCTCCGAGGTATCCACACGTCCGGAGTGGAAGTCGTCACACGCCAGACTGCTAGGTCTGCGCGTGCAACACAGGCGGAAGAGGAGTGGCGGCTGGGTGGAATGCTCTCACCTTTTCAGCTCGCCTCACTCCCTCTTATATAGGCATCCCTGGTGGGCTTCTACATTAGCAGCCCATTAGCAGCCTAAGCCTGGTCTAATTCGGATCCAATCCTCATTAGGCTTCCAGCCCCTAAAGTGTGTGACCCTATAGGTTCATACACGTATAGACATGACGCGAGTACACTTACTCCGTCAATAGTTGGTAGCGGCCTCTAGCAAGACGTGCCAACTCCTAAACGCATATAAAGATCATTCGGACGAACCATCACAAGGTTGAGTACATGTCTTTCCCTTTGCCTCACGATATTTGGTCTAGCTCTAAGCTGACCTCTCTTTCTCGATACTGTGATTCAGAATCCCTTTACTAGGTTAACTCTTAACCATATGTAGCACGGCCATGCATTTCTGGATCCGATCACTCGAGGGGCCCAGAGATATCTCTCTCAAGTAGAGAGGGGCAAATCCCATCTTGATTGACCGATGCCTTGCAGCATGTATCAGGACAAACCCGAAAGCTACCTTTATAACTACCCAGTTACGGAGTAGTGTTTGATAGCCCCAAAGTAGGTCGATCCACATCTCAAGTACATGCGACAATCTCAGGTCTAAGGACAAAACGTACACGATGTGTAGAGAGAGCTGCAAGTATTATTGCTAGTCTCATGTTGGGTCAGTCCAACCCCATGTTCATAACATGTGTCCACATCATTGGTTTGACATCTCCATGTCAATGACTTGCGAAACATAGTCATTAACCAATCGATGTGCTAGTCTAATATTCACGTGTGTCCTCGCATGAACTCTGACTAGGGACAATTATTAGATAACCATACAAGTAAAGAGTTTCACAAACAATTCACATAATTGCCAATCAATACAAGTTGCCTGGTATATGGATATTCAAGGAACATTATAATAACTCATGGATACACATGAAATACAATCATCTCTATGATTGCCTCTAGGGCATATTTCCTTCACTTCATTAATTCAGCGGTACAAGTACATTTGTAGTAAGGACCTTACATAAAATTTTAGCAGCGAACAAGTCCCTATTGTTAACAGAAATGACCTAGAAAGTAATTGAAAAAATCCATCATGTCCTCTGTAACCATCATCGCACTAGGAGCGTAGAGCGCGCCCGTCTTCACGGACGCCTGGGACATCACCACTTGGCCCCGGGGAAACATGAGCGCCACCTCATACTCCACAAAGGGCCTCCAACTAGAGGTTGAAGAATCACCGGTAACCACTTCCGTCAAAGAGAAAGGCCATCATAAGCCCAATTGTTTCGGTCACCGATGATGCAACTCTATCATCGGTGTCACTACTCCTGGGCCACCGGTTCCTAGATCATAGATCAACAACACACCTTCCCTCTACAACTCCACCACAAAGAGATGCGGAAAAGGGCAAATCTTCACTCTGGTTCAAAAACTGATAGCAAGAACAAGCCTCGGGGCACCACATGATGAATGCAAAGCCAGCATCGAACCCCAAACTTCTGCCACAAGTTAGATAAGGCGGATTAAGAGATGATTTGTAGTAGTAGTTGACCAACACACTTACCTATTGAAGGAGTTTCTCTGGGAATTCATCGCCGGTGCTTCTGGATCCTTCCATGGGAGTGCCGCCACAGAGAGAAGAACCACCAAGTAGAGCATCACCTGGCCTAAAGACCACTGATTCAAACTCCAAACACAAGCCTTATTAGGAAGGATGCATGTCGCTCTCGTCCACCCTAGCAGCGCCACCTGCCACCAGCAGGACGCAATGCAGGCGAGGAGAGCCATGGCGTAGTCGGGATCCACCAACCTACCCTTAGTAGCCACCATGGCAAACACCAAACACTAATCTATCCTAGACTACTCTATACACGGGGGAGGGTTCCTCACCCAATCTTAACGTCGGACTACGTTGGAGAAGATGGGAGGGCTAGCCGACCCGGATCTAGAAGAAGCTAGATGGAGGTGGGTCCGTGGAGAGTGAGAGACTACTGGAGAGTGGAGAGAGACGATAGAGAAAGAGAGAGTATTATATGCTCTCCATAAGCAAAGGATAAGATGGTGAGCAAGCACTAATGCCACCACCGAACGAAGCAACGTGTAATAAGTCCCACGGCCATTAATGGCATCCAGGGATGTCATCGGCCATCAGTTACTAATTGTTTTTAATGGTAATACCTTTTAGTAAGATATTGTGAGTACGAGATCCCTAAGACTGTTTTTCGTTGCACACAATAACTTCTGCCTGCATAAAATAATTTGCCTTTTGCTATTCTTGGGAATAAATCCTTGCATGAATGATGTGTTTCTTTTGTTGGCTACTCGAATGATGTAATGCATTTTAGACAAATTCGATTAACCGGAGCTTGCTTTGTAATATTTCTGACCTACAACAAGGGCCATGAATTAGAATGTTGAAAAGAAACTAACATATGTCTAGCATAATAACCGGATAAGTTCGATCACCTCTTTTTTGAGTGGATGGGATGCGGCAACCTAATATTCACGTGTGTCAATATATTTAAAAAAATCCAATTATTCTAATAAAAGAATTAGATGGATGCGTCAACGTGCGCCATCATGATATAATGATTGCCATAGCAGTTGCACCACACAGATTATTATTCAATGATTTTAAAGAACCATAACAATGGAGTATTTTAAATACTCCTATCCTTTTTTGAGAATTCGAATATTTTATGGAACATCGCCCTCTCAGGCGACATGCCCAAACAAGCCCATTCTGCCGGCCAAACCAACCCCCCACCACTTTCCCACCCCAAACCCTAGGTTACCCAAATGGTGCAAGCCGCACCCAGCTCCCCAACCCCCGACGCCGACCACCCCTCTCCGCCGTCTCGTCTCCTCTCGAAGCATCGCCCTCGGCGCCGTGCCGCGCCTCCCCGCCCGTCCTTGCCGCCCCCTGCGTCCACGCGAGGCCAGCCCGACCTGAATCGCTGCAGCTGCTGCTGCGTTCGCTTCCCGCCGCCGGCACCGGGCACCAAGCGCCCTCCAATCCGTCCTCTCCGCTCCCTCTGGCGCATCGTCCTCCTCTGCTCTGAATGTCTCTCCCTCCTTCGCTCTGGCGCCGTCTGCTCCTACTGCCTCTCCCTCGACGACCTTCCGCCCGAGGACTCCGCCGTCACATGCCGCAGCTGCAACCACTGCGTCCACCACTACTGCATCCCTGCCGAGCACCGTACTTCCCTCTTCCAGCCTATCGACTTGGAGAATTTCGTCTGCGTGGATTGCTGCCCAACCGTGAAGCCCGGTAGAAAGAGTGCGGGAGCCACAGCGGTTCCTAAGCTGGAGTTGGCCATCTGGGAGCCTAATTCTGCAGTGAGGGGGAAGGAGGAGGCTCTCGCTCTGGCTAAGTTGAATTCCCCAAGGAAGGCTGTGGAGGTGAAGCCAGCTCCCAAGTGTTCGAAGGAGGCGAGGGCCCTCATTGCTATAGGTGGGGGATCAGAGAGCAAGAACACCGGTGATCTAGATCTGCCAGATGAGGAGTTGGCGTTGCAGCTGCATCTGGCGATTAATGGTTCACAGAGGATTTCACGTTCCGGTAGTGCACCCGGGGTTGTCTCGTCTGGGCAGGGCAAAGGGAAGAAAGGATTGGTTTCTGGGTGGAAGGTCACCGAGGATCTGGGGCTTTGTGTAACCAATATGATGGATCATCTGGACTATGGTGAGAGTGAAACAGAGATGGAAAACAACTGGAATGCAAAACATGTTATCGGTTTTGATCCCTCGGTCACAGTGGTTCTTGCATTGGAGTGTACAAGTAAACATGCTAAGGAGAGTATGAGAGGTAAAAGGAAAGGTCTTCCTGCCAGTAATCAGCATAATGGTTTGGTGGATCGGTATCAGATGAAGTATAGCAAGAGGAAGTCAAGTAAGCAGGAAAATGTTGAAAGCAATGGAAACAAGACCATGCTCAATGGAAAGGATATGGATGTTAGTGACGGTTGTGTGAGCATAACTCCCATGACATAGACTGCATCTTCTTTTGGAGGTACATAAAAATCCTTGCACTATTTGTAAGTGCAGTTACACTTTTGCTTTCAGCAATTGTATTCTGTGTCCTCTACATTGTTCTTATAGTTGTAGTCAAACAATATGCACTACTTTGTCGGTAGCCAAATCATAAAGTTCACTACCTATTGAAAGGCATGTACATTTCAAAATGCCATTGCAAATATGGTACGGTGATAAATAAATTACCTAGGAATTCATACCTTTCAGTAGACTGGTTTATGTGCTAAGTATATTCTTCGATACCAAGATACACACACAACAATATTATCGTGCACCCTATAATTTTCGAAAGAGTAAAAATGCCACCTCTACGAATCATTTTTACCCGGTTTTGGCAACTAAAGTTGTAGGGGTAGTTTATGGCTTGTGGCCAATTGTCGGGTCGTCAAAGAAGGGTAGCAGGCTAGATTGGAAGAATTAGATGGTAACTCTGTAGCTGATGAAGCAAGGGACTTTCAAGCCGACTTCAACTCCTCTCTTGCACCGACACCTTCCTCTTGGATCATATTAAACATGATGCAGACTCCTTGTTTTCTCTCATGAGAGTCCACAACACTACAACAAAATCGTAACTATAAAAGAAGTTACCGAGCACCATGTTCTCTATCTAGGCATGCAGCAAATACTGACAAGTATCAATGGGGCTTGTGATCAGTATGGTCCCATAATATGAAAGAACTATATGTTGTATGCCTACGTAAATGGTTTATTTCTACCTAAATTATCTGCGCCAGTCTTAACCAACCACCACAATATATGCAGTCTAACAAAAAAAGAAGCAGTAAACATTCTGTTAATGCTTATGCAAGTCCGTCCCCCCCCCCCCCCCCCCCCCCCCCCCCCCCCCCCCCCCCCCAAATTCACAAGTGAATTCTTACTTTCATGTAGAACCTTGTGCTGCCTGATGCTTAATTTAGCAGCAACCAGTTGGGCTAATATATATATGAAAGCTAAGCCCCCCTTGTGCCCCTGTCCATTTCTTTTCATAGAGGGGTGATAATTTTTGCTGTTGTCAAACCTATTCAGCTGTTGGGGGAGCAAGCCCATCTGAAAATGATTTACCACTTAGTGTAACTGACAAGTGAAGTATTTTGGTCTACAGCAAGGGAATAGGGGCATGATTTTGTGGTATGTATCTTCATTCCTATCTTGTTAGTCATTTACCTCAGGTGTTGTGGACATAAGTATGTATCATGAAGACAGCGGTACTTCGATTTCGGCAGGAAGTAGGGGGAAAGGATTTGCATCAGTAGATAAACAGATGAATGAGTCTTGTAGGAAATATTATTGTGAAAGGAAGTCTAAGATTAAAAGATTCTGGTTTGTAAGGAGTTCGCTTTGTGTTAGGAAAAGTCAAGGACAAGTATCAGCTACATAAGGATGCCATGTACCTATATTTGAGATAGGCAAGAAGGATCAGTCTATACTATCCTAGTTATTCTCTCATCTAGCCTAGGTCTGTCTTAAAACCCGCAACCATGCCATCTGGCCTTTTCAGCATGTAATTATCGTTTTCTAAATCAAGGTTCACTATGTCCCGTCATGTGGAATATGGGCTTCACAATGAGAATCGACTATGAGTAGTGAAATGATCATATACTCCCTCCGTCCCAGAGGTTAAGGCATAAAAACATTTTCAATTTTTCTTCATAGCTTAAGGCGCAGGGTGCAGTTGACCCGTTTCCTCCCAAAAATACCCCTCCTAGCCATTTAAATCTGCCTAAATTATCGGGATGGAGCAGATATTTGTGGATCTCTCATTGGCCTTCCATGGCGCATGTGGGGGGTTAGCAGGAAAATTAAGAGAGGAGTTATTGCCACTCTGCTATTGGTAATGCATGTGCACGCGGGAGGCAAGGTCAGTTATTGTGCGTTGCATGCATGAGAGAAACAAGGAAAGATTGCATTGTGAGAGAGAAAAATAAGGAACGGATCTCACGATTTAATAGGGGTATGTTTGGAAAGATTTGCTACCGCTAGAGTCTCCTTAATCGACGAGCCCAAAGATTTACGCCCTAAGCCTTGGGATGGAGGGAGTACAAAGTTATTATCAAGTATCCACAAATGATAATCATATCATGCAACTTGAATTTCTGTTGCCATTTTAACTTCTGCTATCCATATGTGGATTATCCATGCAAGTTATTATGTTTGGTAAGGTATTAAATTATATTGCTGGAAGTACTATCAGGAATTTAAGTGTTTGAAAAGTTACACGCACTACTAGAATTTAGGAAAAATTTGCTAGGGGACACCGTTATTTTTCGGCGTTTGCCAGAACACATTGTTGGAATGTGGCTTTGCCCAGTACCATTATTATTTCGTGACAATTTGCTGGAACACACTGTACCGCCCAAAATGGAAAGTTTGACATTTTAGATTATCTTTTTATCTTTTCACAAAGATGTCTAAAAATTTAATTGAAGTGTAAGGTGTTCCAGATAGAAAAATGTCCGACGATTACTTTTCTCTCAAACTCCTTTCCTAGTTGATATGAACTGACTATAATCTTAGTTCATGTTTCCATACATTAGTTCAGCTACTACGGGAGTACTAGAATTGATGTTCGGTGTGCCTATGCGGTTTGGTGAATTTGAATTAGAGAAAAAAGAAAAAAGCATTCAAAACCATACGTATGATGGTCATTCCAAGAAAACTAGTCAAACTTTCCATTTTAGGGCATGCAGTGTGTTCTGGCAAATGTGCCACGGAATTGTAATGGTACTGAGCAAAGACGCATTCCGGCGATGTGTTTTGGCAAACGCAGAAAAATAACAGTGTCCGCTGGCAAATTTTCCCTAGAATTTACTGTTGATCTTGGTGTTAAACCCTTCTAAGGCGATAGCTGCCTCTACCATGTTCTTTTTCTTAAGATTTATGCTATTGCCATCACACCAATGAAATTTCATGTGATATTCGCAGGTGATTTTTGATAGCAGTAGTTTGCAACTGGCAAGTAGAGGATTTGAAGCTAGCAACTTGTTGGTGGCCATGATAGCGACTACAAGCAAAGTTATAGGTATGTTCTGACAAATGGGGTGCTTCATGAAGGAATCAGTAGTAGCAGTACTTCATACCAGCTATCTCTACCAGCTACATGCAATCAACAACCAACAACATATTAAAATTGTACTAGCTGGATGTTACTGCTTACATGGTTCTTCAACATTAATTGAAGACGGTGGTGAGGCATGTGTAAATTTTTGGGTTGAACTTGTTGGTGGCTGTGTACTAGCAACTACAAACTCACAGAATGTTTTGAAAAATGAGGTGCTTCATGAAGGAACAACAAGTAGTTCTTCATGCCAGCTACATGTATTCAACAACCAATCACATATTTAATTGTAGTCGCTTGTTTTTACTGTTGAACAACATTAAGGTCCCGCTTGGGAATCCTGTTGATTTTTCCTCCAGTAATCCAAATACGTTAGTATTGTACCTTGCATGAGGAAACCGACCGGAAAATATTTGGGAGGTCATGTGGTCCTTGTAAGTTACTGGTAGTTTAAAGTTGGAAATAGACGGGATAGAATGTTTAAACCACCAACCAAGTGCACTTTTTGGTTTTCATTGGAATTTGTTTGTCACCCTGAGTTTTACACTGGGTCAGCTCTAAAAACGGCAATCCAAGTGGGCCATAATTGTTAAGATACTGGTGGCATGCGGGTAATCGTGGGTTGAGATGAATTTTGTAAGCATCGGAGTTCTGCTGGCATTAGATTATGCTAATTTTAGTTGACGTTGAAAGTGAAGAATGGTAATTTTTAGTTCAATGTCAGACCTGTACTATAATTGCAATAAATTGTTTTCTTCAGTTCTTAATTTTAACTTCTGGTATGCCTGAAAGGTAGATACATGATTACCATAACTTGTGATGACTTGCATACGGTGCTAAGCATTGACTAGACATGAGGTGTAGAAGCACTCATTTAAAATTATTCATAGTAGATTTGGTTGTCTCCTAATTTCTGTTTATAATGGACATGAATAAGAAACACTGTCATAAAATAGCATTCATTTTTTTATTATCATCAATTAACTATGTCGCCTCGTTTTCAAATCACTCTTATTGCTACTAGATAGCTATAAAATGTGTTTCTTGTGTATATTTTGGTCTTTACCTTGTGAACGTGTCTATTCCATGAACTTCTTTCCGCATCGTGTTTTTTTTGCAGTTTGCTTTACAAAACTATATTTTATAATTTACGAGATCATTACATTCATCTGTTCATGATAGAGCAACAGCTGGAAAGAAGTATTTCCTCGTTTCACTATGGACGATTTATGTTGGAAGTTGGTGTCTAGTATGAAAACAGAAAGCACTTAGTGGTTTGAGAAGAGATTAACTAATCTTAATGACTTTACAGGGAAATATTGTCAGACCACCTGTATTTTTGTTAGAGTTTGTTCTCATGAAAAGCACTGTATGCGTCCTGCAATCCTTTGTGTACATGATTAGTTGATTACTGAAAAGTTGTCATGGTTAGGTGAATTCTGCTTGATTTTTAATATCTCCAGGTTCCAGACCCCACTAAAATTGAGTAATGGACTGTGCTATAGCGCGGCGCCGCATATTTGCCTCCCCGTGCGGCTGCTGCTGCTGGTTCCTAGCGAGCGCGCGTTTATTTGTAAAAAGCACACACGCAGTTGCCAGCTAGCACATGCATGCTTGTCTAGCCATTCGGCTAGCACATTATTATTAGGGAAAAAAGTACTCTCTGACAAAACATTGACCTTTGTACATTTTTATGTGGCAAAAAAAGCTTGCATGCACCAAAATTTTAGGGGCAACTCTCACACAACTTTACTCCGCAAATGTAGGCTTTTACATAGAGACAACTACCGGGTTAGTATGTTGTTATCAGGTAATTTAACATCAGCTACCTTTTTTGGAAAACGAGATAAAACTTCTCCAAAAAAAAGCAGTTACCAGATTATTTATTAACAACTACCAGATTATTAGCAATAATTACATGTTATTTGACTCCCTCAAAAAAAAACTACATGTTATTTGACGGTAGCAACAGAATTTTTGCAACAAATGTCATGTTGTCAAAAATACAGTCACCCGATTATGTAGTAGCAGCTCCCAGATTATTTAGCAATAACTACCAGATTATTCACATTAGCTACCGTGTCGTTCGGACAAAAGCCGAGTTCTCAAATAAAAGCCTGAGGAGTACTATTTAGTAGCAGCTGCCATGTTAATTAGCAATAAATACCGGATTATTTGACAGTAGCTATCAGGTTTTTTCCGAACAAATGCAATTCTCAAATATACAGTCATCTGATTCTAGCGCCTAGCTGTCCGATTTCCAGTGCCTGTCTGCCTGATTCCCAATGCATAGTTGCCTACTTACCTCCAACAAAATGTGATTACTAATTCCATTACAAAAGTACCACGAATTCCTTCCATAAATCCCCAATAATTGGAGACACATGCAACAATGGAATCGCTCGTAGGATTGTTCAATGCAAAAGTCTAAGAGTATCTCCACCAAAATCACCAAAAGATGGGAAAGAAATCCCCAGATTAAGGAGGATATGAAGAGGAAAAACTCGAGCCAAATTTGCACGGGGTTGCCGGACTCGTCATCGTCGGCATACCTTCACCTTCTTGTCGCCAACAGCCTCCCCGCCCTTGGAGGCAACGACCTCCTCCTTAGGCTCGTCGACGGCGGCATCTCCCGCTACGTGCACGGCGACGTTGTTCTCGCAGTGTGCTCATCAGCGGACTCTCTGAGCGGGCCGACGAACGCCTCCTCCTTGTGCTTATCTCCATGCGCTCCTCCACAACAGCCTACCCACGGTGTGCTCAACGGTGATGGAAGCCTCATCCTCGTGCTCCAGCTGCGCCCTCCAGCGACGCATGCTCGACGGCACAACAAGCCTCCCTCGTGCTCCGACTACGGCCTCCCCTCGACGTGTGCTAGGCAGTAGCAGCCTCCCCCAAAGCGTGCTTGGTGGCGGCGGCCTCCCCCGACACGTGCTCATCGGTGTGGCGGCGGCGGAAGCCACCTCCTCACGCTCGCCTGATGCCTTCCCCGACGCGTGCTTGACGGCGCGGCCTCCCATCGACTCGTGCTCGTCGACGGTAGCGTCCCGCGCAGGACGGAAGCCTCCTCTCGGCGCTCGTCGGCAGCGGCCCGACAGAGCTCTTCCCGCGTCACGCCTTCTCCTCCCGCTGGTCGGCGACGGCCTCCCTGCTTGGCGCCGCCTCCTCCATGCTGCCCTTCCATGGAAATTTGAGAGAGAACAGGAGATATTTAGTGGACAGGAATCCTCAGAGGATAAGAGGATAAGAGATAAGGACGAACGGGATTTCTTTTCTCGAATCGCGACGCACCGCCGCACGAAAAGAGACGTGTGCGGCGCCTTCCAATAGATTTTTCCTTGAGTAATTGACATGAAAAGGGTTTTTGGCTTTGGCCCAAGCTCACCCCACCAAAATGCTGGCTAGACAAAATTGATTACTGACCTATGCTGGAATAAGATCAAGCTCGGACCATGTTTAAAGAGACAAAGGAAGATGAGAGGCACCTGTCACTTACATTGCATGTGGTGGACTTGTGGTAGCCTGCTGGTGGCTGTAGCCTAAAGCCTTAGAGACTGGAAGGAGAAGAGGAGATGGACGGGAAAGGGATTGAGCGCAGGTTCCCATTCCTGGATGTCACCTGTTCCATGCCGTGGTGGGAGATGAGGATGCCACCGGTCACCCTCCGCTGGGGATCAGGGCGCCGAGTGCTGAACAACCTGGAACGTGAGCAAATGATGGATTAAAGGCCTTGGTGGTGGCCGCGTGGGCATTGGCTCGAAGGCAAAGGGAATAACATTCCCCATCCACGACTTGTGTCTCTACATGTAATGGGAGATAAGATACAGTATTGGTTGTTTTGGTTTTATTCGTAAAGACCACAACCAAATTGACCAAAATTTAATACACCAAATGCATTAGCCCACACCAATGGAACATAACAATGTCAATCCATAGGAAAGGTAACCCTCTCACTGATAATACACCAAATGCATTAGCCCACACCAATGGAACAGAACAATGTCAATCCATAGGAAAGGCAACCCTCTCACTGATACAGCTTGTCTCCCGCCGAGGGCATATGTAAAGACGTCCGCACATATCATCCCTGCCGTTATGAGGACTGGTAGAGGCTAGAGGTCTACCGGATCTGGGCCGTAGGTTGTAGGGGTGGAAATGAGCTGCGAGGGAGCTAAAAAGGCGGCGCCGGCGGCGGGGCGCCGTCGCGTGACGCTGGGGAGGCGGCGCAGCAAGCAGGCGGCGGCTAGGGCAGGGAGAAGGCCGACTCCTCCAGGAGTCGGCAATAATGTTCTGATTATTGCTTGATTGTCAATATATGATTACAACTCTTGTATAATAAAATAAACTAGGCTAAGCCCCTAATTTGTCCCACTGTTGGGCCTCTTTCTCGTATACGGGATGCCGACCATAACATCTCTCCCCGCCTACGCAAACAGCTCGTCCTTTAGCTGAACATCTGGAAACTGCTGTTGGAACTCATCGAGCTGCTCCCAGGTAGCGTCTTCCTCAGTCAGGCCAGCCCATTGCACAAGCAAGTGCCAAGCGCCGTGACGTTGCTGTGCCTTCAACACCTTGTTGGGTCCTGGCAGGAGGTGGCCATCAGCATGAGGAAGGGTCAGCGTCGCTGTCGGAGGATCCCCATGTAAGTCTTCAGTAAGCCCACATGGAAGACGTCGTGAATGTGAGAGCCAACCGGCAGCTCCAGGCGGTACGCGAGCGTGCCAACACGCTCCAACACTCTAAAGGGCCCGGCATAACACGGACCCAGCTTGCGCTTGGCGCGCGGGTCCAGGGACTGCGTCGTCCTGTGAAGGAGGCGCAGCCAGACCCAGTCGCCCACCGCGAACTCCTCATCGCGATGTGCTTGGAGAAGGCGCTGGCGCGCCTCAGCCAGGATCTCGTTGTGGGTGCGGAGCAAGTCTCCTGCAGCCTCCGACCTAGCCGACCCCGGCTCATAAGGCAACATCTTCGGAGGCGGACGCCCATAAACCACCTTGAAAGGCGTGGTATGCAGGGCGGAGTGGTAGGAGGTGTTGTAGCAGTACTCCGCCAGGCCAGCCAATCCACCCAAGCTTGTGGATGATCTTCTGTAACACAACGCAAATACATGGCAATCACCTTGTTAACCACCTCGGATTGGCCGTCCGTCTGCGGGTGGAAGGCCGTGCTCATGCGAAGCTTCACGCCAGCCAGCCGAAAGAGATCATGCCAGACGTGACCAGTGAACACGGGATCCCGATCGCTGACGATGGACGAAGGGAACCCATGGAGGCGGACGATGCTGTCGAAGAAAGCCCGTGCCACGGATGCGGCAATATACGGATGGCCGAGAGGGATGAAGTGTGCATACTTGGAGAAGCGGTCGACCATCGTGAGGATCACGAACTTGCCGCCCACCTTGGGGAGGCCCTCGATGAAGTCCATGGAAATATCTGCCCACACCTGCGAGGGCACGTCCAGTGGCTATAGCAGACCGACAGGCCGCAACGTCTCCGTCTTGTTACGCTGGCACGTCATGCACGGCCGCACCCAGTCGCGGACCAGCGCACTATCGCCCGGGATGTAGAAATCAGCACGGAGACGGTGGAGTGTCTTCTGCACGCCCTCATGGCCCGCCGAATGCTCCAGGAGCAGGACCTGGCGGCGAAGGTCGCCATGGTCGGGCACGAAGAGTCGTCGCCCATGGAGGAGCAGCCCATTGCCTAGGCGCTAGGGCGTCGCCAGCTCCCTTGCGTCCAGGCGCTGGCGTAGAACCTGGGCGTCAGCGACAGCCACGGTAGCCTGGCGGATATCGTCGATGAGGGCGAAGGACGGCCCGGAGCGGATGCACAGGACAGTGCCTGTGGCGACGACGTCGGCCCCGACCTCCTCAGTGTCGCGGCGGGAGAGGGCATCGGCGACCGTGCTGAGATGGCCCGGGCGGACTCGACGGTGAAGTCGAACCCGAAGAGCTTGCTGATCCACTAGTGCTGCGGCACGGTGGAGAGGCGCTGGTCCAGCAAGAACTTCAGGCTGTAGTGATCCGTGAGAACACGGAAAGTCCGCCCCCATAGGTAGGGCCGCCAATGACGCACGACCTGGATCAACCTGATGAGCTCGCGCTCGTACGCCGCGAGCTTGTGATGGCGAGCTGCAAACGGGCGGCTGAAGAAGGCCAACGGCTTGTCGCCCTGATGGAGGACGGCGCCGAAGCCGATGCCAGAGGCGTCGCAGTCCACGACGAACGGCCGGTCGAAGTCCGGCATCTGGAGCACGGACCTCGTCGTGAGCGCCCGCTGGAGGGCCTGGAATGCCTCAGCCGCCTCCGCGTCCCAAGCAAAGGCGTCGCGGCGCAGAAGGCGGGTCAGAGGCGCGGCGATGAGGCCGATGTCCCGGATGTACTTCCGGTAGTAGCCCGCGAGGCCTAAGTAAGCCGCGAAGAGCCCGCGGTGACTGCGGGGTCGGCCACGCAGCGATGACGGCGACCTTGTCAGCATCCATCGCGACGCCCTCCGCCGAAATAACGTGTCCTAGGTACGCGACGGAGGTTGTGCCGAACGAGCGCTTGAGGTGAAGACGATGCGCTCGAAGCTCGTTAAAGACGATGGCCACGTGTTGCAAGTGCTCCGCCCACGATGAACTATAGATCAGAATATCATCAAAGAAAACAAGCACAAAGCGGCGTAAGTAGGGGCTGAGCACGTCGTTCATCAAAGCCGGGAACGTCGCTGGCGCGTTGGAGAGGTCGAATGGCATCACCAAGAACTCGAAGTGGCCGTGATGTGTCCGGAACGCCGTCTTCTCGATATCGTCAGGATGCATCCGCACCTGATGATAGCCGGAGCACAGGTCGAGCTTGGTGAAGAAGCGCGTCCCATGTAGCTCGTCCAAGAGTTCGTCCACGACGGGGATGGGGAATTTGTCCTTGGACGTCAACGCGTTGAGGGCGCGATAGTCGATGCAGAAACGCCACGTGCCATCGGGCTTGCACACCAGGAGCACCGGCGCGGAGAAGGTGATGTCGAAATCCGAATGATGCCCTGCGCAAGCATGACCCCCACCTGACGCTCGAGCTCGTCCTTCTGCAGCTGGGGGTAGCGGTACGGGCGCACGGCGACAGGCGCCGTATCCGGCAGCAGGTGGATGCGGTGATCACAGGGCCGCGCCGGTGGTAGGCCCTATGGCTCGTCGAAGATGTCGCTGTGCTGCTGCAGGAGGTCGGCCAGGAGGGGCTGCGCCTCGTCGAGCGCGGCCTCCATCATCGCGAGCTGAGGGGTCACTGGACCGGTACACCCGATGCCCGCCCACTGGACGCGGCGGCCGCCCTCGCGCTAGAAGATGAGGGTCAGCGCGTCGAAGTCCTAGAGGATGGGGCCGAGTGTGGACAGGAAGTTGATGCCGAGGATGAAGTCGTAGCAGCCCAAGTTGATGCCGACGCAGTCGATGGAGAAGTGCTCGTCGCCGATGGAGATGGGAACCTGCCGAGCCACGCCCTGGAAGTAAGGCGGTCCCCGTTGGCGACGGTGACGCTGAACTGCTCGGCTCCCGACGGCTGTAGTGCTAGACGGCGCATGGCGTCCCTGGACAGGAAGTTGTGCGTCGAGCCTGTGTCCACAAGCGCGGCGAGGCGCTCCCCGTGGATCGTCACCGGAAGAAGCATGGTCTTCGCCGTCCTGATGCCTACCAGCGCGCGTAGAGAGACGACGAAGGCTGTCGCGTCGACCGGTCCGTAGGTCGTGGCGCCCGGCTCGGGGCGATTGTGCCGTCGAGCTCCGCGGTGGGGGCCTCCACGTCCCCGTCATTGACGGTCTCCAAGTAGAACGGGCGAGCACACACGTGACCCGGCGCGTAGGGCTCGTCGCAGTTGAAGCACATGCCCTTGCGACGCCGCTTGAGCTGCTCGACCGACGTCAATCGGTGGAACGGCCGCGTAGGCGCTGCGGGGGCCGCAGGGGCGGTCGGCAGCGCGGGGCGCGCCGGTGGCGTCGCTGCAAGATGCGGGGGAGGACGCGCTCCTCGGCCCTGGAGGGACTGCTGCAGAGTGAGGGCGTGCTGCTTGTACGCCCGTGCGTAGTACATGGCCGTTTGCAGGTCCGGTGGGCCGCGCATCTCCACGTCGATGCGAATCTGGTCGGGCAGGCCGCCGATGAAGAGCTCGGCGCGCTGGCGAGCCGTGACGCCAGGTGCATGGCACGCCAACGTCTGGAAGCGGTCGGCGAAGTCCTGCACCGAGGAGGTGAAAGGCAGGCGGCCAAGCTCGGCCAGACGGTTCCCGCGTATCGGGGGGCCGAACCGAAGGAAGCACAGATCGCGAAAGCGCTCCCATGGAGGCATCCCGCCCTCGTCCTGCTCGAGGTAGTACCACGTCTGGGCGGCGCCACAGAGGTGGTAGGAGGCGATCCATGTGCGGTCGGATGCCAGTGTCCGCTGCCCTCGGAAAAACTGCTCGCACTAGTTGAGCCAGTTCAGGGGGTCGATGGTACCGTCGTAGGTGGTGAACTCCAGCTTGGTGAAGCGGGGCGGCTGCTGGACGTGCGGAACGGCGGCATAGGCGCCCTCGTGACGAGCCGGCGCGGCGGGGGACGAGTAGGTCAGGGACCCCCCCGCATACGGGTCGCCGTAGCCGGTGAAGCCGCCGAAGGTGGAGGCCGTGGTTGGCGCTGCCGGCTGGAGCACGGTCGGCTGGGTGGGCGCCGGCGTGAAGATGGGCCGGCGACCCAGGCCGGCTGTTGGGACGGCGATGGCGGGAACTTGTTCTGAGTGATCGGGATCCCCTGGTTGAGGGCGGCGGCCGATGGTGGGGGGGGCAGTTGTCGTGGCTAGGGGCGGTGGTGGTGGTGCGGTGGTCCCCGGGACGTGCAGCACAGGCGCGTAGGACCCTTGAAGAAACGTCCGGAGGTTCGAGACCGCTAGGGTGAGATCACTGACAGCCGTCGAAAGCTCCGCTGGAGAGAGAACGGTGCTCGGGTCGAGGGACGGCGCCGGTGGCGCCGCCTTGGTGGTCGTGGGCTCGCCGGCGGTGCCGGCGACAGAGGTGGTGGGAAGGCCCGACGACATGATCGACCCCAAGCTATCTAATACCAAATTGGTAGAGGCTAGAGGTCTACCGGATCTGGGCGGTAGGTTGTAGGGGTGGAAATGAGCTGCGAGGGAGCTAGAAAGGCGGCGGCTAGGGCAGGGAGAAGGCCGACTCCTCCAGGAGTCGGCAATGATGTTCTGATTATTGCTTGATTGTCAATATCTGATTACAACTCTTGTATAATAAAATAAACTAGGCTAAGCCCCTAATTTGGCCTACTATTGGGCCTCTTTCTCGTATACAGGATGCCGACCATAACAAGGACTGAGGAGGGACTTCTGGTAGTTTTGAAATTGTACTATCTTCTGAGTGAAGCCATGGAGTAGCAATAACCCATTCATATTTTGCTGGCCCACCCAGCCCCTATTACAAAATTAAGGGAAGAAGAGTGACATGCTCAAATTCCACTCCGCCGCTGCAGCTCCTGCTACGCTGCCACCTCTCCTTCCCTCTCTCCGTCTTTCCTCCCGAACTGCCACCGCCGAAGGAGAAACCAAGTTGACATGTCTCCGTCCTGAGCAAACACCTTATGTAACCTTCCGAAACCTTGGGAAGGTCAGAACTGATGGCAGACAACACGATAAGAACTTAAGTTAGCTGCTGACAACGTTCTCCTAGCGATCCTTCGGATTAACAAGTCGAGATCGCAGCTCAGTCTGCTTCTGAGTTATTCACCTATGGATTGCGAACAATAGCCTACATGCCGCACTCCTTGTGACTGGTTGTCCAATCTTCTCTGGACATGAAAGAGATGGCAACTCTCTTTTGCCATCTTTAAATGCGGAGCGTGCGTGTCTTACTGTGATCTTTTTGGTAGTCAACAATTCCATCCACAGTAGGATGGTCATGTGGTCTTCATCTCCAAGGCATCGACATCAGCTTTTCTCACGTTTCATCACTGCCGTTCTGCATTGAGATTGGGCATCGGCATGCCATGTTACAAGATGGTATGGACTAGGGTTTTGGGGAGAGGGATGGTTCTCTCCCTGCGAGGCAAGGTAGAGGGAGAAAGCCAACTATTTTCTCTTAATCATAAACAATATTTGCTACTCCCTCCGATTCATAATAAGTGTCGGTAATTTAGTACTAGTTTAGTACAAAGTTTGTACTAAGTCTCCGACACTTATTTTGGATGGGAGGGAGTAGTACTTTTTATATATGGGGTGACTTTTGACTTGATCCATGAGTTGCTTAGTTGTATCCAAATTCAAACTCTCGATCCTAATCTTAACTAAGCGTCATCTTTAATACTGCAATCCTGACTATCATACTTTAAGGAAATGTAAGCTGGCATTGGCCGACACCAGTGATGGAGACAGTGTGATTTGCTTTTGGGTACCCATAATTGTGTAATAACTAGCTAAAATGGTGTTGTGCACAATACACTTGTTTCTCATGAAATTTAGCATCTGAACCCACTACGTGCATGGATTAATATGTAGGAACCCGCTAGTAGGAAATTAGTATTAAATCAGATTGTATCTTCTATATCAGAGACAATGTATGTTATGTCATATCTCTCTACTCTCTGCCATTTCGAGCACCAACATGTGGGGCCCACCTGGCGCCAAGTCCTTGATTCTCTGCTAGCATATCCTGAATGAACTATTCGACTACAAACCCTAAAAAGATACACTTCCCTTTCCTCCTATTCAGCTCACTGCCATGTCTTCTTCCTGCAACTCAGCTCACCAACACCATTTTCGACTCTTCACCGAAATCCAGGTATCTCCTATATGCCAGTCGCTAACCCTGTCCTTAGCGCAGCTTGTTTGATGATGTTTGGTTAATGTGCAGATGGACAGAAAGTTGGGGTCGAGGAAAGGGCCGCCACGACAGCCATACATTTCGTCAAATAAATCCAAAGGTGCAGACTCTTATACACCCTAACCATCGTTGCTGCTACAGTTTGGTTCTTTTTCTCGGCTCTATAAAGATCGTTATGGAACATTTCTGCTTTTACTCTGCCATACATAGGATTCAACAGTCAACACTTACAAGAGTTACGTGGCCAGCCTTGTTTTGATTTATATACCTATTGCAAACTTTTGATACCAATAATTCCACACAAAAATGTGACAATGGGAGAGCCCCTTATATATGCTTTGTAGGTTCTGGGCAGTGCATTGTGAGAACATGACGTGGGTTGTGATTGTTGGCTCAGAAATTTTCTTGTCCGCATTTGAGGTATCTTGCTATCTGTTCCACTGCTTGGTCATTTTTACCTAATTCCCCTTTAGATGCCAGTAAAAATCATTATTCTTTAGTTTTTCTTGAGACATAAATCAATTTCAACAATGCCTACGTGCTAGTATCATATTTGTGGACTGATACTGAGTATTTCTGTTGCCTGAAGTTTGATATAAATTTTCTGTTACCTAATGAATATAGTTTGCCTTGAGGCATATACTTGTTTTAGGAATGGATTGCTCTGTAGGCCTAAGGGGTATTTCTAACCATGCCATTATTTTCTAGTTGCTTATTTAAACTGATTGGCAGAATCAATTGTTACTTTATCTATGTTGGTTGCTGCTTTATGTAAATTACAAACTGAGACCATCTTTCTATCTTTTTTTAGTACTTCCTCCATTTCAAATTAATTTACTCAACTTTGTCTAGATACTAATGTATCGAGGTGTGTTTTAGTGTCTAGATATACTACGTGTTATCTAGACAAAGTTGAGTCAGATATACTATGTGTTATCTAGACAAATTGAGTCAATTAATTTGGAATGGTGCTACTGGTTTGGTGTGGTTACATAAAAAAAGTTAATGGCCTTTCTGCAGGAATTTTTGACTCTTTGAAAGGTCATCGAAATCATCACATACATATTTGGTCTGGGCAACTTGGAACTATGATTCTTACTAGCAGCACCACATGGACGTTATATCCTTCCAGGTTCAGAAGCGGTTATGAGGTTAATCCAAACATTTGAGAACCGCAAGAGATTAATTAAAATGTATATGTACTTCTGCAAACAAGTTAACTGGTATCAAGATTACAAACGCTGAAATGCAAATTCTCCTTCTCAGATAAGATGGCTATCAAGAATTCCAGAGAGCATATCAAAGCATGAATGCATGATTCGTTTCCCACACTTGCATACATAGCATGGGTGCAAAAATGCAGGAAGTATTTACACTTATCTTGTTTTATGGCTCTGTTTCTGATACCAGGTGTAGACCTCAGTTTGTACTCTCTAATTTATAATTGGAGAGATTTTCAGTAATATTTGCAAATTCAATACTTGGGATGTTTGGAATATTAGCAATCCTGATGCTACTAAAATATAGGCTCAGCATGGGTGACCTGGTGCTTCGCTCTTTTGGGGTGCTACTGCCTTTACTTTTTCAACCCCGGTTTCTTTGGGTCCTGGCCAGCTCTGGGCTAAATTAATAAGGTCCTTAAAAAAATTAATCATATAAGTGAAAGGCTGTAAGAATAAGTGGTCGCTTCTTTGGAGTATGCAAGTGCTATCAAGTATGGACCAAACTCAGAGTTTGATGGCATCTAGAGTTAGTGTCAAGAAGAGTCTAAGCATGCAAGTTTGTGTCTTGCATTGAAGACAAAGGTATGAGTCTGCATGAGAGAAGAATGTATCAGTATATGCAGGTTTGGTATGTGCATACATCATACCATGCATGCTTGTGGGCTCCTGAAGCAATGTGTCAGGTATTGGCAACGTCTCACAGGACATGTGAGCTGAATAAAACACTCAAGTCTCCTCCCACTCCTATATAAGAGCAGTCATCAACACTTCAAGGCACATAGATGCAGAAGCTGCAAGCATAGAGCTAGATTGAGTTCCTGCGAGTGTATACTACTACAGAGGCAGAAGCTGCAAGCATAGAGCTAGATTGAGTCCCTGTGTGTGTATACTACTAGTAGTGCTCCTCCACTCATCCTTTGTAAAGTGCTGAGTGCGTTCCTAGAGCATTCCTGCGCGTATATTACTAGTAGTGTTCCTCCACTCATCCTATGTAAAGTGTGTTCCGAGAGCAAAAGTGATAGATCTAGTGTTGTAAGGTAATTACAATTCTTATTCTCTGCGTTTGGGGCTTTCCGAAAGGGAAAGCAATATGTAAGTATGTCGTGTTTAATAAATTAAGTTTCAATTACGCAATTCTGGTCTTGTTTTGCGGAACATGTTTTTATGCTAGGAGTAGTTCTTGGGTGAGCCTTGTCAGGCATTGGAAAAAAAATCTTTAGCCGTAGAAAAGTGGTGTCTGGAAAGACATAAAACATGTCCATAGAGCTAAGACTTGGGTGGCTAAAAGAAATTGACGTTTTTGTTGAATACTGCATAGGTGAGTACCAAGTAGGGGTTACACAACCACTCCATAAATTCGTCGGCCGTACCGTAGATTTCGGCCTCCAAATGTCCTGCAAAAAACCCACAAAATTAATATAAGTGATTAATAATATTTAATTAACTAGAATTAAAATTTGAATTTATTGTTGTAATAATATTTTGATATTAATTAACTTTGAATCTCTAAATATATCATGCAAATTTGCGAGTGCTTGATTTTTGTCTATATTTTTGTTTTTATTTGTGTGTATATTGGTAGCAGAGTCACTGTTCAATCATTGAAATGTTAATACCTTTTGTGAGCTAAGTTCTAAATTAAGATATTTTATAACCTTTTAATGATTGAAAAATAGCTCTAATATCAATATACACGCAAATAAAAATATAAATAAAGATAAAAATTCAGACAAAATTCATGCACACACAAATTCACACGATATATCTAGAGATTCAAAATTAATATTAAACTATTATTACATGAATAAATTTGAAACTTAATTAGAGTTAACTAAAAAATATCAATCACTTATATTAGTTTTGTGGTTTTTTTGCAGGATCTTTTGAGGCTTGCTAAACCAACTGATTGGTACACATAGTATGCATCACATATTGTATTCAAGTAAGACAAGTTTCTTTTAGTCACCATAAGTAGTGCTCTACGGATATGTTTTTTATCTAATACTAAAATATGACTAGATACATCTGAATCTAGATATATCTAAGAACATTGATTTGGATCAGAGGAAGTACTATATCTTTTATCTTAGTTGTCACATCTCCGCCAAAGAAGTAAATAATAAAGAAGAAAATAAAACAGTGTTTTATTATCATATCTCATTAGTTTATAATATTTTTATATCATGCTATAACTGTATCAAGCGGAAACACTGATACATGTGTGGTATATAAACAAACCCAGGTCCCTACTAACCTCTATTTAACTAGTTTATTGGGCAGCTAATGATCAAAGTTCCCTGATCATGGTGCTTCTATAGCCAACTGATAATGAAGTCATATCATCATAAGTGATGTGATGGACATTTTGCACCAATGATTGTTGCAACACGACCATGTCACATAGTTCATAGTTGCAATTGTATAAAACGGAATGTATTAATCCTTAGGCTGTGAGATTATATTAATCACTGTTATCAGAGGATTGCTTTGACTGCATCAACCGTCATGTCCATAAATGGGTGACCATAAAGGTGCATGTTGGTTATTCTGGATGGGCATGTTGAGGCCTATGCATCAAGATCGGGATTTGTTCTCATGTGTGACGGGAAGATATACTTGGCCCACTCGGTGAATTACATCCATAAGCTGCGCATCGTATGACTAGGTTATGGGGATGAGATTTCAAGTGAACGAGTAAAACAACACTTGTTGGAAACGAGATAGAACAAGGTATCGTGATACCGATGGTCAGATCTCGGATAAGTCTAGTATCGAGTAACACATGGAATTGGATATATCGTTTAAGGTTCAACACAAAGGGTGATTCGTGCAGTGCACATGGGTCAATATGGGCATCCCAGTCCCGCTATTGATCATTGATTGAGATCATGTCTGTGACATTCCCGAACCACAGGGAAATACACTTAAAGGCACTAGGACACTTAGAGATCTTCCTGCAAGATGGAATCACATAAGAGAGAAATTAGAATCATTCCGGAGAGATCCAAAGTTGTTTGGAGAAAGAAAGAAAGGAAAAGACCGAAAGGAGTTTCGGATAAATGAAAATTTATAATATGCATTTATTATATGTTAATTGAGAACTAATATATACTAAATAAATATTAAAATTAAAATTTATAGTGATACTTCCTCATTAGACCAAAACCCCGAAGGGATTTGACCCAAGAGGAAACCGCAGAAAAAGACAGCAAAATGAGAGCAAAACACGCACTAGGCCAACCGGCCCATAGGCGGCATGTACTAGGTACCAAACGCGCATCAGGGAGCTATCGGCCGCCGCAGGCCTTCTCGACCCCGGCCCAATGGGCGCACGGGGGAGCTAGCGGGCGGGCGAGCCAAGCCAGCGGGCCACGCGCAAGGAGGCCGTGAGTGTTGGCCGGCCCACCTGGGCTGCCAGTCAAGCCGCTGCTTCCGCCCCCTCCGCGCTGGGCCACGGTCACACCGGCCTACTTGGGTTCGCCTGGCCGCGGCGCCTATCTAGTGTTGCTATTGCTTGCTGGGCTGGCCTCTGGACGACCCACCCGTCTGGGAGCTGGCCCAGCCGGCCAACTAGCCCTGTTTTGCCTTTTTATTTTGTCTAATTTGGTCCACATGGCTAACCTTTGGGTGGGAGTACCCCTTTTCCGCCTATATAAAGGGGTGCCCATGGTAGAGATTAAATAAACCAATTAAGATATTCTCTAAAACACTTTTTGTTGGGGATATGCTTTTCGGGTATGTCCACCGTGACTCGCTGACCAGGGTGGCCCACTTTGGGTTAGAGCTTTGCTTCACGGGTGGCCCAGCCAGGGAGAGAGGAGGGAGGTGATACGTCCAAAACGTATATACTTTCCCGAACACTTTTTCTATTGTTTCTCCTCTAAACTTGTGTGATTTGGATGCAACTAACACGGACTGACGCTGTTTTCAGCAGAATTGCCTTGGTGTCTAGTTTTTGTGCAGAAAATCAACTATTAGGAAAAATCCCGGAAAATATGCCAAAAATCCTATTTCACCAGAAGACTCCTAGAGCTAGAATACGAGACGGAGGGGGGCTGGGCCCATGCCACACCACCTGGCCACGCAGGCTAGCCCAGGCCGCGCCAGGGGGTGGTCTAGCCGCCCCAGACTCCCCCTCGGTCTCCCTCTTTGCCTATAAGATGCCTTCTGACCTAAAAACTCGAGGGGGGTCGACGTTTTTCCAGAAGGAGTTCCGCTCCGCCGGCACCATCAGATTCCACGAAACAACACCAGAAACTTCGTTCTGGCACCCTACCGGGACGAGGAATTGGAGGAGATCACCGCCATCATCATCACCATCGCTTCTCCATCGACCATCCATGTTTGCCTCATCTATGAGTGAGTAATCCCCCGTTGTAGGCTATGGGGATGGTAGGGATTAGATGAGATCATTCATGTAATAGCATCAGATTGTTAGGGCATGGTGCCTAGTATCTTCTATTAGTGCTTTATGACTTTGTTACGACTTGTTATGCTTAATGCTTGTCACTAGGACCCGAGTGCCATGATTTCAGATCTGAACATGTTATTGATTCATTATGATAGTATTGTTTTTGGTCTTACCTGCAAGTTGTATACACATGTTGTTGTCCGAAACCAATGGCCCCGAAGTGACAGAAATCGGGATAACTGGAGGGAATGGCTTTGATGTGAGGATCACATGTGTTCACGGAGTGTTAATGCTTTGCTCCGGTGCTCTATTAAAAGGAGCACCTTAATTGCTAGCAGTTCCCTTGAGGCCCCGCAGCAAAGGAATGGTAGGACAAAAGATGTTGTGCAAGTTGTCATTGTGAGCACGTATGACTATATATGGGACACATGCCTAGGATTATCTAGTACTTGGATGCTTTATCTTATTTATCTGCAATTGCCCTATGTTCTGATTGCTATGTGAATTGTCTTGTGCAACGCCCGTCCATCCATCCCTATGCCTACCGCACTCGAATCCTACCGTTTACTTCTATTGTTACTGCTATCTTTACTTTACTGCCGCTGTTACTTTACTATTCCTACTACAAAACTGTTGCTACTGGTAAACTGCTGTGAGCAAGATTGTTTCCAGGTGTAGCTGAATTGACAACTCAGTTGTTAAGGCTTATAAATATTCTTTGGCTCCCCTTGTGTCGAATCAATAAATTGGGTTTCACTTTCCTCAAAAATACTGCGATACACCCCCTATACTTGTGTGTCATCAAGACTATTTTCTAGCGCCGTTGCCGGGGAGCATAGCTTTATTTATCAAGTTCACTTGGATTCATTATTGTTCGCTGCCATCCATCCATCATGGGTAAGTCTCGTGATGGCAAGGTTCCTATTTTACCATCCACTACAAGAAGAGGTATCGTTCTGAACACCTCTGTTGCTCTTGATTCACCATCTGTTATGAGTAAGCTCGTTACACCACCACATACACATGCTACACACACTGCTACTACCGCTGAATCTGAAACTTCTGATACTTATGATGCTGTTTCTACTATGCTTGATAAGAGTGGTTCATTAGGTCCTTTCCTAGATGCTACGATTGCTAGAACTATAGCTGGAAATACTGAAACTCCTAATGAAGACACTACTACACCTGTTAGTTCACCTGAGACTAGTGAGAATTATGATATTGAAGAAGGTTATGTTGAGATGATCGATGAATTTATTAAAGAATGTAAAAACACCCATGATAGGAGCGCTGCTAAGAGTCTCCTTGAGAGGCGTACTATTAGACCCAAATTGTCTCCTATTGCTAAATTTGCTGCTTCTCCCATAAACATTAACGATAAAGATTATGATTTCTCTCTCGATCTATCTTACATAGCTATTGTTGAGAAAGAACCTTTTTGTGGGACTAAGAATGAAAGTGCGGTAGCACATATGAATGAACTTTCTACCATGAGTGGCTTGTTTTTTGATGATATTAAGATGCGTACTTACTTTGTTGCTAAGATGTTCCCTTTTTCACTGAAAGGAGAAGCTAAAACTTGGTTTAGTAATTTACCTCCTCGATCTATTGATAGCCCTGATTGTTTGATTAGTACTTTCCTGCAAAAATATTTTCCTCCTAGTGCTAGACATGCTATTTTGCAGGAACTTTTTGATTTTAAATAGGGAGAAAAAGAGATATTGCCTGAATCATGGGCAAGGTTTTGTGCTTTGATTCATGCACAGACTGGAAGTCCATTACCTAAGAATGAGCTTCTTGATATAATGGACTAACTGAAGAATCTAGGACATACCTAAATAGTTGTGCTGATTGTGTTTTCAGGAATAGGACTCCCAAGGAAGCTAAGGAATTAATGGCTAAAATAAGCAAGAACTATGAGGATTGGAATCCTCCTGAACCAGCTATACCTGAAGTAATTATACCTAAACCAACTATACCGGTGCCTATTCCAACATCAAAGAAGAGGGGAGTTATTGAATTAAACGATGAAGTAATGAAGGAAGCTAAGAAATGTCTCAAGGAGAAGGGAATTAAAGTTGCAAATGTCAAGAATTTACCTCCTATAGAAGAATTATGTAAGCCTATTCCCTACTCATCCCCTATTGAGGTACACTCTCTCCAACACTTTGATGAAGGTGATATCCCTTACTCTAAACCTCCTGATCAATGCTTAGAAGAATTTTATATTTTTATTGTTAAGCAAGATAATTTTAATAAAAGGGTGCAAAATCATCTAATGGAAAACACTAGAGCTATTGATGAGTTAAAAGATATTGTGGAAAGAACCTCTAATGATGTTAAAATGATTGTTAAACACTTTCAAATGGTTCAAACTCAAATAGATCAACTCATTAAAGTGCAAAAAGACTTGCTAGTTAACGCTGCTAAAGAAAAACATGCTTATGAAATTAGAACTAGAAGTGGTGCTGCTACCCAGGATCCTCTATATCCTGAGGGGCATCCCAAAAGAATTGAGCAGGATTCTCAACAAGCTGAAAATAGTGGCTCTACTCCTAAGAAAAGAAAGAAGAAACATAAAACTATTGTAGAACCCTTTGAACCTGCTAAAGATCCTAATAGTATATCTGTCTCTGATGCTGAAACTGAAAGTGGTAATGAAGAAAATGATGTTCCTAATGAAGAAAAATTTGAAGAAGAACCTGAAAAACACACTAAGAATACTAAATACACTAAATAAGATTTTATTGCTAAGAAACATGGTAGTGAAAGAGAGCCTTGGGTTCAAAAACCTATGCCTTTCCCGGATAAGAAACACAAGTCAAAGGAATATGAACACTATAATAAGTTTTGTGAGTGGATGAAACCTTTATTCTTGCAAATTCCTTTGAATGATGCTATTAAATTGCCTTCTTACTCAAAGTATATGAAGGATATTGTTTTGAATAAAAGGAAGATCCCTAATGGAAATCTCTACTTTGCTTGCTAATTATTCCTTTAATGGTAAGGTTTCAAAGAAACTTGGAGACCCAGGGATTCCAACTATCCCTTGCTCTATTAAGAATAGTTATGAACTGCTTTGTGTGATTTGGGAGCTGGAGTTAGTGTTATGCCTTTCTCTCTCTATAAGAGGCTTCAACTAGAAAAAATAATACCAACTGATATATCTTTGCAAATGGCTGATAAATCTACCACTATTCTTGTTGGTATATGTGAAGATGTACCTGTTCAAGTGGCTCATAATTGCTTGATATTAACTGATTTTGGTGTGCTTGAAATGCCTGAAGATGATAATATGTCTATTATTCTTGGGAGAGACCTTTTCTTAATACTGCAAGGGCTGTTATTAATTGTAATCAAGGAAAGGTGACCTTTAATGTTAATGACAAGGAACATACTGTCTATTTCCCCAAGAAGATTGAAAGGACTTATGGTTTGAATTCAATTGAACATGTTCAGGGCATTCAAGTTGGAGAGATATATTGTCCCATACCAAGAGAAAAATTTGAAACTATTATGATTGGGACCATTGCTATCAAGGTTGAGGTAACATAATCATTAGTGGAATAAAAAGTTTTGTCTCTTATGGAATTGTTTTGGTAACAAGACCTGATCAACCTTGTTAACAAAAGGATTTCATTGAAGAAAACAATGTTTTCACCGTGATTATCTCCGTTTACTTTTATTCTATCGATTTTAGTTTTTGCTTTCGTTTAGTTTACTTTTCTGTTGTTAGTTGCTTGCATTTTAGAGTGTCTTAGAACTTCTGTAGCTTTTGCTTTGTTTTGCATTGCATCTTTTCGAAATCATTTTTCTGCAGAAAAATCATTCATCTTTACCTGAAAAATGCCCAAAAATAAAGTGTCTCGAAAAATTCCAGAAAATCATATTAAAATTTTACGTGAAAAAAGGGGTAGAGGAGTACCTGGAAGGTACTAGGGGGGCCCACCAGGCAGGCACACCACCTGGTGGCGCGGCCTGCCCTGGGTGGCAGCATGCCATGGTGTGGGCCACTCTGGCCCTCCACTCACTCTCTCACTTGCTACTTTCTTTTCTCTCCCGAGTAAACTCCAGTTCATTGCTCAAAATCGTGTTCTTGCTGTGCTTGCTCTTGATTTTTTGATCTCCTTGCTCGGCCCATCTTTGTGCTGAAATTTGGAGCATTTGTTCTCCGGTATGTGACTCCTCCGCTTGTCCAAGTAGATTTGTGTTTAGTGGTTTATATCTTGAGTATTTTGCTGTTGTAGGTGACAGGTTTTGAGAGCTTGTAAGCTTGTTTGATGCTTAGAGATATAGTTTTGATGCATGTGTAGGCCTCTTACAAGTCCCTATGAGTAGTGCCCTTCATTATATTCACTTTGCAATCACTTGTTTAATAGGTGTTTAAATTTCAGAATATCAAGCATGAATAACCATACCTTTGGAGAAATATTTGAGAGGGATGCACCTAGGAGGTCAAGGCCCTCAAGATCATCCTCTCAGTTTAGGCCATCATACAACAAAGATCTCATTGCAACTCGTATTGGTAATGAAGGGGATGATGGGGATGCTCACCAATCTACTTTTCCTTGTTTTACTTTCTTACAAGCTGCAGGGATTCTTGATGATTTCTTGCTACTGATTCAGAGGGTTGGTTTGACCTCATACATGCAAGATGAGAGTGAGAAATACGCTATGCTCACCAAGACTTTTGTTAAGAGCTTCGTGTTTACTAACACGCCCTATTAGTCAACTGTCTCTTTCAAAATTTATAACCTTCCCGTCACCATGTCATTGGAAAGATTTTGCAGTGTTATAGGTGTAAGAATGACAAGGACCGTGAAGAAGATTCAAGGGCGACCCGCTGATTTGCTGGAACTTTACCAAGGGGTGACCAATGATGATGACCACGTGGCTCAGCGTGGAAAGATAAGAAACATCCAACTCCCTGCTCTTAGATACTTTACATATTATCTTGCTACTAGCATTCTTGGTAGGGAGAATACGAGTAATATCTCCAACTATCATTTAGCCTTCCTTGCTGCTGCGCTTAACAATGACACTCGGTATAACCTTGGCTCGCTTATTGCTCGCCGCCTAGCTGCTAGGGGGCCTATCTATGGGGGCATCATTGCCTCACGTATGGTCAATGCATTAGGGATTTCAGTGGACCCCAATGATACTATATTAGCACCACAAAGGCTTGACCTTGTTGCTATGAAAACTCATCACTTTGTTACTGCTGATTCTGATTTGGACAATCTAGTATATAGGATGTTGTTTACTGACGGGGATGAGAGGGAGATTCCTTTGCCACAGTCTTCTTTGTTTAGTGTTCACAGGAGACCGTGGTCGCGCTCTAAGGAGGAGGTGGACGAGCAGCTCTGCTTGCTGGGTTTCCACGAGAAGCACCAGGAGGATGTGCCCTCCTACGATTACTCTATGCACTACAGAGGGACATACTCGAGCTCGCACCAGGACGAGGGTACCTCCTCGTCATACCACGGTGACACTTCATCCTGGCCAGCTTGGGATTGACACCCACTTAGGCCAAAAGCCTAAGCTTGGGGGGAGGTACACCGACATCACACTCATCTCCTTATCATTTTGCATTGGTACTTTGTATATTCATGTTTCGTTCTCTTTTTAGTTTTCGTTCTTTATTTGCTTTTGCTTTCTAAAACACAAAAAGACCAAAAATATTTCTGTTGTTTCTCTTTGGTTTGCTTCTTTTTCTTTCTTGCCTTGGTTTGTTTTTTTCCTTTTTGCTTTGTTTGAACTATTCAAAAAACCCAAAAAGATTTTGCTTTGCTTGTTCTTCCTTTTTGGTTCTTCTTTTAAAAATCGAAAACACCAAAAATATTTGTTATTCTTCTTTGGTTTTGTGAGTTTGTTGCAGGGTTCAGCAGTCCTCAGTGGGATTTGGTTTCATATTATTATTCAAGCCACACAAGTGAAGGGCAATAATGAGGATTAATGATAACTTGAGGTGTGGTAAGAGGCTGGTAACGAACTCTATTTGTTTTCATTTTTGTACATATACTCATCATTGTGGGCATGCTTAGTCTGTTCATGTAGGGTGTATGTTATTCATGGATGCTTGGTAGTTTTTGCTTTCATATGATTAGTACCAGCTTGCTAATAGTTTGTGGCATGTCATATGAATGTTTGCTTGCATTACTCTATTCATAACCTGGTATGACACTATGGTATCCTCCTCTAAATGTGTCATTTGAATTGGCTTGGCACATGCTTACGCATGCATATGACTGAAATAATCAGTTAAGCCTCGATGAATTATTTTGCCTTGAGGGTCTTGAATCACTTTCATGCCATGATTAGTCCTGTTTTGTTGCAAGCATGATTATGACAACTATTGCTCTCTCGTTTGTCGCTCCCTTACTATTGCTAGCCTTCACTTTCACTGAGTATGTTTTAATCATGTTTCCAACTCCCTAAAACCAAATATTGCCAAAGTGTCCACCATACCTACCTATTCGCATCATTTGCTATTTCCGTGCATATTCAATATGCCTTGTTTTCTTCCGAATAAAATGTTTGCTTGTTATGAGAAAGTTAGTTAGTAAAGCTCTCACGAACTTGATGGCACACTTTATTTTCTGCACTTAATAAACCTGAACCATTGCGTCCATCTTTGTTGCGTGTATGCTTGCGCTTTATAAGTTGAAGTTAGCAGAACCATGTATCATGGGGAACGCTTTCAACATTGCATGGGTACTTAGTACCTCGTCGATATCATGATTTTTTTGCATATGGATCCCGGCGGTGTGAAATAAAAGTGGAACTTGTAAGATCATGGAGTTTGTATATGTGTTAGGGAAACGCCTGGGCTGCAAGCCTAATCCATGCCTAATCATGGTGGAAACTTGCAGCATAACCATAATGGGCATTCTATGAAGCATCCTTAATAAAAATCTATGCACATAGTAAATAAAAAGATCGCTGAGATAATCATTGTCTGCTTGCCTTGTCATTTTGATTATGGGATAGCTCCCGTATCATGTGCAAGGGGTACCCTATTGGCGGTTCTCTATGATACGTATATACTTACAATGACAAGAGCTTACTCGTGACTGAAGTTGAGTAGCATGAGGTTCGGTCTTCATAAGTAAGGGGCATGAGACTTCGATTTATAACTTGTCAAGCATATCCTCTTAGTTGTGTCACTTTAACCTTAACCACTTAAATATGCTTATGATAGGGGCAATGAGAGCTCAAAGCTAACAAGTACCATACTTTCAGCATTTGGAAGCCTTTCAAACTATTCAAAACCTTTTTCATTTCTTTGTTGAGTCTCCACCTATTCTATGAGCACTTTCTTGAGAGCATAGTTGCCATTCTTTGTGCTTGTCTCATTACTTGATTATTTGTGTTATGACTTTGATGCTTGTATCTTTGACATCTTTACTTCTAGTCTTCACTTGAACTTCAGAGGTGCCTTGGCATTCATAATCAAAGGCAAGCGAGATACTACTCTATCATACCTCGTTATGAGCATTGTAATGTTGCTTATGTTTATGTTTCATGCTACTTATTATTTTTGAGTTGGAATATTTTCATAGCTTGCATTGCCTATTAAGTAAACTTAGTTGCATACTCCTTATTATGAATTGTCTAAGTAGTTGATCGCATGCTGAGAATATATACATCATATGAAGCAAATGTGTTCGTGAAAGTTTCTTTTATCGCACTCAGTTTTCAACTGAATTGCTTGAGGACAAGCAATAAGCTAAGCTTGGGGGGAGT
Source organism: Avena eriantha (assembly GCA_910589775.1). NCBI lineage: Eukaryota > Viridiplantae > Streptophyta > Magnoliopsida > Poales > Poaceae > Avena > Avena eriantha. The sequence continues at coordinate 151,438,353 of OU342744.1, forward strand.
TGATACGTCCAAAACGTATCTACTTTCCCGAACACTTTTGTTATTGTTTCTCCTCTAAACTTGTGTGATTTGGATGCAACTAACACGGACTGACGCTATTTTCAGCAGAATTGCCTTGGTGTCTATTTTGTGTGCAGAAAATCAACTATCAGAAAAAATCCCGGAAAATATGCCAAAAATCCTATTTCAGCAGAAGTCTCCCGGAGCCAGAATACGAGACGGAGGGGGGCTAGCCCCTGGCCACACCACCTGGCCGCGTGGGCTAGCCCAGGCCGCGCCAAGGGGTGGTCTGGCCGCCCTAGACTCCCCCTCGGTCTCCCTCTTCGCCTATAAGATGCCTCCTGACCTAAAAACTCGAGGGGGTTTGATGTTTTTTCAGAAGGAGTTCCGCTCCGCCGGCACCACCAGATTCCATGAAACAGCACCAAAAACTCCGTTCTGGCACCCTGCCGGTACAGGGAATCGGAGGAGATCATCGCCATCATAATCACCATCGCTTCTCCATCGACCATCCATGTTTCCCTCATCTATGAGTGAGTAATCCCCCACTGTAGGCTATGGGGATGGTAGGGATTGGATGAGATCGTTCATGTAATGGCATCAGATTGTTAGGACATGGTGCCTAGTATCTTCTATTAGTGCTTTATGACTTTGTTACGACTTGTTATGCTTAATGCTTGTCACTAGGACCCGAGTGCCATGATTTCAGATCTGAACATGTTATTGATTCATTATGATAGTATTGTTTTTGGTCTTACCTGCAAGTTGTATACACACGTTGTTGTCCGAAACCAATGGCCCCGAAGTGACAAAAATCGGGATAATTGGAGGGAATGGCTTTGATGTGAGGATCACATGTGTTCACGGAGTGTTAATGCTTTGCTCCGGTGCTCTATTAAAAGGAGCACCTTAATTGCTAGCAGTTCCCTTGAGGCCCCGCAGCAAAGGGGTGGCAGGACAAAAGATGTTGTGCAAGTTCTCATTGTGAGCACGTATGACTATATATGGGACACATGCCTAGGATTATCTAGTACTTGGATGATTTATCTTATTTATCTGCAATTGCCCTATGTTCTGATTGCTATGTGAATTGTCTTGTGCATGCAACGCCCGTCCATCCATCCCTATGCCTACCGCACTCGAATCCTATTGTTTACTTCTATTGTTACTGCTATCTTTACTTTACTGCCGCTGTTACTTTACTATTCCTACTACAAAACTGTTGCTACTGATAAACTGCCATGAGCAAGATTGTTTCTAGGTGTAGCTGAATTGACAACTCAGTTGTTAAGGCTTATAAATATTCTTTGGCTCCCCTTGTGTCGAATCAATAAATTGGGTTTCACTTCCCTTGAAAATACTGCGATACACCCCCTATAGTGGGTCATCAGGAGGTCCATACGGCTATGGGAAGGCCTGGAAGACTTACCGACTTAGGCCTATTTAGTTATTTGTTGTCCAAGATGTATGTTGTAATGGACTCTTAGTCGTAGCCGGATAGGTCTCTTCTGTAACCCTAGGCCGGATATCTATATAAGCCATCCTAGGGACCAGCCTTTAGGGCACCCACAATCTACAATCTCAACTCACACATGCAAACCTCTCTTGTAATTTTTTACTTCCGGCTCTGCTGTATTACTGGATTGCTAGCAGGAGTAGGATCCATCCAAAGCCGATGGATTCGAACCTAGGTAAAGCTTGTGTGCTCACCATTCCAGAATACCGTCGTCTCACACCCCCTTTCACCACACGCCTCGAGGACCCCCTCTCGGTGTACATGTCTTCAATCCGACGATACTTGGCACCCACCGTGGGGCAAGTGAGTTTCAGATCTTTGTTCTGGGCAGAATCTACGCGAATCAGAATCGGCGAGACAATCGTCGTTGGCCGGGTCCTCTACACCATTGACGTCCCTCTTGTCCTTCTTGACGAGACTTGGATTCCGGCTAGGGAACCTGTGACCACCTACACCATCACGTCTTTCGGTGAGATCGATGTTTACCTTGGTTTCGTTGAACCTGCCCAACCCACCACAACAGTAATGATAGAGGCCAAAGAACTTTATGGATCCACTTTGTCTGCGGAAGCGACAGAGTTCCGGGTCTTAGAAAACCCTAATCCCACTTAGCCCACACCTGAAGCAGGATAGTGGAGAAGATCGGATCTGAAGAGGATCTCCCAAAGGAGGTTAAACCTGAAGTGGATCTCCCCAGGGATGTAGAATCTCAGGAGGCTCTCCCCAAAGAGGTCGAATCTCAAGAAGATCAAAGCAACAACAGCTCTGGATCCGGCTCCGCCGATGCCGGAGCAGGAAAATCACTTCTGAGGCTCACGTTGAGGCAGATGATGCTGCCTGGAAGAGCTAGCATGGAAGACCTCCTCGAGACCATCAGGCGTTTCGAGGAAGCCAATGAAGAGAGTCGCACCTACCTTAGGGTGCACACATCACACTTTGTTGTCCAGCTCTGCCGATGCTGGAGACGACAACGACTCGGTGCTGGAGGCAATTGGAACAAATGTCGACTTACTGACATCCTCATATGACTCCATGACATCGACAGATTTTTGGAAGTTCTCCATGGAATTTTAAGAGGAACTAAACTCCAAGATCGTGGAAGAAGGAGAAGCTATGGACCAAAGCCCTCACAACAACATGGATGAAGGATCTGGAGAAAACTCTCTAGAACCACAGGATGATATGGATCTCGGAGATAATCCCGATATCCAGATGTCCGAGAGCACTGATAGAAGCCTAACTCTAGGACTCGGACCCAAAGCCGTCTTTGCTACCGGCGCAGCCAAGAAGGCAAAGAAGAAGAAGACTCTGGCTAGGAACCTCCTAGCTGGTGAGGTGATAGCCAAAGATTACAAAGAAGACTCAGATGGAGCTTTAATCCCCGATGAGCCAAAAGATACTCCGTTGGATGGACGTGGTTACCCCTGGTGCCCGTAAACTCCTCGGAGAAGCAATTACTACACCTATCCCGACAGCTGGAGGACTTACATCTGCAGAGTTGGAGGACAGGGCCCAAGCCCTAGAAGCACATCGTCAAGTACTCCTTGAGGAAACTGCAAATATCCTCGAAGAGAAGCAGCGCATTGCAGCTGCGGGGCAACCTAGCACCCGGCAACATCAGAAGACCTAGAACGACCCTGAGTTGGCTATCGGAATTTTGGAATTTCACAAAACCCATTTCAAAGGAGATACAACCGTAGGGTAGACTCGGATCGACATCAAGGGTAACCGGGTGTATGGCACGCCGGTGGAAAATGCTACTGCGGCACGAGATCCCTTGGCAAATAATCCAAGCCCAGACCTGATTCAACTAAGTGTGAAGCTACTCACGAAACACTTGGCACAGCAGAAGGTCACCATGTCCAGCAGCGGAAAGCTGGTCTCCAAATCAGATCAATGCCGCACAGACACAGGTCGACACCCAGATACAAGACCCCGATAGGAGCCAGAACAAGTACCGTTCCGGCCCTCGAGAGGACAATTACTCAAGAACCGGATCTTTGGGACGAGCAACATCGCCCCAGCTACAGAGCGAGATGCCATTGCAGCAATGGTCCAACCTCCCGACGACAGTCGAATAACTACAGGGAAGATGAAGAAGCTCAACATCGGGAGCAGGACCGGCAAAGAATGCCCCCTCCTAGACACACCAGCCATCCAGCTGAGCCACGTCACAATGACGGCAATGACAGACGAAGGAACGACAAACATCGTGCTTGACCAAGACGGCATGGTGGCCGTCATCATGAAACCCCGGCCGGGGGTAACAATCCACCACCACCTTCTCTGCCAAGAAGTCATCATAGCGTCTCACATGGAGGCCAGGGAGGGCGCCGTGGTGGAGGTGGTGGCAGAAGAAGCAGAAGTCTGGCTCATGGGCACCGTAGCCGCAACAAACAACCAATACAACGTGCCTTGTCACCAAGTGACGCTAGACACCGGATCAACTCAAACATAGAGGCGTGGCACTACGAGTCAGATAACATCTATGTGGGTCCAAAATGCTTTGGACCACACGTACGACATAAATTTTTTCTGGAAGGGTTTGCCATCTCAAGGCACATCCAACCCTACGATGGTGTGACTCGGCTAGACACCTAGCTCCAGGACTTCTTCCAGGCCTGCTTCATTGCCAAAGGAGGAAACTGCTTGGTCGTGACCCGGTATCTCCCGCTTATGCCGAGGAAGACGGCTCGCTCATGGGTCAGCGAACTCCCGGAAAACACCATCCACAGTTGGTATGATATGCAAAGTGCTTTCTTTCGAAACTTCGATGCAACATACATGAGGCCTTGCATGGTCGAAGATATGCAGCGGTGCACCCATAAACCTGGAGAAACATGCCGGGATTACCTCGGATGATGGATCGACACGAAGAACTCCTGCAAAGGAGTAAACGACCAAAACACTATAGAAGCATTCATCACGGGACTCCTAATTGGTTTACTACGTCATCGCTTAAAGTGCGACAAAGTGATTGATTTGGGGGAGATGATAGAGACGGAAAGCAAATACGCTAACGCCAACAATGATGCAGAGGGACTGCTAAATGTACTAGCCATGACACAGTTGGCAAAACAGCCAAAGCAGCAGGCCACAAAACACAAAAACATCTCAGAGGAAAAACCCAATCCGGAGACCGCAATAGTCAACGCAACTTTCGGGTCTAGAGAACGAGGAGGCCGCGGAGGCGGCGGGGGACGAGGCCGTGGAACTTCCAGAGTCCAAGGTAGAGGAGACCAGCAACCTGGAAATACCTACTCTTGGGCCGACATTGCCAACAATTCGTGCGTGCATCACCTGAACGGCAATGGGGGCTCGTTCCACACCAATGTTGAGTGTCGTTTCAATGATGACATCAAGAAAGACGAATCCGCTGGCTATAGGGCCAAGCGATGAAAAGGAGAGAAAAATTCTGACAAAGAGAAAGAGTCCAAGGAAGATTCTGACATGGAGGAGGAAGAAGCTTCAAATCCCAAGTCAGATGGAAAGAAGGCTTTCCCAACCAAGAAAGACACTTATGTCTGTTTCCTTGGATCTCAACCAGCCAAGGTCAAAAGGGCAGTAATGCATGAGCTCAACGCAACTATCCTGGTTGTCCCCTAGTATCTAGATTGGTCGGAAGTTACAATAACCTTTGACCAAAGTGATTATATGCCCAAACTACATAGGCGAGGAAAGTATGCTCTGGTCCTCAATCCACTTATTGAAGGCTATGGGTTCTCCAAGACCCTCATGGACGATGGCAGCAACATCAACATCATCTACGTCGAAACGCTGCGCCGAATGAGGATATCGGAAACACAACTGAATCACAGCTCCGTGACTTTTCATGGAGTTGTCCCCGAAAGAGAAGCGAATTATCTAGGAGAGATTACTTTGGGTGTTACCTTTGGAACTCCAAAGAACTACCAAACGGAATCACTTTCCTTCGAAGTGGTCCCGTTCAAGAGCGCATACCACGCTATCTTTGGGCGTCTAGCTTACTGGGATTTTATGGCTCGCCTTTGTTATATTTACAACATGATGAAAATTCCAGGTCCCAATGGTGTCATCACAATCCGGGGAGACCCGAAGAAGGCACGAGAATGCGATGACGTAAATGTTGCCTTTGCTGAAGCCATGCTGCACACTGAGGAGTACCAGGAGATCAAGAAGAACATTGAACCGTCTAAGATGCCCGCGACAAAGAAGGAGGTGACAAAGCTGACTCCGAAGTTCAAGGCATCAGAAGAGACAAAGACAACGCCGTTGAAGGATCAACAGCGTAGGTTTAGGCCACGCATAGGAAAGCATGATCATCGAGTTCCTCAGAGCCAATAAAGATATCTTCGCATGGCATCGATATGAAATGACCGGCGTACCTAGGGAACTTGCCGAGCATAGTCTAAATGTATACCCAAACGCTAAACCTGTTAAACAGTCATTACGATGTTTCAGCGATGAAAAGCACAAAGCAATAGCTAAGAAACTATCCCGACTCGAGTTAACCGGATTCATAGAAGAGGTCATCCATACTAATTGGTCGACCAATCCTGTAATGGTCCCTAAAAAGGACACCACCGATCTAAGGATGTGTGTTGATTATACTGCCTTGAACAAGGCTTGTCCCTAAGATCCATTTACTCTGCCTAGAATTGATCAAGTTATCAATTCGACAGCTGGCTCGGAACTTCTATGTTTTCTCGATGCATATTTTGAATATCAGCAAATTCAGATGAAGGAGTCAGACAAAATAAAGACTTCTTTCATCACCCTCTTTGGAACCTTCTGCTACGTAACGATGCCTTTTGTGCTAAAAAATGCAGGAGTCATGTACCAATGCACTATGCTGTGTTGCATCCACGATCAAATTAGACGCAATGTACATGCATGTGTGGACGACATAGCTGTGATGTCCAAAAAGAAGGAAACACTAATTTCCGACTTGGAGGAAACAATCAACAATCTACAAAAATACAACATAATGCTTAACCCTAAGAAGTGTTTTCTTTGGAATACCAGCCGGAAAATTGTTAGGTTTCATTGTGTCTCAAAGAGGCATAGAGGTGAACCGTGACAAGATAAAGGCTATACTCAACATTTCCAGGCCAACTCGCTTGAAGGACGTACAATGGCTAACTGGCTGCATTGCTGTAGTAAGTCGGTTTGTAAGTCGGCTCGGTGAAAGAGCCGCACCATTATACAAGCTCTTGAAAAAGACCAAGAAGTTCGGTTGGACTGATGAAGCTGAAGCCGCACTTCAGGATCTCAAAGCCATACTCTCACCTTATCCTATTCTTGTAGCACCAGAACCATAGGAACCAATGTTGCTATACTTAGCTGCGACAAACAGAGCCATCAATGTCGTCATAGTGGTGGAACGACCGGAAGAAAAACAAGAACACCTGGTGCAGCGTCCGACTTATTATCTCAGCAAGGTCTTGACTGAATTGAAACAAAGGTATCCACATTACCAAAAGTTAGCCTATGGTGTGTTCTTTGCATCCAGAAAGCTACAACACTATTTTCAAGAGCACAAAATTATTGCGGTGAGCACAGCTCCCATGAGAGACATAATCAACGACAATGATGCCACATGGTGCGCCGCTAAGTGGGGCATAGAACTAGCAGCTTTCGACATTGAGTATAAACCCCACACAGCAATCAAATCCCAGATTCTTGTTGACTTTGTCGTTGATTGGACAGAGACAGAAGAAAACACAGGTCTCCTAGCGACCGAATATGGGACCTTACACTTTGACGGGTCTAAAGCGCTCGAGGGCTTGGGGGCTGGCATGGTATTCAAGTCACCCCAAGGTGATAAGATTTTCTATGTGTTGTAGATTCACTTCACAGCAACAAACAACATCGCCAAATATGAAGCCCTGTTGCATGGAATTTGAATCGCAAAAGACATTGGCATTCGCTGACTGATGTGTTATGGAGACTCGGATTTAGTTGTCCAGCAAGTATCTGATATCTTCAACGCAAACAAGCACATGGAAGCATATAGAGCTGTCTTGGATGAACTATCTAAATCGTTTGAAGGGTTTGAAGTTCAACACATTCCTCGAACAGAAAATGAGGAAGCAGATCCTCTATCAAGAATAGGCTCTGCGTGGAAACAGGTCCCAGGCGGTGCTTTTTTGGAGCACTTGAGAGTTCCCTCCGTCACAGGAGTTGATGAGGAGTATCCGACCAAATGCAACTCACCACTCATTGCAGTTTTGGCTATAATTCCCAGCTGGACAAAACCCTACCTTGATTTCTTGGTAGATAGAAAATTACCCGAAGACAAAGTTCTAAGCCAGCAGATCGTCCGACGAGCAAAATCCTACATAGTGGTGGGAGGTGAGCTCTATAAGCGGAGTGCGTCTGGGGTCTTTCAGCGCTGTGTTTCTCCAGAAGAAGGCGTGTAAATCCTAATGGAAATCCACGAAGGCGAATGTGGACATCACGTTGTATCCAAATATTTAGTGGAAAGGCTTGCATACATGGATTTTTTTGGCTTACAGCTAAGGCAGATGCCGAACGGCTGGTCAAGACATGCAAAGGTTGCCAAAATATGCCAAATAAGCCCATGTTTCGGCTGATCAGTTGCGGACAATTCCAATTACATGACCTTTTGCGGTCTGGGGGCTTGACATGGTAGGACCGTTTAGACGGGCTCAAAGTGGATACACTCACATTCTTATGGTGTTGGATAAATTCACAAAATGGATTGAGGCAAAACCCGTCACAAGTTGTGATGGACCAACAACCAAAAAGTTCATCTGATTCGGGTATCCGCACAGTATTATTACAGACAACGGGAGTAACTTTTCCATGGGAGAGCTAGTCGAATTCTGCAATGAACAAGGAATCCAACTTGATATTGCATCAGTCGCACATCCACAAGCCAATGGATAGGTCGAAAGGGCAAACTGTTTAATTCTTCAAGGCCTACGACCAAGACTCGAAGCACTAGTACATTGTGCTGTGGGGGCTTGGGCTGACAAATTGTTGTCTATAATATGAAGTTTACGAACCACTCCTAATAGGTCAACCAGATATACACCTTTTTTCTTAGACCATGGTGTAGAAGCTATTATTCCTAGTGATCTTATTCATAATTCTCCCTGAGTCGCTGCGTATGTCAAAGAGGATGCCGAAGTTGCTCGACAAGACGACCTCGACATGCTTGAGGAAGTCTGTGTTGTTGCTGAATAGAGATCTATAGCCTATCAGCAAAAGTTATGTAGATATCATAGTCAAAGAGTCAGAAATCGGTCTTCTAGGAAGGGCGATCTGGTTCTTCGACTAGTGCAAAAAAGAGAGCACAGACTTTCCCCTATATGGGAAGGGCCCTTTATAGTTAGTAGAGTATTGCACAATGGTTACTAATAAGAGAAAAAGAGCTGGAGGCAGTACAAATCCGGATGAGATAGACCGTCCATGTAATATTGCTCAGCTATGTTCCTTTTATTCTTAAAATTTCTTTCATTGTAATCATATACATGTACATGTTCAAAGTGAAATAAAGTATTGGTCCACTCAATGTTTTTTGTACCATCTTATTTCCGAATGATCATGTCATAGTCGAAAATCCCAGAATACTTGAAAGTACTTTATGCTCATGTTTGTTCTGGTTAGATTTCCGATTCTAAAAATTCTACCTTCGGGTACAGGTCTAAAATTTTCTAGTTTATACTTGGATCTTTGTCTGATTGCAGGATGCGGGTATTTTCCGAGTAGTGAATTGATGGTACTGGAAGCCAATTTGATTCCGGGTTTAAACTGGTTTAGCAATTGAGCTCCGTTGCTTGGCAAAGTTTTCGTGTTGAAGGTTTGCCGACTCACGAAAGGGATGAGGCGGAAAGCCAGATAAATGATAAGTGTTGACAAAAAAGTGCTTAAGTATTTTTTAAGCACAACAAATAAAAAATCCAAAAGTGCTAAAAGAGTAAAGCATAAGTTCTTACAATCTTAGCACTAGCAAAATAATATTCTACTTATTACAATCAGATTGTTTTTCAGAATAACACATTGTTTTTCTGGCACATTCAATGATGCAGGTGAAGATACATGATTTGCCGACTCGTTGGACACATCACCCGTATCACCCCGATATCTATCTGAGACAAGTAAGTCAGACTCAGTCTGCTCGTCGTCTTCGGAAACTTCAGCAACTTCTTCCCTAGGGGGAGGTGGCACTTTAACAGGCATGAAGAACGGCTCATCATAGCTGGTCAAATCAGCCACGCGAGAAGCATATTCGGCACAATAATCCTAGATCTCCTTGATGTTCTGCTAATTGCCGTCTTCATTGATAGTCGAATAACCCTTGGTAACTTTCCATATTTCCATGCTTCCATGGTGGCTTATTACCATTGTCAGGGCATTCTGTACCGTTGTGCGTGCATATGACATGTTCCAATCCTTGACGAGCTTGGGCATATCCTTCACCTTGTCTCGTAGCTCAACGGCTGACATTGAGTCTAAGCCAGAGAGTTGGACGTATTCACCGATTTCTTCCAAGGACTGGCGGAAATCATGAATCAGGTCCCCAACGGCGACAAGCTGGCTGGTACAAGACTCGGATGAAGAGGCATCAAGAAGGTTGAGAGGATCTAAAAATAAGAAAACAAGGTCAACAATATATCTGAGTCTAACAATTCAGAAAAATGAGAATTCAGGGATAGCAAACTTACCGAAGATAGCATCATCTACTTTGGTATTTTCCTCTCAAATTCTTCGGAGTTCATTCCGAAGAGCTTCGAATGTGTCCTTCTCCCTGTCCATGGTGTTCTGCAAGTCCAAAATTGTTTTGTCTTGTTTGGCGATGGTGCGATCACGCACCTCAGTTGCGTGATTGTTGGATTCAATAACACTGGAGACGCTAGTCTTGTGATCTACTTTGAGTTTTTCCATCTCAGCACGCAAGTCAGCATTCTCCACCTCCAAGACTTTAATTTTTTTGGCTTGCTCAATCATCTTGCAGGACTGATTCACAAGTTCTGGCAAAAACAAGAAACAAAGTCGAATAAAAATTCGATTAAGAGTCAAAAACTGACTATGAAAACGAAGCCTGAAATGCTTACCTTCAGCTTCATCTTTGCAACTTTAAGTTGCGCATTTTCAAGTCAGAGAGCTCTGATCTCTTTCCGATTGCGACAAATATTCTTCAACAATTCCTGGTTATAAGCATTTACTTTCTGTAAGTTAGAATGATACCTAGAGTCATAAGTATACTAAGACGCGGGCTACTATTTTAACTAAGTTAAATATCAGCACGAGCCTTGGGGGGGGGGGCTATACTAGTTCATTCTTTGGCATCCTATAAAAGCATAAATCAGTTGCCTTCGAGAACTATCCTCCTCTCTCTCTCAGTTGCCTTTGCGGTGGCACGGTCCCGAAGAAGGATTGTACACGCAAAGTCAACACCGCTACCGCATACTATTGTGCTGCAGGGATTCCGGCAAGGAGTTCTACTTCTGCAACCTCGGCAAGGATCAGAGCATGGGAGTTGTTGTATTGCATTGTATGTGTGCGATAACTAGGGGGAGCTACCAATAGTAGCAACCTGACGGTCGTGCAAGGATCTGGACAAGAGGTGACGTGCGAGGAGCTGCACGACCTTGAGGTCAAACGGGTACGACTACATCATCAATGCTCGTACATGATCTGAACGCTCTCTCAGTCTTCAAGGGTACGTTACCACTGTCTTTCTCCATTACTACATTACTTCCTAGATATATCCAGTGCGTTAGGGAGTTCCAACATAGTAATTTTTTTGTTTTCTGCTACGGAACCTATTAAGTGGTATCGGAGCCGATCTATGTGTTGTATTCTAGTATGGATAGACACATGTAGAGTGTGGGCATTGATACTATAGTTGTTACCTTCCCACGTGTATTTGTTTATATCGCGACACTGTGAGATGAAGCGTCCCATACCAACCTTACATGTAATCTTACGCGAGACTGGTTCCACGCTCGACATACGGCTTGTACCGTATAAGTGGCTAGCAGGTGTCTGTCTCTCTCGAAGTAGTTGATATGGTATCTACAATGGAAGGCTCCAAAGGAGGTGTAGTAGAAACAACTATTGGATCCATGTTGTGGTTGGAAGTTCGTAGGTAGAAACGGTTATATTACGAAAGCCTAATAGCCACGTAAAAACTGCAATAGATAAAGTAGAGGTGTCTAACTTTATGTTGCAGAGAAGGCTCTATGATGTGATATGGTTAGAGTCGTGAAAAGGTAAGGTAGTTTACTTTCCTATTACTAAGTCATATAGTAGTAGTCAGCATAATGATGAACGACAAGACCGGTGGTGTCCTGGACTTGGCATCAATCTGGTGGCCTCATGGAGATCGTGTCGGAGCACCTGATGGAGATCAAGGAGCGCGAAGACAACCATGTCATATCACATTTAGATTATATATGATTTAATCTTTGTGTGCATCTTGTTTGAGTGCTAGTATTAGATACACAATGGTAGCATTTAAATAGGATGATCCCTAATCAATACCAACAAAATTGTTCTCCCATTAGTGCAAAAACACCAAGAAAGTTTGCAATTATGAAGTAGGCCATGATGATCGGGTTCTAGACATCTTTGCATTCTCATATAGTGGGTGCAAGCCATGTATGCACATCGAATACACTATGGTTGAGTTGGCGAGCCTATCATGTACAGACCTAGCCTCGAAACACGGAGATCAAAAGATCAAGCACAAGTCACATGGATGATGTGATCGATGGATATAGTCCACCCTAGAAGCCGCATCAAAGGTTATGATAATCGGGGATGAGGTGGTGTAAAGGGGTCGTGTAATCACTAAACTGGCTTTAGGGATGAAAGTTTAAGTGGGAGCTCGTTTGTTAATATGATTGCAAATTTGAACTCCGATTATGAACTTAGTCTAAGTCCTTTTGCAAATGTCTTGTAGATTATGGCCATTCCCTCAGTTCAGGACACCTTTGGTCCATTAATGAATGGGGAGAAAGTTAAGTTAAATGAGTCGAATTTGATCGATTGGTACCAACGCCTTAGAAGGAACCTCCTAGAAAACAATCTCCTCTATGTCCTTCGTGAATTCCTAGAAGATTTCCCTGATGAATCCGACGGTAGAGAAGATGCAACTCTTCGTGACCGTCACAATACCTTCATGACCATTAAGTACACAATAATCCATGCCATGGAATCTAGCTTGAGGGTGCACTTCCATGAAAATGACGCATTTGATATGCTCGATGGATTGAAGAGCTTGTTCCCATAATAGATCAGGCGCATGTGATATGAGTACATGGACAAGTTTACTTCTATCAAGATGGAAGAAAACTCCAGCTTGGAAATCCACCTGGATAACATGGTAGAGATCCATGGACGCCTTGTGGATGCTATGGGTGACTAGTTAGCCGGTGACTTTGTGATAGATGGGGTGTTGTGTACGCTTCCTCCCAGCTACAAAGTCGTTGTCACCGATTATGTCGTGAAAGGGATATCATATAACTTTCATGAATTTAGATATACAAATTATAAATGCCAGGAGATATCCAAGTTTAAATATTGAATAACACTATATTTTAAGTCATTGTGGTTATTGCATGTTTTCATTCTAAATGAAAATTGGGGTCTTAGATATTTGATCTAGAGACTTTGCAAAATCGTGCCTCATTGGACAAACTAATACTCCGCATTCTGGTAAAATGGTGACATGTGAAGAATTATTGAAATTTATACATATGATGTATTGTATTTTCAACAAATAATGGAAATCATTATTTTATAAACTTCATGGTGAGTTTAAGTAGAAACACAAGTTTGAAACTATTTGAATTGGTTTAAATGATTTCAGAATGAAGGAGGATATTAAAATTAACAAAGTTTCAAAATCTCTATGATTTGATCAAAGTGATTATGAATTCAAGTTAATAAAAATTGGCATAAAAGGACTTGGAAAAACTGTTTCACAAATTGTGGTGATTTGACGAATCAAATCGTATTGATAAGTCTATAACATCATAGTTATAATGTATGAAATACATATGGTCCAAAAATGATCTTCTAATGGATTAACATTAGGAATCAAAGTTAGAGATTGAAATAGTAAATACTCAGTTAAGTATTAGGAGCATCTAAATATTCACGGAAACAACACCATATGAGATATGGCAAGCTCAAGTTTCTAGAGATTTTGATAGTTCGAGATCATTGCAAATATTAAATATTTTTGGTGTATTCTTAGTAAGACTATGAATACAAATTCCAAACTAATACCCGAAGACGACAAAGTTTATATTGTCTCATCATGGTACTTCTTTGAGAAATTGTTTCTCATAGAAGTGTTAGTGGAAAGAGTGTAAGTTTAAGCACAATTTTCCGCTAATACTTTATAAAGTAGGATTCAAGAATTTTCTCTGCCACTTGTAGAATTTCATTCTTGATTCATTTGTCCTATTATTGGAATAAGACATACCTACAAACTACAAAGAAAGATTGATGAACCTAAGTGGAAGGAATGACTTAGAGTCATGAAATCCAAAATCAAGTTGCATTTGAGATTATAAAGTAAAAGTTACTTGATATCAATGAGTAATGATGTTTTAATTAGTCCATCCTAGTAAACTTCAAGTTGAAAGGATGTAAATGAGACTTAATAAGAAGACATGAAAGCCAATCTTGTCATAAAGAATGTTTTTGACAAATGCTTAATGTCTGCTGGATTTAATCAGCAAATAAGTCCAATTTGGAAATTGGTAAAGGACCGATCAAAACTGCAAGTCTTCAAGATTTTGAAGAAAAGGTTGTACCTAGTAAAACATGGTGATTTTGACCAATTAGGATTGCTGAAGTCTTGTAACATAAAATTCTCAATTTGATAAAAGATCAAAGAATTTTGGATTTGCCAAGATTGTGGAGAAAGTATAAAAATTGAGTGGGAGCTAAGAAGTTTTTCAAATAGAATATGTGGACAACATATTTGAGTGGGAGATGAGTGATATCCTAGAATATCAAATATTGATGAAATATTTGAGTGTAAACGTAACAATGTTCTTGAATATGTAATTGACATATTAGTGAACAATGTGTTCGGTATTATGAATGATTAAATCATTAGATGGATGAAATTTAAATTATATTAAATATAAAGGATCTATGTGAATAGATCAAGATGTTTAATAAACATTAAAATTCAAAATATTTGGAGTATTCTAAAAGTAGTTAAGAAGGACCTAATTGAGATTCTGAAAGTAGTTTAGAATGGATTCAAGTGTAGAATAGATTCTTACATGAGAAATTAGGAGAAGTATTGAGTAGTGACTCAGTATTCATGACAATGGTTAAATGGAAAGAGAGGTCTATAGCATCACCTGTGCCTTGGCCATAGGTTTTCTAGAAAACCCATGTTATTTATACTTGACATAATGTGACCCATGTAGGAACAGGTTTCTGAGTGGTTAAAGTTAATCAGTGAACGAGAGTTAAGTTTAGTGTAAAGGAAGCATGGTCAGGGATCAAAGTTGCAGATATTGCAATTTGATCAAAGTCTATATATATAGAAGTATTAGAATACTTCAGAGTTAGCGGAAATGATTTTGGTTTAAGAAAGTTCGACTTTCGACCAAGTGTGTTTTATAGTAGCACATGACATCTTGAAAGTTCAATTAACTGATAGATCGTCACTATATACTAGAAAAAAGTCTGACTTTGTCACCAAAACAAAATGCTATGAATGTCAAATAGGTGACATTAATGATTTGCAAATAGGACCTTATGAATCTTGTAAAATATATTTAGGAAAATAAGTTCTCCATGAGAAAACATGATCAATAAACACATATAAGATATGGTTTATGATTAGTAGAAGTGCAACTAAATTATTTATACTCTAGTGCAAGTGGGAGACAGAAGGAGATATGCCCAAGAGGCAAATAATAAATGTGTTTTATTACCATATCTCATTAGTTCATAATAGTTTTATATCATGCTATAACTGTATCAAGAGGAAATATTGATACATGTGTGGTATATAAACAAACCCAGGTCCCAAGTAGCCTCTATTCAAATAGTTCATTGGGCAGCTGATGATCAAGGTTTCATGATCATGGTGCTTATATAGCCAACTAACAATGAAGTCATATTATCATAAATAATGTGATGGACATTCTCACCAATGATTGTTGCAACACGATCATGTCACATAGTTCACAATCGCAATTGTCTGAAATGGAATGTCCTAATCCTTAGACCATGAGATCATATTAATCATTGTTACCATAGGATTTCTTTGATTGCATCAACCGCCATGTTCGTAAATGGGTGACCATAAAGGTACATGTTGGGTATTCCGAAGGGGCATGTTGAGGCCTATGCATCAAGACTGGGATTTGTTCTCCTGTGTGACGGGAAGATACACTAGGACCACTCAGTGAATTGCATCCATAGTTTGCGCAATGTATGAATAGGTCATGGGGATGAGATTTCACGTGAACGAGTAAAACAATACTTATTGGAAACGAGATAGAACAAGATATCGTGGGACCGATGGTAAGATCTCAGACAAGTCTAGTATCGAGTAACAAGATATATTGTTTAAGGTTTGACACGAAGGGTGATTCGTGGAGTGCACATGGATCAATATGGGCATCCCGGTCCTGCTATTGATCATTGATTGGGATCATGTCTATGACATTCCTGAACTGTAGGGAAACACACTTAAGGGCACTATGACGCTTAGAGATCTTCCTGTAAGATGAAATCACACAAGAGAGAGAAATATGAATCATTCTAGAGAGATCCAAAGTTGTCTGGAGATAGAAAGAAAGGAAAAGACCGAAAGGAGTTTTGGATAAATGATAATTTATAATATGCATTTATTATATGTTAATTGAGAACTAATATATACTAAATAAATATTAAAATTAAATTTATAGTGCAACTTCCTCATTAGGTTAAAACCCGAAGGGATTTGAACCAAGAAGAAACCACATGAAAAGACAACAGAAAATGCACGGGGCCAACCGACCCACATGCGACATGTACTAGTTACCGCACGCGTAGCAGGGAGCTGTTGGCCGCCGCCGCAGGCCTGCTCGACCCCGGCCCAACGAGCGCATGGGGAAGATGGAGGGCGGCCAAGCCAAACCAGAAGGCCGTGCGCGAGCCAGTTGCAGCCCACCCGGGTGCAGCTGACCGTGCTGCGCTGTGCTGCACGCAAGCAGGCCATGAGCATCGACCTTCCCACCCGGGATGCCAGCCAGTCCGCTGCTACCGCGGCCACGCCAGCCCACCCGGGTCCACCTGGCCGCTGCGCCTGTCTGGTGCTATGGTTGCTTGCTGGGCTGGCTGATGACCCACAAGTATAGGGGGTGTATCGCAGTATTTTTGATAAGTAATAGTGTCAAACCCAACAAGTAGCAGAAGGTGTTGACGAGTGGCTTGGAGTAGGAATTCTCTGTAAATACTTAGCAAACGGATTTTTAGGGGTTTTTGATAATGCAGATAAATAAAGAATGAGTAAATAAAAGGCAGTAATAATAAATGCAGCAAGTGGCCTAATCCTTTCTTTAGAAAAGGACAAGCCGGTTGTATTACTTAAGATGACCAAACATTCTCGAGGACACATGGGAATATCGTCAAGTGCTTTCTCTTTATATAGTTGATTAATCTTCTTTAGTTTGATAAGTGTTGTGTGGGTGAACCTATGCTAATGTACTGCCCTTCCTAGGAGTAATACATACTTGTGATTATACCCCTTGCAAGCATCTGCAACTACAAGAAAGTAATTAAGATAAAAACCTAACCGTAGCCTTAAACTTTGAGATCCTACACTCCCTTGTGCAAAGGTTTCCTAACGGGGGTTCAGGTTTCTGTCACTCTGGCAACCCCGCGATTAGTAGCCAAATACACAATGCATTCCCCTAGGCCCTTAAAGGTCAATTATCATGTAGTCGACGTTCACATGACACCACTAGAAGAATAACACCACAACTTAAATATCAAACCATTGAATCTTTCTCAACACAGTTCCACTACTAACAACATGACTTCTCCCATGTCCTCAAGAACTAAACGAACTACTCACGAGACATCATATGGATTAAGATCAGAGATGAAATAATGACAAGTAACAATATGAACATGAACGATAATTCAATGGTTCCACTCAATAGCATCAACTACAATGAGTAATAAACACCGGGAAAATTTCCCCTAAGAACTATGCAAGATTCAACCCAATTGTTACGGCAGTATGGAGTGGTGATGATGGTGCTGGTGGAGATGATGGTGGTGGTGATGATGATGATCCCGATGAAGTCCAGCTTGATGACGGTGTTGATGGCGACGATCTCCCCTCTCCAGGAAGGAATTTCCTCGACAGATTTGTGCCTACCGGAGAGCTCTTTCTCTCTCCGTTGTTTCCGCCCCATAGAGGCGGCAAAACCTTTCTGTGGTCGCTCCCCGAGTCTTAGGGTTTCATGAGCATTATATACGCCAAAGAGTAGAGCCAGAGGTGGGCTAGGGTGGCCACACCACCTGGTGGCGCGGCCTAGGGTGGCCCGTGCCAGGGGGTGGTGTGGGCCCCATGTGGCCCATCTCCGCTCCCCCTTCTAGCTTCCTTCATCTTCTGGAAAAATAGGATTTTCCATATATTTTCTGGGATTTTATGATCTTCGTGAATTTTGCCTCCAAACGGTGCCTTTTCCATCAGAATCCTGGCTTCAGTGGTCCATCCTCCAAAAGTCATCAACCATGCAAAAGTAGATGAAATAACATAAGTATCATCTCTTAATATGAAATATATCAATGAATAACAGTAAATTACGATATAGAATAGTGATGCAAAATGGATGTATCAACTCCCCCCAAGCTTAGACTTCGCTTGTCCCCAAGCGAAAACTAAGCTCAATAAACATGACCTCAGGTTTATGGAGTGAAGTGTCGTTAAAAGAATATGGATAAGAAGCATCACATTCATCAATACACAAATCATAATAGAAAACAACTCACTATTATATAACTTAACTTGTAATAGGTAAAGGAAACACAATAAAGATACACAAAGTAAACCATAATTGGTAATGGCAAACTTTGTTCTTGGTCAAAGAACGATTAACAATTTGCAGGAGTTCAAACATAATGGGGTTTTCAATGATTGATTTCAAAGTAATATTCACTAAGATAAGAGTAATGTGCAAAACAAGGAACATAAGAAACACGATTGAATAAATCATCATATGAATGTTTGAAACACAACAACTCAAAATACTTGCTTGAGATAGAAAGGAATAGGTTTACTGACTCAACTAAAAAGTAAAAGATAGGCCCTTCGCAGAGGGAAGCATGGATTTCAAGTTTCATAAAGAGCTTCCAAAAATTATGGTACTTATTAGCTTTCAGCTCTCATTGCCCCTATCAAAAGCATCTTTAGGTGATTAAGGTTAAAGTGAACAAATATGAGGATATGCTTGACAAGTTATAAGCTGAAAATCTCATGCCCCTTGCTTACGAGTACCGTTCCTCATGCTAATCAACTTTAGTCACAAGTAAGTTCTTGTCATTGTAAGTACATGTGTATCATAGAGAACCGCCAACGGGGTACCCCTTGCCCGATGATACATAAGCTTTCCCATATCAAAATGACAAGGCAAGCAAACAATGATCATCTTAGCGATCTTTTTGTATGCTATTTGCATAGGGTTTCCCCTTTTTCTTTCTCTTTATTTTTTTTATTTTTTTAGGATGCTTCATAGATTGCTCACTATGGTTATGCTGCACGTTTCCACCATGATTATGCATGGCTTAGACTAGCCACCCAGGCGTTTCTCTAACACATATACGAACTCCATGAGCCTTACAAGCTCCCCTTTCATTTCACACCGCCGAGATCCATAAGCAAAAGAACATGATATCAACTAAATAAAGTGCAATGTTGAAAGCGTTCCCCATGGTAACATGGTTCTGCTAATTCACAACTTACAAAACGCAAGCATATACGCAACATAGATGGGCACAATGGTTCAAGTTTATTAAGTGCAAGAAAGTAAAGTGTGCCATCAAGTTCGTGACAGATTTAATCACTAATTTTCACATAACAAATTTAATTCGGAAGGTAGATAAAAACATGAATATACTTGGAATAGCAATAATGCTAATTGGTAGGTATGGTGGACACAAATGGCATAGGTTTTGGTTTAAGGATTGGATGCACGAGAAGCATTCCCTCTTAGTACACGTTTTTGGCTACCAAGGCTGGGTAGCAAGCATAAGAGTTGAAGGAAACAAACAAACATACAAGTGATAAAAACAAACATGCAATATTCCTTGGAATCACAAAAGATCTTAACTAGAGAATACTAATCTTATGAGCCAATCAAGAAAGAAAGATGATGAAATTATATTTCTTAAAAGTACTTTTCTCTTTTTCATTCAATTCTCAAATAGTGTTGCTACTGACTAAGCCAGGTTTGCCAAAACCAACTAAATTTAATTAATGATCCCAAAGTGATACCAATACTAACAACAAGATCAATCATATAACAGAAATTGCAAACTAAAATAAGATGTGTAAAAAAAGTAAATGATAGAACTTCTCATTAATGTTCCATAACGACAACTCACACCAAGGGATACATATATTACTAACTAGAGGAGAGATACTTCCATAATGCAAACCATCTTATATGATAACTTCTCTATTCATGATATGACTCCACTGAAAACATAAAAAGGTAAAAGATAGTGATGTGATACCGCGGCACTCCCCCAAGATTGGAACAAACCAAGGGGATGCCAAAACCTGATGACGGATTACTCCTTCGATGGTGGTGGTGTTCTCTCGATGAGCTTTTCAATCAATTCCCTCAAGTCCTCAATCTCGAAGGTGAGAGTACGAATCAACTCCGAATTGTGCTCAATGCGGTTCATGATCATGTCAGGCTATGAATCCCAGCTCTTGCGATTCTTTCCCCACTCTTCCTCCTTGAAGTATTATTTTCTTGCATGATTAGAACGAGGCATATCCCAATTGGAGGGTAGTTTTTTCCTTGGGCATATTCTGGAATTGCTGCTCATGAATAAGGGTATGGAAGGGATTCTTGGTGCGTGGAGGAGGTGACTGTGAAGCCAAGCAATGACACGGAACGTTCCCTTCAGCAGTCCTTTTGAACTTGGCGGGATTTCCCACCACTCCAATACTTGCAATGTGGTGCTGGTGTGCGGATGCTGGTCTTCCTTTGCCTCCTCTTCAACTTCACTCTTTATCTCCTCCTCCTGCTCAAGGTCTTGGAGATCATCTTCCGCAAGCTCCTTGCCCTTATCGTTGGTGGAGACCATTGTGCCTCTAAACTTTAAGAATAGTTCCTGACAGAAACAGATCGAAACAAAAACACAACGAGAACACGATATACAAACCTTGGGGGATCTGGGGGATTATATATTACGGAGTTTAACAACAAAAGGAAGGCACTGGGAGAAAACGGGTCGGAGACGGGCTCTAGGGTGGCCACATCCACTAGTGGCGTGGCTAGGTAGGCCCGCGCCACGGGGTGGTGTGAGACACCTGGGCTCCGTTTCCGTCCTTCTTGTGACTCATTGCTTTCCATGTTAGATAAAAACAGCAAAAATACAAATTGACATATTTTTCGCGGACCTTTTCTTACCAGAACTGTTAACTATTCGAAAACAGACTCTGTAGGTTTCTGAATTTGGTCTTTGATAAAAAATTTCGGAGTCACCATTTGAATAGCATCAATATCTTCATTGTAAGAATCTCCAGAAATATAATGCTTGAGTCTCTGACCATTCACCACTTGTTACACCATTTTCTCGTACAACTTGGAAATTTCTTTCACATAAAACTTCACACAATTCTTATTAGCAACATTAGTGCATGCAAGATAATAAACCTTTAAGTTCAGTTTTAACTGAAATCCATCAAAACATAAGCTACTGTAGCAACTCCTTCCGAAAGCCCAAAAGGAATTCAAAAAGGAAATCGATTTAAGAGGCAAATGCAAGAGTGGCAAAAATCTGTCAAAATAGACCAGCAGGTGAAGATCAATTTTTTTGAACATCTTCTGTTGCTCAAATCAAAAAGTGCAAAAATAACGAAAGTTAAATAATAACTTGGGGTATGCACACAAAAAATTACAGATCAGTACGACGTTCTGGGATTTTTAACAATTTTTTATAGTGAAGCACAAAAATATGTTTTGGGACAGCAACTTCCCCAAATATTACTTCTCTCTCATTAGAGGCTGATCTTGACACAAGAACCAAACAAAAGGATAAGGAGAGGTTATTGTAGAGCAATAACTTCCAAGACTCAAATTAAAAAAACTGAAAGCAAAAATATATTGGGTTGTCTCCCAACAAGCTCTTTCTTTATAGCCATTAAGATGGGCATGATAATTTCAATGATGCTCACATAAGAATATGAATTGAAGTAAAGAGAGCATCAAGAAGCAAATGTACACATGTTTAAGTCTAACCCACTTCCTATGCAAGGGAATTTTGTAAGAAAATAAATTGTTGAAACCAGAGGCTGCTAGCATAGGAAGGCAAAACAAGTGCAACATAAAGACTTTCAGCATAAAGCGAGGAAACTAAATATTATTGAGATGCATAAGAACAATTTTCCCTCTCTCATAGTAACTTTCAGTATCATGCATAAATTTAATGATATAACTATCACATGAACCATTGTAGCAATGATCACCTATTCTGGGAGAGAAAACAGGGACACTAGCTCTCCTAACTCTAGTTTGTCAAACACTATTAGGAGTATCCTTACATAGGATAGTGTGTCCATCTTCTACATATTTAGTGAAAAATTCTTTCACATTTACTATTGCAGGTTCAATGTTTATTTGTTCACCAGGTTCAACAGCTTTATTTGTACTTTCATTAACCATACTAGCTATCATAGAATGTTCCTTTACCTTGATTAGGAAATGCATTTTCTCAATGTAAGGTTCCGGTAAAATATGATTAGCAGTATAAACTTCCATACTTCTAGCTGGAACACATAGCAATATCTTTATATGGTGCATGATACTTGTTCCATTTCTTTTTAGGAATTTCAATATAATAAGCAAAAGCCTTAAAATAATTTGCAATACTTTGATAATCAAGACCATAAGCATTACTAATATTATGAAAGTCATCAGTTCCCATAAAAGATTTAATGTCTTCATAATCATAATTTATACCTGACTTTCTTCCTTTATAATTCTCCCATGCTTCAGCATTGTCTTGAATACGGTCTAGAAGATCCCATTTAGCTTCTTCTTCCATGTGTGTAAATGATCCAGCACAAGAAGCATCCAATAGATCCTTATCATGAAGAGAAAGTCTTGCATAAAAGTTATTGATAATAATATTGTTAGGGAGCTCATGAATAGGACATTTGACTTCAATCCTTATGATGAAGAGAAAGTCTTGCATTAGTAACTTCAATCTCCCCCAAGCTTGAGTTGTACTCTCTCCATCAAGAGGACAAAAGTTGTATATTTGATTCTGATCCTTATGAATCTCACTAGGAGGATAAAATTTGGAATAAAAGAGAGGTACAATTTCCTCCCATTCAAGAGCTTGACCATTCTTCAGCATCTTATACCATTCCTCAGCTCTTCCTTTCAGTAATAATGAGAATAACTTCTTCTTGACTTGATCTGTTGTAATACCTGTACACTTGAAGAACCCGCATAATTCATGTATAAAGAGCAAATGATCACCGGGATGGACAGTTCCATCTCCAACATAATAGTTATCCATAACACGATTAATAAATCTTGTAGTTATTTTAAAAGTGTCATTTTCAGCAGGTGGAGGTTCATCTACTACCTTAAGAGTGGTAGTAGCATTACGAAATAAGAAACTAAGTGAATTATCCATATTGAAATAAAGTAACTAATAGAAATAAACAATACTCACAGTAGAAGTTTCCTTTACCAGTTCCACTCTTCAATAGCGCTTCACTCCCTGGCAATGGTGCCAGGAAATAGTCTTGATGACCCACAAGTATAGGGGGTGTATCGCGGTATTTTCAATAAGTAAGAGTGTCGAACCCAACGAGGAGCAGAAGGTGTTGACGAGCGGCTTGGAGAAGGAATTCTCTGTAAATACTTAGCAAACAGATTTTTAGGGGTTTTTGATAATGCAGATAAATAAAGTACGAGTAAATAAAAGACAATAATAATAAATGCAGCAAGTGGCCCAATCCTTTCTTTAGCAAAGGACAAGTCAGTTGTATTACTTAAGATGACCAAACATTCTCGAGGACACATGGGAATATCATCAAGTGCTTTTGCTTCATATAGTTGATTAATCTTCTTTAGTTTGATAAGTGTTGTGTGGGTGAACCTATGCTAATGTACTGCCCTTCCTAGGACTAATACATACTTGTGATTATACCCCTTGCAAGCATCCGCAACTACAAGAAAGTAATTAAGATAAAAACCTAACCACAACCTTAAACTTTGAGATCATACACTCCTTTGTGCAAAGGTTTCCTAACGGGGGTTCAGGTTTCTGTCACTCCGGCAACCCTGCGATTAGTAGCCAACTACACAATCCATTCCCCTAGGCCCTTAAAGGTGAAGTATCATGTAGTCAATGTTCACATGACACCACTAGAAGAATAACACCACAACTTAAATATCAAACCATTGAATCTTTCTCAACACAATTCCACTACTAACAACATGACTTCTCCCATGTCCTCAAGAACTAAATGAACTACTCACAAGACATCATATGGATCAAGATCAGAGATGAAATAATGACAAGTAACAATCTAAACATGAATGATAATTCAATGGTTCCACTCAACAACATCAACTACAACGAGTAATCAACACCGGGAAAGTATCCCCTAAGAACTATGAAAGATTGAACCCAATTGTTACATCAGTATGGAGTGGTGATGATGGTGCTGGTGGACATGATGGTGGTGGTGATGATGATGATGATCCCGATGAAGTCCAGCTTGATGACGGTGTTGATGGCGACGATCTCCCCTCTCCGGGAAGGAATTTCCCCAGCAGATTTCCGCCTACCGGAGAGCTCTTCCTCTATCCGTTGTTTCCGCCCTATAGAGGCAGCAGAACCTTTCTATGGTTGCTCCCCGCGTCTTAGGGTTTCGGGAGGATTATATACGCCAAAGAGCAGAGCCAGAGGTGGGCCAGGGTGGCCACACCACCTGGTGGCATGGCCTAGGGTGTCCCACGCTAGGGGGTGGTGTGGGCCCCCTGTGGCCCATCTCTGCTCCCCCTTCCGGCTTCCTTCGTCTTCCGGAAAAATAGGATTTTCCATATATTTTCTGGGATTTTCTGATCTTCGTGAATTTTGCCTCCAAACGGTGCCTTTTCCGTCAGAATCCTGGCTTCAGTGGTCCATCCCCCAAAAGTCATCAACCATGCAAAAGTAGATGAAATAACATAAGTATCATCTCTTAATATGAAATATATCAATGAATAACATTAAATTATGATATAGAATAGTGATGCAAAATGGACGTATCAGTAGCCTCCGGCCGGCCCACCCAACTGGGAGCTGGCCCAGCCGGACATCTAGCCTTGTTTTGCCTTTTTTATTTTGTCTAATTTAGTTCCACATGGCTAACCTTTGGGTGGAAGTACCCCTCTTCCGCCTATATAAAGGGGTGCCCATGGGAGGGATTAAATCAACCAATTAAGATATTCTCTAAGGTACTTTTCCTTAGAGAACTATCCCCTTCTCTCTCTCAGTTGCCATTGTGGTGGCATGACCCCGGAGAAGGACTGTACACGCAAAGTCAACACCTCTATGACACACTGTTGTGCTACAGGGATTATGGCCAGGGGTTCTACTTCCGCAGACTTGGCAGGGATTAGATCTCGGGGGGTCGTTGTCTTGCACCGTATGTGTGCGATAACTCGGGAGAGCTACGGAAGGAGTTATTCCCTAGAGGCAAATAACAAAGTGTATTGTTTCATATATCTCCTATATGTTCTTAATGCGTTTCATACTATGCTATAGCTGTGTTAATACGAAAGGTTAATACATGTGTGGTATGTAAACAAACCGTGTCTCTAGTTACCTCTAGCGAACTAGTTCATTGGTCATGAGGATGATCTGAGTTTCAAGATCATGGGCATTTATGCCAATTGACAATGAGGTCACGTCATTGGTTGAATGACGTGATAGACAAACATACGATAGTTGTATCTCAATGAGATCTCGTTACAAACTTCACCATTGATGATAAACGCATGAAACCTCGCAGCCTGATCCTTAGACTATGCGATAATGCAAATCACCGTTCTAGAGGGAGCTTAGATGGTTATCAAGTATCATACCGTGACTGGGTGATCAAAAAGGTGCCACTCAGGTTTCCCGAAGGAGCGCGTAGAGGAGTACATATCAAGACCAGGGATTTGCCAGAACATGAAACAGATAGATACATATGTGGCCATCTCGGTGACGTTGCATTAACGAAGCTTGCAAGCGTGTGACTGGGTCACAGAATGCAACAACATGGGATAAACAAGTTCATCGGTAACGAGATTCAACTAAGGTATGGAGATACCAAAGATCAAGTCTCGGATGAACTAGGTATCAAGTGGCAAAGGGAACGGGAAATGACTATTCACGGTTCAAGCGATAAGATTCGTGGAATGCACGGGGGTCATCATGGGCATCCAGGTCCCGCTGATGATCATTGATACGAGAGGATTCTCAATCATGTCCGGAGTGTTCCCGAACCGAAGGATGTCACGCTTAAGGGTGTTGGCGCTTAGGGATAGATGAGGTACTGTAGGAGAAATAGAGAGAGAGAGAAACCGGAATAATTCCGGGTAATATCTGATGGTGATCGGAAGGGGTTCGAAAGGAGTTCCGGAGTAAAGGAAAATGATAATATATGTATTTGAATGTTAATTGGAGAATTAATATTAAATATATATTTTATTTTATGATTAAAGGCTTCTTAATGCTAATGGGCCTCACCCGAAGGGAGGCCCAATAGGGCAAGGCGCCTAAGGGGAGGGGGGCGGCCAACCTTGGCTTGGTGGGCCACCCAAGTGGGTCCCACCTAGAGTCGGCAGTAGCCCCTAGGTGGCCGGCGGGCATTTGGTTTAGTCCCACACCGCCTAGCCCCTGGGTGGTGAGCCCCCCTCCTACTATATATAGGGGTCTCCCCCACCCCTTTGGAGGCATCCAATTCTCTCAGTCTCTCCCTCATTTTCCTTTGAGGACTTCTCCGTAATATTGGGGAGGACCTCGAGGAATTTGAGTTCTCCATCTTCACACTACCGTAGTGTGATCTTCAGTCCGGCATCTTCTTCTTCCGCTGCTCGGCTGGATCGGAGCTCGGGAGACGCTGTCTACACTGGACGTGTGTAGTACTTCAGAGGCACCACACTTGGGGTGCTTGGAGCTGCTTGGCTTCATCAATATACGCCTTCCAGCGTAAGGCGTGCCTCGGTCTTCAAAGGTATGAATACTGTCTCTCTCCTCCGTTACTTATGTCTACATAGAATAGATCCTGGTATTAGTGTTTGAGTAGATAGAATTTTTTTGTTTCCTGAAACGGAACCCTACATGGGTATCAGAGCAGGTCTATGGGCATTTATTCTCTCGTTGCTACCCTATTTTATGTTCTTGTTCAGATCGCGGCACTGTTTGATCAAGCGCCCCCAACCGACCTCACGTGGTGATTCACGATACTGGTCCATGTATCAAAGTGGCTTAGGGGGTGTCTGTCTCTCTACGGTAGTGGATATGGCATCAACATTGGAGGGTCCTGAAAAGGGAAGTAAAACGGTAATCATTGAATCCATGTTGTGGCTCTACGTTCGTAGGTGGGAAGGGGTTCTACCGCGAAAGCCCTAAAGCCGCGTAAAACATGCAATAGATAATATAGAGGAGTCTATCTTTGATTTGCATAGGGGCTAGTGTTGTGACATGGCAATGACAAGTTTATGAAACTTCCATTGGAGGTCTTGATGGGGATCAAGAAGCTGCAACCATGTCATGACACTTTACTTTAAGAAGTACTTTTGTGTGCATCTTGTTATGCTAGTATGATAATATATACGATGGTAGCATAATAAGATAATCCCGCATAGAATTCCAGTATTCGTATTCCCCTTGTGTGTGCACCACCAAGAAAGTTCTCCGTTATGAGGGAGGCCGTGACGATCGGGTGTCAGACATATATATGTTCGCGTACGGTGGATGTAAGCCATGTTGCACTGTGGATACACACAAGTTAGAACTAGCGAGCCTAGCGTGTGTAGACATGGCCTCGAAATACAAGAGACCGAAAGGTCGAACATGAATCACATGGTTGATGTGATCGACATTGGGGAATGTCCACCTTTGAAACTGCACTGATGGCCGTGACGATCGGGGGAGGTGCAGCGGATTGGGATCATGTGATCACTAAAATGAATAGAGGGGTGTTCATTTGAGTGGGAGTTCTTTTGTTTTAGTTTAGGAACATGAATTAAAACTTTAACTCATTATTATGAACAAGGTCTAAACTCTTTGCAAATCCATTGTAGATGTCTCGCGGACCCACCTTCAACCTTAGCCCTTTCCTCGAGAAGGACAAGCTAAAAACTGATGGAACCAACTTCACCGTATGGTTCCGCAATCTTAGGATCCTCCTAGTCCCCTACAAGTTGACTTATGTCATCGAGGCTGAGCTTCCAGCTAAGCCTACAGATTCCGCCTCCCAGGACGAAAAGAATGTCTGGGAGTCCAAGGCGGATGATTTCTCCCTCATCCAAAGTGGAATGCTCTATGCCATGGAGCCGGAGCTTCAAAAGCGTTTTGAGAAGATGAATGCTTTCGAGATCATTGAAGATCTCAAGGCTGTCTTTGCTCCACAGGCTCGTGCAGAGAGGTATGATGCTTCCGAGCTCTTCTTCTCTGCTAAGATGGAAGAGCACATCAGTATTAGTGAGCACGTATTCAAAATGTCTGGCTACGTTAAGCGCTTGAATGCTCTAGATTGCAAAATCCCAAAATAGCTTGCGGTTGATAGGGTGTTGCACTCGCTGACCCTAGCTACAAGAGCTTTGTGATGAACTACAATATGCAAGGGATGACTAAGACCCTTGCTGAAGTATTCGCCATGCTCAAAACTGCTGAGGTAGAAATCAAGAAAGAGCACATGGTGTTAATGGTCAATAAGACCATTAACTTTAAAAGGTCGGGGACAAAGGGCAAGGGCAACAAGCCAAAGAAGGATGGTAAAGCAGTTGCCAACACCTCTAAGGCTACTAGGCCCAGCCCTAGGTCCAATACCACGTGCTATTACTACAAAGGGGATGGTCACTGGAAACACAATTGGCCCAAGTACATTGAGGACAAGAAAGCCGACAAGATAGCCGCCAAAGACAAAGGTATATGTGATATACATGTTATAGATGTGTTCCTTACCAACGCTAGGAGCAACACCTGGGTATTTGATACCGGTTCTGTTGCTCACATATGTAACTCCCAATTGGAGCTGCGGAGTAAGAGGCGGATTGGAAAGGATGAGGTGACGATGCGCGTCAGCTATGGTACGAAAGTCGATGTGGTGGCCGTCGGCACGTTATCTCTACATCTGCCGTCAGGATTGATTCTAGTTTTGAATAAATGCTCCTATGTACCCGCATTGAGTATGAATATTGTAGGTGGATCTTGCTTGTTGCAAGATCGTTATTCGTTTAAATCTGGAACAAGTGGTTGTTCTATTTATATGGATAATGTCTTCTATGTTCATGCGCCAGTGATTAATGGTTTATTCTTACTAGATCTTGATTGCAATACTCACATCCATAATATTGATGCTAAACGTTCTAAGCATAATGATGATAATTCCATGTTTATGTGGCATTGTCGTCTTGGTCACATTGGCGTAAAGCATATGAAGAAGCTTCATTCAGAAGGACTTCTTGGATCATTAGATTTCGAATCTCTTGATACATGTGAGCCATGCCTTATGGGCAAGATGACTAGGACACCCTTCTCCGACACAATGGAGAGAGCTGAAGACCTACTGGGAATCATACATACAGATGTATGTGGACCAATGAGTGTCTCAACGCGCAATGGTTATCGTTATTTTGTTACCTTTACTGACGATTTGAGTAGATATGGATATATCTACTTAATGAAACACAAGTCTGAAACCTTTGAAAAGTTCAAGGAATTTCAGAAGGAAGTAGAGGCTCAACTTAACAAGAGAATCAAGCATCTTCGATCGGATCGGGGAGGCGAGTATTTGAGTTATGAGTTTAACATGCACTTAAAGGACTGTGGGATAATCCCACAGCTTACGCCAGCCGGAACACCATAGTGTAATGGTGTGTCGAAATGACATAACCGTACTCTATTAGATAGTGTGCGGTCCATGATGTCTTTGACTGATTTGTCTGTATCATTTTGGGGATATGCGTTAGAAACCACTGCTTTTATTTTGAACCGAGCACCATCCAAATCTGTGGAGACAACCCCATATGAGATATGGTATGGCAAGAAGCCAACGTTGTCATTTCTGAAAGTTTGGGGATGTGAGGCTTACGTCAAGAAACTACAGCCTGACAAACTCTAACCTAAATCGAAAAATGCATCTTTGTGGGGGTACCCAAGGGAAACAATTGGGTATACTTTCATGAACAAGGCCTAAGGCAAAATGTTTGTCGCAAAAGCCAGCACCTTTCTCGAGAAAGAGTTTCTCGCTGAAGGAATTAGTGGAAGAAAAATTGAGTTAGATGCAATTGTTGACCCTTCTCTCCAAATTCCGAGTAGCGCAACATAAGCTGTTCCGAAACCGCTCTCCAAAATGGCAGAAGATCCTAATGATGATGATCAAAACAATGACATCGAGACTCTTGAGGTTCGTAGGTCTACAAGAGTTCGTGCCACTCCAGATTGGTACAGTAGTCTTGTGATGTCTGTCATCCTAGATGAACAGGAAGAACCTACAAACTACAAAGAAGCAATGTATAGTGCTGATTCCGAGAAATGGCTAGAAGCCATGAAATCCAAAATAGGATCCATATACGAGAACCAAGTTTGGACCTTGGTAGATCTTCCCGAAGGCCGGAAGGCCGTGGAAAATAAATGGATCTTTAAGAAAAAGACAGATGCAGATGGTAATGTGACCATTCACAAAGCTCGACTTGTCGCAAAGGGGTGTCGAAATATTCAAGGAGTCGACTACAATGAGACTTACTCTCCCGTAGTGATGCTTAAGGCTGTCCAGATTTTACTAGCAATTGCTGCCCATTTCGACTATGAAATTTGGCAGATGGATGTCAAGACCGCATTTCTCAATGGTCACATTGATGAAGAGTTGTATATGATGCAACCGGAAGGTTTTGTTGATCCTAAGGATGCTAGAAAGGTGTGCAAGCTTCAACGGTCCATTTATGGATTGAAGCAGGTATCTCGGAGCTAGAACCAATGTTTGGATCAAGTGATCAAGAGTTTTGGATTTGTCCAGAATCAACAAGAGTTCTGTGTTTACAAGAAAACGAGTGGGAGCTTAGTTGTTTTCCTAGTGGTATATGTGGATGACATATTACTCATGGGAAACGACGTGGATCTTATGAGAAGCGTGAAAGCATATTTGAGTAGTCAATTTTCCATGAAGGATCTAGGTGAAGCTGCATACATATTAGGCATCAAAATCTATAGAGATAGATCAAGACACCTGATTGCATTAAGTCAAAGTACTTACCCTGAGAAGATTTTGAAGAGGTTCAAAACGGAGGATGCCAAAGGAGGTTTGGCACCTATAACAAAAGGTAGCATACTGAGTTATCTCAATGTCCGGTAACGGACGCTGATAGAGAAAGGATGTCTTACATCCCCTATGCCTCAGCCATAGGTTCTATCATGTATGCAATGCTAAGTACTCGACCTGATGTGGCATTGGCTCTCAGTTTGGCGAGCCGATACCAAAGTAATCCAGGAATGGATCATTGGACAGCTATGAAAAATATCCTAAGGTATATCAGGAGAACAAAGGATATGGTCCTAGTCTATGGAGGTAATGATGAAGCTCTAAACGTAACTGGTTACGTGGATGCGAGCTGGCACTCAGATCCTGATGACTCGAAGTCTTAGACAGGATTTGTGTTTTTGGTGAATGGTGGGGCGGTAAGCTGGAAGAGCAAGAAGCAACTGGTAGTTTCACAATCTACAATGGAGTCAGAATACATCGCTGCTGTTGATGCGGAAAATGAGGCTGTCTGGCTAAGGAATTTCGTAATTGAGCTAGGAGTTGTTCCAAGTGCACAAGATCCTGTGACGATCTATTGTGACAAAACGGGGGCTATTGCAAACGCAAAGGAACCAAGAACTCATTCTGCAGCCAAACACATCAAGCTACAATTTCACATCATCCGGTAGAACGTTGACGAAGGTGAAATCAAGATTTGCAAAGTGCACACGGTTCTAAATGTGGCAGATCCATTGACTAAAGCTCTCATACAAGCCAAGCACGAACAACACCGGGATGCCATTGGTGTTAGGTTCCTGCCTATTGTAAACTAGATTAATTTGTACTCTAGTGCAAGTGGGAGACTGAAGGAGTTATGCCCCAGAGGCAAATAATAAAGTGTATTGTTTGATATATCTCCTATATGTTCTTAATACGTTTCATACTATGCTATAACTGTGTTAATACGAAACATTAATACACGTGTGGTATGTAAACAAACCGTGTCTCTAGTTACCTCTAGCGAGCTAGTTCATCGGTCATGAGGATGATCTAAGTTTGAAGATCATGGACATTTATGCCAATTGAAAATGAGGTCATGTCATTGGTTGAATGACGTGATAGAAAAACATCCGATAGTTTTATCTGAATGAGATCTAGTTACAAAGTTCACCATTGATGATAAATGCATGAAACCTTGCAACCTGATCCTTAGACTGTGAGATAATGCAAATCACCATTCTAGAGGGAGCTTAGATGGTTATCAAGTATCATACCGTGACTAGGTGATCGAAAAGGTGCCACTCAGGTTTCCCGAAGGAGCGCGTAGAGGAGTACATATCAAGACCAGGATTTGCCAGTCCATGTAACGGATAGACACATATGTGGCCATCCCGGTGACGTTGCACTAATGAATCTTGCAAGCGTGTGACTGGGTCACGGAATGCAACGACATGGGAACGAGTAAACAAGTTCATCGGTAATGAGATCAAACTAAGGTATGGAGATACCAAAGATCAAGTCTCAGATGGACTAGGTATCAAGTGGCAAAGGGAACGGGAAACGACTATTCATGGTTCGAGCGATAAGATTCGTGGAATGCACGGGGGTCATCATGGGCATCTAGGTCCCGCTGATAATCATTGATATGAGAGGATTGTCAATCATGTCCGAAAGTTTTCCCGAACCGAAGGATGTCACGCTTAAGGGTGGGGGCGCTTTGGGATAGATGAGGTACCGTAGGAGAAATAGAGAGAGAGAAACCGGAAAAGTTCCGGGTAATTTCTGATGGTGATCGGAAGGGGTTCGGAAGGAGTTCCGGAGTAAAGGAATATGATAATATATCTATTTGAATGTTAATTGGAGAATTAATATTAAATATATATTTTACTTTATTATTAAATGCTTCCTAATGCTAATGGGCCTCACCCGAAGGGAGGCCCAATAGGGCAAGGCGCCTAAGGGGAGGGGGGCGACCAACCTTGGCTTGGTGAGCCGCCCAAGTGGGGCCCACCTAGGGCCAGCGGCAGCCCCTAGGTGGCCGGCGGGTGTGGGGTTTAATCCCACACCGCCTAGCCCCTGGGTGGTGAGCCCCCCTCCTACTATATATAGGGGTCTCCCTACCCCTTTGGAGGCATCCAATTCTCTCATTCTCTCTCTCGTTTTCCTTTGAGGACTTCTCCGTAATATTGGGGAGGACCTCGAGGAATTTGAGTTCTCCACCTTCACACTACTGTCATGTGATCTTCGGTCTGGCATCTTCTTCTTCCACTGCTCGGCTGGATCGGAGCCCGGGAGACGCCGCCTACACCGGATGTGTGTAGTACTTCGGAGGCACCACACTTGGGGTGCTTGGAGCTGCTCGGCTTCATCAATATACGCCTTCCTGCATAAGGCGTGCCTCGGTCTTCAAAGGTATGAATACCGTCTCTCTCCTCCATTACTTATGTCTACATAGTATAGATCTTGATATTAGTGTTCGAGTAGATAGAATTTTTTTGTTTTCTGCAACAGAACCCTACAGTGGTATCAGAGCGGGTCTATGGGCATTGATTCTCTAGTTGCTCCCTTCTTTTATGTTCTTGTTCATATCGCGGCACTGTTTGATGAAGCGGCCCCCAACCAACCTCACGTGGTGATTCACGAGACTGGTCCACGTATCAAAGTGGCTTAGGGGGTGTCTATCTCTCTACGGTAGTTGATATGGCATCGACATTGGAGGGCCCTAAAAAGGAAAGTACAACGGCAATCATTGAATCCATGTTGTGGCTCTACGTTCGTACGTGGGAAGGGGTTCTACCGTGAAAGCCCTAAAGCCGCGTAAAACACACAATAGATAATATAGAGGAGTCTATCTTTGATTTGCATAGGGGCTAGTGTTGTGACATGGCAATGACAAGTTTATGAAACTTCCATTGGAGCTCTTGATGGTGATCAAGAAGCTGCAACCACGTCATGACACTTTACTTTAAGAAGTACCTTTGTGTGCATCTTGTTATGCTAGTATGATAATATATACGAAGGTAGCATAATAAGATAATCCCTCACAGAATTCCAGTATTCGTATTCCCCTTGTGTGTGCACCACCAAGAAAGTTCTCTGTTATGAGGCAGGCCGTGACGATCGGGTGTCAGACATATCTGTGTTCGCATATAGTGGGTGTAAGCCATGTTGCACTACGGATACACACAAGTTAGAACTAGCGAGCCTAGCATGTGTAGACATGGCCTCGAAATACAACAGACCAAAATGTCAAACATGAATCACATGGTTGATGTGATCGGCATTGGGGAATGTCCACCTTTGAAACTGCACTGATGGCCGTGACGATCGGGGGAGGTGCAGCGGATTGGGATCATGTGATCACTGAAATGAATAGAGGGGTGTTCATTTGAGTGGGAGTTCTTTTTTTTAGTTTAGGAACATGAATTAAAACTTTAACTCATTATTATGAACATGGTCTAAACGCTTTGCAAATCCATTGTAGATGTCTCGCGCACCCACCTTCAACCTTAGCCCTTTCCTCGAGAAGGACAAGCTGAAAACTGATGGAACCAACTTCACCGCATGGTTCCATAATCTTAGGATCCTCCTAGTCCCCTACAAGTTGGCTTATGTCATCGTGGCTAAGCTTCCAGCTAAGCCTGCAGATTCCGCCTCCCAGGACGAAAAGAATGTCTGGCAATCCAAGGCGGATGATTTCTCCCTCATCCAAAGTGGAATGCTCTATGCCATGGAGCCGGAGCTTCAAAAGCGTTTTGAGAAGATGAATGCTTTCGAGATCATTGAAGATCTCAAGGCTGTCTTTGCTCCACAGGCTCATGCAGAGAGGTATGATGCTTCCGAGCTCTTCTTCTCTACTAAGATGGAAGAGCACAACAGTATTAGTGAGCACGTAGTCAAAATGTCTGGCTACGTTAAGCGCTTGAATGCTCTGGATTGCAAAATCCCATAAGAGCGTGCGATTAATAGGGTGTTGCACTCGCTGCCCCTAGCTACAAGAGATTTGTGATGAACTACAACATGCAAGGGATGACTAAGACCCTTACTGAAGTATTCGCCATGCTCAAAACTGCTGAGGTAGAAATCAAGAAAGAGCACACAGCGTTAATGGTCAATAAGACCATTAACTTTAAAAGGTCGGTGACAAAGGGCATGGGCAACAAGCCAAAGAAGGATGGTAAAGCAGTTGCCAACACCTCTAAGGCTACTAGGCCCAGCCCTAGGTCCGATACCACGTGCTATTACTGCAAAGGGGATGGGCACTGGAAACACAATTGCCCCAAGTACTTTGAGGACAAGAAAGCCGGCAAGATAGCCGCCAAAGACAAAGTTATATGTGATATACATGTTATAGATGTGTTCCTTACCAACGCCAGGAGCAACACCTGGGTATTTGATACCAGTTCTGTTGCTCACATATGTAACTCCCAATAGGAGCTACGGAGTAAGAGGCGGCTTGGAAAGGATGAGGTGATGATGCGCATCGGCAATGGCACGAAAGTCAATGTGGTGGCCCTCGGCACGTTATCTCTACATCTGCCGTCAGGATTGATTCTAGTTTTGAATAAATGCTACTATGTACCCGCATTGAGTATGAATATTGTAGGTGGATCTTGCTTGTTGCAAGATCGTTATTCCTTTAAATCTGGAACAAGTGGTTGTTCTATTTATATGGATAACATCTTCTATGTTCATGCGCCCGTGAGTAATGGTTTATTCTTACTAGATCTTGATTGCAATACTCACATCCATAATATTGATGCTAAACGTTCTAAGCATAATGATGATAATTCCATGTTTATGTGGCATTTCCGTCTTGGTCACATTGGCGTAAAGCGCATGAAGAAGCTTCATTCAGAAGGACTTCTTGGATCATTAGATTTCGAATCTCTTGATACATGTGAGCCATGCCTTATGGGCAAGATGACTAGGACACCCTTCTCCGACACGATGGAGAGAGCTGAAGACCTACTGGGAATCATACATACGGATGTATGTGGACCAATGAGTGTCTCAACGCGCAATGGTTATCGTTATTTTGTTACCTTTACTGACGATTTGAGTAGATATGGATATATCTACTTAATGAAACACAAGTCTGAAACCTTTGAAAAGTTCAAAGGAATTTCAGAAGGAAGTAGAGAATCAACTTAACAAGAGAATCAAGCATCTTCGATCGGATCGGGGAGGCGAGTATTTGAGTTATGAGTTTATCATGCACTTAAAGGAATGTGGGATAATCCCACAGCTTACGCCAGCCGGAACACCAAAGCGTAATGGTGTGTCGGAACAACGTAACCGTACTCTATTAGATAGTGTGCGGTCCATGATGTCTTTGACTGATTTGTCTGTATCATTTTGGGGATATGCGTTAGAAACCGCTGCTTTTATTTTGAACCGAGCACCGTCCAAATCCGTGGAGACAACCCCATATGAGATATGGTATGGAAAGAAGCCAACGTTGTCATTTCTGAAAGTTTGGGGATGTGAGGCTTACGTCAAGAAACTACAGCCTGACAAACTCGAACCTAAATCGGAAAAATGCATCTTTGTGGGGGTACCCAAGGGAAACAATCGGGTATACTTTCTACAACAAGGGCGAAGGAAAAACGTTTGTCGCGAAAGTCGGCACCTTTCTCGAGAAAAAGTTTCTCGCCAAAGGAATTAGTGGAAGGAAAATTGAGTTAGATGAAGTTGTTGACCCTTCTCTCCAAATTCCGAGTAGTGCAATGGAAGCTGTTCCGAAACCGCTCACCAACATGGAGGAAGATCCTAATGATGATGATCAAAACAACGACGTCGAGACTCTTGAGGTTCGTAGGTCTACAAGAGTTCGTGCCACTCCAGATTGGTAAAGTAGTCTTGTTCCTAGATGAACAGGAAGAACCTGCAAACTACAAAGATGCAATGCATAGTGCTGATTCCGAGAAATGCCTAGAAGCCATGAAATCCGAAATAGGATCCATGTATGAGAACCAAGTTTGGACCTTGGTAGATCTTCCGGAAGGCCGTGGAAAATAAATGGATCTTTAAGAAAAAGACAGATGCGGATGGTAATGTGACCATTCACAAAGCTCGACTTGTCGCAAAGGGGTTTCGACAAATTCAAGGAGTCGACTACAATGAGACTTACTCTCCCCTAGTGATGCTTAAGGCTGTCTGGATTTTACTAGCAATTGCTGCCCATTTCGACTATGAAATTTGGCAGATGGATGTCAAGACCGCATTTCTCAATGGTCACATTGATGAAGAGTTGTATATGATGCAACCGGAAGGTTTTGTTGATCCTAAGGATGATGGAAAGGTGTGCAAGCTTCAGCGGTCCATTTATGGATTGAAGCAAGCATCTCAGAGCTGGAACCAACGTTTTGATCAAGTGATCAAGAGTTTTAGATTTGTCCAGAATCAACAAGAGTTTTTTGTTTACAAGAAAGCGAGTGGGAGCTCAGTTGTTTTCCTAGTGGTATATGTGGATGACATATTACTCATGGGAAACGACGTGGATCCTATGAGAAGCGCAAAAGCATATTTGAGTAGTCAATTTTCCATGAAGGATCTAGGTGAAGCTGCATACATATTAGGCATCAAAATCTATAGAGATAGATCAAGACGCCTGATTGCATTAAGTCAAAGTACTTACCTTGAGAAGATTTTGAAGAGGTTCAAAATGGAGGATGCCAAAAGAGGTTTGGCACCTATAACAAAAGGTAGCATACTGAGTTTATCTCAATGTCCGGTAACGGACGCTGATAGAGAAAGGATGTCTTACATCCCCTATGCCTCAGCCATAGGTTCTATCATGTATGAAATGCTAAGTACTCGACCTGATGTGGCATTGGCTCTCAGTTTAGCGAGCCGATACCAAAGTAATCCAGGAATGGATCACTAGATAGCTGTGAAAAATATCCTAAGGTATCTCAGGAAAACAAAGGATATGGTCCTAGTATATGGAGGTAATGATGAAGCTCTAAACGTAACTGGTTACGTGGATGCGAGCTGGCACTCAGATCCTGATGACTCGAAGTCTCAGACAGGATTTGTGATTTTGGTGAACGGTGGGGCGGTAAGCTGGAAGAGCAAGAAGCAACCGGTAGTTGCACAATCTACAATGGAGTCAGAATACATCGCTGCTGCTGATGCGGCGAATGAGGCTGTCTGGCTAAGGAATTTTGTCATTGAACTGGGAGTTTTCCCAAGTGCGCAAGATCCCGTGACGATCTATTGTGACAACATGGGGGCTATTGAAAATGCAAAGGAACCAAGAACTCATTCCGCAGCCAAACACATCAAGCTACGATTTCACGTCATCCGGCAGAACATTGACAAAGGTGAAATCAAGATTTGCAAAGTGCACACGGATCTGAATGTGGCAGATCCGTTGACTAAAGCTCTCATACAAGCCAAGCACGAACAACACCGGGATGCCATTGGTGTTAGGTTCCTGCCTATTGTAAACTAGATTAATTTGTACTCTAGTGCAAGTGGGAGACTGTAGGAGTTATGACCTAGAGGTAAATAATAAAGTGTATTGTTTGATATATCTCCTATATGGTCTTAATACATTTCATACTATGCTATAACTGTGTTAATACGAAATGTTAATACACGTGTGGTATGTAAACAAACCGTGTCTCTAGTTACCTCTAGCGAGCTAGTACATATCAAGACCAGGATTTGCCAGTCCATGTATCAGATAGATACATATGTGGCCATCTCGGTGATGTTGCATTAACGAAACTTGCAAGCGTGTGATTGGGTCACGGAATGCAACGACATGGGAACGAGTAAACAAGTTAATTGGTAACGAGACCGAACTAAGGTATGGAGATACCAAAGATCAAGTCTCGGAGGAACTAGGTATCAAGTGGCAAAGGGAACGGGAAATGACTATTCACGGTTCGAGCGATAAGATTCGTGGAATGCATGGGGGTCATCATGGGCATCTAGGTCCCGCTGATGATCATTGATATGAGAGGATTCTCAATCATGTCCGGAGTGTTCCCGAACCGAAGGATGTCACGCTAAAGGGT
The DNA here is from genome assembly GCA_910589775.1 of Avena eriantha. NCBI lineage: Eukaryota > Viridiplantae > Streptophyta > Magnoliopsida > Poales > Poaceae > Avena > Avena eriantha. The sequence goes on from OU342744.1 coordinate 151,477,576, forward strand.
GGGGGCGCTTAGGGAGATGAGGTACCGTAGGAGAAATAGAGAGAGAAACCGGAATAGTTCCGGGTAATATCCGATGGTGATCGGAAGGGCTTCAGAAGGAGTTCTGGAGTAAAGGAATATGATATATATGTATTTGAATGTTAATTGGAGAATTAATATTAAATATATAATTTATTTTATTATTAAAGGCTTCCTAATGCTAATGGGCCTCACCCGAAGGGAGGCCCAATAGGGCAAGGCGCCTAAGGGGAGGGGGCCGGCCAGCCTTGGCTTGGTGGGCCGCCCAAGTGGGGCCCACCTAGGGCCGGCGGCAGCCCCTAAGTGGCCGGCGGGTGTGGGGTTTAGTCCTACACGGCCTAGCCCCTGGGTGGTGAGCCCCCCTCCTACTATATATAGGGGTCTCCCTACCCCTTTGGAGGCATCCAATTCTCTCATTATCTCTCTCATTTTCCTTTGAGGACTTCGCCGTAATATTGGGGAGGACCTCGAGGAATTTGAGTTCTCCACCTTCACACTACCGTCGTGTGATCTGCGGTCCGGCATCTTCTTCTTATGCTGCTCGGCTGGATCGGAGCCCGGGAGACGTAGCCTACTCCGGACGTGTGTAGTACTTTGGAGGCACCACACTTGGGGTGCTTGGAGCTGCTCGGCTTCATCAATATACGCCTTCCTGCGTAAGGCATGCCTCGGTCTTCAAAGGTATGAATACCGTCTCTCTCCTCCGTTACTTATGTCTACATAGTATAGATCCTGGTATTAGTGTTCGCGAAGATAGAATTTTTTGTTTTTTGCTACAGAACCCTACAGCTACCAATAGTAGCAACCTGACCGTCGTGCAAGGATCTGGACAAGAGGTGACGTGCAATGAGTTGCACGACCTTGAGGTCTGATGAGCGCGTTGGGAACTCCAAGAGGAAGGTACGATGAATATAGCAGCAAGTCTTCCCTCAGTTATGAAACCAAGGTTTAATCGAACCAGTAGGAGCAAGGAAACACCCCAAAGGTGTTACTAGCTGAGCTTTGGCAGGGCGCACTACCGGTGCTAGTAGCAATGTGGAGACCTGCACAACACAACCACAGAACTTTATCCCCAACTTGCGATGAGGTTGTCAATCTCACCGTGTTTTGCGGAAAACAAAGGATTAAACGTATCGAATGGAAAGAAGTAAAAGTTTGCAGAAAGTAAACACAAAGTAGTAAAAGATTGTAGATTGTATGTAAAGTAAAAGGACTGGGATCCATAGTTCACTAGAGGTGGCTCTCCTTAGATAGATAACATGCTGGGTGAACAAATTACAGCGGGGCAATTGACAAACACCGAGAAAGCAATACATGCATATACTAATCATCTTGACTCCTTTAAGACTTGATTGGGCATTACAACATAATACATAGACCGCCATCCAACTGCATCTATGACTAATAATCCACCTTCAGGTTATCATCCGAACCCCCTCCAGTATTAAGTTGCAAGCAACAGATTATTGCTTTACGAACTGCGCGTAAAGTAAACAATACAATTGTTCTATGAACAAAGGATCGTTGTTTTCTCCCTAGTAGCAACAGCACATCTAGTACCTTAGAGATTTCTGTCACTTCCCTAGATTACCAGAGGCATGAACCCACTATCGAGCATAAATACTAACTCTTGGATTTACTAGCATCTACTTGGCCAAGATAGCTACTAACAACGGAAAGCATGCAAGATCTCAAATAACAAAGACATGATAGAATCAATAATCAATCTGAAATAGCATCTCAATATCCATCGGATCCCCGCAAACACAACATGTATGAATTACAAATAGATGATCTTGATCATGAACGGAGCTCACAAGATCTAAACATGAAAGCAGAAAGGAGGAGAAACCAGCCATCTAGCTACTACATGGATCCGTAGTCCAAGGACAAACTACTCACGCATCACACTGGAGGCTTGCATGGTGATGAAGAAGGTCTCCAGGGTGAATTCCCCTCTCCGGCAGGGTGCCGGGAAGAGCTTCAGATCACTCCCGATCTATGGACAGAGATGACGGCGGCTACAGACTCTTTTGTGGATTTTTAATCGGGTACTTAGGGTTTTCGTCCCGAGGGTAACTTATAGGTGGAAAGAGAGGCCGAGGGGGTGCCGGGAGCCACCACACCACCCCCTGGCACGGGCCAGGCTTGGCCACGCGGCCAGGTGGTGTGGCCGGCCCCTGGCCCCTCTCCGTCTCGTATTCTGGCACTTGATCCCTTCTGGAAAAATAGGCACTTTGGCTTTTGTCCCGTCCAATTCCGAGAATATTCATTTTCTAACTTTCCTGGAACCAAAAACAGTAGAAAACAGGCAGCTGGCACTGTGGCTCTTGTTAATAGGTTAGTCCAAGAAATCATATGAAAAGTACTCCAAAGTTGGAACAAAACACAAGAAAGTGGATAAAACCAAGCATGAAACATCAAAAATTATGGATACATTTGCAATGTATCAACATCCCCAAGCTTAACTCCTTCTTGTCCTCGAGTAGGTAAGTGATAAAAAGAAATAATTTTTGAGGTGACATGCACCATCAAGGACTTGATCAAAGTATTTGCAAAACATTCAAAGCTGGGATCATAGTACTTCAATCATAACATAAAAGACAAAGTTCTAGCAATAAGCAAAGAAACTATGATGCAACATGAAAAGGCACAAACAAAATATTCATGGACAAAAATGCTTTGCAAGACGTTTGTTTGTTTCACATAAAGAAAACATAACATAAAAGTATTCAGCTTGTCCCTCAATAGAGTAGCAAATATAAATGCATAGGACACCTTCAAAGTTCATAAGAGTGACTAGATACAATAGTTTCAAACAAGCAATAACAAGTTATGCATCAATCAACTAGTCTTGGGACAATGCACATAGAACTAAGAATGGCCACTATGCTCTCAAAGTAGGTGCATAAAGATAGAAGGTGGAGACTCAATATAATGGTGGAAGAAAGGCCTTTAAAAAAAAGGAAGTAGGGATTCAAGTATCATAAAGAGCTTCCAAAAATTATGATACTTAAAGCTTTCAGCTCTCATTGCCCCTATCATAAGCATCTTGAAGTGATTAAGGTTAAAGTGAACAAACTATGGTGTATATGCTTGACGAAGTATAAGTCAGAAATCTCATGTACCTTGTATACGAGGGCCGCTCCTCATGCTACTCAAGTTTAGTCACCGGTAAGTTCTTGTCATCGTAAGTACATGTGTATCATTGAGAACCGCCAACGGGGTACCCCTTGCCCGATGATACGGAAGAATCCCCATATCAAAATGACAAGGCAAGCAGACAACGAGCATCTCAGCGTTCTTCTTATTTACCATGGGAATATGGTGCTTTTTTCTCTCTTTCCTCTTTTCATAGTATCTCTTTTTTTTCTCTTTTCTCTTTTTTTCTCAATATTGAACTCTTTTTTATAAGAAGAATGCTTCATAGATAGCTCATTATGGTTACGCTGTAGGTTTCCACCATGTCAGCATGGATTAGACCAGTGGCCCAGGCGTTTCTCTAACACATATACATAACTCCATGGACTTACAAGCTCCCCTTTCATTTCACACCGACGACATCCATATACAAAAGAGCATGATATCAACTAGGTACAAGTACCAAGTGCAATGTTGAAAGCTTTCCCCATGAAAGCATGGTTCTGCTAATTTCCAACAAATAAGTGCAAGCATATACAACATAGAAGACACAATGGTTCAAGTTTATTAAGGGCAAGTAAAGTAAAGTGTGCCATCAAGTTCGTGAGAGATTTAATCACTAGTTTTCTCATAACAAGAGGAAGGTAAACAAAAGCATGAATATACTTGGAATAGCATAAGCTAGTAGGTAGGTATGGTGAACTCTTTGGAATAACTTGGTTTAGGGAGTTGGATGCATGAGTGGAACTCATACTTTGTTGTGGAGGCTAGCAAAAGACTGGGAGCGACAAACTAAGAGAGCAATAATGGCCATAATCATATAGAGCGACAAAACATCATTGATCAAAGAATAAAGTGATACTACAAGTTGAAAACTAAAGGATCATAAAGGCTATGGTGACTTGAGATAGTCATAGCATGGTGTGAGCATGCGCCAAGTCAACCCAAATAAAGCATCAAAGGAGAATACCACTATACTATGCTTTAATATGCTAAAACAACGCATCATTCATCCAAGGCACATTAAGAAATCTCAATATTTTATAACAAGTCATGCTACAACAAAGAATACTAAGCATAAATCCAAAACAATATCGAGCATGGCATGACAAAGCATAGGCCACAGTCAAAAACGAGCTATTTTTACCACATAAGCATGAACTTTCCTACTCTTCTCCAAACCAAACCAAACTAATTGCAAACCAAAGTGTGGAAGAGGGGGTCCAACCAACTTATTCATAAAACTAAGAAAACCAAAGCAAACTAAAAACCAAAATGAAAACGAAAAATAAGACGCTCCAAGAAAAACACAACTGTGCACGAAACAATAAAAATGAAGCGTTTGGAAGAAACCTGGAATTTTTATTGATGAAGAAGGGGGATGCCTTGGGCATCCCCAAGATTTGATGCTTGTACTTCTTGGATAATTCTTGGGGTGACACGCGTGGCATCCCCAAGCTTGACCTTTAGTCCTTCCTTCATCTCATTACTCATTCCTTTCATACACCTGAAATTTTTCCTTCATACAAAACTTCACACAATCTCATTAGCAACATTAGTGCACTTAAGATAAATAAGTCTCAAGGTTCAGTTATAACACCAAATAAACTTCCATTAGAACACTAGCTACTGTAGCACTTCCCTCAAAAATCTCAATTTCCCAAAGGAACTCAAGAAGGAACTAACAAGAAGCAAATGCAGAAAATGGCAGAAATCTGTCAAAACAGACCAGCAGGTAAAGAAGAATTTTTTAGAAGACCTTCTGTTGCTTAAATCAAAAAGTGTTTAACTAACGAAAGTTACATAACAAACTGGGGCATAAGCACAAAAAATTACAGCTCAATCCGACGTACAGAGCTCTCTCAGGAATATTTACGGTGAAGCATAGAAATCTGTTTCGGACAGCAACTTTCCCAATCATTACTTCACTCTCATTAGAGGTTATTCTTGGCACAAAAAGCAAATAAAAAGGATAAGGAGAGGTTATTACAGAGGTAATAACTTTAAAGACTCATCTGAAACTCTTGGGTTATCTCCCAATAAGTACTTTTCTTTAACGCCTTTAAGTTAGGCATGAAAATTTGAGAAGATGCTCTCATAGGAAATATGAATTGAAGTAAAAGAGAGCACCAAGAAGCAAATTCAAAACACATTTAAGTCTAACCCACTTCCTATGCATAGGAATCTTGTGTGCAAATAAATGCACAAAGAACAAAGTGACATGCATAGGAAGATAAATCAAAAGTAACTTCAAAACTTTCAGCACATAGAGAGGTGTTTCATTACCATAAAAACTTCTACAACCATATTTTCCTCTCTCATAATAATTTTCAGTAGCCTCATCAATAAACTCAACAATATAACTATCACATAAGGCATGCTTTTCATGATCTACAAGCACTAGAGCTTTATAAACATTTTCAAAAGAATCCTCGGGAACATAACATTCACCCTCCTTTGATAAGCATGGGGGACAATAAAATAATGTAAGGGATAAAGAGTTACTATGATTAGAAGGTAGGCATGGGTAGATCCATTCTTCCTCCTTTTGTCCATCACTCTCCTCCTCTTTTTCATCTAATGAGCTTTCAGGTTCAGAAATTTCTTCTTCCATGGAGGTTCTAGCAGGCGGTGGTTCATCTATTACCTTAGCAGTCATAATACTGTTCCCAAATAGGAAACTGGAGTGAGCTATCCATAATGAAATAGTGATTGGAGCAGAGCTAGTCATAAAGGGAACTTAAGAAAGGAACTAATTTATTGTGTGTTTTTGAAATAAGGAAGCAAACTTGTAGACCTAATTTTTTTGGGTTTTTTTGAAGAACAAAACAAGCAAACAAAGCAAAAAAGAAAACTAAGCAAAACAAAAACAACAAAGTAAAGAGATTGGTTATGAGGGACTCCCCTTGTGAAGATGTCCTTGACTCCCCGGCAACGGCGCCAGAAAATCTTGATGCGCTCGACTTTCGATGTAGAGCTCGTTGGGAACCCCAAGAGGAAGGTACGATGAATATAGCAGCAAGTCTTCCCTCACTTATGAAACCAAGGTTTAATCGGACCAGTAGGAGAAAGGAAACACCCCAAAGGTGTTACTAGCTGAGCTTTGGCAGCGCGCACTATCAGTGCTAGTAGCAACGTGGAGACCTGCACAACACAACCACATAACTTTGTCCCCAACTTGCGATGAGGTTGTCAATCTCACCGTGTTTTGCGGAAAACAAAGGATTAAACGTATCGAATGGAAAGAAGTAAAAGTTTGCAGAAAGTAAACACAAAGCAGTAACAGATTGTAGATTGTATGTAAAGTAAAAGGACCGGGATCCATAGTTCACTAGAGGTGGCTCTCCTTAGATAGATAACATACTGGGTGAACAAATTACAGCGGGGCAATTGACAAACACCGAGAAAGCAATACATGCATATACTAATCATCTTGACTCCTTTGAGACTTGATTGGGCACTACAACATAATACATAGACCGCCATCCAACTGCATCTATGACTAATAATCCACCTTCAGGTTATCATCCGAACCCCCTCCAGTATTAAGTTGCAAGCACCAGATTATTGCTTTACGAACAGATTATTGCATTACGCATTGCGTGTAAAGTAAACAATACAATTGTTCTATGAACAAAGGATCGTTGTTTTCTCCCTAGTAGCAACATCACATCTAGTACCTTAGAGATTTCTGTCACTTCCCCAGATTATCAGAGGCATGAACCCACTATCGAGCATAAATACTAACTCTTGGAGTTGCTAGCATCTACTTGGCCAAGATAGCTACTAACAACGGAAAGCATGCAAGATCTCAAATAACAAAGACATGATAAAATCAATAATCAATCTGAAATAGCATCTCAATATCCATCGGATCCCCGCAAACACAACATCTATGAATTACAAATAGATGATCTTGATCATGAACAGAGCTCACAAGATCTAAACATGAAAGCACAAAGGAGGAGAAACCAGGCATCTAGCTACTACATGGATCCGTAGTCCAAGGATGAACTACTCACGCATCACACCGGAGGCTTGCATGGTGATGAAGAAGGCCTCCAGGGTGAATTCCCCTCTCCGGAAGGGTGCAGGGAAGAGCTTCAGATCCCTCCCGATCTAGGGATAGAGACGACGGCGGCTACAGACTCTTTCGTGGATTTTTGATCGGGTACTTAGGGTTTTCGTCTCGAGGGCAACTTATAGGCGGAAGGAGAGGCCGAGGGGGTGCCGGGAGGCACCACACCACCCCTGGCGCGGGCCAGGCCTGGCCACGCGGCCAGGTGGTGTGGCTGGCCCCTGGCCCCTCTCCGTCTCGTATTCTGGCACTTGACCCCTTCTGGAAAAATAGGCACTTTGGCTTTTGTCCCGTCCAATTCCGAGAATATTCATTTTTTTGACTTTCTTGGAACCAAAAACAACAGAAAATAGGCAGTTGGCACTGTGGCTCTTGTTAATAGGTTAGTCCAAGAAATCATATGAAAAGTACTCCAAAGTTGGAACAAAACACAAGAAAGTGGAAGAAACCAAGCATGGAACATCAAAAATTATAGATACATTTGCAATGTATCAAGGTCGTACGGGTGCGACTACATCATCCATGATCCTGAATGAGCGTAACACTCTCTTGGTCTTCAAGGGTACATTACCGATGTCTTCCTCCGTTATTGCATTACTTCCTTGATAGATCTCGGGCGTTAGGGAGTTCCGACGTAGTAATTTTTTTGTTTTCTGCTACGGAACCCCTTCAGGAAGAGGTACAACCAGCGCCCTTCAGGAAGGATGGTGACACCCGTAGGCATTACCACATTAGTGTTGAGATGATAGAGATTTCTCCTGACCTCCAAAAAACCACATCCCTAGATGCTCCATATTGCTCCACCAAACCTGCTACCCACCAGCACACGCCACTACGGCCTTGCAATCACCACCACTGTCTCACCATCACCCATGTTACTAAAGGAGATATGCCCTAGAGGCAAATAATAAATAGGTTTTTATTGTCATATCTCAATTAGTTTATAATAGTTTCATATTGTGCTATGTCCCAAGTAGAAACATTGGTACAGGTGTGGTATGAAACAACCAAGTCCCTAGTAGCCTCTATTCATACTAGTTCGTTGGTCATGAGGATGATCTAGGTTTCAAGATCATGGGCATTTATGCCAATTGACAACAGGGTCATATCATTGGAGAATGATGTGATGAACTTTCCTCAAAGGATTGCAACACGATCAAGTCATATAGTTCATTGTTGCAACAGCTATACCTGGACTCATTTTCCTTAGATCGTGAGCTCATATTACTCACTATTTCCCGAGGCTGCTTTGACTACATCAACAGTCGTCTGGTAATACGGTGGCCATAAAGGTGTACGTTGGGTATTCCAAAGGAACAGTTGATGACATGTGACTGCAAGACCAGAATTTGTTCACCCACATGACGGGTAAAGATACATACGGGCGGCTTGGTGAGATTACATCCATAAATGTTGCAACATGTGACTCGGTCACGGGGATGTAATATCACGGTAACAAGAAAACAGAACTTGTTGTGAACAAGATTGAACAAGGTATGTGATACCAATGATCGGGTCTCGAACAAGTCGTATCAAGAAACAAAAGGAATTGGATGCTACATTTAGCGGTTCAAATGACATTGTCATCAGGAATGCATAGGGGTCACATGGATATCCCTGGTCCCTCTACTGATCATTGATATAGATCATGTCTAGAGCATTCCCGAGCCGTGAGAGGATACACTTAAGGGTACGATGAGAGCGATCATTCGTAAGACAGAATCACAGTATAGAAAGAGAAAGCCGGAATCATTCGGCAGAGAGATCCGAAGTTGTTCGGAGAAAGAATAAAGGAAAAGACCGGAAAAGTGTTTTCGGGTAAATGAGAATTTAAATATACATTTATTATATATTAATTATGAATTAATATATTCTAAATAATATTTAAATTAGGATTTATAAAAGCAAGTTTTATATTAGGCCAAATCCCCGGAGGGAAATAGCCTAGGATAAAAGCCACAGAAAAAGGAAAAAGCAGAAAAAAATTGCTGCTGCCGTTGTTGGGCTGGGCGGCCCATGAAGGCGGGTGACAGAAGTTTGGCACCACGCGGGGGTAGCTCATAGCCAGCGTCGCTGGCGGGCCACCGCCCCGTGGCCCATGCGGGCGAGCGCCCAGGTTCGGGCAATCACTCGGCTGGCTGCCACTAACGGGCCGGCACGCGCCAGGCCGGCCCAGCCGAGCCGGAGCCGCGTGGGAGGCAAGGTGGGCGCGGGGTGGGCCACGACCAGGGCCCACCAGGACGGCACTGCCTTAGCTACTGCTATTTTATCTGCTTGCTGTTGATTGGGCTAGATTTGGCCCATGCAGCTGTTCCGAATTTCTCCTGATATTTTTTCTAGTAATAGTCCCACATGGCTAACCTAATGGGGAGGGCACACCCTCTCCGCCTATATAAAGGGGTGCCCATGGGAGGACTAAGACACACCAACACAACCAATATTTGGAGACGTCATTTGGTTGACTTCCTCCTTCCCTCTCTCTCCAGCCCTTGTGACCATGGCCCCAAGTTTGGGCTGTGCGAAGAAGGCACACCTGTAGTATGCCATTGCGCTGCAGGGATTCCTAGCCGGATATCAACTTCCACCCTCCCGGCGAGATCGGGGAGCCAGAGGTCTCATCATGCACAGGATGTGTACGAAGACACGAGGCGCAACACTTGGGGCGCTTAAATGTCGTGAGCCGGAGCTGCATGATGATGAAGAAGGAGCAAGGGGTGACATGGGAGGAGATTCGCGACCTTGAGGTTGGCTACGAGTACGACTACTTCAACCACGTTCCCCGCGGAACGTTAACCGTGTACGGTCTACAAGGGTATGTATTCTATACGCATTGGTCGTTACTGCATTACTACATAGATAGATCCTAGGCAGTTTTTGGGGTTCCAACATAGGATTTATTTTTCTGCTGTGGATCCCCTTCAGTTACGAGGCTGGTAAAACTAAGAATAAGGAACTCCAATGAGGTTCAGCGGTAAAATGGCATGCATGAGGGATCTGCCTCCACCAGTGGAGGGCGATAGCCGACTAGACCCATCAGCAGGGACAAACCAGGCCCTCACCGGTCTGGCCGAGCCCGAGTTGACCCGTAAAGCGATGTCACAGCTCTGCAACAAAGGCTCCACCATCACCGCCATCCCGAGCCCTTGTCCATGCTCCACGGCCACTAGGAGAGCCGCTATCCCGCCATTTGCAGCCTTCCAGAACCTAGATAGTGCCTGTCGGGCTTAGATATGTGCCAGGAGGGTGGGTGCCGCCCAGGATGCCGCATCATAGGACAACCTTTTCCACCGCCACGCCAGCCCGCTGTCGCCTGTGAGCACCTCTCGATTCCACGCCATCCCACGCAGGCCCAGAACTGAGAGAGGAGAAGCCAGATTCTACCGCCACTGGCACTGCTCGGGACTAGCCCAATGTCGCACACTGACGATTGTGGGGAAGAGGAGGAGGGTCATCCGTGCAGCCGTTCACGAGAGCTCTATGACTCTATATCGTAGCGACATTGTTCGTTGTGTCTCCTCGTAGGAAAGTTCATCTTGTGATACTATCATTCTCCATTTTTCTATATTTTTAGACGAAAGTCACCAAGAGGTGGTGCCCGGCTTTAACACTAATAAAGCCAACAACCAGTAGGGTTACATCTCATTGGGGATACCAGTTAACAAGTTTCAGAACCACATGAAAGGGACAACCAGTTTTAATTCCTATGAGAACAAAACAAGCAAGCTCCACACTACAAAGTTCTAAAACAGAAGGCAAGTGGAGTAGAGATTTAGGCGCTAGCTCGGGGAGGGGAGGGGGGTGGATATGTCGTCTCAACATCTGACTTCTTGAGCAGCACGATCAAATCTTCCATGACGGTGAGGACGTCAGGCTTGATGGCGGTCACCACTACTGCATTAATATTAAAATACGGTAGGTACACACCGCGATAGCCTAGGGAATTTTGCTTCAATGGCGAATTTGTTCTGAGTCGTCCAAAGCACCCAGTTAAGGGAAACAAACAAAATCCAAAGAGCCTTCCTGGTTTTCCCCAATTTTTTGGAGAATCACAAAGAAATCTGCGAAGCTAGAGGGGTTCTAGGGAACACCGAGAGAAGTCCTAAGCACACTCCACATAAACTGAGCCCAAGCACAATCAAAGAAGATATGATTAACATTCTCATCATGCCCACAAAGGGAACATTGCCCATTTGATGGCCCATGGCGCTTCTTGGTCTGGTCATTAGAGGGGAGATGACCTCTAGCTAGCTACTAGATGAAGATCCTGATCTTGAGGAGGTTTGGAATAGTCCAACAGTCAGACACATGAGCCACCACATCACCCTGCTATAGTTTGTTGTAAAGGGAGTTGGATGAGAACACACCAGAAGGATCTAGCGTCCATCATACCTTGTCATCCGCACTAGATGGCGCACACTCAGCAAGTTGAGCTAGCAAAGAGGCAAACATATCGGATTCCATATGACCAAAGGAGAAGTGAAAACCGATATTCCTGGCTCCACCCTAGAAAGCTTGGGATACCCACATCTCCGGGTTTGCCAAAATCGCAAACAACCTAGGGTATCGAGCGCTCAAGGGGCTACCTCCGAGCCATTAGTCAGACCAAAACATAATCTATGATCCGCCCTAGCAGGAACCGAGCTCCTAGTTTAAAGTAATCCTTGATTTTGTGGATACTATGCCAAAAGGGGATCCACCAGTAGGGTTGGAATTGAAAATATTCCTAGCTCCAGGGTACTTAGCTCTGATGATTTGTATCCAGATGTTATCTTGAGGGGATTCCACAAATAGACGCCAGACCCACTTAGTCATGAGGGCAATATTCATAAGTTTGGTATTCACGATGCCCAGACCATCTTGGTATCCAGGTTTGCACACTTCAGGCCAAATCACCTAGTGATGATTTCTTTCATCTCCCGAATCTTCCTAGAAGAACCTTCCCCTATGTGAATCACATTGGAGATGGGTCCCATCCGTTAGCAGGAAAACACTCATCATAAAAAGGGGTAAACTAGATAGGCAAGCATTGGTCAGTATCAACCTTGCCGCTAAAGACATGAACCTCCCTTTCCATGGTTCCACTCTCTTCCCCACTACTGCCACAAGGGACTCCATGTCTGCCATTGTCAACCTTTCATCACTCATTTGGAAACTAAGGTACTTAAATGGGAATGCTCCATGTTGAGAGTTCAACAGGTTGGAAACCCTAGTTTGCTCCACACTAGAGACTCCCATGATAATGACTTCACTCTTGTGAAAATTGATGCACAAACCCGACAGTAACTCAAAGCAAATCATAAGAAACTTCAGGTTGGCAATGCCTAGAGCGTCGTTTTGAATCACGATCATTGTATCATCGACATATTGAAGGTGTGCGATACCTCCTAGGATCAGGTGAGGGATAACTCCCTTGATGTGGCCGGCTTGGTTTTCTTTGGATAGGATCGTGGCCAATGCGTCCCCAACAAAGTCGAACAAGAGAGGTGAGAGTGCTTTTTCCTGACACACTCCACGCTTGGTTCTAAAAAAGGGTCCGGTTTGTCCATTAATGGCAATCGCAATTTGCCCACCAAGATACAAGCTACAGGTATGTATGGACCATCCCAGAGTCAAAACCTTTTCTAATCAGCACCTCTTGAAAGAAGGCCTAGTTCACCCTGTCATAGGCCTTTTCAAAGTCTAGTTTGAGTAGAATAGCCTCATGCCTCTAGACTTTAATTTCATGGATGATTTCACGCAGGGCAAGCACACCATCTGTTATTAGTCTACCCTTGATGAAAGCAGTCTAGGAGGGGTCGATGATCCTATGGGCCAAAGGGGAAAGTCTAGCTGTAAAAGCTATGGAGATAAGATTGAAAATCACATTGATCAGCGCAATAGGGCAGTACTGACAGATGAACTCTACCCCAACCACTTTGGGAATCAGGGAAAATGCCAAAGTTTAGCCTAGAGATATCCATTGTGCCTAGGGCAAAGCCATTCAGGATCTACAGTACTAAACTTCTGAGTAGATGCCAAAACTTCTTGAAAAAAGGCAACCGGGAAACCATCAGGGCCTGGAGCCATTGCATTTTTGGTATCCTTAAGGACATCTTCTAATTCTTCAAGAGATAAGGTGTGAGCTAGTGCCTCGTTCTTAGCATCTGACACTCTTTTGATCACATGCCAATAGTTGTGATCGAGAGACAAGGATTTAGGGTCCTCTGACTCCATGAAGCCAATGTAGAACTGATAGACATGTTCCTAAATCCCAAGCTTAGATTTAACATGGAAATTAGAAGATTGCAGATAAAATATGGTGCATTTCATTTTCTGCCATTGGCTAAGGCATGGAAATAAGCTGTGTTAGCGTCACCATCCAGGATCAAGTTCTGTCTCCCTCTCTGTTTCCAGTATTCCTCTTCTTGACCCATCATATGTCCCAATTGGTCTTCCAAGTGGTAACGAAGGGACCAACCCTCTTCATCAATATTCCTAGCACCGGCTAGGTTATCCAACTCTTGGATTTGGCCCAAAATTTGGGACTTAGCTTCCCTTGAGGATCTCCCAAGGTTAGAACCCTAGCCATGCAAGAACTGGCGCAATCACCTGCTTTGATTGTACTAGAAATTGATAATGTCCTAGCGCCTTCTAGGTTGCAGAAGAAGCTTGTTCCATTGGTCAGTAACCAGCTCCAAAAACCTAAGAACCTCAAGCCGCCAGGTCTCTAGAAAGAACCTCTTAGACCTCACAACTTCACCTTCACCAGAATCAAAAAGCAGGGGAGTGTGATCAGACCCAATGCTTGGAACTGCCAGCAACAAGGATAAATGGAACTTTTGATCCCATTCATGGGATACAAACACCCTATTGAGGACACTCCTGACTGGGTGGAGCTGTTTGTTGGACCAAGTAAACATGGCACCATTCCGACGAATCTCCCTCAAAGCAAGCCAAGTGATACAGTCAATAAACAAGTGCACCCTAGGCCAATTAATGTTGTTGTTGTTCTTATCCTCGGCCCCATGAATCATATTGAAATCCACACCCACCACCACTAGGGGACTACAACTCTCAATCTTTCCAATCAATTCCTCAAGGAATGCACCGGATCTTGAGTGATCAGCAGGTCCATAGACCCTAAGGAACTCAAATTTGAAATTCAAAGATCTGTGAAGGATCAAAGCACTAATAAAGAACTATCCCTGATCAATATCCCCAAATTCTAGCGTACTATAACAGACCCCTAATAGTAGGTCGCCCGATAATCCATTGGCTAACACCCAACTCCAATGGAAACTATCACTGGCCTATAATGCTTCGAGTTCATGGTCTGCAAAATTCTATCTTTTAGTTTCTTGGAGGTAGATAATGTCAATCTTTTCCTTCCTCATGAAGTCGCTGATTTGGGGCTTCCTTCCTCTGCCACCAAAGCCACTTTCAGGTTCCATCCCACCGCTCTCATGGGTTACCAGCTTTAGCCCGTGCTTGGCGGGTAGGGGTTACACGGAGAGTAGGTCTCGAGAAATAGGCAGGGGCCTTGCTGAAATGGATCACATGGGCACCTAGAGAGGGGGGGGGTGAATAGGTGCTACTTAAAATTTTAATGCTTTTTCAATTTTAGGCTTGACACAAAAGGTAAATTCTCTAGATATACTATTATATAGAATTTCCCTATATGCAAACCTAACTACTAGCGAGTAAAGGCGAGTAAAGTGAGGAACGAGAAAACCGTGGTGAAGCACGCGGAGACATAGGATTTGTTTTACCATAGTTCCTTGCTTGTTAAGGGAAGTACATCTATGTTGGAGGGGCGGGCGGTACTAAGACCACCACGCCACAATAGGCCTCACCCTGTTCTCCGATGGATCCCGCCACCAAAGGCCTGATCCACCTTTCCACTACAGGAACCCTTCGAGGCGGGAACCGGCGCCTTTACACAACTAGCATGGCACAACTCCACAACCGAATTGGAGGCTCCCGTAATGACAACAAGCTGCCACAAGAACAATTGTTATCAATAATAAAGCACAAGATCTAGATATCAACAAGAATACTAGATCGGGGATTCTCCAAGAGAATGGAGAGGAGTTGAAGCGCTTGATTCGTGATGACGATGAATGATGTCTCCTCCTTCAATTCCCCAAAGATCGAAGCCTTCGGGTGGTTGAAGTGGGAGATCTAGGGAGAGAGCTTTTGCACTAGGTCTGATATTTTTCGTATGAACCAAAAGATCTGACCGGAGGGGATGATGGGGATTTTATACCCATGTCAAGAGGGAGCCATTGGAGCCATTTGGGGCCGGATTATCCGGCCCAAGTGAGGTCTGGATTATCCGGCCTGGGGAATACTCCGCCCCAGACTCAGATTATCCGGTAAAAAATCCGCCCTCGAATAGAGGCTCGCGCAGGGTGGTCCTTGGCATCTTCTCATGAGGACCGGATTATCCGGCCCTAGAGGAGGGCCAGATTATCCGGCTGGGGAAATCCGCCCCAGCCACGGATTGTCTGGGGGAAAGTCCGCCCCCAGACAGAAGCTCACGTAGACGCTCCCTTGGGCAATTTCCCTAGGGCCGGATTATCCGGCCCTAGAGGAAGGCCGGATTATCCGGTCCGGGGAGAAAATCTGCCCCAGCGCCGGACTGTCCGGGGGAAAATCCGCCCCCAGACAGAAGCTCACGTGCGGCCAGCCTTTGCCAAGATGGGCATGCCAGATTATCCGGCCCTTGATGGGGGCGGATAATCTGGCCCCCAAATACCAAAAACACTTCCCTGCACACTTAGCACAAATGAGAAAACTTCGCGGTATTGTTATCTAACACACAAAACACAGGGAACCATGAAATGTTCTTTCAATCTCCCCCTTTTTGGTGTTAGATGACAATACCGGGATTTGCAAGATAGCTTCTCATAACAACAATATTTAACGAATGAAAAAGACTCCCCCTCAATGTGTGCATAATAAAATTTTCATTTGATTAAAAATATACACAAGAAGGTACAAGTCTATTTCATTGGAACATAGGCAAGAATATTCATACCACCGCGAGAGAGATAAAGGCGTCCTCAATATATTTATAAGAATATCCAATGATAGCCATAATGAGCGCCTTCCTCGATATAGATATACAATAGCCAATATGAAAGATGAATCAATAAGGATAATCCACAAGATAAATCCAGAGACACACAAACACATAGTATTATACAGAGCAAATCACAAATAGAAATTTAATGCTAAATGGGCACACGCGATAAAAAGACCGAAAAGCTAAAATGCGAATGCTTGCGCCCGACCTATGCAAATCAACGAATCTAATAGAAGTACTTCTCCCCCTTTGACATAAATACGCCAAAAAGGAAGAAGAGCGATGCTAGCGCCCCAAGGGATCACTCGGAGACATCATTGTCGTCCTCGTCCCTATCCTTGTCCTCATCCACATAAATCCAACTCTTCTCATGGAAGAGGGCGGTGGCTGAGGCCACCTTGTTGGAGTGCATGGTATGACACCGTGAAGATATATCTTGGGTTCATGACCAATACTCATCAATAAGCTCACATATCATAAAATGATATTAAGAGAAATGATTTGACTTGCTTTCAGCATTATGGGGGGAGGGTTAGCCCAATCAATTAGGACCACACCCCCACTATATCCATGCCCACACCTAGACCAAATAAGTATGAGATGTAAGGATGAGTGCATGGCTAATCAAGACAAGCTCCTTGAATCAATGATATTTAACTCATTCCTCAAGTAACAAAACCTTGCTTCATTAAGTGGCTTCGTGAAAATATCAGCAAGTTGGTTCTTCATGCTGACAAAAGATAGATCAATATCGCCTCGAGCTACATGGTCCCGAATAAAATGATTCCGGATCTCAATATGCTTCGTCCTTGTGTGCTATACCGGATTGTACACAATTTTGATTGCACTTCCATTATCGCATAAAAGAGGCACTTTGTCACAATTGACACAATATACCTTTAAAGTTTGCCTCATCTATAATAATTGAGTACAAGCACTAGCAGCAGCCACATATTCAGCTTCGGCGGTGGAGAGAGATATACAATTCTGCTTTTTAGAAGACCAACATACTAGAGACCTTCCGAAGAATTGACAAGCTCCAGAAGTTGCTTTACGATCATCCTTATCAGCAGCCCAATCTGAATCAGTATAGCCACATAGAGAGAAATTGGAGCCCTTGGGATACCATAGACCAAAATTAGGGGAATGAACCAAATATCGGAAGATCCTCTTGACCACCACTAAGTGGCTTTCTTTAGGAGCTGCTTGATACCTTGCACACACACCCACACTCAACACAATATCGGGTCTAGATGCGCAGAGGTAAAGAAGAGACCCGATCATGGATCGGTATACCTTTTGGTCCACATCTTTACCATGGGGATTAAGTTCAAGGTGACATTTTGTTTGCATCGGAGTGGCGACGCCATTAAGATCCATCATCTTGAATCTCTTGAGCATGTCTTGGATGTATTTTGCTTGATTTATGAAGGTTCCTTCTCTAAGTTGTTTGATCGCAAATCCAAGAAAGAATTGTAACTCCCCCATCATAGACATCTCAAACCTGTCAGTCATAAGCTTTGAAAATTCATCATTAAAAGCTTTATTAGTAGAGCCAAAGATAATGTCATATACATATAGTTGGCATACGATGAGCTCCCCCTTAACCTACTTAGTAAAAAGAGTGGGATCGATTTGCCCAACTTCGAAGCCACGGTCTAGCAAAAGCTCTTTAAGGTGCTCATACCACACACGTGGGACTTGTTTAAGGCCATAGAGTGCCTTATCGAGTTTGTAGACATGGTTCGGGAAGTTAGGATCCTCAAATCCCGGGGGTTGCTTTACATATACCAACTCACATAGAGGACCATTAAGAAAGGCACTCTTAACGTCCATTTGCTGTAATTTAAAATTGTTATGAGCAGCATAAGCAAGAAGGATACGAATGGACTCAAGGCGAGCCACTGGTGCATAAGTCTCGCTGAAGTCGATGCCCTCCACTTGGGAATAGCCTTGTGCCATGAGTCTTGCCTTGTTCCTTACAACAATTCCATTTTCATCTTGCTTATTCTTAAAGATCCACTTTGTGCCAATAACATTGCGGCAATCCTTGGGCTTCTCTACTAATTTCTAGACCTTGTTGCGCTCAAAATTATTCAACTCTTCATGCATAGCAACAACCCAGTCCGGATCTTCAAGAGCTTCAAACACTTTATTGGGTTCCACCATGGATATGTGAGCTTGGTTCTCACCAAAACTTGCTAGCTCCCTTCTTGTGGACACCCTTCATCAGAGATCACCACAACTTTGTCAAGAGTGTGACCCCTCAATTCAAAGTTCCTATCTGCACGAGCTTTGCGACGAACTTCAATCAGCTTGTTGTCTCTTGGGGGAATAACTTCATCATTTGAGTCTTCGTTGGAATCATTGGCTTGGCCTTGATCTTCAGCTTGATTAGCAAGAATAGGAGAAGAAGAATCTTTCCCTTGATGTTGATCCATAACCATAACATGAGGCTACTGCTGTTCAGGATTTTCATTGCCGGATAATCCGGTCGAGGGTGGGGCCGAATAATCCGGCCTGGGAGAACCTGAAGCATCTTCGTAGACTTGACTGGAACTTGCTCGAACTAGAGAGTGGCCGAATAATCCGGGGTCAGCCAGAAAATCCAGCCTGGTACTTGCAGTAGATTCTTCGGCATGTTGATCATTTCTGCCAGATGAACAGGGTTGGCCGGATAATCCAGTGTCCGCCGGATAATCCGGCCAGGAGCAGTCTGGAACATTTGCTTGATGATCTTCAGCAGTTTATGGGATTGGTGTAGAGGTTTCTCTAATGGTTGAGCATGTTGTTCTTGTGTCGATGAGGGCTCTACTTGAGTAGAGCATTGTCCTTCCCGATCCGCCACAAGGGGTTCCTCAATGGGGCGGAAAAATCCCATGCCCATTCTTCTTATGGCATCTTGGGGTATTTCAACATCTGCATCACAAACATCAACTTGCCCCGCACGGGAGCCATCATTTTCTCCGAACACCACACTACAAGATTCTACAACAGTACCGGAGAGCTTATTGTAGACTCTATAAGTGTGGGATTCGGCACCATAACCAACAAAAATGCCTTCTAAAGCCTTAGACTCAAATTTAGATAAACAAACTCCTTTAATGAGAAGGAAACACTTACAACCAAATACCCGAAAGTAGGAGATGTTTGGCTTGTTACCAGTAAGTATTTCATATGGAGTCTTGTCCAAGATTTTGTGGAGGTAGAACCGGTTGGATGAATGGTAAGCGGTAGAGATTGCTTCAGCCTAGAAGTTATAAGGAGACTTAAATTCAGCTAGCATAGATCTGGCCATATCCATTAAGGTCCGGTTCTTCCTCTCGGCAACACCATTTTGTTGAGGGGTGTACGCAGAGGAATATTGATGTCTTATCCCCTCTTCACTTAGAAATCCATTTAAGGTGTAGTTCTTGAACTCGGAGCCGTTATCACTTCTAATTGCCTATATAGGGACATTGTGTTGACGTTGAACCTCGTTGGCAAAATCAATGACCGTTTGTTGAGTCTCGCTCTTCAACTTGAAGAAATAGACCCAAGTGTACCTTGAGTAATCATCAACAATCATGAGGCAATACTTCTTCCCATCGAGGCTTGCATGAGATGGAGGACCAAAGAGATCCACATGAAGGAGCTCCAAAATCCTCTTTGATGAAATAATGGTCTTCCTTCGATGGGGAGAGTCATGCATTTTTTCCTTCAACACAAGCCCTGCAAACACGATCTTTGGCAAAGGAAACATTTTCTTTTAGTCCAAGGATGTGGCCACCCTTGTGGAGAATTTGAAAAGTTCTCATATTGACGTGGGCTAGTCGGCGATGCCATAGCCAGCCCGCGTCAGCCTTTCCGAAAAGACACATCGGGCTTGTAGTAGTTTTCCCGAAAAGTCCACTACATACAGGTCATTTTCGACATATCCAACGAAAGCGACCTTTAGAGACTTGCTCCACAAGAGCACCACCAAATCACCATCAATGAAAAATGGAAAGCCCATCTTACCAAGGGCACGAACTGAAAGTAAAATGTAACCGAGGGTCTCAATAAGCATGACGTCCACGAGAGAGATATCGTGAGCAACCACAACTTTGCCAAGACCCAATACCTCAGGTTTTGACTTGTCACCATAGGAGAGGGTTATGTGATCATGATTTGGCCGCATCTTCAAGATGATCTCCTTGCTTCCGGTCATATGCCTAGTGCACCCGCTATCGAGCACCCATTTGGACCCACCGGAAGCATAGCCCTGCAAGAAAGTTACTTCTTGGTTTTAGGTACCCATTTCTCACTGGGTCCTCTCATGTTAGTAACAAGGGTCTTAGGAACCCAAGTAGACCAAGATATGTAACTATCAAATGGACCTACATAGCTAGCATATACACCACCATAATAATCACGAATTCATAGTTTGGATTATTAACCCCTGCAAAACCAACATAGTTAGCCTTGTCATTAGTTGTGGTGCTTGTCTTTCGTTGAGCAGTTTTGCTCTTCTTCTTCTTCTTCTTTGTCTTGGGGACATAACCAAGACCTTCTTTCCCATTGTTTGCCCTTTTCTTGCTAAGAATCTCATCTAGGACTTCTTTACCTTTAGATTGAGACTCCTTTACAAGTTCTTCCTTTAACCTTGCATTTTCTTCAATAATGCCTTCATGTCCACATGTTGGTGTGGATGTGCTAGGCATATCGTACTTGTCCAATTGAGTTTGGAGCTGATCACGAGACTCATTTAGAGTAGAATGATCACTCTCCAATGCCTTGTGAGCAATGTCAAGTTTCTCAAACTTCTCTGAGAGTCTAGCATGATCAGCCCCAAATTCAATCTTTTCTTTCTTTAGTTTCTTTACCTTAGAAAGAGCATTGTTGCATTCTTTAATGATCTGGGCAACAACCTCTTCATGGGACTCTTCAATTGACTCAAATTTCTCCTCCAAGGATACTCGAGCTTCTTCTTCTTCCTCTAAGGCATTCTTCAAGGAGGCAATTTCCAAGGCATCTTCTCTTTTGATTCTACCTTTTCTTCGAGAAGTTCTTCGGAATGAGCAAGTTACTCATAAGAGCATCAAAGTGAAGTTTGTGCTCACCTTGTAGGTTAGTGAAAAAATTGTCCAAAGCAGTAACTTCATCTTTTATCTTAAGACTAGTATGATTATCCATGTCCATATTTATGTTAGTCTTAGGGAATGAAGAAATAGAAGATGATACCTTGGACCCTCTTGCCATAAGGCAAGTGACATTGTTGTTGATGATGCTTTCGTTCGAAGAGTCGAAGAGTGATGAAGGGGTAGATGTGGTGGCCATAGCAGCCACCTCACGAGAACTATCTGCATCCTCTTCGTCTTCACTTGCAGAGGAATATTATTCTTGTGCCACCAAGACAATCTTGGGTTACTTCTTGAAAGGACCATTCTTTTTGATAAATGGCTTCTTTCGAGGTGCCTTGGACTTTTCTTTAAGGATGAGCCTGCCACCATTGTCTTCTCTACTTTGATATGGAAATTTAGCCACAAAGTGCAACCTATCTCCACAATTGTAGCATTTCTCAGTTTTGGGCCATTCTCTCTTCTTCCACTTGGCCTTGGCTGGATCCTTCCAAAAAATCCTTGCATAGAAAGCCATGTACTCACCATGAACATGCTTGACTTCCTCGGGACAGCCCATGGAGACAACATCGTATCCTCTTTCATCCTCATCTTGCTCAACAACATTTGCCTTTAGAGCCACATTGACTCCTTTTTGCATTCCAATAGCTTGAGCACGGGCATCTTCGGAGTTCTTGGCGGCGACCTTGAGGGTCGCTATTTCTTGCATGACTTCATTGGAAGTCATTTGGTGGTAGTTGTGTCTACCTTGTAAATTCTTCAAGTCCGTTGGCTCAAATTGCATGAGGGCACTCACATATTTCCTTTTGATCTAGGCATCGTCAATGTGAGTGGCTCCATGCTTTCTAAAGGTTG
This sequence comes from Avena eriantha, assembly GCA_910589775.1. Lineage (NCBI taxonomy): Eukaryota > Viridiplantae > Streptophyta > Magnoliopsida > Poales > Poaceae > Avena > Avena eriantha. Next base: position 151,499,834 of record OU342744.1, read on the forward strand.
TTGCAATGCTCTTGAGCCTTCTATACATGTCTTCATGGTCCTCACCATCCAACATGTAGAATCCTTCAGCTTCATTACTAAGAGCATCGTACCTATTCCTTCTCATGTTTTCATTTCCAATGAATAGATCAGTGAGAGCATACCAAGCTTCTTTGGCAGTGTTGAAGTGCTCAAAATATAAATTTTGGAACTAATCCACCCACCCCCGAGGCGGTGGCGCTGCCGCCCCTGGGGTGTCCCTCCTCATCCGCTCTAGGACCTCCCCGCGCCCCTCCTCTCCCTGGCGCCACTGTCACCATAGGCGTCACCGGGCAAAGGCCCGCGGGCGCGGCGGTGGCGGCGGTTTCCCTCCGGCTCGAGATCCAGGCTTCTGTGGCAGTGCTCTAGCGAATCTCCAGCAATGATGGCAGGTGGGCAGCGGCCAGTGCTCTGACGGCAGCGGTCCTTGGGCGGCGGGGCGGCAGAGGGTGTCGAGATCTAGGTTTTCCTAGATCGGTGACGTCTTCATCTCCTTGATGTCAGTCGGTGTCGTCCGGAGGTATTATGCGGCCTTCTTCGCATCATGAGGGCACCCGGGGTGGAGGCCCTGGGTTTGGTGGAGGTGGACATCTTCTCCGTCGGAGGTGGCCGGCCTGCGGCTAGATTGGCAGATCTCGCGATCCGTCTTCCAGTCCCAACAGCGAGGCGGGAAGACCTAGGTGCTGGTGAAAACCGAGCCATTGGCAGGCTATGGCGGCATTACCACGTCATTACCTTGATGAAGGCATCACCATGCACCTTGTGTCGACCTTAATCGTGCTACTCCGAGGGAAACCCTAAGATCTTCGGGTCGAGCGATGGCGGTGCCGCAATGTCGGTATCGTTTTCTCTCCTGGGAGCATCGCCTGTGGAGCAACGTTGGTTGGAAGTGGAAGAAGAGGTGGAGCGGCTAGCGCATGGGGGTGCTACTGCTTGGCACCGTGGTGGTATTGGTGGCTGCTGTGGCATGAGTCGGCACATCGATCTACATGCTGAAGATGGTTGGCGGAAGATAGTGAAGGCAGTGACATCCGGAGCGTGTGCGTGGGTGCTGCTCCGTGGATATGCTGTGCGGTTCTAGGACTCCTTCTGCTTGAGTTCGAGCCGTTGCGCCAAGGCGCTCCAGCTTCTCTTGGTGAGTGGCAATAGTGTGAGTGACCATTGGGCGGGGTCGAAACAGGTAGATAGGTGTTTGATAGATCTCGTTGGGGAGCTGGCGATATGGTTATCGTTTTTGTTCGGTGTTTTGTTTTGGTGGTTCTGGTTTGTATGATCTTTGTAATGGCTTTTCCCAAACATTGTGGTTCTAATAATAAAAATCGGTTGTGTGCATCGCTCGATGCAGAGGCCAGGGCTCCACTCCCCAATTCGAAAAAATGTGGGGCATGTCCTTGGTACCCACTTTGAGTTGAATCATGTGGAGAGCCGTTGCATTCAATTTACTATCCACAACTTCTCTTCTAGTCAAGTTGGTGGGGTCTCCAATATGAAGACCATCTACAATGATCCTCCAAAGTTCAATTGACGAACTGCATACATGAGATTTCATTAAGAATTGCCATTGATTAAAAGTAGATGCAATAAGCTTGGGTGGATCACCCCTATTGTTTATATGAGGATGAGGGATAGGTGGGTCGGGAGAATATAGATGAGGAACCTCACTATAGTCCTCCTTACCACTTCCCTTCTTGGAGGCGGAACCATTATGTTTTTCACCTACCACTTCATCTTCCTTAGATCTGGCATGAGCCTTATCCTTGGATAGAGGAGTGGTGGACTTAGAGGAAGATGGAGATGGGGTTGTAGATGATGTGAGGCGAGCAATCATTTGCTTCATCTCCTCCATCTTGGTCTCAAAGGATTTCAACAAGGTTGTTTCCAACGTCTTGAGGTCATCCATTGTGACCTTGCCCACAGCCGCATTCCCATTTTCCTTAATACCCATACTTCTCTTAGTCGGTTAAGCCCGAATAAAGAGTCGGGGCTCTGATACCAATTGAAATGGATCGCATGGGAACCTAGTGAGGGGGGGGGGGTGAATAGGTGCTACTTCAAATTTTAATGCTTTTTCAATTTTAGGCTTGACACAAAAGGTAAATTCTCTAGATATACTATTATATAGAATTTCCCTATATGCAAACCTAACTACTAGCGAGTACATGCGAGTAAAGTGAGGAACAAGGAAACCATGGTGAAGCACGCGGAGACACATGATTTGTTTAATCGTAGTTCCTTCCTTGTTAAGGGAAGTACATCTGCGTTGGAGGGGTGGGCGGTACTAAGACCACCACGCCACAATGGGCCTCACCCTGTTCTCAGATGGACCCCGCCACCAAAGGTCTGATCCACCTTTCCACTATAGGAACCCTTCGAGGCGGGAACCGGCGCCTTTACACAACTAGCGGGGCACAACTCTACAACCGAATTGGAGGCTCCCGTAATGACAACAAGCTGCCACAAGAACAATTGTTATCAATAATAAAGCACAAGATCTAGATATCAACGAGAATACTATATCTGGGATTCTCCAAGTGAATGGAGAGGAGTTGAAGCACTTGATTCATGATGACGATGAATGATGTCTCCTCCTTCAATTCACCCAAAGATCGAAGCCTTCGGGTGGTTGAAGTGGGAGATCTAGGGAGAGAGCTTTTGCACCAGGTCTGATATTTAACCAAAAGATTTGACCGGAGGGGATGATGGGGATTTTATACCCCCTGTCAAGACGGAGCCGTTGGAGCCATTTGGGGCTGGATTATCTAGCCCAAGTGAGGGCCGGATTATCTGGCCTGGGGAATACTCCGCCCTAGACTCAGATTATTCGGTAAAAAATCCGCCCTCGAACAGAGGCTCACGCAGGGCGGTCCTTGGCATATTCTCCTAAGGACTGGATTATCTGGCCCTAGAGGAGGGCCAGATTATCCGGCTAGGGGAAAATCCTCCCTAGCCATGGATTGTCCGAGGGAAAGTCCGCCCCTAGACAAAAGCTCGCGCATACGCTCCCTTGGGACATTTCCTTGGGGCTGGATTATCCGGCCCTAGAGGAAGGACGGATTATCCGGTCCGGGAAGAAAATCCGCCCCAGCGCCGGACTGTCTGGGGGAAAATCCGCCCCCAGACAGAAGCTCACGCGCGGCCAGCCTTTGCTAAGATGGACAGGCCGGATAATCCGGCCCTTGATGGGGGAAGATAATCCGGCCCCCAAATACCAAAAACACTTCCCTACACACTTAGCACACATGAGAAAACTTCGCGGTATTGTTATCTAACACACAAAACACAGGGAACCATGAAATGTTCTTTCACTTGCCTTTCTTCTTCTTGGTGCGAGCACCAATGGTTGCCAGGGGAAATCATCCATGTCCAGGTCCTTGTCTTGCTACACTTGGGTATGGGCCAAAATAGCGGAGACCACACTAGTTCCTTGTTTCGTCGAGAGGTTTAAGACTTTTAGTTTCTCAACAGTGTGAGCCTTAAATATTCATTTAGATAATAGAGCCTGGGCTAGTTCTTTGGTGTGAATGAGAGAGATGTGCTGTTGAGCTAGGCTAAAGGAGGAATAAAAACAATGGCACTGTCGGCCGCAACACCCAAAAAATGCGAGTTGGGAAGAGGCAGAAAAGCCAGAAAAGCGCCAGAGATAGAGAGATACTTACCATCGTTCTTGTGCGCCACGAGGTTGATCGCCCTTCAGAGAATAGATTCCCGTCCATGTCATTTCGCGCGTTCGCCGCAACGAGAAGCAGTTGGCGGAGAGATGGCCTAAGCAGACTTAGAAAGCCACTCCTACGCTGGGTTTGCACAAGGTCCTCCACTTCTCCATCTTTCTTCTTCTTTAGATAAGTGATACGCTCCACAAGCGAGACATTGTCGAACTCTCACCCTATAGTGATAACCCAACCCATATCATGACGATTAGCCTGACTCATCTTTGAGTTTTTGAAAAGAGATGGGGAGGGTAGAGACGAATCCTCAGAGTGCTCCTGTGAAGAGACCAGCACAGGGTTCTCCTTGCCCCCTTCCCCCACGCTCTCTAGGATAACTTGAGGCAAGGGTGACAAAGAATCAAACACCTTCACCATGGAGATGTTACAGCCATATTGATTAAAGGGGATACTCTTCCCATAGCACTTACCAGGAGCAGACCAGATTGGTATTTTTGGGTTGGGAGTGGCACACTGCTGCTCCTAACGGACTGACCAGTAGACACCTTCTTAACTAGAACCTTCCTAGCGGCCCTCTTGTAGTAGCCTTTGTTAAACATGTATTGAGTAGGGGCACGACCATGTTGACACCAAGCTTCTTGGTCTTGGGGTGGAAGGATTTGGCTGTTGGGAAGGGGGATCCTTTCTCGACACTTCTCTGTCCTGGGTCTTATCCTTGGATGGCCCGCGTTTACAGTGCGGATTAGAGAGGCTCTAGTCTTCCATCTCATCTTCTTATTCCTCTTCTCTCTCCTTCCTGTTGGGGCTAGAGGGAGGGTGAGGGACTGATCCTTGAGTATCACGGACGATTGGATGGGCAGCAAGACCAATGCGGAAACCCTGCATGTTGGCGAAAAGCATCACCTGAGGAGGGATCAGGGCAGGGGGATGGAAATGGAATAGCATCCGAATGGGCCCTTCTCCACCCAATGATTCTTCATCAATGATATGAGGCTTGCCAATCATCTTGGTGCCCTCCATCAGTAAATCATTCTTGCGGAGGAATTTTGGTACATCAGAGAGAAGCACCCAGATTTTCTCTAGCATCATCGCAGCTTTGGGGTCCGCTTTGGATTCAATAACCATCACAGATACCTTGCTAATCAGGAGGGTAAGGTTCTCTGCACACTTGTAGAATCTGAGCATGGTAGCGGAAGTGAATGTGACCGAGTAATGAATATCTGAAAGCTATTTAACGTGCCAGTCCCAAGCATCATCAGCAAGTTTGTTCAGGTCCTCTTGTAGAAGTTGCGGCCTGATCTTGACATGTAGCTTCTCGTCATTGATGACTATCGTGGCCATGTTGGAGGAGTATACCACCCTGGCCTGCAACACTGCTTCGTCTAGCTCCAGACAGTGGAAGCACTTTCCATCCAAGGCATAACCATACCACTACAGGGAAAGGGGCTTGGAGGAGACTGGACACATGCCCGTGGTGTAGCCATCTTCATCGCAGATGCTGCAATGAGTAGGGAGGTGACATCTAGACTGGTAATGACCTTCGCGGCCGCAGTTGTAGCATTTGGTATTAGCTTTCTTGCCGCCAAATATAGGGAGGCGGCAGCTCCGAATGAGATGATATGGCAATAGAAGGAGGAGCAGCAGATTGAACTTGCATGGGGGTCTTGGCCTTGAACTTCCTCACATCCCATATATGAGCATGGTTCTGGTAGTTATTCTGCCGGTAAGCCCTAGAGTTGGACGGGCCAGATTCCTAGCGTCGCTGATCAGACCAACCGCCAGAATCATCACGCCGCCACTCTAGCGAGCGTGGTCTGTCATGATCCCGACGCTTACGCACGATGTCATTGTCCAGGGCTTCCTGACACAGTTCCAAGTCCAACCGGCGACTCGGCGGAGTTCTCCTCGTGTAGTCGCTTGTTGCTTCACCGAGCAGCGCTGCAATCACGATCCATGGGAGAAAGGGCGAACGGAGCAGGGGGCACTGTGAGATAGGGAGGTGGAAGAGGGAGAGAGAGAGGGGGAGTTTGGATCTAGATCTAGATCTGAACTAGCGGAGAACTTGATTAGGAGAGGTAGGGAAACCGAAATGGGGCTCTAGGGTTTCCCGCAGAACCCACCGATAGTTATATAAGTTATATACTAAGGCCGAGCCTTTAGGCACTGAAAGGGTACACCCCACCTTGGGAGGCCCAGCAGCAGGAGGGAACACACGTGGACCCTCAGGCCTCACATGGGCCACTACCAGAGCTTCCTGCGAAGCAGAGGCCCATTTCTAGACATGAGGCGAGGCCCACACCCACCCTATCTCGGCTAGGGTTGGGCCCAAGGAGCGTGCTACAGGGCTCGACCCACATCCCACCACCCACAAGATCTAGCACCACCCGAGAAGCTCCTTTGCTAGGGATCACTGTCGAGGGAGGCGGCGGCGACGAATAGGCGACCGATGCGGGGGACGAAGCAAAGACCGAAAAACGACGGCCAAAACGGGACAAAGGGAGAGGAGATCGAAGGAATAGATGACACAGGAAGCCCCAACCGCACTGCCGCGCCGCTTCCCCGCCCAGGGGGCCCCATCATGTTAGCACGGAGCTCTGAACCCCAACGGCTACCCTTGCTGACAGGGGCAAACTTAATTACTGCGAGGAGGGCATGCCCGAAACCGCGGCCACGCCGGCGCTCGCTCCCACCCAGGGAGGAGGAAATCGCCAAGGGTGGCACCAGATCTGATTGGGGCCTCCGTCTCCAGACTGGAGGGGCCCTCACCATCCTCATCGGGGTTGTTCCCAGCCAGGCTCCAAAAACGCGAGCCAGAGCAAGGCCGACACGGGACCGGGACCAGGATGGAGGAGGAAGGAGGCGGATGCTCCGGCAAGAGCCCTTCGTCGCCGTGAGTCGTAGGGCTGGGGGGAGGCCACATCGCCACACGATAGAGGGGAGGGGGGGGGGGGAGCGGAGGGGTTAGACACATCATCTCTTCTATGCCTTCCACTAATGCAACGATATTCTACATAAGGTTGTCCATTTTTCTATTTCATACTTGTGCGGACTCCTTTGTTTCGGAAATTGCGAATCAAACACCCGCAGATTTCCTGTAAAAGAATGCAATACAATAGTATCTTTTTTATCTTTGTTGTCACCTGTTTCCTATCCTGTTCTATTCCCCGAGCGTCCGGAGCAGCTGGTGCAGCGTGGGAGCAAATCTGGTGACGTTGAGCCTGATGTCCTGCTCCAGCCAGTAGTACTTCATGCCGAGCTGCCAGCCCTGCTTATGTATCGACTCCGGGTCGCGGACCGCCGGATGGTCCTTGCCGTACTTGTCGTACAGCGTGCTCTCCTCGGCGGTGATGCTGTACTCGACGTCTCGCAGCATCATCTCCTTGGCCTGCGTGCCGTAGAAGATCATGGAGGAGTGCTCCATGTGCCCCCACGGCACCACCTGCAGCATCACCGCGTTCGTTCGGAGGAAGAAGAAGTTGGTGAGTCCGGCCCCGTGCGCGCCCATGAGCACGTCGCACGAGTCCACCACCCGGGAGAACTCCTCCAGCCTCAGGTCGCGGCGCGGCTCCACCACCACCACCTCGAACCCGGCCGCGCGCGCCCCGTCGGCGATCTCCGCCATGTTGACGAACTTCCTGTTCCGGCCCCGGTTGATGAGCATCAGCCGCGGCTTCCGTTTCTCCGTGCCTGCCTTGTACGGGATGCCCACGCTGTCGGGCGGCAGCGAGAAGATGTCCCGGATGTACATGCGGAAGTCCAGCAAGGTGTAGTTCCGCGGCGCGCGCGCCGGGTTGATGCCGAGGTCGCGGTGGCTGCGGAGCCCGACGACGACGCGCGGGTAGCACCGGACGACGCCGGCGTCCCTGTCGAAGTCGACGATCTCGTAACGGGACAGGTTGGCGAGGATGAGGCGGTACTTGTCCACGAACCAGGGCTGGAGGTCGGTGACGAGGAACTGGACCTCGCCGTCGAAGGCGCGGGACGTGATGAAGAGCGGCACCAGCACGTCGCTGAAGTCGTGCCACGGGTTGGACGTGAGCCCGTTCATGGCGAACACGACTGCCGGGATAACGTGCCGGGAGGTGCACTCGGGCGCCGCCAGGGACTGCGCGGCGCTTAGGGTCCTGACCGTCACCTCGCGGATGTACTCCAGGTGCTTGCGCGACTGGTCCTTGATGGCCCACTCCTGGCCGTCGGCGCCACGCTCGCTGGGAGGCGGGACGTAGAGGACGGTCCGGTTGGTGGCCCGGGCGTCGCCGGAGATCTCGCAGATGTCGTACCTGGGGTCCGACAGGTCGCAGATGGGCTTGCGCGGAGCTGGAGCACCTGCATCACCCTTTTTGACGTCGCTTGTGTCATTCTTGTCATCATCCTGATCGAGTTCTTGCTCAATGAGCTCCTCCTCCATCTTCTTATCATTTGCATCAGCACTAGTAGTATCATTATTTACTGGCTGACCGCCTGGTTTGTCCGTAGTAGTACTATTAGCTTGCAATTTCTTATCTGAATGAAACAGGTGGTCAAAATCAGTAATTAAACACTCTCAGTTTCCACAAAGAGAGTACACATCAATGTGGAAAGAAAAGACGAATTAGGTAAGGAAAGGTCTAGTTACCGAAGTTTGCATCAGTCCTGTTATTCTTGTCGGTTCCATGTACACTGTCTTGGATATGTTCTTCCCCCATCGTCTTGTTCAAGTCGTCCTTCTGCACACCATCTACATCTTGCACGGGCAGTTGTCATTTTTATGTACAGAGACCAATAACAAGTATCACATGGCCATACATACTCAAGCATGTCACAAAAACCCGGTGAGAGAGTTAGCATAAATATTGTGTTTTGCATACTAATTAACTACTACCCCCTTCTTAAATACGTAGTATAATATGTTTTAGTCGCCTACCAAACTCTTATATTCTGTAAAAAGAATCATATATTTAGGAACACATGTATATTTTACACATTTTTTTTTGAAAGGAGCATATATTAATATCAAAAGATAGCAATTACACCTAGTCTCTGCAACAATACATTGCCCTAGCGGCCATACGGATGCACACAGCCAAAAAAGAAAGAAGAATTACATAAAAAGAAAAGTCCCGCTACAGTGACTCATTCATTGGAACAACAGTACTACCACCACCAAGACAGCACCAGAAGTCCAACTTCTCTAAAAACGATGCCTCCAAGAAGAAAACAGTGCACAAACACCATCATCGTGCGATCAAAGATCTTGGGTTTTCACCCTGAAGAAAGTCCACACTCTCAAAACAATGCCTTCTACAAGGCCATTGTCAGGCACAACCAATTAAGGCCAGACCCTGGGTTTTCATTCTAAAAGATAGAACTATGAATCTCTCATGTGCAGCCGCCCCTACTTGCATGCCACTACTCCAAGTCACAAATCACCAAGCCAATTCCTCGTCACCACCAAGACTCGAACCACCATTGTCAGTCCACAGATCTTGGTCTCCATGACATTCTTCGTCAGCACCATGGAACGAGAACATGCTCCATGATCTTAAGTGCCAACAAAGCTTCGAAGCGCACCCTCTGAAACCAAACGGTCAGAGTAAAACATGAATGCGCGCGACTGAATTCCATCCGATCCAGCAATCTCTCGGCATGATCGCACTTATGGAGTACACCGGTGGAGGCTTCCGGAACACGACACAGTAACCAGATCAATGTAGAGAAACATCAGGCGGATATTCGTCTTGGCTTGAGAGGGATCAAGGACCGCCACCTTTATTAGGCAGATCGTCGGCCCCCACGCCGCCGCCCGCCGGCTCCCCATGGGACCGGCGGCCCAATTCCCCACCGGCTAGGCCGGCAGAGGAGTAGGAAGCCCGGGCCACCACGACCGCAACCTGGCGCCAAGAGACCTGCGGAGATCCTCTGAAATCCGAAGATTGGATGCGGGGGCGGGCGCATCTGGGCCAAGAGCCAGGCGACCACACCCACCAGATCTGCACCGGTCATCCCATCGCCGCCGTCCGCCATGGTGCCCACCACCAGCCTCCACCTACGTCTGCCATGCCGGCGGCAGCCCGCACTCCCGGTGACAACGGCCGTGCCGCACCACCAGCCAGGGGAGAGGGATCCCCGCGCCACCCTCCTTGGGACGCCTGGGCTTTGCCCACTGGCCCCTCCGGCGGTGGCGAGAAAGGGGAAGAGGCGGCGGCTAGGGTTAGGCTAGGGTTAAGTGCTCTTGGCGTTAGCTTTCCCTTTGCCACGTTATATAGGCAAAGCTTAATGCAAACGCGTTGCATGTGCATACATAAAAACCATAATAACAAATACTTCTAGCCATGGGTGAAATTGAAGATCAGAAACATAACTTCTGAATATTCATTTATTGAACTAGGCTTGTGATTACACGAGAGAGCATACTTTGCACACTTGAGAATTATATGGAAAATAAAAAATTTGGCCGACATACTAATAATAAAGCCAAAGGAGTATAATTAACAAGCAAATCATACACATCGTATCATAATCTGTTAATTAAATCACAGGCGATCGTTCTCTCTAGAAAAATATCCTATGATTGTACTACATATCTTCTATATATTTTTCTTTTGAAACAAGGACTTCTATGTACATACTCCACTTATGCTACAGCCGTCTCCATCGTTTACTAGTATTAGTCTATTATTAAGCCGCTGATTACGACGCCGCACCCTAAGCCACATGTAGCCTCGGGTGGGGCAAGGAAGTCCGGTTCTGTCATTTGTCACTACTAGACACGTACGTCAACAGTTCCATCGTCACAGATTACACAAAATTCCATCTGATTAAGTACTAACAAACTGCGGGCTGGACACCATTTTTTTTTGGCAGCCACGCTAAATTACAACATGTGATACGTCACCGGTCACCACCAGAAAGTAAAGTACAGTGGAGTATATACCTTGGGTAGTAGAATTATTAGGCGGCGAGGCTGGTGGTGTCGACGACGGCCAAGGAGGAGACGGAGAAGTTGTGGCATTCCGTTGGGCCGGCGTGGACTGCAGGGCGACTGCACGCGCAAAGAACAAGCTGGCGAATCAGACGCACAGGTTTGACACTCCACATGCGTATAGACATAGTATCGTGATGTCAGCAGGTCTCTGGTTTGAGACTAGCTTCCTAGAAATGCTCTAGTGCTATGTTTATCTCGTACTCCCTCCATTTCATAATATAAGATGTTTTAGGTTTACGAAGGGAGTGTATTTGAAACGTTTTGTGTTTAGATTTACTGCGAACCTACACAGTAAAAGAGGTATAAATATATTTCTTTAACAAAGTTAAAACGTCTTATTGTGAAACGGGGAGAGTAGTACGCTTCTATCTTGTTTGGCATTCCTCAGCGTTAATTTTTGAAGTAGGTTGTATAATGCCCAAAAGAAAAATGAAATCATGCTCTATGGATTTGGAGAGGATTGTAGGGGAATTATTTGGAAAGATAACTACTCGGAAAAAAAGGGCATGGCTATATATGGCGTATTCTAATGTCTGCAATATTACCATTAATGAACTACAATAATTTGGATGGAAACTGAGCTTGCGGACGTATATATGTATACTCGAAGCTATATATATTTTCCAAAAAAGAAATGTATCTTTGAGCAATTAATGAGCGAAGTAGATTTTGGCAGGAACATAGAAGGTGCCGTGTAGGTCTAGTACTTATGTTAAGTAGGAAAATGAGAATTTAACCAAATTTAGCCTTGGAATCGTGACTCTAGTGAACAGGAATCGGATGGATAATTCTTGAATTGTTAAGAGAATTTACAAACTAATAGTACGCTCTAATATATGATGCACAGTAAGAGAAAAGGTGAGGACATTGCGCCTCATAAGTTGCAATAAAACACGGAGAACAGCAGTAACTGACACTAGACGGTTTTACTAGTACTGACCAATGGTGTTCGTTGACCCGATGAACTGGCCGGACACGGTGGTGTAGAGCACGAGGATGACGAAGAAGCCGAAGAAGAACCCGACCACGGCCTTGTGGTGCTGAGCCAGCGTTCTCGCCACGCCCTTGGCCGCCTCCGGCACCGTCGTCGACGACGAGTCGGCAGCCATCCCGGCCGTATCGCGCCCCTGATCGAGCAACCACCTCTCCTCTGGTCTAAGTATTCTCTACCTCCGCTGCGCGCTCTACCTTATGCGAGGACGGGCAATGTCTGTCTGTCTGGGCCGGGGGTTTATGTACACGCGACGCGAGCTATGTGCCCCAGCGATTTCCATGTGGCTCAAACTAGTTTGATTATTCCACAGGAACGTGCCCCTGGCGGCTTTGGCTGGCTAGCTAGCCAGCCAGGTCGAGGTCTCCCGTCCTGCACGTCTCCACGCGCTGGACCTCGCCACAGCAACAGCTTATCAACGACTCGTCGGTACTTCCATGTATGTTGACGCATCAATTTTTGTCTCCAGCTTGTATCCCTGGACAGGTGCCATCTCGAACTAGTAAATGATATACAGTATATGCGCGAGAAAATATAAATTAGAGTTCTCAAGATACTACTACAACTAACCATCACAGTGAATTAGCTACTAGTCGCAATCAGGAACACTAGTCGTCGGTCGCAAAGACATTCTAGCTTTCTGAAATGAATGTATCTACTACCTCTGATCCATATTATTGGTCTCATCTAGACAAAATATTTAGACTACATTCATTTTTATCTAGACAAAGTTGAGAACGTTAATATAGATCGGAGTGAGTAGACGTTTTTTAGTGCATAGGTTCACTCGAAACCTTTACAAACATATACAATAAAAGACGACTAGATTTACAAAGCTAAAACGTCTTATATTTCTGAACGGAGGGAGTAGTATAATAGATAGAACTTCTACTCATACATCCATCCATCTAGGGGTAGCCTTGCCTAACAGTTTTATTCAAGATCAATGCGCGCCGTATGAACAAGTTTGTTGACCCACATAAGATAAGCATTTTCTGAGTTGGCGGAATAGTTCTGGAACAACCTTAATTTCTACTGTATGGTCAAATTAAGAACCTATAATTGCGCCGGGACATCTTATATATACTATTAACATAACCGGGTGCAAATTAGGAATAAAACATACTACTGGTACTACTGGTACTAGTGGTGACGCCTTGGGCGCCGACTCCGGTGCCAACGGCCGAGGAGGACTAGTCCTGACATTCTGTTCGGCCGGTGACTGCGGGCACAAACAACAAGATGGCTGTGTAGTAAACTACTCGCGAGTCAAATACTACTTCTCCCTCGTACTTGTATTATTGTTCTCAACTCTATACACATTAATAATATACACCGGAGGAAGTACTACACAGTTTGACGTTCACTTTTGCTCCGGTGTCATCCCCCGGAACGTTCGGATGCGAGCTCAAGACGGACGGCGGTGATGAAAAATCGGACGGTTTAGATCAACGCGGGTTAAAGGGTATGTCGCTATTGGATTCTTCAGGAAAACCCGCTTTGGCGCGTATGTACGGTGCGGTGTACGGTACGAGTATAGTATTGTGTACGGTGTACGTATTATACGGAGTGAGGACTAGTACTGAATCGTCTCGTTGTATAAAAGGAACCCCCTCGGCCGCGTCGCCTTCTTCCCCCACCCACTTCCCCCTGTCTCACCAGATTAGGAAGTGAAAACCCTCCACTCCACCGCTGCAGCGCCTCCCCACCGGATTTTTCCGCTTCAGCGACCTTGCCGCTCGTCGATTCTGTGGGGGGTGGAGGGTGGGAGTAGCTCTGGGGCGGGGGCTGCTGCTGGTCGGGGCGGCGTCGCCGCTCCAGATGCGCTGGACGCTGCTGGCGGAGCGGTTGGAGGTGCGGCCGGTGCTGCGGAGCATGGTGCCGCTCGTGCTGCGGCCGCGTCGGGAGGGTTCCTCGTGGCGGCGACGGATCAGGAGGAGTTTTGTGTGCTAGATCTGAATGCAACGCCCAAACAAGCCGACATTGAGCGGATGTCGGTAAACCCACCGCCACTTCCCGTGGCCCAGGTAGGTGCCTTCTACCTTTAGGGTTCGTAGGGTTAGATGCAGAGTGATTTTATTTGTGTAGATTTCATTTCCGTTAAGTTTTTCTACATCTGGTGCTAGCGCCGAGTTCTCGTCCACTACGTAGGCACCGTACAACACATATTTGTTCTTTTACATATAGATCTTTATCCAGATAACTATACTGCATCATATACAGTTTGCGCCAAATCAATCTTGATCCAGAAAACCCCACCACACAACAACATCTTTTTTGAGGGAACAACATCTCATTTTTAAGTGTTAGACGCACATGCTTATCTCTTTTTACATATTATTGGTGTTTCCGTCAATAGAGTTATGACACTAAATCTAATGGACTGTTAATATTTATTTCGGCTTGACGTGGTAGATAGCGCATATCAGATGAAACATGTATGAAGGAGAAGGCTACATGCTCAATAGGAGCTATGAGATCAATTTGATATGCTAAAAGCAACACAAACATCTTGCTCACGAGGGGTATTACTACTGTCATAGTAGAGATATATATACAGTGAGTTCAGTTTAAGGTTAAAACTCCATTGTCCACCCCATATGTCGTACCTTAGATAAATTCTACTAATTCTAGTTTAAAAAATAAAAGTTTACAAATGATAACGACGATAACAAATTAGCAGCACCTGCGAATAACGAGTCCATTGTTGTGGGGTAGCAATGAGAGGGACGTTTTTTCTTTATACATATGTACATGTTGTCCGATATGATTCTACTTACTCATTGAACATGTTGATTCTTTTTTGCCTCACTATTGTTGTTGAAAGTTGTACCATCTGACACCATTGATACTACATCATCGTAGGATTTCTAACCAATCAATAGATGTATATTTTTTCCTAGGTAACCTGAATTAGGATCATCCCAATCAATAAAGTTATATCTTCTTATGCATTAAGAAATCAAACAAAACCTAAATTCTGTTGAGATCTTCATAATATACTATGAATAGTTCATGGATCAGATGCATCCATCGTAGTGTGTAGCATAGAACTAACTAGGTAACTATAAACTATATGGCTGGTATCCCTCGACTAATTTGCTTGATTGGAGTTCATGGCTACAGTATGTATAATATGAGGATCCTTAAAATGAATTAGTATGTAATAAAGCTATATGTTCCTGAATATGTCATTTTTTAATGTATGCAGACCACACCATTACTCTTGTCTCTAGCGGTCATTGAACTATGGGATATTGTTTTTACTGTAAGATATTGAGCTAAGGGCTATTGCAGTAGTTGTAGTAAAAATCCATTATCTTGTATTTAATTTTTTACAATAGCACCTAGGGCCTAACTATATTAAATGTTCATGTGCTGGATGGTACAAGCAGCAGGTTGCTGGGCATAGGAGTGAGTCAGATGAATCTGATGGCCATGAATCAGTGAGTGCAATTCATGTTTTCATATTTGAGCTACTTGATATGGTTTGTAGTGAAAATTCTAACTTATGTCATCTGTTCACTTCTTGTAGTATCACTCTGTTGATTCCATAAGGTCTGTTGATGAATGGAACTGCAAGGCCTACACTGACAAAAAGGAGGAGGAGTTGTGGAACGATGGGATGGATGCATATGTCATGATTGATGGCAGGACCTACCGGTGCCCATATTGCAGGTACACCAAGAAGCCAAAGGATGACTTGAAGGTATCACTGGTGCTGCATGTTCGAGAGCTAGCTGCACATGGTAATACCATGCGCCAGAAGTGCAAGCATGCTGTCCTCCTGAGGGTTCTTGAGTATGGGCAGTAAAGAAGCTTGCTTATGATGGCACATCATCTAGTATATGCAGAGATGGTGTTTATGCTGAAACTAGTATATGTAGTAATCTGATGCACAAGTCCTTCTGGTTGGTGAACTGTTGTTTATCGTAGAACTCCTATTATTAATTATGTAAGCTGCGACTATGTCTGATCATGTTTCTTACTATGGATCTAAGTAGTATTGTATGTTTCTATTTATCTGTGGTGGTCTTATATGTTTCTCTATTGTGTTCTGCTGGTATTTAAGTTTGAGGTTGGGTTTTCTTATATGAAAGTAGTATCCTGCATCATGGTAGCTGGTGTTTTTATTTCCTGAAGGATCATGCTGGAGGACTATGCCATGCTTGTTTTTTCGACCACCATAAAATTGAACCAAGTTTTTTGTAAAGGCTAGCAAAAAGATACTTATCCCAAAAATTTGAAGTTCAAAAATTAGCCAAATATTTAGTTTTGTTAGTAAATATAAAGGAAATAAAAAATTATTCATATGGAGCGGACAACCAACTAGCCCGGCCCATATCGTGCTCCTATGGCTGCGTCTCCACTGCAGGCACCACTTGATCGGTTGGGCCAGTCCAACAGCTCCTACCTGACGCGCACATTCAGCCTGTTAACACACCGTGGCTAGCTAACTGGTGCCTGCTAGTGGTTTAGTCCCACCTCGCTAGTTGAGGGGGAATCTGACCAGCTTATATACCCTCGGCTCGAGCAGCCATTCGAGCTCCTCTCACACATCGTACATGACAACAGAACCACCCTACCCTGTGGGGTCGGCCGCTGCGGACGATTTTGCGCTTGGGCCGTCTCCGGATCGCTTCTACTGGGCTTGAGCCAGGGACGCCCGATGACGACAAATTCCGCAGTTTGAGCCGGCTGGGCTCCTTTTTGTTTCTACTTATTTTGGTATTTTTTGTTTTTAAATCCGAACACATTTCTTCTGTCTACTTCTTAAAGATCGTAGGTCACATTTGTAGCACAAACACGAGGATTTGGTTTTGCATCCGAATCCTTAGTAGATCAAACTCATATGCTAGCCAAGTAGAAGCTGATATTCTGACCTCTTAAATTTCAATGTGCCACTAAAAATTCAAATAAATTCCATGATAAAATTATTTAAGCCTTGGCCTACACCATGTGTTTATTATTTAAGCATTGAACACATTTGACCCAGGTCAAATTTCGGTCAAACTAGTCAAATATTCAAAATTTTGAACTACAGTTACATGGTTGGCACCTAATATTTTTACAAAAATCATAATAAGGTTCTCAAGTTGATATTTTATCATGGATATGGTGCTAGGTAAGCATGATTCATCAGCATGCCATGATGGTACCCGTCGTGAGTTTGACCTAACTTTCACCAGGGCATCATAAATACAAAAAAAAACATTGAATCCTTCACCACGTGTCTTAGTTTGTGTCATACCTCACACCAAAAATATGACATTAGGTTTATGTTGAACAATTCAAAAGTTTCTTCTTAAACACTTGGTTTCAAGTGGGAGGTAAAGAGATTACTACCCAAATCATCTAGGAAGTGGCCATGTCCATGGCAAACTTTGTCTGATTGATCTCAAATTTGGCAGGGATGTGTGTCTTGGCATATCACACATATTTCCTTTTGGAGGTTATCACCAATTATGAAAAAAAAACTATTTTTCATCTTAATATGGAAAATCGAACTAGTTTTTGTGAAGGAAGCACAAAATATGCAATTAAAAAGTGTCTTATGACCACATGGTGAGGTAGATGTTGTTTCTTGGTCCACAAATGACCACTAGACTTTATGTGATATGCAAGTTTGAACCACATTTGACCCAGGTCAAATTTGGGTCAAACTGGTCAAATATTCAAAAATTTGAACTACACCTACATGCTTGGCACCTAATATATTTTTCTAAAACTCATAATAATGTTCTCAAGTTTTTGTTTCATCATGGATGTGGTGCTAGGTAAGCATGATTCATCAGCATGTCATGGTGGTACCTGCCGTGAGTTTGACCTAACTTTGACCAGGGTACCAAAAAGGCAAAAAAATCAAAAAACATTGAATCCTTCACCATGTGTCTTAGTTTGTGTCATACCTCACACCAAAAATATGACACTAGGTTTATGTTGAACAATTCAAAAGTTTCTTCTCAAACACTTGGTTTCAAGTGGGAGGTAAAGAGATTACTACCCAAATCATCTAGGAAGCGGCCATGTCCATGGCAAACTTTATCTGATTGATCTCAAATTTGGCAGGGATGTGTGTCTTGTCATGTCACACATATTTTCTTTTGGAGGTTATCACCAATTATGAAAAAAAAACTATTTTTCATCTTAATATGGAAAATTGAGCTAGCTTTTGTGAAGGAAGCACAAAATATGCAATTCAAAAGTGTCTTGTGACCACATGGTGAGTTAGATGGTGTTTTTTGGTCCACAAATGACCACTACACTTTATGTGATATGCAAGTTTGAACCACATTTGACCCAAGTCAAATTTGGGTCAAACTGATCAAATATTCAAAATTTTGAACTACAGCTACATGGTTGGCACCTAATATATTTTTCTAAAACTCATAATAAGGTTCTCAAGTTGTTGTTTCATCATGGATGTGGTGCTAGGTAAGCATGATTCATTAGCATGCCATGATGGTACCCGCCGTGAGTTTGACCTAACTTTGACCAGGGCACCATAAATTCAAAAAAAATCAAAAAAACATTGAATCCTTCACCATGTGTCTTAGTTTGTGTCATACCTCACGCAAACATTATGACACTAGGTTTATGTTGAACAACTCAAAAGTTTCTTCTCAAACACTTGGTTTCAAGTGGGAGGTAAAGAGATTACTACCCAAATCATCTAGGAAGTGGCCATGTCCACGGAAAACTTTGTCTGATTGATCTCAAATTTGGCAAGAATGTGTGTCTTGGCATGTCACACATATTTTCTTTTGGAGGTTATCACCAATTATGAAAAAATACCAATTTTCATTTTAATATGTAAAATTGAGCTAGTTTTTATGAAGGAAGCACAAAATATTCAATTCAAAAGTGTTTTTTGACCACATGGTGAGGTAGATGGTGTTATTTGGTCCACAAATTACCACTACACTTTATGTGATATGAAAGTTTGAACCACATTTGACCCAGGTCAAATTTGGGTCAAACTGGTCCAATATTCAAAAATTTGAACTACAGCTCCATGGTTGGCACCTAATATATTTTTCTAAAACTCATAATAAGGTTCTCAAGTTGTTGTTTCATCATGGATGTGGTGCTAGGTAACCATGATTCATTAGCATGCCATGATGGTACCCGCCGTGAGTTTGACCTAACTTTGACCAGGGCACCATAAATACAAAAAAAATCAATTTTTTTGAATCCTTTACCATGTGCCTTAGTTTGTGACATACCTCACACAAAAAATATGACACTAGGTTTATGTTGAACAATTTAAAAGTTTCTTCTCAAACACTTGCTTTCAAGTGGGAGGTAAAGAGATTACTACCCAAATCATCTACGAAGTGGCCATGTCTATGGCAAACTTTGTCTGATTGATCTCAAATTTGACAGGGATGTGTGTCTTGGCATGTCACACATATTTGATTTTGGAGGTTATCACCAATTATGAAATATACCATTTTTCATTTTAATATGTAAAATTGAGCTAGTTTTTGTGAAGGAAGCACAAAATATGCAATTCAAAAGTGTCTTTTGACCACATGGTGAGATAGATGGTGTTGTTTGGTCCACAAATTACCACTACACTCTATGTGATATGCAAGTTTGAACCACTACCCGCCGAGAGTTTGACCTAACTTTGACCGGGGCACCATAAATTCAAAAAAAATCAAAAAAACATTGAATCCTTCACCATGTGTCTTAGTTTGTGTCATACCTCACGCAAACATTATGACACTAGATTTATGTTGAACAACTCAAAAGTTTCTTCTCAAACACTTGGTTTCAAGTGGGAGGTAAAGAGATCACTACCCAAATCATCTAGGAAGTGGCCATGTCCACGGAAAACTTTGTCTGATTGATCTCAAATTTGGCAAGAATGTGTGTCTTGGCATGTCGCACATATTTTCTTTTGGAGGTTATCACCAATTATGAAAAAAATACCAATTTTCATTTTAATATGTAAAATTGAGCTAGTTTTTGTGAAGGAAGCACAAAATATGCAATTCAAAAGTGTCTTTTGACCACATGGTGAGGTAGATGGTGTTGTTTGGTCCACAAATTACCACTACACTTTATGTGATATGAAAGTTTGAACCACTACCCACCGAGAGTTTGACATAACTTTGATCGGGGCACCATAAATTCGAAAAAATCAAAAAACATTCAATCCTTCACCATGTGTCTTAGTTTGTGTATGTTAGCATGCGTAAAAAATTCAAGTTATTTCATCGAGGTAAAAAAAATCGTATTATTAGAAAATGTGGCTAAGGTTAGACGAAACACTGTGTTTTTAAGTTCGCTGTTTTTTTGACCTCCACCAAATTAACCCAATTTTGTGTACATGCTGGCACAAAGATACTTTTTCCGAATATGTATTTTTTTTCAAAAAACTTGAAATTCAAAAGTTTGCCTAATATTAAGTTTTTTTAAGTAAATACAAAGAAAATCATAATTAATTCAGGCTATGCTGGCGGGCAACTAGACCAACCCATATCGTGCTCCTGTGGCCGCGTCTCCGCCGCAACCACCACTTGCTTGGTTGGGCCGGCCCAACTGCGCCCACAAGACGCGCGCAAAATTGATGGTCAAGTCGCATTAGATATTATTCAGTCCACGGCTCGCCTAAGCCAACATCTTGCCTCCACCACGACTCGCCTCCTCTCACCTCGCACGGACGCTTCCAGTTCCATCGAGGACCACCTCCAGTATTCGAGGCTGATCCATGATAGAGATTCATGGATCAAAGATTTAAGGATGAGGTATGTTTTCGCAAACTCTTGTATTAAATTAACCGAAGATTAATGTACATATAAGTTCGGCAGATATAACCAAAAAGTAAAAAAAAACCATGGCATTGATAATTGATGTACATAGAAGTTTGGCAGATCTAGATGCATTGGGTATGTAAGATCTAGCACTATTCTATTATATGTTAAAAGTGAAGCATGTCGTCTCAGATCTATGTAGTATTTCAAAAATATGTTATGTAATAGAAACTACTCGTTGTTTTGTAATACTATGCCCAACTATCTGATTAGGTCAAGGAGTATGCTTGCACTCATCAAGTCCGTACTGCTCTGAAGTTGCATAAACGTTTACATATAAGAGGTATGTAATTTAAATGCATTAAAAAAATCTAGTTATACTTTTACTACTAATTTTTGTATTTATTATATGCAGGTCTAGAAATAAATGTTGAACAAGATTTTGAATGTTTCTGCGAGTATGGAAACTGTGTAGCGATGGATGATACAGAGTTTAAAGTACTGAAGTATGGAGTTGATAAGAACCTCCCAACAAGACCCTTTTATGTATGCACCATAAACAAATCAAACACCTTCAAAGGCATAGCAAAAATGATAAACTCTTTGAACAATTAACAATTTTACCATTTGTTAAATTAATACTATCATTAACATATTGTTGTAATCTATATGCAGTACTTCTCGAGGAGATTCACCATGCAGCATATTCTTCCATATGTTGATCTACCAGCAGACATTCAAGTATATTCGAAGAATAGAGAAGTTGCAAAAGTTAAAATGGCGATGAACAAGTCAAAGGCTAGAGGTAAACAGAAACCTGGTGCCATCATAACATCAAAGTGGATGGAGGTTGTAAACAAGGTTGATATGCGAGCTAGTGATACCTATGTGTTTTGGTTCCGTGGTAGCTCAGAAGGCCTCAAGCTCCTTATTAATCATCTATGAAGTCAACATGCAGATCATATTTAACTTACGACAGTTCGTAAGCACTTAGTTCAATGAGGTTGTGAACTATAATGGATGTTCTTGTAGGTTTATATGGTGATGGAATTTCTATGTTATTTTCTTGCATAGAAATATTTTCAATCAAACATCAGCATCGAAGTGTTTAATCATAAACTAGATTTATTCAATTGCATTCGAGTACATTGAGCTGCTGAAGAGAGAAGGTACATTCAACTGATGTAGACTATAAATACATTGAACTACAGAAAAGATACATTGAACTATAGAGTAGATATGTTGAAGTAGAGATAAAAAGCAGCTTCATTCCACTATGTTTAGCCTTCATGTCCTTCTTCTTCTCAATCTTGAACATCTTCATCACATGTTGAAAACATATTTTAATCTTGCACAAAGCACCAACTCCTTTTATTTCTGGAATATGGCTTGGTGAGATGAAAGTAGGTAGAACATACTCTTCGGTAGTATGATACCTCAAGTTTAGCAGTCAAACTCTCTCCCTAGTTCCTCCTAGATCCTTCAGTCCCTCGGCAGCTAGCAACTCCCTGTCTACCCTTCTTCTAACAGCTGCTTGCTCTCTCTCTCTTCTTTAGTCCTCCTTCTGTACACAAGGAGCTCTCTGTCACTAGTACTTGTGCTCCTCCCGTGAGACATTGGTTGTATCTCCATGAATTCTTTCCATATCTAGAGAAGGTAGCGAGCTATATAGGGAATGAAAAGAAGACAAATTTCAATTACACAAGTACCATAGCCAGATTTGACAAAAGCAAAGTATCGGACATGATGGGACACAACACTGAAAGATTTGACAAAAAGGAAATAGAGAAGTAATGATTCAGATTCCCAGGAGCAAAACAAAATGATAGGGTTCCTCTGAACAAACTTGACGCGTTGTTGGCCAACAAAATGGGCTGGACCAGACTCTCGCGTGCATGGGCGAAAAGGTAGCACCGAGACGCTCGGGCGCATTCTCCCCGATAACGCCATCTCTTTAGGGCCGGCCCAATAGCGCTTAGGGCCATGCCAACCGTGCTTATTCCTAATGGTGGAGACGACGGGGACACGTCGGTCGTTCAGCCCGCATTTACTACATGCATTTTGGCGGCAGGTTACATCGATCACTCCCAGAAAATGTGCGCTATCAAAACGGGGAGATCGTGGCATAAGGGTCTTCTCTTTTTGTCGATGCCATCTCCCACTATATTCTCCACCTAGCAGCCGCCACAAAACCTAACTCCACAAAGGTATACAATTGCTTCCGCCCCCTTCTGCTAGAAGCAGCCTCCTTCTCCTCCGATCTACTACACCCACCGCCGCTTGAGGCACCTGAAACTTCATCGTCCGATCCAGGTCGTGTAAGTCCGATGCGCATCTACTTGATTTCCCCCTTGTTCATTTTCGGATTCGAGTCTTTGTAGATGCTTTTTTACTTATTATGTTGCCTATGTTTTCAATTTGTAGATCATGGACGACCCGGACGGTGAAATATGCTGCCAAGTAGAAAAGTGGTGCAAGTTAGTTGCAGGTTTCCACTTGTGCGTAACAACTTAAATTTGCTAGTATACCGTTAGGATGCATGCTTCATATACCTCCCATCAAGATGCGTGTTCATCTACTGAAATATATGATTCAATAATATGATCTCAGTCGTGCCAAATTTGTTTTAGAAAAGAAAGTCAGAGAAATATCATTAAGTAATGTTGATGTTGAACAAAGGATTGAGTGTTGCAAATATATTAGATGAGGAAGGAGAATTAGCTAAAGATCTAATACCATCACACTATGTTAGAAAAAAGTGGAAACATCATTATATTTGATCAGTTACATTCTAGAAAATAAAAAGGATGACGACGACTTCCTTCGCCTGTCGTGTTTAGTGCTTCTTGGGACTGTGATGGAACCTACATATATCAAGATTATAGATAAAGAGTACTACGCGTTGGTGCGAGATGTGGGGTGTATATCCAATATTAACTGGAATGATTACACGTTGAATCTTCTCATGGGTTATATTTGGTTTGTCAAACAAGGTAAAAGCATCAAGCAATGGCCAAGAGTTAACTTAGCCCTTCTACAGGTAATATAGTGTTACCATTTTTCATCACATATAGCTAATCATTTTTGTAATCTGATCTATCTGTACTGGAAGAAGGTGCAACCACATGATCATGCAACCTTACCTCATTTCATGAATCAACGACCTCTAATGAAAAATTGGTCAGAAGCACACGCTAGGATGAGAAACGATTATGATGGAGAACAATGTCAGGGTATTGGTCATGGTAAAGTGGAGGTATAAATTGCACTTTGTACTACATGCAAATTGTTTTGCAAATTTGGTATTTAATGGTTTTTATTTTTATATTGTAGATGATATAATAGAGAAGATCACGACTCAAATGGCTAAAGTAGATACTAGCAATGCTAAGAATAAATCAAATGCGTCAAAAAAGAATAACCAAGGAGTAATCTGGAGGCTAGGTTAAAGAGTATGCAGGTGAGGATGGATGGTATGGAGGATTTTCTGGGGAGAATGATGTTGTGCATGGAGGTGATGCAGAAGGAGATCCCTCTCATTCCGGAGGTGGTTTACAACTTTTACTCTTCATAGTTTCACTCTCAATATCGACTACACCAATTTTTTTAGTTGAGTTGACTAAATAATGTAACTTGCATGTGAAGAAAATCCTACTTGGGCTTAATAAAGTAGGAGCTTCTTACAAACCTTCTGCATAGTCGGGAACAGAAGATAAGGATGAAGATGAAATTTCTTTCCCAAATGAACCTACACCAGCACCAACAGGTACAGTTGGAAAAGAATTCTGGTACCATGGCTCAGCTAAAAAGATCGGGTCTAATGAAAATGAGAATACAACCCCAAAAATAGGTATGGAAGATGCAGTGGAGCAAGAGGTGCCTGTTGACAGTGCTAACTATGCAAGGCGAGCAAAGCAAATCGAGCAAAATGAAGGTTCAGGCGACGACACACCTAAAAATCCTTTTGTGATTGATGTTACTATGGTGCCTGCATCGTCATCGTCCTTGCAGTTGGATTTTTTAGAGCAATCTATGCGGAAGAAACAAAAAATAAATCTTGCAAGTACCTGTAAGGATGAATATGAAAACTCCAATAGCGTTTGAACAAAACGCCTGAAGCGGAAACGGCAACAACCAGCAAAACTACGATTTGATTTTGCAATTGACAAACCAGCTAAACATGTTTAAAAAGGTATTCTAAATTTAAATAAATGTTGGTTTATAGTTGTTATACTAATACCCGTAAATATCTTATAGGTTTGTTTACAAAGAGAAATGATATGCCGGATGATCCAACTGCATTGACTCTAAGTCAAATAGATGCTGCTCTTCTATATGTTGAGGCATGTGCAAATCATGCTGATCATTATAATTTTTGTTACTTGAGTCCAGAAGGCCACAATTTATCCATAAAAAGTGTTAAAGTGATATTAGACAGGGAATGGCTTAATCATAAAGTAAGTATAGCAACCAATTGTCCTTAACAACAATGAGGACAACTATATTTCATGTTCTAAAACATTTTTCTTTAGTGATTTTAATGCAAAAAGAAGTGCTTTAAAAAGCACCTCTATTCCTTCATTTCCAAATTATTACAAATATCAATTAACGGAGCGTTTGGATTCTTGGAGTTATCGTGTCATTAGTCTAGGATTTACCCTTTTAACCATAGGTATTCTTTGTGGAGCAGTATGGGCTAATGAGGCGTGGGGATCCTATTGGAATTGGGATCCTAAGGAAACTTGGGCATTTATTACTTGGACCATATTTGCAAGAAGGTAAGATACAATCACCTGATTTGTGGTAATCAAAAATATGTAAAAAGGCATTTAAGGTATCAACATCTTCACCTCAGGTTCTGGCTGGTATGATCTGGACTCTCCCCCTTCTCAAATAGAGAAAGAAGAACCCTATCGCCTAAAGAGTGCTGGAATGTAGTGAACCATACCGAGCTTTTCAGAGATGGTCAACACAAGAAAGAACAATCTAGAAGCGCCATGGAAGCTGAAGATTCGAGAGAGAGTGAATTGATCATGGTACAAAGAACCGAAATCCAATTTGTAAGAAAAAATGCAAAAAATAGAATTTTTACTCCTCGCGCCTAGGATTCCGTCCTGGGTCATTGGATAAGAATCCAAAGATAAAGAGGGAAACAAAGAATATCACTACTGTATAAACAAAAAGTTTGAGAATAAGCATTACATAATCTCCAAGATTTTTTTTAAGGAATAGATTACCTGTTTTTCCTTACCACACGGATCCACTAGGATGGTTTTTTTATTTTGATACCTAAAAGGGCCTTCGGCCTTACTTAATTAATGACACTATATCTAAGGATACCCATTAAGGGGAAAAGGTTTCCCCCCATGAGGCTCGGCCTATGGGCCTTCCCCTCATCCCCCCTTCCAAATTGGATAGGACTTCCCCTGCCTCCCGAAACTGCTCAGAGCATTCCATCCGGCGTAAGCATCTGGATAATCTGGAATGCGATGTGGCATACCCGAAAGCCCTAAGAAATGCATCGGAAAGAAGGTCAGATTAACCCCCAAAAAAGTGCGGAGGACCAGAAAACCACCCGACCTTGCGGGTCCGTAACAGTTATAATGGTATTGTTGAAACTAGCTTGAACATGAATAACCCCTTTTGTTATTCTACGTGCACTTTTCCGTAGACAAACTTTCTAGTTCTTGCAGCATTCTCCACGCTTGTCCTTCAACGAAGCACTGTTCACCCTAGGCTCACATTCTGGCACTTCTTCAAATCAATAACCTAGCTACCTCCGCTGGCCGGTGGATTTGACTTAGTTGGTAGCCAGATCATCTGTTACTTGTGCATTTGGGCATTTTCATGCAAGTAATTGATGCTTACATCGCTGATTTGAGGCCCCGTGTTGGAAATGATCGGTCATTTGTTTACACATGGAGGTCAAGTTTTTTGATAAAACCTCCTAAGAAAGGCGATAAACCTAAGAAATCACGTTTTAACCAAGACCACGGATGGGCGAAAAATAGAGATGTTCAAAGAGTTATGGACGAGTACTGCGCACGGGACAAGGTATACTTAGCTTTTTTATTTCATCAATGCATGATATTGCTGAGACGACTATACAAACTAATAGTGGTAATATATGTTCAATACAATATGCCTGCTAAATATAGACGACGTTCATTGGGCCACTGTTCTCATGCATATACCTAATGAGGAGTTTCAAGTTCTTGACTCGTTGTTTCCATTAAGAAGAACCTTGCCAACTGACCAAACTCTGGTATTGTACACGCATATGTATCAATATGTATGTACATTTCTTAAGATAAACGTTGAATATGATTTTATATGCAGAGAGCAGCAATTGCCTCAGACATAAGAGAGGCGAACAAAATTATGAATGGTATTTACCTGGACGTCTCAAGGTGGCCTATTAAATCATATGACATACCAAAACAAACAGACATGTGAGTATAAGTTGCGGATTATTTCGGTTCGTCTATAATTTGATGTATGGCATTGCGCTTCATTATTATTTTTTGTTGCAATTCTTGTAGATTATGGGTTCTGCAAACTATGGAACATTGAGATGGATAACACTAGAGCACTAAGGTTAACCAGGTCAGTTATTTAGGTTAGGTTCACTAAATTTTGCGTTTCTACGAAAAGAATAAAGTTCTAACTATAATTATATGTATTGCAGGAAAATATTGATGACTCTAGAAGACTCACCTTTACAAAGATCGTATGGAAAGCTACAAACACCCTCAAGAAGGTCACAAAGAGTGTCACGACACTTTTGAATAAGATGTATGAATAAAAAATTATATGTTTTATCATGTTGGGTTTTTGTCCCAAGAAGGTTTTGCAACTATGTGTTCCTCTGAATTACTGTTTGATCTGTTTAGGACTATAATACTCTATGATTTGTGATTCAATACTTTCAAATTGACGATATTTTAATTACTTGTGCATGAACATTTATTTGTTACATGTTGTTGCGATCATCTGTACATCCGCTAGACGCTTGTACATGCGGTAGATATGCGTCACGGTTTCCACACCAAGCGACCAACACATAATCTTTGCATGTCTTCCCGTACATGTGAACTGGCCCCTGCATCGAGAGCAGGTCCAGAAATACTCAAAAGGCGCGTTATTAAATTCATTTCGTCTTAAACGACTTCGGGACTTACTAATACAAGCCCATTAGGAGGTTTACTTCGTTCCTTACAAAAAGGAGCCCATTAGGAGCAATTTAGGGTTAACTTGATGGCTGAGGGGATTTCACGATGCGGCTTGGCGACTAGGTGCAACCCAACAGCAATGTCATGGTCTTCTGGTAGATCTTCCATGCAAGACCATGATTCTACCCGAAAAAGTAGGGGAGTAGAAAGGAGGTCGCCGGTCCCTATCGGGAACCTCCCATGGCATATGAGCCGGCCAATTTTTGCAACTGCAATCCGCGGCGGAAGGCGCCTAGGTGGATTTCATGGAGCGTTTAGAACCCCGGCATGAGGTACTACGCTTGCGGCCATGCGATGCTGAGTGGATTTGCTTTTGAATTTTTTTATATTCTTTCTTCCTATAGACCTCTATCTGATTCGTGTGTGTTTCAAAAACCTCCAAAATGGATATGGGTGTGGCTATATGGAATGGTATGATAATCCTTTGCCAAAATTTTGGCGTGATCTGATTGGGGATCTATGGGATGAAGTGTGGAGGCTGCGATCGGGACAAAAAAGAGATCCTCATCTGAACAAGTAAGAAGCGACACTAGGCTGTAGGATCTGGAAGAAGAAGTAATCCAAGCAACCAGAGAAGGGTTTGTGGTTCTACTCATAAGAGTGCGCTTGAATCGAAATCAATATCAATGCTGTAGTCAAGCCAAATGCTTTCCCTAGCTTGAGGTTGGCTCTCTCGCTATATCCACCCGCAGAAAAGCCAGAGATAGCTGCTGTGAAGGCAAAATATGAAAACTTTTTGTTCATTTTTGTAGTATTTTTGTTTGGTTTAGTTGCTAGCAAGATTTTAATGCAGTAAATAGTGAATCTTTAGTTAATTTTAATATTCTCATTGGAGACAACATAATGTTAGTAGCACTATCATATATAATAAATTTCAATCAAATGTTTTTGTGCATTTGGATTACCAATAACCACATAGGAGATTTTTTCATCTAGACATGTTGCTTCACACCAACATATGACATAGAGGTAATACTTGTGCCTTTTAATCCGTACAAATAATACGGACCGAAATTAAAAAATAAAATGTAAACTAAGATTTATCTTGAAACAAACTCCTATCCAGCTGACAACTACTATTCATCTTTTTGAACAAACATCTCAGCCACATGCCTGCAAATAAAATATTATGAAATTGTCAGTATTAGCGTCTACACAATTTAATCTAGACACGGGTAACAACATGTACTTAGGATGATCTTTGCATTTTAGGCTCCACCGTGTGTGTCCTGGTAATTTCCAAGCACTACAAACACCTTTCTTCTTCTTTTTAGATCGCTCGTCGAATGATAATGGTCTGCCATTTTTTGACACGTCACCATGTTTCCTCTTGCCTTTTTTGGAGCACCTTTTGGCTTTACTTTATTAGGTCACCAACTTTAGTAGCATGCATTATACTCCTGTCTTGATCAGTATTGGACCAGCTCTTTGAAACACGTGATGCATTCTCATACACCTATATCTTTGATATCATGTCCTCAAAATTTGCCTTCTTCTGTTTGTAAAAGACTGGGTCATTGCATCCTACATGTAGAGCTTCAGAAGATAACACACTGAGCTCTGTATATCTGCTTTGCTCTTCTGACCCAGAAAAACCCCATCCAAAGAGATTGCTTGTGTGGGTTGCTGGCAAACCATCTCTTGCTTTTTTTCGAGAATCGCTTAAGGACTAGACACTCCGGTATTTCAATACAATGCAGCTCATTCAGAACGAACAAGGTATGCTTACAAGGGGACCCTTACGGACCATCCTTCGGTAGCTACACTTTATAACCTCATCGGGATTGCTCGGCGTATAATCCACATAGAACCTACTCTCAGGTTTTTTAGGACCTTCTTTTATGAAAGCATTATGTTATTGATCTTGTTCAGTTCCTCTTGCAAGATATAAAAGTTCACTAAAGTGAAGACATTTACCGCTGCTTTCTCAATATCCTTTGAGCTAGTTACTGCCATCGATTCAGTCTGTGAAGTCGTGCAGTCATCGCGCGCCTTGTTCTCACGAATACGGACAATATCATTCTCGTAGTGTAGAATAAGATCCACGATGGTCATCCCATAGTCTAGGTGAAGATGGAGGGATGAGTTTAGACTTTCGCTTCTCTGGTTACTTTTCATGCCTAGCCAAAATCCCTCAGTGAGGTACGCTGCTGGCCTTAGTCTTTTCTTGGTGTATATCCTCTTCAGCCAGGATTTTGTTCTATTTGTCTCCCATTTACGAACAAATGTGTGCCACCTTTACTCAAATACAGTCTCAATAGTGGTGTAATATAGAAGAGATCGAAACTCTGTCAGCGAATTGAAACTTAGGTGTTTCACCATGTTTTTCTCAATGTGCCAAGAACATATATCGTGCCACACGTCTGGCAAGACCCTGCAAATAGCTCTCATCATCGCAACATCTGCATCCGTGATTATAGACCTGGGATGCTGCGGACACATTGCTTGCAGAAAAGTTTGAATCAACCAGACATATGTTGCCTCTGTCTCATCTGATAAGATTGCACAGGCAAAAACAGTAGTCTTACGGTGATTGTTCAAACCAACAAACGAAACAAAAGGCATACCATACCGGTTCATCTTATAGGTGCTATAAAACATGAGGACATCGCCATAATCCTGGTAGTCCTATCGCGACTGAGCACCACACCATAACAAGCTTTTCAAACAACCCTTTGAATCTGTATCATACTTGAAAAAAAAAGTCAGGGAATTTCTTATTTCTGGCCTCCATAATGCCGATGGCTGTAGTAGCATCGCCATCTGTAGCAACTTCCTCTTCTCTCTGCAACACATATTGTACAAATCTTTTCTCATAAATCCAACCTTACTGTAGCGGCCGTATTTGCTGATGAAGGAACTCATAATCATATGCTTTCTAATCCCTGCAGCTGCCATTACTATGATCTCGGCTCTCTAGAAATCTTTTATCTTCCTATGAGACCACATAAAAGGAACTTTGTCCGATCTAGCGATTATAGTTGTCAAGGGACCTTACAACGATCCATTTACCAGTTCCCAGATCACGCCTCACAACCATCTCCGCTTTGAAGTTACATCGAGACACTGGTCTTAACCTTTGGGTGCGGTTCTCCATGGTCAGCAACTTCTCATCACATTTCCCTTGCCTGGAACATACAAACTGCCTCCTACGAACTTCTATATTGTTCTCAATCTTGCATTTGTTCTTCTTGGTCCTGCTCTTTCGGATGTTGAATCCACGATCTCTAGCGTAGCTATTGTAGAAATCATAAGCCACATCTTCTGGAGCAAAAGTCATCCCCATTATCTTCTAGTGCATTTCCCCTTTCACTTTTGAATGTCCGGAATCATCATCAATTTCCACCTTATATTTATCCTCCACCTCGGGGTCTCCAATGAGCTATAAGAAGCACAAATATAATTAAACTAATGCTTCCATTCAATAGTTCACAAAAATATGATAGTGACATACAGTACTCATGTTTACTGAGTATGATACAATAGAATGTTCGGCTGTATCCAAATCTGAGTCACCCTATAGTCATAAGCATTATCACTAGTAACTAATACCTGAAACAGCAAACAAATAAAGATCTTAGTTTTGCTTTTATCATTGTTGCAACCATTGCAGGTAACAAAAAGATCAGATTTACCTCAGTAATAAATTCTATGTCCAATTCATCATCATCTTTTTTCTCTCTGTCAACATCGGCAATCTCCACCTGACAATTTAAATAAAAATTAATACCAAATTTAGTCACAAACCTAAGAAAAACCGTAAATATGCCACTCACATTTTCTTCCTCAGCATTGCCATCAGCATCTTCTTCCACTTCGATGGACTCGTTGTCGGAAACTATGTTCTCACTCAAAGACCGATCAACCTCTTCCGAGCTAGAGAATTCATTCTCCATGTACCCATAATCTTCATCTATCCTACTTGATTTCGACATCACCTGTGCCAGTGCGAAAATCAAATAAAAAACGATTATGCCTACAATTTCTACAAGCACTACATGCAATAGGGGGAAGGTATTACCTCTCAAACCACCAGGCGATACCAAGATCAATGGAGATGTAGGAGGTCAGGCAACCGACGAATCAAACACTATATTGGTCACTTGTCATGGCGACCTGATATCTGGAGGGCGATAACAAAGTTAACCTTGTCTGCATCGCATGGCCATGTCGACTAGCCGTTTCTACGGAGTTAGGGTTAGGGTTTTGGCAGCTGCCCTTTTTAAATCAGAGCAGGGAGAAGCTAGATTGGTTTATGTGACCTCGGTCGCCTTCCTGGACTATTTTTCCTGCGGCGACAGCGGTCTCGACCAGCACCACTTGTACGTGGGACCGACACGCGTACACACTATGTACAAACCGACTCCAACTCGTATCGAATATGGTGGGGATACGCCAAAGGTTACCGGGTTTCGGGTTTACATAGACATGAAACCTAACCCGCATAGGTCTGTAACCCTTCAACTCATCGGCCGAACCAGGGGGACACTGAAGAAAGCCTCTTTGACGTTCCACATGTAGTACTAGTGTACTCCCTCTTCCATATTAACTCAGACTTTCCACGCTTGATACTCTTCGAGAAAATTTAGATGCTCCTCGAGTACATTCTAGAGTTACTGCATAGATATATGTAAATTTAGATAATTATATGATGGTTAATATTTTTTAATATTAAGATGTTTTAGCTTTTGTGAAACGAATCTTATGTTATGGAACGGAGGAAGTATGAAACGAAAGTAGTAGTATATTATTTATTGTGATGACTAGTTACAAAAACTTCATCTATGTCGACCGCTTCCATCGTGTTAGCTCCTGCTGCTGGCGACGATGAGGGTGGGGCAAGTGCTGCCCGTCGAGTCGTCCCCGGCTGCTCCATCTCCACGGGCCTCTAACGCAGTTGCCACTGCCAACGACAATAAAAAAGAGCTTGCCCCCTGATGACCCACAAGTATAGGGGGTGTATCGCAGTATTTTCGAGGCAAGTGAAACCCAATTTATTGATTCGACACAAGGGGAGCCAAAGAATATTTATAAGCCTTAACAACTGAGTTGTCAATACAGCTGCACCTGGAAACAATCTTGCTCACAGCAGTTTATCAGTAGCAACAGTTTTATGGTAGCAATAGTAAAGTAACAGCAGAGTAATAGCAGTAGTAAAAGTAAGACAGTAGTAATAGTAGCAGCAAACAGTAGGATTAAAGTGCGGTAGGCATAGGGATGGATGGACGGGCGTTGCATGGACAAGACAATTCACATGGCAATTAAGACATAGGACAATTGCAGATAAATAAGATAAAGTATCCAAGTACTAGATAATCATAAGCATGTGTTCCATATATAGTCATACGTGCTCGCAATGAGAACTTATACAACATCTTTTGTCCTGCCAGCTCGTTTGCAGCGGGGCCTAAAGGGAACTACTGGCAATTAAGGTGCTCCTTTTAATAGAGCACCAGAGCAAAGCATTAACACCCCGTGAACACATGTGATCCTCACATCAAAGCCATTCCCTCCGGTTATCCTGATTGATGTCACTTCGGGGCCATGGGTTCCGGATAATAACGTGTGTATACAACTTGCAGGTAAGACCATAAACAATACTATCATAATGAATCAATAACATGTTCAGATCTGAAATCATGGCACTCGGGCCCTAGTGACAAGCATTAAGCATAACAAGTTGCAACAAAGTCAAATAGCACTAATAATCGATACTAGGCACCATGCCCTAACAATCCGATGCCATTATATGAACAATCTCATCTAATCCCTACCATCCCCATAGCCTACAACGGGGGATTACTCACTCATAGATGGGGGAAACATGGATGGTCGATGGAGAAGCGATGGTGATGATGATGGCGATGATTTCCTCCAATTCCCCGTCCTGACAGGGTGCCAGAACGGAGTTTCTGGTGCTGTTTCACGGAATCTGGTGGTGGTGGAGGAGCGGAACTCCTTCTAGAAAAACGTCGAACTCCCCTGAGTTTTTAGGTCAGAAGGCAACTTATAGGCGAAGAGGGAGACCGAGGGGTTGTCTAGGGCGGCCAGACCACCCCCTGGTGCGGCCAGGCCCAGCCGGCGTGGCCAGGTGGTGTGGCCAGGCCCCAGCCCCACTCCGTCTCGTATTCTGGCTCCGTGAGTCTTCTGGTGAAATATGATGTTTGGCATATTTTCCGGGATTTTTCCTGATAGTTGATTTTCTGCACAAAAACTAAATACCAAGGCAATTCTGCTGAAAACAGTGTCAGTCCGTGTTAGTTGTATCCAAATCACACAAGTTTAGCGGAAAAACAATAACAAAAGTGTTCCGGAAAGTAGATACGTTATACACGTATCACCCCCAGATGCCACAGTCCGCTATCGTCGACGGTGAGGTGCCCCTCGCAGCCATGGTGTGGTTTGCATCTTGGGTGTCCGCTGCGAATAATGACAATGAGGACGATGAAGAGGTACTGGTCCCTCAGATGCCGTTGGCTGCCACCAAGGCCTTCAATGTTGCTGGTGCTGTCGAGAAGGTTAAAGACAACGGGGGAGCCAATGGCACATGCTTGGCTTCAGCCGCAGACATGACACACCTACATGGCCCTATTGTTGTAGGGTTTCGCCCGACAGGGGTCACGGCTGCACCCACTCTAGTTAACACAACAGGGGCCAACTCTAGAGTGGGTGCGGCCGTTGACTCCCGTTGAGTGTGGGTGTGTTTTTTCAATGAGCTTGGCCCTGTTGTTGTAGGTTTTCGCCCGGTTTTCTCCTAAAAATTGGGCACTCTCTTCTTAATCAATGGATGAGGCAATTTTTCTGCCTCCGTTCAAAAAAAAATTAGGAGTGAATCATGTATCTTGCCTGCCATTTTTCAGAAAAGCCTAAGGCCATATATTATCTGAAACCAACTATTTTTCGAGAGTACACCAAAGTCATAACATAATTTTATAGAAGGTAGAATTTTGATTACAAGAACACTACCACTCACAGCAAGCACGAGTGTAGCATAAAATCCACACTAGCTAGTCCTAGAACATCTACCGCAAACAAAAACAACAATAACATGAAAGAGCATGTCCTAAGCTGAGCAACAAAGCCGCATCTCGGTCGCCGCTAGAAGCCTCCGAAGAACAACCACTCCAAAAGGATTCTCCTTTTCGACGCATCATCTAAAAGAGATAGATGGTGGAACTTGGTCGGTGCCGAGAAGGCATCGTCTTGGACTCGCTAGCCATAGCGTGCATATCACCATTGAAGATTAACCTTGGACAGTGGTGAGGACCATAGGAGCGCATCATAGGACCTCCAAGACGTCTATCCAAACGCGATACTACCAACAGAGGGACATGTAATAATTATGTGCCCTAGAGGTGAACACATATTCGTGTAAGCATAAGTTGTCATGTAATGATTGATAGTAGTCATTAGTGAATACATGATTCAGTTGTGGAGCAGTATGTTTGAAGTCATTTTTACTACCGATCCTTAGTCACAAGTTAAGCCAGACACTTAACCTAGACTAATACGGGAGTCAGTAGATGTTGAGCTTCCACTCATCATGGGTATGGAGATGACAATCTGCCTATCATGGGCTCGACCAAAGAGCTTGGCGAGTTGGACTGACCCAAGGTCAACTCGACACGAGTAATTTCATGTGTAAACTTGAGCAATAGAATCCTTAGATCTGAGGTCCTACTCTCCATATTGGAGAGGGGATTTAAACGGATTCTTCGCCGCCATGATCACCAACACCATCTTCATCAACCATGTGATCATTCTCCATCACCATGTGTGAGTAGTTCTCTATAGTCATGTGAGATGGATGGGAATTGGATGAGATTGATCATGTAATAATGCATAGACATCAAGAAATGAGGTATTTGTCTTGAAGATAATCTTATATGGGTGTTGATGCACTTTTTCTATGTTTAATGATTGTTACTATGGCCCAAGTGACATGATTTCAGTACTAAAATTTTATTGCCTCATCATATATATGAGTTGGGTATTTATCTATAAAGTCTATTACCAATTATTATGTTGAACATGTGAATGGGGATGTAAATGGCGACTAAACGACATCCGCACGTCCCGTTTATTGAACTGGTTAGTTCGTTTTTTTGGAAAAGAAAACTTTATTGAACTATAGTACTAATAAACGGTATTACACGGGATTAAGTGGTGCGCCGCTTATATCCCTACTTGCGAACCCTAAAATGATAGTTAGGAAAAACAAGGAGGATATATTTTAGTTTGTGGATTATCTGTGTTCACGGAGTGTTAATGTATTATCACGGGCTATTAGAAATGGTAGAACTTAATTACTTGTAGCTCCAAATTGGATCAGGTGAAATGGACATGTAGGACAATAGATGTTATGCAACTTCTCATGGTCAGGATACATAACTATATTTGGAACACACACACCTACACACAACAGAGTTAGAGACAAGCAATATGTTATTTATATTTGTATTATATGATCAATCTTAATCATGTAACATCTCACTTATCATCCCATGCCTATGCCTTTATCCACTGAAAGTTATAAGTTTTCTCTTCCGGTGAAAACTATAAATCTTGCGCTACTATTTATTTGGTTGTTTACTGTTTTGCTTCAACTGCTACAATCATCACTTGCTTTTTAAGAATATTGATACACATGTGCAGTGTGAGCGATGTTTTCTAATGTCTAATTAATATTCTCGTGCTCCCCTTGTGTCAAACTACAAATTTGGGTAACACTTTACATCGAAGATTTCAATGACCCCTTGCACTTGAGGGCCTATACTTGTGTGGCTCGAGCTCCTCCTTCTGCAATAGAGCCAAAGTGCAAGCGGTATCGACATCTTTAGGCCGATGAAGAAAAATAGCAGAGTGAATATCCTCTGTCAACTCGAACACAAACTCATCAACAAAAAACCTTCATTTAAATTTGGATTGTAAAGTAGTAACTCATGATGTAGCTTTTCAAGTTTCTCAAAATACATAGAGATTGTTCATACTTTCCTAAGAGCACACAGTTGGCGTCGATTGTGAGCATACGTTATTTTAACAAACTTATCATGAACTAAGAGACACATAGCTTGCTAATTTTCAACTCTACCACGAGCCTCAATATTTTTCCACCATAAAGTCGCATTACCCATAAAATTTAGAATTGAATAATAAGTTTTGAAACACTCCTACAATCTAAATAGCTAAAAGTACACATCACATTGTTGAAACAACATTTCCCTATTAATGTGTTTTGGTGTTTTTTGACAACACAAGGATGCACTAACTTTGTGCTAAGTGGTTATAGGTGTTTTCATGTCAGTGCACTAGATGGTTGGGAAGAAATGGAAAAATGAGAAAAGATCGGGTAGTTCCCCTTGAAATCCTATTGTACTAGCCCTATTCCCCGGAGACTCCGGAAGCATGTTGTCGGAGACTCCGGCCTGGCCTATCCGACCTAAAGCGTGCAAGGTTCTTGAGTCGAGTCAAAGACTCCAGCCTCTAAGTCAGAGACTTTGCTCGCTTCAGAAACTTCGGAGAATAGGGCAGGTTATGGCTGTGAATATAGCCATCTACGTCCATATTTAAACTGGATATTGTT
Organism: Avena eriantha; assembly: GCA_910589775.1. NCBI lineage: Eukaryota > Viridiplantae > Streptophyta > Magnoliopsida > Poales > Poaceae > Avena > Avena eriantha. The sequence continues at coordinate 151,537,049 of OU342744.1, forward strand.
CATATTTCAGATGAAATATCTCTCTAAACCCTTCCACTAATGGCTAATGATCAAAGAGGTATGCAATCCTTTCTTTATATTTTTCCCTGGGCAGATATTGACGTTTGATGATGAGAATCACAACATTAAAGTCAAAGATACGAGATTCCTAACAACCCGAAGAAACCAGGGGACATGAAGTGGAGACAGACGCATTAACGACCAACTATACAATGGGAATAAAATTCCGGCCGTATAGTTCCGGTCGTATAGTTGCCATCGACACCGCTAGGTTAAACAGAACAACTTTTGTGAAGGGACCCCTATATAAAGAGGCTTCGAGCAACGAGAAATAGGCTCGCCTCTCTCTCCCCAGAACTCGATCCACAACCCCGAAGATCCGCTAGAGGAATAGACTTAGATCTAATCTCCAAACCCTTCTCCACCACCATAGCCATATTCCACCACTTGTAATAGTAGATCTCATCTTCGATTGGCGATATTGTAAGACTATTTGCTATCAATCTCATGATTTCCATTGCAATGTTTATGATCATTGATTTCATATCTATGTGGGAGTAATTCTCTTTGGGCAAAGGGATTTGGCCTAGCCATGTAGCTTTTGTGCATGTTATTTATCATAGATGGGATCATGTATTAATTTGTATGACATGATGATTATTGTATCCCCTCTTGCCTCAGTCCAAGGACTTGTCAGGTACCTAAGACCCCAAGGATTGAGCCAGGTATAGGGAGTATGAGTAATGACTAATCTGCAGGTTGGGAACCCCAGTGACAGAAGGGGTAGTACGGCTGTATGTGAGGGATTTACTTGGGATTAACGGTGATGTCACTATGCATATAATTAGTTCTCTTTCTTCTATTGATGAGACTAATAGGTTATTGTTATAAGCGGTTGCAGAGGCAAGCAATTATGGATGCACTACCCACATATAATTATCTTGCTCTAACAATAACATGCTACTTTATTATTATCTTTTATTCCCATCAGATGTTTTGCACAACTATAGGTGAAACCGAAAGCCCTAGGCCCTCTCTCTCCATCATCGACAACAACAAAAGACAGCAAACTCTTGGTGCGGTAAAACACAAAAAGAATTCTAAAACTCTCGAAGGTCCGTTAAAGTAACTTCACTATGCTTTATACTTCCCGAGGATTTGATAACCTAGGTCTACTAGGGAAAAAGAGCTATACTACATCCGTAATCCGGATCGAAGGTATCAACCCTTTTTCTGGCGCCGTTGCCGGGGAAGCAATAGCTACCGTGGTGAGGTTAGTAGGAACCTTGCTAGTTTTAATTCTTGTTTTTAATTTTGTTAGTTTGCTTTTAGTCTTTATTTGAAAAACCAAAAAAATAGTTAGTCTTTAATTTCTTGTTTTTATTATCATAAGTATTTGTTTAAATAAAACCCAAAAACATAGGAAATGTGGCTGAAAAGAATCTTGGGGAGTTTGCAACTCCCAACAATGATTATTTGCGTACTCCTATTACCCAGCCAGCAGTTGCTGCTGATGATTATGAAATTAAGCCCCACTATTTAAGTTTGGTTCAACAAAATCAATTTGGAGGCTCTACTGTTGAGGACACAGGTATGCACTTGAATACTTTCACTGAAATATCTGATATGATGCGAATAAAAGATGTTGACCCCGATGCCATCAAATTGCGCTTATTTCCTTTCTATCTTAGAGGAAGAGCGAAAGAATGGTTGCTATCTTTGCCTAGAAATACTATTGCATCATGTGTGGAGTGTACTTCTTTATTTATGACTAAATTTTTCCCACCTGCAAAGACTATGCAACTAAGATCTAATATTACTGGTTTTAGACAGGAAGAGCATGAGCCACTAGCGATTGCATGGGAGAGGATGAAAGAATGCATGAGAAACTGTCCCAGTCATGGGATGGAAGATTGGTTAATTCTCCATTTATTTTATAATGCTCTTAACCCTATGTAGTCTATGTTTGATACTGCAGCTGGACGAACATTTATGGGGAAACATATTGCTGAAGCAAAGCAGCTGCTAGAAAATATGCAAGAAAACCATGCCTAGTGGCATGTGGATAGATCAAACACGAAGAAGGTGAACTCCGTCTTACCACAATGCTAAGATGGATGAGCTCATATTAGCCGTAAAAGTTAAGAAAAACTAGGTAAGAGCTATCCCAGAATCAAATATTGAAGAAATAGACTTCATAGCTCCTAATGATTATAACCATGCTTGGAAGAAGAATTATAATCCTAATTTTCATAAACATTATTCTAGTCCTGCAGGTAATTCTAATAATAATATGGTAACAAGTAATGGTAGTCTCCAAGAAACACTTAAGTCCTTCATAGACTCACAAAATGAGCAAACAATATCCTTGTTAAAATAACGGAGAACCATGATGCTATGCTTGGTAAATTATCTAACTAACCTGTAAATTTGAGGAATGATTTGCAGGCCCTCCAAGAAAGAACAAGGATTGTTGAGGTACAACTAGGTAAGATAACCGAGAATCAAACTCTCATTCTAGCTAAATTTCCAGGTAAAGTTGAGCCTAATCCTGTTGAAGACCTCAAGATGATAAGAATCCAAAGGGAGGAGCCTGAAGAACTTGATTATGGTAATGCTCCTTCACCAAATTACACTGTTGAAGATCTTGTAAAAATGATCAATATCAAGATTCCGATAAGTGAAGGAAATGAGGAAGCTATGTATCAACACTTTGTCAATCAGGTAGCAATAAAGGTACATGAGCTTGAGGAAGAATATAAGAAAATTTCTGAAAAATTACCTGTAAAGCTTGATGATATATTTGAGCCTACTATTAAGATTAAAATTGGAACCAATGAGATAGCTGCACTTTGTGATCTAGGTGCAAGTGTTTCAACAATTCCAAAAAGTCTTTTTAATAAGTTAAATCTTGGCTCCTTTGAAATCGCCGAGTTAAAACTACATCTTGCATATTCTACCTACAAACAAGCTGTAGGGATTAAAGAAAATACTTTAGTATACATTAAAGGCTGTCCTCCTCTTATTGATTTTGTTATTTTTGACATGCCTCAAGATTCTACTGCTCCTATTATATTAGGCCGCCCGTTCTTAAGAACTATTAAGGCTTTAATCAATCTACATGAAGGGAACATGAAACTATAATTGCCTTCGTGGGATTTTTTTGTTATTCATTTTCCCAGGAAGAAGAAAGCAAAGCATGATGAAAAGGAGGCCATCACTTTGAAGGACAACTATTTTGGAGTGGGTGTTCCACTCATCTATCCTAAGTGAGCAACATCAAGGTCAAGCCATTGACCATAAAAGAGCACTGCATGGGAGGTAACCCATGTGAAAATAAATGTTGAGTAAAGTTTTTAAGTTTTAGTTTAAGTTTTATGTTTAATAAAGAGTGCTAGAAAGCTCCAGTTAAGGAGAAGAAGTTTGGCATTACTAAAATCCTGCTTTATACATGTTGATGTTGGTCGACAATTTTTACGGTCATTTTTCTATCAAAAACAAGGTGTTCCACTAAGTCTTGGGATAAGAAATAATTCTCAAAGAAACATAATTTTTTTGATGACTACTGAAGGTTTAACGACCAACTATACGGCGGGAATAAAAATTCCGGCCGTATAGATATATTTTCAATCGATTTTTTTTGTTTCTTAGGTACTGAAGGTTTAACGACCAACTATATGGCGGGAATAAAAATTCCTGCCGTATAGTTCCGTTCGTATAGATATCAATGCCTTTATAAAATTTATTTTCCAGATGCAGAAGGTTTGACGACCAACTATAAGGCGAGAACAAATTGTTCTAGCCATACAGTTATGGCCGTATAGGTGCACCGCCAGGTGGAAACCCCTAATTTTTTGACAGCAGACCAACTATACGGCGGGAACAAATTGTTCTGACCGTATAGTTGTGTCCGATCACAAAATCTCCACAGGAGGTACTTCCAACCCCAGAACTTCAATCCGTTTTCTTTCTTCTACCTCCAAACTCTCTCAAAACCTCAAGAGATCTTCATCTCTACTCAATTTTGTTCGATTTCCTCGCACACAAGTGATCTACGGTATGTTTATCCTCTGATCCTCCAATTACTTTTTGCAAACTCATCTTTGATCTATTGTCATTATCAATCTAGGGTGAGACCTACTATGGACTAATTGCCATGATTCTCTTGCCTAGATTATTATTTTGAGGGGACTCTTTAGTGTGCTATGATGAGTAATATGTTAAGCTTATTATTGTTGGATAAAAAGTTTTATTTTTGTCTTTTCTTATTATTTTAGATGATGAACACAAGGAGCCAAACTCGTGCTCGTGTCACCGCTAGTGCTTCTCGGGATGCCGCTCAAGAATGCATGTGGATACGGTTCAGGGATGAGCTCCAACGTGATCGCTTCAACAAGATCAAGAACCTAGAATTGAAGGAAACCAAGTGGGCTTGCCCCATTATATTGAATCAACTCGGTATTTCTAATGACTTAAATTTACTTTGCAATAGGGTTGGCCTGCAAAACTTTGTATTCAATGATGTGCCTACTTATCGCCGGTTAAGTCTTGAATTTCTAAGTTCTTTGTAAAGCACCGTTAGACTATGGCATGGAGAGGACATGATTTCTTTCCGACTTATGAACATCAATTATGCTTTATCACTAGATGAATGGTGCACATGTTTTAATTTTCCAAACAATGATTCTAATGCCTTACACGAATCCTTTACTAGCTTAGACCCTTCCCCGGAACAATATTATAATGGAATGAGTTTCACTACTAGAGTAAGCAAGGGGAAGAATATTCAACATCCTGCAATTCGCTATTTGTTCTATGTTATTGCTAACACCTTGCAGGCACGAAATGAGTTCACGAGAATCAATAAGGAGGACATCTTAGTCCTCGCAAAATCTGCTTTCAACAACACCAACTTTTCACTCAACTCGGGGGCTACTCCCATAGGGAGCGCTGGTCGCGCACCCTACGATTTTTCTTTTCTTGTTGCAGGAACGTGGACAATCACAAAGCAAACCCAACCACTCGAAAACACGGTTCGACTATGGACATGGGTTACTCCCATAGGGAGCGCCGGAAACAAATTCGACTGAAACAAGCAACCAAAAGACGACAGTAGTCGCAAATGTTATTTAGTCCCTGCTTGAGTCTTCGACTCAACCAGGCACTCGGGGGCTACTCCCATAGGCAGCGCTGGTCGCGCACCCTATGATTATTTATACAGAAAACTGTGTGTTGATAACGTCCTGACTCGCAGCTCATGGCGACACCGCCTCATAATATTTCCCTAAAAAGAGACTATGTCTCCTGGGTCACCCGAATCGTCTCCGCGATGATAAAATTCGGATGCCGCGCTTACAGCGTGAAGGTAAGACCTGAATAAGCCCTGGCAACGCATTTAGCTGCGCACTACCAGAAATATATCCGTGCCTACAAGTGCGATGAACATGCCTTGACGGATGCGTCGAGTGCTCACACCCATATAACTTGAATTCGACTCATGTAAGACCTCCGTGGCTAGAGTCGAATTACGCCAGCACTTTTCCGGATTCGAGTCTGGGGACTCGAGTTCGAGTAGATTGCGATGTTTCACCCTAAGGTGGTTAACTGATACCGATACTTCGGTTATACCAGGCACGTATATCAACAATCCCTATGACACAAATAAAAGCAGTCGAAATGTACTCGTTCAGGCACTCAAAGACTTCAAGAAGTCCCCAGTCGAATCTGCGATTCCACTGGGCACTCGGGGGCTACTGCCATGGGTATACCCTATAGGTACTCGAGCTTGGTATATACGGTCCAAATACGTACAGGCCCACGGTGTCGCCAAGGGCTGGATGAAAGGACTCGAGTAACCTGCAGACTCTCGATTGCTTGAAGAACAAGAAGAAGCTAAAGATAGAAAGTTTGAAGGGGAAAAACCCTAACTTGTAACCGACTCGACCTGCTACCCGAGACCTAGCCTATCTATATAAAGGCTAGGAGGGGGCGGCGAGGAGGACACACGCAACCCTAGTTTCCACAACCTTCGCCAGATTGCATCTATGCACCATTGTAACTTTCGACTCCTTCGATAATTCCACGAGCAGACAAGCAGGAGTAGGGACCTCTACGAGGCCTGAACCTGGGTAAAACCTTTGTCCCCTGTGTGCTTGTTTGCTAGCCAATAGATGTCTCTAGCGCTCCCTCCTTCTCCAAAACCCAAGTCCATAACAATGGGCATTAATGAGTTAAACCCTCGTCAGCGGTGTTGTGGAACTTTTCGTGGCTGGAGGCTTGATTTATTAGGGTTTTGGTATCGAGAGGCTTCTTATAGGTGAAGAGGCAAGGTCGGTGGGCGGCCAGGGGGCCCACACCACCTGGTGGCGCGGCCAGGGCTAGCCCGCGCCACCACATGGTGTGGCCACCCTGTGGCCCCTCTATGTCTTGTCTTCTTGCTCCGTGAGTCTTCCAGTAAAATATCAACTTTGGGTTTTGTCCCATCCAATTCCGAGAATATTTATTTTTTGACTTTCCTGGAACCAAAAACAACAGAAAACAAGCAACTGGCACTGTGGCATCTTGTTAATAGGTTAGTCCAAGAAATCATATGAAAAGTACTCCAAAGTTGGAACAAAACAAAAGAAAGTAGATAAAACCAAGCATGGAACATCAAAAATTATAGATACATTTGCAATGTATCAACATCCCCAAGCTTAACTCCTGCTCGTCCTCGAGTAGGTAAGTGATAAAAAGAAAGAATAATTTTTTAGGTGACATGCACCATCATAAACTTGATCAAAGTATTTGTAAAACATTGATAGCTGGGATCATAGTACCTCAATCATAATCATGAAAGACAAAGTTCTAACAATAAGACAAAGCAACTATGATGCAACACGAAAAGGCACAAACAAAAGATTCATGAATAACAATGCTTTGCAAGACGTTTGTTTGTTTCACATAAAGAAAATATAGCATAATAGCATTCAGCTTGTCCCTCATAGAGTAGCAAATATAAATGTATAGGACACCTTCAAAGTTCATAAGAGTGACTAGATACAAATAGTTTAAAACAAGCAATATCAAGTTATGCATCAATCAACTAGTCTTGGGACAATGCACATAGAACTAAGACTGGCCACTATGCTCTCAAAGTAGGTGCATAAAGGTAGAAGGTGGAGATTCAATATAATGGTGGAAGAAAGGGCCTTCATAGAAGGAAGCAGGGATTCAAGTCTCATAAAGAGCTTCCAAAAATTATGGTACTTAATAGCTTTCAGCTCTCATTGCCCCTATCATAAGCATCTTGAAGGTGATTAAGGTTAAAGTGACACAACTAAGAGGATATGCTTGAAAAGTTATAAACCGAAATCTCATGCCCCTTACTTACGAAGACCGATCCTCATGCTACTCAACTTTAGTCACGAGTAAGCTCTTGTCATCGTAAGTACATGTGTATCATAAAGAAATGCCAACGGGGTACCCCTTGCACATGATACAGGACCTATCCCATAATCAAAATGACAAGGCAAGCAGACAATGCGCATCTCAGCGATCTTTTTATTTGCTATTTGCATAGGTTTTTATTGAGGATGCTTCATAGAGTGCTCATTATGGTTATGCTGCAAGTTTCCACCATGATTAGGCATGGATTATGCTAGCGGCCCAGGCGTTTCTCTAACACACATACAAACTCTATGATCTTACAAGTTCCACTTTTATTTCACACCGCCGGGATCCATAAGCAAAAGAACATGATATCAACGGGGTACAAAGTACAGGTGCAATGTTGAAAGCGTTCTCCATGATACATGGTTCTGCTAACTTCAACTTATAAAGCGCAAGCATATACGCAAAAAAGGACCCAATGGTTCAAGTTTATTAAGTGCAAGAAAAGTAACGTGTGCCATCAAGTTCGTGAGAGCTTTAATCACTAGTTTTCTCATAACAAGTTTAATTTGGAAGGTAAACAAAAACATGAATATACTTGGAATAGCATATGCTAGTAGGTAGGTATGGTGGACTCTTTGGAATAACTTGGTTTAAGGAATTGGATGCATGAGTGGAACTCATACTTGGTTGTGGAGGCTAGCAAAAGACTGGGAGCGACAAACTAAGAGAGCAATAATGGCCATAATCATGCAGAGCGACAAAACATCATTAATCAAAGCATAAAGTGATACTACAAGTTGAAAACTAAAGGATCATAAAGGCTTACGGTGACTTGAGATAGTCATAACATGGTGTGAGCATGCGCCAAGTCGATCCAAATAAAACATCAAAGGAGAATACCACTATACTATGCTTTAATATGCTAAAACAACGCATGATTCATCCAAGGCAAATTAAGCAATCTCAATTGTTTATAACTAGTCATGGTACAGCAAATAATACTAAGCATAAAGCCAAAACAATATCAAGCATCGCATGACAAAGCATAGGCCACAGTCAAAAACAAACTCTCTTTAACACTTAAGCATGAACTTTCCTACTCTTTTCCAATCCAAACCAAACCATTTGAAAACCAATGTATGAAAGAGGGTGTCCAACCAATTTATTAAGCAAACTAAGCAAACAAAAACCAAAAAAAAACCAAAAAAAAGACGCTCCAAGAACAACACAACTGTGCATGAAACAATAAAAATGAAGCGTTTGGAAGAAACCTGTCATTTTTTATTGATGAAGAAGGGGATGCCTTGGGCATCCCCAAGATTTGACGCTTGTACTTCTTGGATATTTCTTGGGGTGACACGCGTGGCATCCCCAAGCTTGAGCTTTAGTCTATCCTTCATCTCATTACTCATTCCTTCCATACACCTGGAAAATTTCCTTCATACAAAACTTCACACAATCTTTATTAGCAACATTAGTGCACTCAAGATAAAAGGTCTTAAGGTTCTGTTTCAACACCAATAGAACTTCCAATAAAACATAAGCTACTGTAGCACTTCCCTCAAAAAGCTCAATTTCCCAAAGAGAACTCAAAAAGGAACCAACAAGAAGCAAATGCAAATAATGGCAGAAATCTGTCAAAACAGACCAGCAGGTAAATATCAATTTTTCCGAAGACCTTCTGTTGCTCCAATAGAAAAGTGTTGAACTAACAAAAGTTAGATAACAACCTGGGTCAGAAGCACAAAAATTTATGCCTCAAAAGGACGAACAGATATTTTACACGAAATTTTACGGTGAAGCATAGAAATCTGTTTCGGGACAGCAACTTTGCCAATCATTACTTCTCTCTCATTAGAGATTACTCTTGGCACAGAAAGCAAATAAAAAGGATAATGAGCGGTTATTACAGAGGTAATAACTTCCAATACTCATCTAAAACTTTTGGTTTATCTCCCGATAAGTACTTTTCTTTAACGCCTTTAAGTTAGGCATGATAGTTTGAGAAGATGCTCACATAAGAAATATGAATTGAGAGTAAAAGAGAGCACCAAGAAGCAAATGTAAAACACATTTAAGTCTAACCCACTTCCTATGCATAGGAATCTTGTAAATAAACAAGTCATGAAAGCACAAAGAAACAAGCATAGGAAAACAAAACAAGTGCACCTTCAAAAATTTCAACATAAACAGGGGAAACTTAATATTGTTGAGATACATAAAACCATGTTTCCCTCTCTCATAATAACTTTCAGTAGCATCATGAATAAAATTAACAATATAACTATCACAAGAAACATTCTTATCATGACCCACATGCATAAAAGAATTAATACTCCACACATAAATATAGTCATTCTTATTAATTGTAGTGGGAGCAATTTCAACAAAATAGCTATCATTATTATTTTCATCACCATAATCATCAAATATAGGAGGCATATTGTATTCATAATTAATTTTCTCCTCAACAGTAGGTGGACTGAAAATATCATATTCATCATTGTAATCATCATATATTGGAGGTTTGGTATCATTATAAGCAATAGAATAGCTATCTTCCAAAGCTAGGGAACTAAAAAATTCATTTTCATAAAAACTAGCTTCCCCAAGCTTAGACTTTTCCATAGCATTAGCAATAATAGTGTCCAAAGAATTCATACTAACAACATTACTATTAGCATGCAAATAACGTTCCATAGGTTTTTTTAATTTTCTCTTCAAACACTTCATGTCCTAACTCAAGATAAATACTATAAAACTCTTTAATTTTGTTGTTGTTTTCCATTAAGCCTAACTAGTGAAAACAAGAAACAAAAAAGACAAAATTGCAGAATCTAAAGGAAATAACTTTGAGCACTCACACCAGAAAATAGGCGTTCGCCGTGGGAGGTTCTTCTTCTTTAATCCTCCGGTGTGAATACCTTTTACCTTTCCTCCCCGGCAACGGCGCTAGAAAATAGCTTGATTTCTACACACTTCTATTCTTGTAGACAGTTGTTGGGCCTCCAAATGCAGAGGTTTGTAGGACAGCAGCAAGTTTTCCCTTAAGTGGATCACCCAAGGTTTATCAAACTCAAGGAGGAAGTGGTCAAAGGTATCCCCTCTCAAGCAACCCTGCAATCAAGATACAAGAAGTCTCTTGTGTCCCCAACACACCCAATACACTTGTCAGGTGTATAGGTGCACTAGTTCGGCGAAGAGATAGTGAAATACAAGTGGTATGGATATAAGATAACGGTGATAGAAAATGACTTGATGGCGTGGAAGAGACTAAAGGCAAACTGAAATAAAGATGGAAGCAAGCAAACATGTAACAGATCTAATTGCAAACGGTGTTTCAATGCTTAGAAACAAGGCCCATGGATCATACTTTCACTAGTGAACACTCTCTCGTATAAATATCTTCTCTTTATGATACTACTCTTAACTACTCTCGGGTTGGACACTCTAATCGATGGTAGGGCTATAACAGCACACCTCAAAGTAAGCCTTTCCCATCTAGAAAACCCCACACTGTCACCTTGAGCACTAGACGGTTCCAACAAACACCACAGTTTCATAAAGACATCCAACTCCAAATATAACTCATAACAAGTATTTGTAATCTCTAGCCTAAGTGCCACCATGGTGTGCACGCTGTCACTTTCACACACATGGGGGAGCAGAGATCTATTAAAGCACTTGAGTAGCAAGGTAGATCTATAGATTACAAGATCATGATCACACATAGAGAGAGAGATGAACACATAGCTACCGGTAGAACCCTTAGCCTCGAGAGAGAACTACTCCCTCCTCATCATGGGAATCAGCAACAGTGATGGAGATGGTAGTGGAGATCGATGGAGATAGCTCCGGGGGCACTTCCCCGTCCCAGCAGGGTGCCGGAACAGAGACTTTCTGTCCCCCGAATCTCCCCTTCGGTGGCGGCGGTGTCGCGGAACTTTTTGTGGCTGGAGGCTTGATTTCTTAGGGTTTTGGTATCGGGAGGCTTCTTATAGGCGAAGAGGCAAGGTCGATGGGCGGCCTGGGGGGCCAAACCACCTGGTGGCGCGGCCAGGGCTAGCCCGCGCCACCACATGGTGTGGCCACCCTGTGGCCCCTCTCCGTCTCGTCTTATGTCTCCGTGAGTCTTCCGGTAAAATATCAACTTTGGCTTTTGTCCCGTCCAATTCCGAAAATATTCATTTTTTGACTTTCCTAGAACCAAAAATAGCAGAAAACAGGCAACTGGCACTGTGGCATCTTGTTAATAGGTTAGTCCAAGAAATCATATGAAAAGTACTCCAAAGTTGGAACAAAATACAAGAAAGTAGATAAAACCAAGCATGGAACATCAAAAATTATAGATACATTTGCAATGTATCAAGTACCGACCAAGCTTTCGAGGAGGAGGAGTTCTATCAAGAAGAGGAGGAAGAAAACTTCAACCACTGCACTACACAAGGCAAGCCTAGCACTTCAAGTAAACTGAGCAAGCTATTGTTAGCAAGCTAGAATTAAGCTAGATAACCTAAGCAAGATGCATTAGGCATGCTTTGGTTATACCACTTTGACTAGTACCTACCCCAAGTTATATTTCCAAGCTTTTACTTTCTTTACTTTATTAAAGTCATTTACTTGTTTGAAGGTAGCATAAAAAGTATAAAACTTGACCTATCTAGAGAACCTTAGATGTGATTCTATGGCATGAGATTGATCTTAGCATCCCCTATTAGTGAACACTCTTAACTTAGTAGTTTAGATCTAAACTAAAACTTGAGTCACTTTAGATAGGAACCCTTGGTGAAAATGAATTGTGAAAACCTTGGAATGATGAGTCATTCTATTGAGATGTTTTGACATGTGTTGAGAAACACAAATGGTTTATGATGATGAAAATGTTGAGGCATGAGCCTTAACCCTTTTACAAAACTGATGGTTGGGTTCGGATGCGATACCATTCCAATTTCACCGTACAACCACAATACCTTAATTGGGTAAGGCTTAGCCAGAAGTTTATATGCATTAGTATTAGTTCCCTTGCGGGAGAGATTTGAGCTGAGGCTACCTCTCAATGTTGTCCACCTATGCAGTTCCCAAGATGACAGATGGTCATGGTTGGGAGGCCATGCTCATAGGAGAGGTTCTTATACTAGGGTGTGTAAAGGAAAGGTTATGTTTGATTATCTGCATACTAAGTATGATGATTCAGGGTTATCCCTGACAGATGTCTCGAATCTTGTGGTGAAAGTGTACCACCTCTACAGAGTGTCAAACTATTCGAATAGCCGCGTCCGTGTTTATGGACAGTTGGAGTGGCCATACTGTTCCGTTGTCAGATGTTTTCAAAATGACTTATGAAATGAATTATGAATCGTGACTTGACCACAACAGGGTTGTGACTATGACACTAGCTTCCCAACTTAAGTGATTCTAGAACTTTATTTTATCTTTCTTTGTTTCTGAACTCAGCTTAGGTTTCAAACTTAACTTTACAAATAAACATAGAGTTAGATTTCCCACTAGCATTGCCTTACTTGTTAGTGACAGTTTGCGAGTACTTAAAGAGTACTCATGGCTTTTGTCCCTGGCTATTCCTATGGCCAGACTATGAAGGAGACTATAAGATGAAGGACAGCAGGACGGCTATGATAACTAGGACTATCTTCCATCGTCAGCATTGCCTGTGCCACTGAAGATGGACCCCACCGCTACGCTTATTAATTATTCCGTTGCTTGTTGTATTAAGACTGGATCATGAGATCCTTTATTCGTGTAAGACCTAATTATGGTTTGTAATGGATGAGGTACTGTGATATCCAATATGTTATGTCTCGCAAAAATGGTAATCATGGGATTGTGATGTATGACATAACATGCATCTGGGATTAAAACTCCGGGTGTTGACAAGTTGGTATCATAGCCATCCTGACCATAGGAGACCCTAGTTAGAATGGACGTCCGAACAAAAACTTAATTTCAAAACCAAAGTGAGTATTTATGAAAAACTATTTCCTCTCTTACCCTTGGGAATTCATTCTTTCTCAAAAATTCATGTTCCTCAGAGTCTTACACTACTACATAAAATTTGACACACTTGATCACTTCACTAACTTCCTCATCCTTAATTCTTGTAGATGGAGACTCAGTTCAGAAAGTTCTACCAGTTGGGCAATAGAGGCCAGCTGATCTTCGAGAGGGGTCTAGATTCACTGTCTAAGATCTTGGGATGCCCACATCCGGAGTTTCTTGGAGCTCAACTTCCTGGACCCCCAGGAGGAGATTTAGAATGTCTAGTCACCGCTGATCTCCGAGAAAGTATAGAAGCACCAACGTCCGGGAGAATCTAGTTCTCCGTAAGAGAGAACAACTGGCTAGATGGATTAGCAAGGGCAATGCATGAAGCTCTCGCATGTCTGTGTGCCCCGAGTGTCAACCAAATCCAAGGAACCCGCTTTGTTCACTATGCAAGGCGTGACTTCATGGGAATGCCAATGGAGATGCCAAGTCACCCGGAGTTGAAGCGTCAAGTGGAGAACCTTGACTTCCTGTTGTACGACCGCCAGAAGGAATTGGACAATGCTAGGGAGTTCGCCAAGCACAACCTTACCATTGCCACCTAGAAGGCCTAGACTTTCTCACTGCTTGTCAAGGACCGTCAGTCTCTTTGCTGCCAGCGTGAAAAGAAGGATCGCACCATTGACCGTCTTTGCAAGAAGGTGGCCAATCTCGAGAAGACCATCAAGGAGCAAGAAGCTCAGCTTGTAGCAAAGGAAGAAGAAGAGGAAGGTGAAGACATCCAGGGAGATCTGGACTCTTAGCTCAGCAATTATGATGACTTTCTAGAGGAAGATGCCATGGACTTCTACACCGACAATGAAGACTCTGACTTCATCGATGATGAGTAGATGCACTAGAGCACTATCATAGCATGAGGAGTATCGGTCCTATTGTATCGTAGCTTGCAGAATGGTTCTTAAAACCATCTGTTTTCCTTTGATGTGTGGTGTGTGTTTGTATCGTGTGCTTGTTTGAATGAATGAAATGAAGTTAGTTGCAAAACCTGACTCAAACTCAAAGTTTTAGCTTTGAAACCAAAACCATGAACCTTAGAACTTTCCCTCTTACCCCTTTATCTATCTCAATATTCAGATGACTCGTGGAAACCCCGAAGGGAGTAGCTCATCGTAGGACCCAATGTTGCAGATTATGCAAATGTTAGTTGCAGACCGTGAAGCAAGCAGGGCAGAGCGCCATGCCAACTTAGCAACACTACAGCAGATAGCCCAGATGGCCCAAAACAACCAAGGGCGTGGAAATCAGGATCATCAAGGATCCAAGCTGAAAAACTTCCAGAATACCAATCCCCCAATCTTTAGCACTTTGGAGAACCCATTAGATGCTGATGACTGGTTGCAAACAATGGAGAACAATTTGGAAGTAGCCAGAGTTGATGACAACGAGAAAGTTATCTTTGCCATCCACTACTTGGCAGGAGACGCAAGAGCCTGGTGGAACAGCATCCGCCTGATGAACCATGGTCAAGTGATGACATGGGAAGCCTTCAAAATCAAGTTCAGCCGCACCCACGTGCGGCAGGGCCTAGTCACCAGAATGAGGGATGAATTCAGAGAGTTAAAGCAAGGCAAAATGACTGTAGTGGAGTATCGTGACAGATTCCTGTCCTTAGCAAGGTATGCACCTGATGAGATCAACACGGAGGCCAAGAAGAATGAGAGATTCCTGAACGGACTGCATGATGAGATGCAGACTATCCTCGTCAACATCCGCTTCGAGGATCTCGAAGAGCTAGTCGACTCTGCCATTCAGATGGAAGGGAAGATTAACCAGACAAACGACAACCGCAAACGTCGTATGATGCACCAAGCTGGATCCAACAGTCACCAGAAGTACCGTCCCAACCCGTCTGCAGGGTATGCACTAAGAACCAACCGACCCCCAATGTCTCGCCCAAGCTACCCCAACCGTAGCGGAGGAAATGTGAAGTCTAGAGGAAACAACAACAACCCTGGCAACACCAGCAATTTCAACGGTGCACCTCCCAAGAGCAACAACAACAACAACAACACAACACCCGGAACTGGAAGCAATGTTGTGCCTGTCACAGCTAAAGACAAGTCTCAGATCACTTGTTTCGAGTGTGGAGTGAAGGGTCACTATTCCAATGAGTGCCCCAAGAAGACTGCCGCCACTGCCAATGTGACTGCCCTAGCTCAACAACAGCGTCGTGTTCAACCAGGAAGAAGATTTTCCCCAGGGAACCCTCACAACCGCAACAGCCGTCTCTTCCACATGAACGCCGAAGAAGCCCAAGAAGCGCCAGATGTAGTGTTGGGTATGTTTTCTGTCAACTCAGTTTTAGCAAGAGTGTTGTTTGATTCTGGAGCATCGCACTCATTTGTCACCGAAGAATTTGCATGCACTAGTAAGATCCACCCAACCAATTTGAAGCATGTCATGATAGTTCAAATCCCCGGTTCAACTACAAAAGCTAGAAAAATTTGCAAACTTGTGCCTATCAGAATACATGGGATAGATTTTTATGCCAATCTAATAGTACTTGGAACCAAAGGTTTGGAAGTAGTACTAGGTATGGATTGGATGTCAAAGCATAAAGGACTGATAGACTGTGCTAAGAAAGCCATCACCATGACCAGTAGCTCTGGAGTAATAGTAGAGCATGTATCTGAAACATTACCCCGTCAATTCAAATGCAACAAGAGTCTAGCCCTACCCACCTTAGACCAAGTCAGAGTAGTCTGTGAATACCCCGACGTATTCCCAGATGAATTGCCAGGTATGCCCCGGATAGGGATATTGAGTTCATTATTGAACTAATCCCCGGAACCGGACCCATAACCCAGATACCCTATAGCATGAACCACTCAGAGTTAGTAGAATTGAAGAAGCAGTTGGATGCTATGTTAGCAACAGGCTTGATTCAACCAAGCGCATCGCCATGGAGATCACCAGTCTTATTCGTCGACAAGAAAGATGGAGGCAACCGTTTGTGCACAGATTACATGAAGTTGAATGACGTCACCATCAAAAAAAAGTACCCTTTGCCAAAGATAGAGGATATATTTGATCAGTTGACTGGTGCCCAGGTATTCTCAAAGATTGATCTTAGGACTGGTTATCACCGACTTAAGATTCGTGCAACGGATATTCTGAAGACTGCCTTTACTACTCGTTATGGTTTATACGAGTATATGGTTATGTCTTTTGGATTAACCATTTGATACATTGCAAATGTATCTATAATTTCTGATGTTCCATGCTTGGTTTTATCCACTTTCTTGTGTTTTGTCCACACTTTGGAGTACTTTTCATATGATTTCTTAGACTAACCTATTAACAAGTGCCACAGTGCCAGTTGCCTGTTTTCTGCTGTTTCTGGTTCCAGGAAAGTCAGAAAATCAATATTCTCGGAATTGGACCGGACAAAAGCCAAAGTTAATATTTTCCCGTAAGACTCACGGATCCAGAAGGAGAGTCAGAGAGGGGCCATAGGGTGTACACACCACCCCATGGTGCGGGTCCCCCCAGGCCACGCCAGGGCATGGAGTGGGCCCCCTGGCCGCCCACCGACCTTTCCCTCTAGCTTATAAGAAGCATCCCGATGCATAAACCCGAAATAGTCAAGCCTCCAGCCACGAAAAGTTCCACAGCACCGCCGCCACCAAAGGGGAGATTCGGGGGACAGAAAGTCTCTGTTCCGGCACCCTGCCGGGACGGGGAAGTGCCCCCGAAGCCATCTCCATCAATCTCCACCACCATCTCCATCACCGTTGCTGATTCCCATGATGAGGAGGGAGTAGTTCTCTCTCGAGGCTAATGGTTCTACTGGTAGCTATGTGTTCATCTCCCTCTCTATGCATGATCATATTGTGATCATGAGCTTTGTAATCTATAGATCTATTCTACTACTCAAGTGCTTTAATAGATCTCTGCTCTCCCCATGTGTGTGAAAGTGACAACGTGCTCACCATGGTGGCACTTAGGCTAGAGATTACAAATACTTGTTATGAGTTATATTTGGAGTTGGATGTCTTTATGAAATTGTGGTGTTTGTTGGAACCATCTAGTGCTCAAGGTGATAGTGTGGGGTTTTCTAGATGGGAAAGATGAACTTTGAGGTGTGCTGTTATAGCCCTACCATCGATTAGAGTGTCCAACCGGAGAGTAGTTAAGAGTAGTATCATAAAGAGAAGATATTTATATGAGAGTTTTCACTAGTGAAAGTATGATCCCTAGGCCTTGTTTCTAAGCATTGATACACCGTTGGCTACTAGATCTGTTACATGTTTGCTTGCTTCCATCTTTATTTCAGTTTGCCTTTAGTCTCTTCCACGCCATCAAGCTCTTTTCTAGCACCGTTGTCTTATATTCATACCACTTGTATTTCACTATCTCTTCGCTGAACTAGTGCACCTATACACCTGAGAAGTGTATTGGGTGTGTTGGGGACACAAGAGACTTCTTGTATCTTGATTGCAGGGTTGCTTGAGAGGGAATACCTTTGACCACTTCCTCCTTGAGTTTGATAAACCTTGGGTGATATGCATTTGGAGGCCCAACAACTGTCTACAAGAATAGAAGTGCGTAGAAATCAAGCTATTTTCTAGCGCCGTTGCCAGGGAGGAAAGGTAAAAGGTATTCACACCGGAGGATTAAAGAAGAAGAACCTCCCACAGCAGACGCCTATTTTCTGGTGTGAGTGCTCAAAGTTATTTCCTTTAGATTCTGCAATTTTGTCTTTTTGTTTCTTGTTTTCACTAGTTAGGCTTAATGGCAAACAACAACAAAATTAGAGAGCTTTATAGTATTTATCTTGAGTTAGGACATGAAGTGTTTGAAGAGAAAATTAAAAAACCTATGGAACTTTATTTGCATGCTAATAGCAATGTGGTTAGTATGAACTCTTTGGACACCATTATTGCTAATGCTATGGAAAAGTCTAAGCTTGCGGAAGCTGGTGTTGATGAAAATGATCTTTTTAGTCCCCCAAGCATGGAGGAGAAAATCTACTTTGATGATACTATGCCTCTAATATATGATGATTACAATGATGAGTATGATATTTTCAGTCCACCTACTATTGAGGAGAAAATTAATTATGATTACAATATGCCTCCTATATTTGATGATTATGGTGATGAGAATAATAATGATAGTTATTTTGTTGAATTTTCTCCCACCACAATTAATAAGAATAACTATGCTTATGTGAAGAGTAATAACGATTATATGCATGTGGCTCATGATAAGAATGTTTTATGTGATAGTTATATTGTTAATTTTATTCATGATGCTACTGAAAGTTATTATGAGAGAGGGAAACATGGTTTCATGTATCTCAACAATATTAAGTTTCCCCTCTTTATGTTGAAAGTCTTGAAGTTGCACTTGTTTTGCTTTACTATGCTTGTTGTTTTGTGCTTTCATGACTTGTTTCTTTACCAGATTCCTGTGCGTAGGAAGTGGGTTAGACTTAAATGTTCTTTGAATTTGCTTCTTGATGCTCTCTTTTACTTCAATTCATATTTCTTATGTGAGCATCTTCTCAAACTATCATGCCTAACTTAAAGGCGTTAAAGAAAAGTACTTATTGGGAGATAACCCAAAAGTTTTAGATGAGTCTTGGAAGTTATTACCTCAGTAATAACTGCTCCTTATCCTTTTATTTTCTTTTTGTGCCAAGAGTAACCTCTAATGAGAGAGAAGTAATGATTGGAGAAGTTGTTGTCCCGAAACAGGATTTTGTGCTTCACCATAAAAATTCGTGTAAAATCTCTGTACGTCCTTTTGAGGCGTGAATTTTTGTGCTTCTGTCCCAGGTTGTTATATAACTTTAGTTAGTTCAACACTTTTTGATTTGAGCAACAGAAGGTCTTCTAAAAAATTCGTCTTTACCTGCTGGTCTGTTTTGACAGATTTCTGCCATTTTCTGCATTTGCTTCTTGTTGGTTCCTTTTTGAGTTCTTTTGGGGAATTGAGCTTTTTGAGGGAAGTGCTACAGTAGCTAGTGTTCTAATGGAAGTTTATTTGGTATTGGAACTGAACCTAAAAGACTTATTATGTTGAGTGCACTAGTGTTGCTAATAAAGATTGTGTGAAGTTTTGTATGAAGGAAAAATTTCAGGTGTATGGAAGGAATGAGTAATGAGATGAAGGATGGACTAAAGCTCAAGCTTGCGGATGCCATGCGTGTCACCTCAATAAATATTCAAGAGGTACAAGCGTCAAAGCTTAGGGATTCCCAAGGCATCCTCTTATTCATCGATAAAAATCTTAGGTTTCTTCCAAACGCTTCATTTTTATTGTTTCATGCATAGTTGTGTTTTTCTTGGAGCGTCTTCTTTTTAGTTTTTGTTTTGTTTTTTCATTTGCTTTTGTTTGCTTTGTTTTCTGAATAAATTTGTTGGACCCCCTCTTTCATACATTGGTTTGCAAATAGTTTGGTTTGGTTTGGAAAAGAGTAGGAAAGTTCATACTTATGTGGTAAAAAGAGCTCGTATTTGACTGTGGCTATGCTTTGTCATGTCATGCTCGATATTGTTTTGGCTATATGCTTAGTATTCTTTGCTATAGAATGACTTGTAATAAACAATTGAGATTTCTTAATGTGCCTTGGATGAATCATGCGTTGTTTTAGCATATTAAAGCATAGTATAGTGGTATTCTCCTTTGATGCTTTATTTGGGTTGACTTGGCACATGCTCACACCATGTTATGACTATCTTAAGTCACCATAGCCTTTATGATCCTTTAGTTTTCAACTTGTAGTATCACTTTATGCTTTGATCAATGATGTTTTGTCGCTCTGCATGATTATGGCCATTATTGCTCTCTTAGTTTGTCGCTCCCAGTCTTTTGCTAGCCTCCACAACAAAGTATGAGTTCCACTCATGCATCCAACTCCCTAAACCCAGTTATTCCAAAGAGTCCACCATACCTACCTACTAGCTTATGCTATTCCAAGTATATTCATTCTTTTGTTTACCTTCCAAATTAAACTTGTTATGAGAAAACTAGTGATTAAAGCTCTCACGAACTTGATGGCACACTTTACTTTTCTTGCCCTTAATAAACTTGAACCATTGTGTCGTCTATGTTGTATATGCTTGCACTTATTTGTTGGGAATTAGCAGAACCATGCTTTCATGGAGAACGCTTTCAACATTGCACTTGGTACTTGTACCTAGTTGATATCATGCTCTTTTGTATATGGATGTCGTCGGTGTGAAATGAAAGGGGAGTTTGTAAGTCCATGGAGTTATGTATATGTGTTAGAGAAATGCCTGGGCCGGTGGTCTAATCCATGTTGACATGGTGGAAACCTGCAGGGTAACCATAATGATCTATCTATGAAGCATTCTTCTTATAAAAAAAGAGTCCTATATTGAGAAAAAAAAGAGAAAATAAAAAAAGAGATTATGAAAAGAGGAAAGAGAGAAAAAAGCACCATATTCCCATGGTAAATAAGGAGATTGCTAAGATGCTCGTTGTCTGCTTGCCTTGTCATTTTGATATGGGGATTCTTCTGTATCATCGGGCAAGGGGTACCCCGTTGGCGGTTTTCTATGATACACATGTACTTATGATGACAAGAAATTACCGGTGACTAAACTTGAGTAGCATGAGGAGCGGCCCTCGTATTCAAGGGACCTGAGATTTCTAACTTATACTTTGTCAAGCATGTACACCATAGTTTGTTCACTTTAACCCTAATCACCTTCAAGATGCTTATGATAGGGGCAATGAGAGCTGAAAGCTATAAGTACCATAATTTTGGAAGCTCTTTATGAGACTTGAATCCCTACTTCCTTTTATAAAAAGGCCTTTCTTACACCATTATATTGAGTCTCCACCTTCTACCTTTACGCACCTACTTTGAGAGCATATTGGCCATTCTTAGTTCTATGTGCATTGTCCCAATACTAGTTGATTGATGCATACTTTGATATTGCTTGTTTTAAACTATTTGTATCTAGTCACTCTTATGAACTTTGGAGGTGTCCTATGCATTTATATTTGCTACTCTATGAGGGACAAGCTGAATACTATTATGCTATGTTTTCTTTATGTGAAACAAACAAACGTCTTGCAAAGCATTGTTATTCATGAATCTTTTGTTTGTGCCTTTTCATGTTCCAACATAGTTGCTTTGTCTTATTGCTAGAACTTTGTCTTTCATGTTATGATTGAAGTACTATGATCCCATCTTTGAATGTTTTGCAAATACTTTGATCAAGTTTATGATGGTGCGTGTCACCTCAAAAATTATCCTTTATTTTTATCACTTACCTACTCGAGGACGAGCAGGAGTTAAGCTTGGGGATGTTGATACATTGCAAATGTATCTATAATTTCTGATGTTCCATGCTTGGTTTTATCCACTTTCTTGTGTTTTGTCCACACTTTGGAGTACTTTTCATATGATTTCTTGGACTAACCTATTAACAAGTGCCACAGTGCCAGTTGCCTATTTTCTGCTGTTTTTGGTTCCAGGAAAGTCAGAAAATCAATATTCTCGGAATTGGACCGGACAAAAGCCAAAGTTAATATTTTTCCGGAAGACTCTGGGAGCCAGAAGGAGAGTCAGAGAGGGGCCACAGGGTGGCCACACCACCCCATGGTGCGGGTCCCCCAGGCCGCGCCAGGTCATGGTGTGGACCCCTGGCCGCCCACCGACCTTTCCCTCTAGCCTATAAGAAGCCTCCCGATGCATAAACCCTAAATAGTCAAGCCTCCAGCCACGAAAAGTTCCACAGCGGCACCGCCATCGAAGGGGAGATTCGGGGGACAGAAAGTCTCTGTTCCGGCACCCTGCCGGGACGAGGAAGTGCCCCCGGAGCCATCTCCATCAATCTCCACCACCATCTCCATCACCGTTGTTGATTCCCATGATGAGGAGGGAGTAGTTCTCTCTCGAGGCTAAGGGCTCTACCGGTAGCTATGTGTTCATCTCCCTCTCTATGCATGATCATGTTGTGATCATGAGCTTTGTAATCTATAGATCTATTCTGCTACTCAAGTGCTTTAATAGATCTCTGCTCTCCCCATGTGTGTGAAAGTGACAGCGTGCTCACCATGGTTGCACTTAGGCTAGAGATTACAAATACTTGTTATGAGTTATATTTGGAGTTGGATGTCTTTATGAAATTGTGGTGTTTGTTGGAACCATCTAGTGCTCAAGGTGACAGTGTGGGGTTTTCTAGATGGGAAAGATGAACTTTGAGGTGTGCTGTTATAGCCCTACCATCGATTAGAGTGTCCAACCGGAGAGTAGTTAAGAGTAGTATCATAAAGAGAAGATATTTATATGAGAGTGTTCACTAGTGAAAGTATGATCCCTAGGCCTTGTTTCTAAGCATTGATACACCGTTGGCTACTAGATCTGTTACATGTTTGCTTGCTTCCATCTTTATTTCAGTTTGCATTTAGTCTCTTCCACGCCATCAAGCTCTTTTCTAGCACCGTTGTCTTCTATTCATACCACTTGTATTTCACTATCTCTTCGCCGAACTAGTGCACCTATACACCTGAGAAGTGTATTGGGTGTGTTGGGGACACAAGAGACTTCTTGTATCTTGATTGCAGGGTTGCTTGACAGGGGATACCTTTGACCAGTTCCTCCCTGAGTTCGATAAACCTTGGGTGATCCACTTAAGGGAAAACTTGATGTTGTTCTACAAACCTCTGCACTTGGAGGCGCAACAACTGTCTACAAGAATAGAAGTGCGTAGACATCACCAATGCCCCTGATTATTTCATGAATCTCATGAATAAGATCTTTATGAATTTCCTAGATAAGTTTGTCGTTGTGTTTATCAACGATATCCTTATCTACTCCAAGTCAGAAGAAGAGCATGAGCAACATCTGAGAATCATCCTAGAAACCCTGAGAGAGCATCGGTTATATGCCAAGTTCAGCAAATGTGAGTTTTGGCTGAAAGAAGTAGGATTCCTAGGACATATTGTGTCTGCCGGAGGAGTCTCTGTTGATCCCACCAAAATTAAAGATGTCAAAGAATGGGAAGCCCCAACCACTCAAACCCAAGTCCGTGCATTTCTCGGATTGGCGGGATATTACCGCAAGTTCGTAGAAGGATTTTCGAGCATCACCAGACCCATGACCCAATTGTTGAATAAGGACAAGAAGTTTGAATGGACCGACAAATGTGAAGCCAGTTTCCAAGAACTGAAGAAGAGATTGATTTCAGCCCCAATATTGATCATGCCAGATATCAAGAAGCCGTTTGATGTGTATTGTGATGCATCCAAGATTGGTCTCGGATGTGTATTGATGCAAGAAGGCAAAGTTATCGCATATCTATCTCGACAACTGAAGCAGCATGAGCAGAACTATCCGACCCATGATCTTGAGTTAGCAGCCGTAGTTTTGGCATTGAAGACATGGCGTCATTATCTTATGGGTAATCGCTGTGAGATTTACTCAGATCACAAGAGCTTGAAGTATATTTTCACTCAGAAGGAGCTGAATATGAGGCAAAGGAGATGGATAGAGTTAATCAAGGATTATGACATTGACATTCACTATCACACCGGCAAAGCCAATGTGGTAGCGGATGCTCTTAGCAGATTACCGTGTCGGCTAAACACCATGATCAAGGAGAAGCAACCCAGTTTCTATGAGGAGTTGGAGCAGTTTAGGACTGAGCTAGTTAGCAAAGGATTTATAGCTAGCATTGAACTTCAACCCACATTGATTAACCAAATCAAGGAAGCCCAGAAGGGAAATAAAAGTATCGACGGAATCAAACGTCGTATTGGTACAGGAAAGGTACCTCGATTCACCGAAGACGAAGAAGGAGTTTTGTGATACAAAGGACGTATCTGTGTGCCAGTAGATTTGGAGTTGAAGCAAGTTATCATGCAAGAATCTCATGATACTCTTTATTCTATCCACCCCGGAGGAACGAAGATGTATCAAGATTTGAAAGAGCAATTTTGGTGGCACAAGATGAAGAGAGAAATAGGAAGCTACATCGCCAAGTGTGACATATATCAAAGAGTCAAAGCAGAGCATCAGAGACCCGCAAGACTGTTGCAACCATTGCAGATTCCAGAATGGAAATGGGATTCCGTCGGAATGGACTTTATCACCGGTTTGCCTACTTCTAGTAGGGGAAATGACTCAATCTGGGTCATCGTTGATAGACTGTCCAAGGTAGCTCATTTTATACCTGTCAAGACTACCTATCAGAGTTCGAAGCTAGCAGAGTTGTACATTTCTAGAATTGTTAGTCTGCATGGAACCCCCAAGACCATAGTATCAGATCGAGGAACCCAATTTACCTTGAGATTTTGGCAGAAAGTCCAAGAGGGATTAGGAACCGAGTTGAATTTCAGCACCGCTTATCACCCGCAAACTGATGGACAGACTGAAAGAGTCAACCAAATCCTAGAGGATATGTTGAGAGCTTGTGTGTTAGAGTATGGATCAAAATGGGAAGAGTGCCTGCCTTTCGTGGAATTCTCATACAACAATAGTTATCAAGCCAGTCCCCAAATGGGACCATTTGAGTTCCTATACGGAAGAAAGTGTCACACCCCTTTGAATTGGTCGCAAGTAGGAGAGATCCAGATTTTTGGACCTGGCATTCTCCGAGAAGCCGAAGAAAAGGTTCACAAAGTCCGTGAGCACCTCAAGACCGCCCAATCCAGACAAAAGAGTTATGCTGACAAGAGAAGGAGAGACCTGACTTTCAATGTCGGAGATTTTTTGTATCTCAAGGTTTCACCACTGAAGGGAACGCAAGGCTTTAGTCTTAAAGGATAGTTAGCCCCCAGATATATCGGACCCTTCAAGATTCTGAATCGCCGAGGAGAAGTATCATATCAACTGGAACTGCCAGAAGAGATGTCAGCCATCCACAATGTGTTCCATATCTCGTTACTACGCAAATGCCTAGAAGTGCCGGAGAAGACTGAAGTTTTCAAGAACATCAATCACCGAGCCGTTGATATCAACAAGGATCTGACGTATCGTGAAGTGCCCATCCGTATCTTGGAAGAAGCTTACAGAACCACCAGGACCCGGAGTATCAAATTTCTCAAGATTCAATGGAGCAACCATACCGAAGAAGAAGCCACTTAGGAGCGAGAAGATTACATTAGGACGGAGTTCCCAGATCTCTTTAGTTCCTAGTTTTCTTTCTTAAATCTCGGGATGAGATTTTGTTTAAGGGGGGAAGGTTTGTAACATCCCAAAACTTAATCCAAGGTTAATCAAGACCAAATCTACCCAATTTATGGCTAACAAAAACTTTTCCTTTTAAAATCATTAAGCATTCATATGTGTGTGCATTTAAATTAGGAGTTGTTTTGAATTGCCATGTTTGAGTGATCCACTGGTTTTAAAATGATTCTAAGGTGAATTAAACATCACCTAGATCACCCGCAAGCAAATCCCAAAGAAAAACAAATCAAAAAGAATAAAATAGGCAAATGGTCACTTTTGCCATTTTAATCACCTAGCCTACTTTGGCTATTCCTAGAACTCAAATCTTGACAGAAACAATTGTGGATCTTTGCACCCCTTGCTAGTACAAGTAGTGATGTACCAAGGCCCACTTTGTTTCATCCCAAAAACTTTCAAACACTAAATTTAAATGACATTTGAAAATTGAATGTAGTTCATATGTATAGATCCCATTAATTCAAAAACCACTCAAATGAACTCCATTTCAAAAACCCAAGCACACCTAGAAGCTTAAGCATAAGTTACATCACTCCACCAAAAATCAGCTCAAAATTCAAACATTTTGTTCTTGCGGCCATTGTGCCGAACAGGTGGCAGGCAGAGATCATCTGCCTAACTATTACTGTTGCTAAGTTAAACCTTTGTCCCCCATTGCACCCTATCTACTCTCCTCTGTCCCCCATGAGTCCAACCAAGTCCCCAACCAGCTTCCTCCTTAGCCGTTGCAGCAGTGGTGCGCCGCCCAAATGAGGTCATCGCCGGCCAGACATGGGCAACATGCTAGGGACCGCACCACACCAAACCAGCATGCCCACTAGCTCCACCCAATCCTACCGCCTCCCACGGTCCACCCCTCGATCAACCCCAGCCCCTGGACCACTCCCTAGCAACGCCGCCCTTTTCCTCTGCGAGCAAGCCAGAGCGCGATTGCCGCCAGCACGTAGCAGACCGCGCCTTGACCCCATACTGCGCACGCTGATCCGCCTCGACCCCAGCAACCCACCAGACACGGTCGTGCACCGCCACGCGACCCACAGTCGCCGTGATCACCATCGAGCACCGCCTCCGCTCCTAGAGCGCGCGACGCTCCCGACTAAATGCCACCGCCCCTAGCCACGCCATTGCGCCGTAGCTGACCACCAGGGAACCGCCCACCGTCCGCCTACCTCACCCACGCTGATAGCCCCCTCTGCCGTTGTCACCGACGAGCTCCACCCACACCTCTCGATCTCACCGTCAAGCCTATATAAGGAGGCCACCCCAGCACCATCTCTTCACACCATTCCACTCCCCTCTCTCCACTGACCATTTCCCCTCTCTCGCCGGAGCCGCTTGAGCCGCCGTTCGCCGGAATTGCACCAGAGGTAGCCGTTGCAGAGGAGGAGAAGTCTCCGTCGATTTCGTCCACCTTAGCCCCTACCGCGACCTCGCCTGAGCCCGTCGTCGCCGTCCAGTCCGATTGCCCGCCTCGTCGCACTAGATGGAGCCCTGGTACGTCCCTAGTAGACCCCCACCGTCCGTTTAGGGTTTGGTCTAGCCGGTGACGAGTCCGTCGTCGACGACGACCCTGAGCCGTTGATCCGCGTTCTAATCGTGTGGCCCAGGTCGCTCGATACCGTTTCGGGTTTTAAATGTCGCTGACAGGCGGACCCCCCTTGTCAGTCTCCCTCTGTGCCGTTGAGCGTCACTGGGCCGGCCCGTTAGTTTTCCCGCGCTGGCCCACAAATTCAAATAGGTGTTTTTCTATTTAGACTTAAAACCATTTCTGCCCCCTAGTTCAAAAATCAATTCAGGAAGATTTACTGAACCAAATTGAGTGATTCCAATTTTTTTGGAAAGCTTCTGAAAAGATCTATCCAAGCCCCATGGATTTAATTCTTTTAGAGTTAGAGACCTCTCCTAGTAAAAATAACAAGACAAAAGCATTTGCACATTCAAATATTTTTATAAAATCAACCATAATAGCTTTTGAGTTGATTCCAACTCTCAAAAATCACATTTAACCATAACTATCAGAATATGTAATAATATTAAGGTTTACATGTAGTGCCTTTGGTCTAGTACCAAATTAGTGCTATATAGGCATTTCTAGTCACCTTAAATCATTAAATATTAAACTTAAACTTATTAATGATCCAACCTTTAAATCACATTCCCATATGTTAGAATATGTGTTGATGACATGTGTCCACATGACCCCATATTTTAATTGGAGAATATTAAATCTTAGTTCATTTCAATGAGTAGAAATTACTTTTCTTAAATAAAAATAATGAAGCTACTTAATAAAACCTTGTGATGCTTGTGATGATAATAGATCATCAAATGTGTGCCTTAGTGTGCTAAGTAGACTAGTTAAGTATTGTTTGGTGATTGTGTATCATGTATGTATTTATAGATGATAGTACCGACCAAGCTTTCGAGGAGGAGGAGTTATATCAAGAAGAGGAGGAAGAAAACTTCAACCACTGCACTACACAAGGCAAGCCTAGCACTTCAAGTAAACTGAGCAAGCTATTGTTAGCAAGCTAGAATTAAGCTAGATAACCTAAGCAAGATGCATTGGGCATGCTTTGGTTATACCACTTTGACTAGTACCTACCCCAAGGTTTATTTCCAAGCTTTTACTTTCTTTACTTTATTAAAGTCCTTTACTTGTTTGAAGGTAGCATAAAAAGTATAAAACTTGACCTATCTAGATAACCTTAGATGTTATTCTATGGCATGAGATTGATCTTAGCATCCCCTATTAGTGAACACTCTTAACTTAGTAGTTTAGAGCTAAACTAAAACTTGAATAACTTTAGTTGGGAACCCTTGGTGAAAATGAATTGTGAAAACCTTGGAATGATGAGTCATTCTATTGAGATGTTTTGACATGTGTTGAGAAACACAAATGGTTTATGATGATGAAAATGTTGAGGCATGAGCCTTAACCCTTTTACAAAACGGATGGTTGGGTTCGGATGCGATACCATTCCAATTTCACCGTACAACCACAATACCTGAATTGGGTAAGGCTTACCCGGAAGTTTATATGCATTATTATTAGTTCCCTCGTGGGAGAGGTTTGAGCTGAGGCTACCTCTCAATGTTGTCCACCTATGCAGTGCCCAAGATGACAGATGGTCATGGTTGGGAGGCCATGCTCATAGGAGAGGTGCTTATACTAGGGTGTGTAAAGGAAAGGTTATGTTTGATTATCTGCATACTACGTATGATGATTCAGGGTTATCCCTGACAGATGTATCGAATCTTGTGGTGAAAGTGTACCACCTCTGCAAAGTGTCGAACTATTCGAATAACCGCATGCATGGTTATGGACAGTTGGAGTGGCCATACTGTTCCGTTGTCAGATGTTTTCAAAATGACTGATGAAATGAATGATGAATCATGACTTGACCACAATAGGGTTGTGACTATGACACTAGCTTCCCAACTTAAGTGATTCTAGAACTCTATTTTATCTTTCTTTGTTTCTGAACTCAGCTTAGGTTTTAAACTTAACTTTACAAATAAACATAGAGTTAGCTTTTCCCACTAGCACTACCTTAGTGATAGTTTGCGAGTACTTAAATATTACTCATGGCTTTTGTCCCTGGCTATTCCTATGGCTAGACTATGAAGGAGACTACCAAGATGAAGGACAGCAGGACGGCTATGATAACTAGGACTATCTTCCATCATCAGCATTGCCTGTGCCACTAAAGATGGACCCCACCGCTACGCTTATTATTTATTCGGCTGCTTGTTGTATTAAGACTGGATCATGAGATCCTTTATTCGTGTAAGACCTTATTATGATTTGTAATGGATGAGGTACTGTGATATCCAATATGTTATGTCTCGCAAAAATGGTAATCCTGGGATTGCGATGTATGACATAACAGGCATCTGGTAAAAACCCGGGTGTTGACAATCGGTCTCTCCAACACGAGACCGGTGACAAGGAAACCCTATCAAGACCATACCTTTGCCTTGTGCATATTCCACTTGAGCTTGATGATGACGATCTTCTCCACCTCAAGATGGAATACCATTCTTGATTGCGCTAGCTAGGTGAAGACTTTGCAGATTGCTCCCCCATACTCCACGATGGTAGAACTTCTCTTTTGGGCATATCATCTTCCCATATCCATGATCACCATAGGATGGCAAGCATTAAGGAAATGATCTCTTCGAGATGGCTCATCTTGAACTTGCATATCATTTCTTATTTCTTCATTATGTTGGTGTCTTGAAGGTATGTATGAGATATCACTCCAACTTTATTATTCAAGGCATACTTGCCATAGGCTCAACTCTCACATGACCAACCTTTGGATCTCTCCTTGAACACCTTGGTCATCACTTGATCTTCTTCTCCCAACCTTGAAGCCAGCATATGGTTCAAGCATTTCCTCTGGACAAATCCTACAAGTAAAGCTCAATGCACACATAAGTCCATAAAGATTGTCATTAATTACCAAAACCACACATGGGAGCACACATGCACTTTCACAATTGTAATAAGAAAAAGTCTCACATTTGAAGGCTTGGGTGTTCTAGTGTTTATTCTTGAAGGATTATTTCTAGAGACACTCAACACCACAGAAAATAATGATTGACTTGATAACTCTCTTTAAAAGGATTTATTCGATTGAATTAATGTTTAGCAGTTTTTGTGAGCATGCCAAAGTTTGAATTGTGAATCATAAGAATGATATAGCTTTATGTGTGTCAAACTTCATGGGATGCCAACAACTCCGCTAGCCTACGAACGATCTTCATCGAGGAAACTCCTAGATTTCGGCTATGAGTTGATTAAACATATATAGCAACAATGCTATAATGGGTAAGATTCTTGGCATTCTTGGCATATACGATGCGTCCCAATGGAAGGCCCATATGAAGTTATACCAATATCCATGAAGCCCATGACGATTCAATAGATATGAAGCCTATAAGGACACCGACTCCAAGCGCACACGACAAGGAAAGTCTAAGACTAGACTACATAGAAACACCAACTAGTAACCTACTCGTGTTGGTAGTGGAGAACTAGCATCCCTATATATAAAGGCTAGGAGGGGCCAAATGAGGACATCTGATAGACACAATAGTTCTACATTGTAGTTCTGTCATAGAAATTTGTTGTAAGTTAGATCGCATCTAGAAAACCCGGTGACTTTGTACTCTCCATCAATAAAGATCAGACAGACAGGAGTAGGGTTTTCTCTATGAGGGCCTGAACCTGGGTAAATATCGCCTCCCTTGTTTATCCAATAAGCCGACGAAATCATCAATGCACCTCTTTCCCAAAACCCAAGTCTATAACAATGGATATTGCTGAGGTTACCCCTCATCAAAAGGGATTCAGTCATGCGTACCCATGTTTTTTCTAGCCATTTGGTTTTAGTGGGAGCGTTGTAAGCTCAGCTATCTGTTACCATCATTTTTTATGTCTTTGACGATCCATGGTGAAGTCAAATACGGAGCATGTGAAAAAAGAAGGAACATGAGGGCATCAATGGTGATCTGAGTCTTTGTGGCGATAAGGAACTGGCTGCGTGATTTGTGATTCGTAGCAACGACTATTTATAGGAGTGACAACATGGGAGGAGTTCATAGTCTTACCTTGTAGGGTGAAAATCGAAGGTCTGACCTTAATTGGTCGTTCCTGGCAATGGCCTTGTTGAATGCATTGTTTTGTGAGTGAGGACCTTCTGTAGGGTGAAAATCTATGATCTTCGACCGATGACGATGACGCGTGTGCACTGTTTCCTTTTTGAAGGCGTCACTATTGGAGTGGTTGGACTAGTGGTGTTGTTCTGGTGGTGTTAGTGTCATTCCCATGATGAACTGTTCACTATAGAGGTACTTTTTTGTAATTCTTTTTTTCTAGGTTATGGACATCTGTTCTTGTAGAGGCTTGGTGTAATTGGTATCTCCACCATATTAATATATGCTCTTTGTAAAAACTCCTTCATTAGGTTGGTCATGGCTAGATTCTGACCCACCATCTCATCCATCTTTTGATTCACCGCCTCGATGTCCCAATTCTTTTGATTGGGTGCCAACGTGAAGCAATTTGATACTAGATTTTTCACATACTTGGGGATTGGATCTCAGATGGAAGGGAGATTGAAGAGGGAGAGGGAATTCAGGAGCTCAGATACAGATGACAGATAGGTTTAGGAGATAGAATTCATTTATCTATTCATACATGATACCCTTCTTTTCTTCCTGATGCGCCTTATACAACGACGCAAAGGGGAGCTCCTATACATCGCTTAAAGCGTCTGTTATGGATGTGACACCTATATGCGGATCCCAAGTGGGTTGTACCTTGTAGAAGCTCGATCGTTGGCTTTCTCTTTTTTGGAAAATCTACAAAACGGGCGCCCGTATGGTGGTATGATCGAGCGGGCGTGCGCGAGCCATCAGATCGCAAGCGAATGGATCATATCATAGTGTGATTACCTCCTAATTGCATGCATGCAATTTAGTCCCTCTTGTATTAACACTTGTTCACACCTTTCACACTCATGTGGTATCCTTCTTTGTTTCTTACCAGTTTGCATGCATGCATTAAATACAAAAACTGCTGACATCATCAGCATTTAATATTAAAAATCAAATATTCAAAATGTTTTGTAGCTCAAATCGTTTATCCGATTTAGGATCTGTTTTCACCGTTGGACTAGTCGCGACGAGATCTTTAAAAGTAGATCCCATGTTGATACAAAAAGTTATCCACCCATAACACATAAGTTATCCATGTCATAATATATAAGTTATCCACCTTGTAACATATAAGTTATCCATCATGTAAACGTGTTTAGTAGAGGCGTTCTCGTATACGTATTGAACAAGTTTAATTGGAATGCGGTAGTCTAGATGTTAGGGTACTGAGCATTCATCGCTTGTCGATGCGTTATCATCCTTCGAGGCTTCATCACTTGTACGCCGCGGTAGGACGACGGGCGATCAAGACGAGCCGTTGAACTACTGGTTGTGTATTACGTTATTCACTATGACTTAAGATGGTGGGAGGGATAAAACCTCATTTATTATACCGTATATAAAAAAGCTTAGATTTTTAAAAAAAAAAGTATGCTTGATGTTTAACGTGGTAGCCTTTTAAGGTTGAATTGTCTATACGCCGTCGAAAAATAGCGGCGACGAACGACGAAACGGAACCACTAGAATAACATTTATATTCTATCTATGTTAAAATTTTATACTAATGAATAACTTACATGTTACTATGGTAGGTAAATTACATACTGAAGTTTGGATAACTCCTGTGTTACCGATGGGTAACTTTTGGAAAAAAGTTAAAGTTACATACCCCTAACACGTGAGTTATCCGTATCATAGTGTGTAAGTTATCCACCCTATAACATATAAGTTATTCACCATATAAATTTTATATTTTATTTCCGAGTAAATTTTTGTAGCGGTGGATAACTTACATGTTATATGATGGATAACTTACATGTTGAAGCCTGGATAACTCTAATATTATTGGTGGGTAACTTTTGAGAAAAAAATATTGTGTTATTTAGCCAGAGCAAGCAAGCGGGACACTCGTGCAGGCTGTCGAAACACTTGCCAAATTATGTAATTCCTAGAAAGGTCGTCGGGTACTTTCTCTGCATCTAATAAGTTCCACACAACATTTTTATAGTGTGGGTAACTTATATACTACTAAATCATGTAGGCGCGCGTTGCCGCACCCATCCATTAGGTAAATAGATTGTTAGAAAGTTCCACACTTAACCGAGTTATGCAAAAAAAAATTGATGAGTAAATAACATGGTACCTAATTACTTGTTTGACTTTGTATTTACTTGAGATATATCTGCAAAATCTCCATAATATTGCAATGTTAGGTAATCATATAAATTTATTTGGATCAGAACCGAGAGAAATTGTAAAAAATTATTTGAATCTGAACTGATATATTCAGCATAAGGTATCTTTTGAAGTATAATTTTAAGAAAATTTAATTACTGCTATACACCATGGTAGCAGCGTATTGTTGTGCCATCCAATAAAAAGCTTTAAATGTTTCTAAATATGCGGACACACCGACCACTACTCAAAACTAACTCAAGTGGCAACTTGGTGGTGGTCGGAATCATAATATGACACCTCTAATTTCATAGATTTCATACACACAATATTTAATTCGTAAACATCAATAATCATTACAAATTCAGTGATCATCTACTTGTTTTAAAACACGCATACTACAAAGATTGACATCCTGAGAAAAAAATGCAACATCTTTCTTTTATGGAAAGCCAAGCCCTTCTAATTCCAG
Organism: Avena eriantha; assembly: GCA_910589775.1. NCBI lineage: Eukaryota > Viridiplantae > Streptophyta > Magnoliopsida > Poales > Poaceae > Avena > Avena eriantha. The sequence continues at coordinate 151,570,969 of OU342744.1, forward strand.
CTCTAGGAACACCTTACTGAAATCAACAATATTGGCCTGCTCATATGAGTAGATAATTTTAGCATCAAACCTGCAATAACTGGGTAGCAGATTAAACAAATGTATAAGAGAAGACAATTATCACTATAGGAAGAAATGCAAAAATAAATAAAAAATAGTACATGTTGGTAGATGCAAGGAATAAAAACAAAACTCCATGCTACATCTTAGATATTCTCCCGAACTGATGTTTGAAATCCCCTTATATGGTCCCCGGCGATCACGTAAACAAACAATAATAGTCACATGGATCGCTATTTTTTTTAAAGATCCAACAAATGCTTGCTTTCGATATATTAGCAGAGGGAAAAGCTTCGTACAACAAATTGTACAATGGACCGATGTCACCCAAACGAAGTTATGACCCGGTAGTGACAAGCCAACCACCCTCATGCATCACTACTATAGTGTAGAGCATAGAAAACTGACATTGGAATCAAAGTTAAATATTTATTTTCAAACTATTTAGCACATGAAAGGAGCTATCTAACTGGGTACTGAAAACTGGTCAGTATACGGTATGTAGTAGTGACAAAAAAACTACACAATAGTCCATAACAATATATTTAAAAACAATGAATGATAAGAAACTTGTACCGTGTAGCTCCTTATATATACTTGCTCAAGTACAACTGATAATAATCAAAGACATTACCTTTTGACTTCCTTCTAGAAAGAACTGATTCACAACTACAAACTAATTTTCTTACCATGCTAACCTATAGGGGAAAATATAATTTTATAGAAACTAAAGCATATTGCAAACTAACTGATAATTTTTTACAAGCTAGTGGCAGCTACTCGGATTTTGTAAATAGACACAACCTGTCAAATCGGAAGTACACAGTTGTACTATGAAAGAATGAGTTGGCAGCATAAGAAATTGGCAGCAAGTAATACATAATTGCTATTCTGTGTAACTACAGAGCAAACTACCAGCATGCTTTCGGGATATATGGAAACACACAACAGGGCATCAGAGATCGACATAGCTCGAAAGAAACATTGTAGTGCAACACTGAAGAGCAACGAGAGTACCAATCATCCTGGACATCGGCCTGCGTCACACCACGGACCAGCCGTGTGCGGAACTCCTCCATCTTACCCTTCATCTGCATGAACACAAAAACCAATCATCCACATGAAAAAACCATGGGAGAAGCATATAATCTGGTAGGGCGTTCCGCGCAGGACGCGGGGTGACGAAGGCGAACAGCGGCACGCCAAAGGACTACACGTCTCGCGTACAAAACAGATTGGTTGATGTGTTGATGATGTAGCGCCACCACCGGTCTAAGAGCGAAGCTTCTTACCGCGGCAAGGCGGATCCTTCCCCGCTGCACAACCACGTAAGGAGGAAGGCGGTGGTTGAACAACAAAGGTGTCGCCACTCCACCTTGAAGGACAGATGCGCCACACCGCTCGTCGAAACGCCTCTCCGGCAGCATCTCTTCCCGTCCTCAATTCCTAATTCCTCTGTCGATTGAATGGGTGTCGCTAACTGAGACGAAAGGATAGATCATTACATGGGCTTTAGTGTGTTTTCGGGGCCCAGTTAACCACAGCAGGCCGATTTGTGCTCGAGAGGCTCTTCCCCTAGGGATATTTCGGCCCATGCGGGACTGATGAAGATCGAACGGCCAAGAAGTGCGGACAGGGACGATCGGACGGTCCAGAACGCCCAGGACGTGAGAGAGCTCCCTTTTGTCCCAGTTTTAATATCCCCTATGTCGATTGAATGGGTGTCACTAACCGAGGCGAAAGGATAGATCATTACATGGGCTTTAGTGTGTTTTCCGGGGGCCAGTTAAGCACAGCAGGCCGATTTGTGCTCGAGAGGCTCTTCTCCTAGGGATATTTTGGCCCATGCGGGACTGATGAAGATCGAACGGCCAGGAAGTGCGGACAGGGACGATCGGACGGTCCAAAACGCCTAGGGCGTGAGAGAGCTCCCTTTTGTTGATGATGTAGCGCCACCACCGGTCTAAGAGCGAAGCTTCTCACCGCCGCAAGGCGGATCCTTCCCCGCTGCACCACCACGTAAGGAGGAAGACGGTCGTTGAACAACAAAGGTGCCGCCACTCCACCTTGAAGGACAAAATCGCCACACCGCTCACCGAATTGCCTCCCCTACAGCGTCTCTTCCCGTCATCAATCTTTGAATGGGTGTCACTAACTGAGGCGAAAGGATGGATCATTACATGGGCTTTAGTGTGTTTTCGGGGCCCAGTTAACCACAGCAGGCCGATTTGTGCTCGAGAGGCTCTTCCCCTAGGGATACTTTGGCCCATGCGGGACTCATGAAGATCGAACGGCCAGGAAGTGCGGACAGGTACGATCGGACGGTCCAGAACGCCCAGGGCATGAGAGAGCTCTCTTTTGTCCCAGTTTTAATATCCCCTCTGTCGATTGAATGGGTGTCGCTAACTCAGGCGAAAGGATAGATCATTACATGGGCTTTAATGTGTTTTCGGGCCCAGTTAACCACAGTATGCCGATTTGTGCTCGAGAGGCTCTTCTTCCCTTAGGGATATTTCGGCCCATGCGGGACTGATGAAGATCGAACGGTCAGGAAGTGCGGACAGGGATAAACGATTTGACCTACAAAAGATTTTGAATTCTTAGATTTAATTCTGGCATCATTTGTTTTGTCCGTTTATGTTTAGCGATTAAATTACCCTAACCAATGCGTCCGCGTTTTTGACAAGACATGTCTCGCGTGAGCTGCCCGTCAGGACAGGTTCGACAATCCAACCAGCGCCTGCTGCCTAGTCTTGGCCTTCTTTTTCTTTCCTTATCGTTGCCCATCTTTGTGGCGTGCTGTCGCTATGTTTATTCATTCCCAAGTACTAGTTTTGTTGAAAATTTTGTTCAAATTTGAAAATAGTTCAAATTTTAAAATTATTCAAATTTAAAATTTGTTAAAATTTAAAAATATTGAAAAATGAAAATAGACAAATCTTTAAAATTGTTCATTTGAAATTTATTCAAATTCGAAAATGGTTTAAATTAAAAAATATTTAAAATTAAAAATTGTTTAAATTTGAAAAAATATGTTCAAATTTGGAACTGTACAGATTTTTAAGAAAAGAAACGAAAAAGAAAAAAGAAACAGAAAACAAAAGAACACGAAAAACCAAATCGGGAAGTTCTAGAACGTTCCGAAAACCTGGAAAAACTAGGAGACAAGTTAGTCTTATTGGGCCGTCCTGCTAATAGGAGTAGCCATTGAGTATGGTATGCTTTTTTCTGGATAACTACCACCTACCGCCTAGCTTACATCGGCTCGTTGACCCGTACACAAAACGCAGTCTGGATAATCTCCTGGGCCATGTCAGTGACCTCGTGATGTAATGCCTCGATCAAATCTGTCCGCGGAGCCTTTTCTAAGAAGAAACTACATGAAGTGCCATCTCTTGTGCTCTATCAACGAACCAACATCACCTGTAAACAATAATGAAGCACCTCAGAAGAACATGGACCAGAAGGGCCGACCCAAGAGGCAACGAAGGGCTGTCGACTGGCTTGCAAGCCACGTGTTGGGCTAACTAGGCCTCACAACGTTCCGTCGTAGGAGAGTGCTATTAAGGAGCGATTGCTAGCTCCGAGAGAACATGACTGGTAAGAAAGGAACGAACTGGACGGAAGAGCCATGATGAACTAGCTAGGTGGGAGCAACGGAGGAACGAGCTAGATCCCCAATATCCTGCTGAATTCCTTGTCATTTCTCGATTCTTAGTAGAAAAATCGGCGAAGATCCACATGGATCTTACATCTGGTATCAAATTTGGGTGGGGGATAATCCTGGGCTACCGACACAAATAATAACGGCCTTCCACGACATCCTAATTGGAGGCCACTCCGGTTTTCCTATTACCTACCGCCGAGTCATATCTCTGTTCAAATGGTCGTCAATAAAACCAACTATTAAGGAGTTTGTGAAGAATTGTCATACTTGCCAGCGGGCAAAACCAGAATGCACCTTGCCACCGGGATTGCGTCAGCCACTACCAGTTCCATCACGCCTGTGGGACATGGCGACAATGGATTTCATTGACGGTTTGCCACCATCACGACATTACAACTGCTTACTCATGATTGTTGATAAGCTGTCAAAGCACACTCACTTCATTTTGTTGAAGCACCCCTACACCGCAAGCAAGGTAGCGGTGCTGTTTGTAGACAACATCTACAAATTACATGGTATGCCACTCTCTCTGGTACCTGATAGGGATCCGGTTTTCACTAGCCAATTTTTGGCAGTCAGTGTTCAGAGCAATAGGAACACAACTTCGTCTCAGTACAACTCATCACCCTGAAACCAATTGCTAGAGAGAGTGTGTAAACCAATTCATCGAGTGCTACCTCAGATGCTTTGCTAGTGCCCACCCACACCATTGGTCCAAATGGACTTCCCTATGTGAGTTCTGGTACAACACTAATTGGCACAGTTCTCTTGGAAAAACACCATTTGAAGTGATCTATGGGAGGAAACCTCGTTAATTTGGCATCACAACAACAAATAGAATTGTGTTAGCTGATATTCAGGCGTGGCTCTTGGAGCTCTCCTTGGTAATTCCTTCATTCAGAAAACATCTTCTTCGCATGCAATAACGGATGAAGCATCAAGATGACAAGAAGCGCTCTGAGAGGGTTTTCGTTGTTGGTGATCGAATTTTCCTCAAGCTGCAACCATACATACAGACCACTGTGGGACGACGTGCTAATCATAAGCTATCATTCAAGTTTTTTGGGCCTTTCCGTGTGATGGAGTGTGTTGGAGAAGTGGCGTATAAGCTTGATTTACCTCCTACAAGCAGAGTTCACCCGATTTTCCATGTTTCTCAATTGAAGCCTTGCATTGGCCCAGGTCAGCATGTGTTTGCCTCAGTTACCTGATCCTGACTCTATTTATATAGTGCCAGTCAAGGTTTTGCTGCAGCGTGTGCGCCAACATGGCTTGCTCATGGTGGTGCAAGTTCTGGTGCAATGGAGTGGCTCATCTGAGGATATGGCGACTTGGGAAGATCTTGATTTTTTGATAAAGAGTATATATTAATATCGCAAAGATACCAATTATATCCAGCCTCTACAACAATGCATCACCCTACCGGCAATACGGATGCACACAACTAAAAAAAGAAAGAGAAGTTACAAAAAAGAAAAGCCCCGCTATAGTGTTCTATTCCTTGTAACAACAACACTAACATCACCAGAACAACACCAGAAGTCCAGCTTCTCCAAAAGCGATGCCTCCAAGAAGGGAATAGTACACAAGCATTGTCATTGCCTGATCATAGATCTTAGGTTTTCATCCTGAAGAAAGTACACACTCTCAAAACAATGCCTTCAACAAGATCATTGACAGGCACAACCAATGAAGGCCAGACCTTAGATTTTCACCCTCAAAGGCAAGACTTTGAACTTCTCCTGTGCAATCACCCCACCTACAAGCCACTCCTCCAAGTCAAGAAACACCAAGCTAATTCCTCATTGCCACAAAGCTTCGAACCACCATTGCTAGTCCTCAGATCTCGGCTTCCATGACCTTTTCCGCCAGCACCATGGAACGAGAACATGCCCAATGATATTAACATCCAACAGAGCTTCAGAGCGCTCACTACTAGGAAACAACTCTTCTGTGGCGCATGGAATTCCTTCTTCTGTGGCGCATATCCATGTCGCCAATGTTACCCCGCCACTGATATCTTCTTCCTGTGGTGCATATAGGAATGCGCCAGTCTCTATGGCGCATTCCTGTATGCACCACAGGAAGAAGATATCAGTGGCGCATACAGTCCAATGCGCCACAGAGTCTATATAAGCCACAGACACCGTTTCTATATGCGCCACTGAGTATATTACATGTATTCAAAATAAAATACATTCCTGGTGTATAATCAGGTATTTATATAGTATTTATCCAGATCAGTATAAACAGTACATTGCACATGTAGTAGATGAAAACTGACATATAATACAAACACAAGTATAATGTCATCACACTTAGAGCCCGATCGAGATACATATATAGTGTCAAGTGCCAAATTTTTACACAAGCGCCGAATACAAAGTTCATATCATCTCACATTACAAATATGAAGTGGCCACCGCCGCCTACACTAGGATCAAATAGAATATAGCTGTGATAATGGTGAGCAAGAGCATTAGCCCGACCAATATCTTCATCTCGTTCTTCTTCCACAAGTGGTTCCTCCAGTTGGCTATCGCCTCCTCTCTAGTCGCGTATCCTTTGTAGATGTTGCCGCTGAACTTGTTCACTTGTTTGTGACAATCCTCCCACTCCTCGTAGACTCCTGGAACCCTACCCATGTACACCACATACCACCTCGTCGCCATCTCTATAGACGACAAAGCATATTAGTAAAAATACAACGAAAAGAATTAATAAAGGGTTCACATCCATATATATATATGTTCACAGAATATAAAACAAAGGATCCATAAACCTAAAAGATAGATCATCATAAAAGCAATAAGTTCAACGACAACACGACCACAAGGTAGTTTAAGTCTAACAACAATGACCATTTCGACCACGAGATAGTAAAGTTTATGACACACACACTAATACAGTATGCGTCCATCAAGAATATACACACACTGGATCATGCTAGAGGCACACATCGATCATGATGAAGACTTCCTCTTCTCGCTCGGCTTCGGGAATGGTAGATAACCCTCTTTCGTCATCCACATCCTTGTGTCACCCTGCTTACGGAGGCGTTCTTCGATCTCCCTCTTACTCAACTCTCTGGCTTGTTGTAGCCCCCCCTTGTGTTGACATCTTCAATGATGATTTGCGACAGCTTCATCTGAATGCGATGGAAGTCTTCTCTAAGATCATCATCGTCGACTCGCGCCAAATTCTCGGCCCATCCTCGGAGACTAGATGGTAGCGTTAGGTTCTGGAAATCCCGAACATAGCCTTTAAGGTGATGGAGGACGTAGAAGGCCTCCTTGGCACCAGTAGTCGACTGCTTGACGCAGGGGAATTCGGGCACGTACCTAAACACGTGTTTGCCATCCTTGATACATTCCCCCTTATCTACGAAGGTGCATCCCTTCTTGGTGTAGCCCTCGAGAGCCTCACTGAGAACACCCCTTATTCCGGTGTAGTCTTTCTTCTTCGTCAAACTCCCTGAGTCGAAATACGTGGCTAGCGAATACCTCGGGGCAAGGACGATGAGTGTGCAGTATTTGTCTCTGCGCAACACAATTGGAACGGAATGTTGGAAAAAGAGCAAAGGAAGAAATCTATAAGAAATGCATAAGTTACGGTGGCGATGAGCGAGTGTGTGTACTTACTCGGGAAAGAAAGGCAAAAGAAGTGTGCCCTTCCTCTTGTTGTCCACCATGAACTTCTCGAGGTACGCCGTCGCCTTGGTCCGTGTCTCCGATCCTTCGACCAACTGGTTGTCCCGCATGTAGTAGGGATCCACTATCGTGATTTACGGGGTACTCTCTCTCTTGATCTTGATCGCCAGATTGAGCGCGTACAGGCGGACCAAGTTATAGTCCAGCCGTTTCGTGAGAAACACCTTGAATATGTCCTCGAACGCTATGAAGAATATATCCGCGGGGGGTTCATCGACGAAGCCCACGTACAATGGCACCTTGGATGTGAAAACCGGGTAATTTGGATCTTCGTCTTTAAGAAGGAGGCCCTCTAGTGTCTTCACACCCTCGTGCAAAGTTAACATGGCTCCAACCGCAATGTGGATCATATCCGAAGTCAATATCGGATCACCAGCTACATGCACTCGGCGCATGCCATATTGTGTGGATGGTACGACGACGGTGTCCTGACCCCGGATCCTCTTCGGAAGAGGCTGGCTCGCACCCTTCTTATTATTATTACCTCTCTTCCTGTAGTGCTTCTTCTTCACAATAGTGTCAGCCACTGCCATCTGCTCATCAGCCACCTTTCGGAGTGTGTTGGGGCTGAAAACCAATCCTGGTTTCTCTTGTGGTGGATCGGCGGCCGGAGGCGTCTCTTGAGAAAGACCATGGAAGACTAGGCGTTGTGTGCATCTATTGGGCCGACCAGCTTGATGGTCGTCACGAGCTATGAAGGGTTCTTCATCCACAGAAGGCATATACAATCCTTTGGCGGCGCCGGTATTGAACATTGACCAATTCATCATCATCTTCATGGGTGCCATCATGTGGTGCTAGTAGCGGGGGCGACGGCGGTTGCGGCACAACGTCTTTGCCATGAGGCGGTGCACATGCTGCCAAGAGTTGATGGTGACGGCTGGTGGTGGCGACGACGGCGGCTACTGGCTTCCGAGGTGGTGGCCGGGCGATCGGTCGAGAGGTGGCGCCGGTGCTCCCCCCGCAAGACGAATCTGGGTCTTCAGCCATGTCAAGGGCCAGTTATAGCATTCTCCAAGGGTCTTGTGTTCGTCGGCTCCCTGAGGTTGAAACGGGGGTCCATGTCGTCGCACCCTGGCAACACCCGAGCCAACCTGACCCTCATCACGTCATCATCGATTGGATTGCTGTGCATCGTGCGGCTCGCCGGTTGTATAAGAGTGCCCTTCGCAACATCCTTCAACTCACCGCCGACATCTTTAAGCAGGAGTACGCAAGAAGTGTCCTGAGGCAAAAACATGTTGTTGGGCGTCACGAGATGGCAACAGTCATGCATCAAAGGCATAAAGGAGATGACGTGCACTAACTAATTAGTTACCTTGGTGATGGCGTGGATCTCGACTAATGTAGAGACACGGCCGATGCCGGTGGCTGGCCTATCATCATCTGCAATCTCCCGCTCGGGTGCCTCATGAAGCACCACCGCCATCGGCTGCGCCTTATTGGTATCTTTGGTGGGAGGGGGCGTCGGTGTGACCAAAACGAGCGGCTGCGTCCCGATGTTGACGGCCGGCGGGGTCACCAGGTCCGGTGACACGGTAACATTGATGCCCGAGTTGCTGCCGCTTAAGCTGGGCAAATGTATCGTCCCCTGTCGACCTCCCGCATTCCAAGCAGTAAGCCCCTCGAAAAACTCAGGGGGGATCATCGAGCGGAGCTTCTCTTCCACTAACTTGTCCACCGTTTTATCGTCCACCGCCTTCTCCTCCAGTGTCTACACCTTCATGTTCAGCTCTGCAACAGTGGCTTTATCCTGGTTCTTCCTCTCCCTTCTTTTCTTGGCGTCCTCTTTGTAGTACTCCTTGAACTTCATGCTCGTACCGAAGACAAGCACACGTCTAGCTGAGGACGGCGGCAACCCCTTGTCCGTCTTCTTGTAAGCATTGGTCGCCCTATTGAAAACCGTGTCCCACGGCTCCGTCGAATCCTGGGACGACTCTGTGGCAGTAGCATTCAGTTCCTCCTCCTGCAGAGACAAGGAAAGGTGAACCCATTTAGATTCTTGACTTCATTATTTTAATTAGAACGCAATAGACTTGAGATCGGCGGTTAATTCCTTACTAGCTTCTTCTCGAATTCCTTCACCTCCGGATCGTCGGTGATGAACTCCCATGTTTCCTTTTCCAGGTAGTAGCGGGCCCGAACAAATTGCCTAAGCTGCAAGTCCGTGATTTTAAGCCAAGGGTTGTCTTTACCAAGGCGTTCAAGCTCGGCGTCCTCCTTGTCCCAAATGGCTCGTTTCCCCCTGTAACCTCCGCTTCCAAGGCGGTGGTTACCTATGTTCTGTTCCCGCATACTCCTTCCCCATTTAGTCCATTTTATAGCGTCAGCGGTAGCTATATCCTCCTTGAATATCTTAAACTCCTCTTCGTCAAGCATCGGATTTTTCTTACTAATAACCTCCCAGCTTTCACCTTTGTCAATTCTATTCTTCACCCGGGTTTTCCAGCTGCTCAAGGCGTTGCTCATCTTCGTGAGGGCTAGTTTGTTCACCGGGTTCTTTCTCTCGAGGTTTCTAAACTGCTCTGGGAATCTGTATCGCTTGTGAAGCTTCTTAAGGAGGTTATCGACCAAAGCTGCATTGTCAGCATGTCTGATGTACTTCGTGTTGATCGACATGCTTTCCCAGACGATGCACCCGAGTTGCAGGCCGTACCCTTTAGCAATCGCCTCTGGCGCAATGGGTAGGCCACTTTGTGTGACCTCAGTGAACCCATCGCAGACGGTGGCAAGCACTGGCACCTTCCGCTCCTTCTGTTCCTTCTTCTTCTTCTTTTGAGAAGCGGCCGGGTTGTCGCTACCGCCATCCGTGCGCTCGCCGCCATCGGTGCGGGCGCCGCCTTCAGTGGTGTCATCCTCTTCGCTACCGCCTTCAGTAGTTCCATCGTAGTCGTCTTCGTCCCCCTCGTAATCAGCATCTCCGCCCTCATTGGCTCCAGCAGCTATGGCGACGGTCGCCTCCTCCTCCGGTAGTGGTGTCATCCTCATCGCCTCCTCCTCCTCCTGTTGGGACCCCAGCCAGAATGACTGGTTGGCCTGTCTAGCTTGTTCTTCGACACGGATCATGTGCTTAGAAGGGCTAGACTCCTTGTTGCCCGACATGTTTGCACTACTCTATTTAAAAGAGGCAAAACGTTAGCACAAATCTCGGCCAAAAAATTCGGCATGACCTTTGCTAATTTTTTGACCTAGGAGTGCCCATTTCTTAACCGAAACAAAAGTGAATCGATACTTCGGAAGAAATGGGCAACTCAAATGAAATCCCTGCAACATTCACACACAAGAAAATAGCCCCATCCACAACCCCATTCACACTCCCCATCCACAGCCCCATAGAATCAAATAGCACCATATAGTACCAAAATAATCCCAGCATCATATAATCCCAGCATTAATTCCAGCACCATATATATATCAAACAACACCATATAATCATTGTAGTAACCAGCAGTTACTATCAACAGTAAGCACTTGGAGAAACAACACATATGCTATGATATATTGATAACAAACTATTAATGGAATTTCAGGATATTACAATTAATGGAATCTCAAATATCAATAAGTAGATGAAACAAAAGGATGCATTGATTCCATAGGAGTTTTAGGATTACAATTAATGGAAGAAGTATTTCAGAACAGCAAGTCCGCTAGAAACATCACTAGACTATACAAGTCACAAGAACAAGCCATTAGACGACATGCTCCAGCCTAACCTGGTTAAGAAATATGCCTAAACAAAACATCAAGGGAAGGAAATCTGAGATTCTTAAGGGGCTGTGCTGTGAACAAAACATCAACTGGAGCAACACTAATTTAATCCCATCGAAAAGGTAACAAGTTTTAAGGGGTTGTGATGCATGCTTTACATACAAATCTTTAGCAAAAACAATTTACTGTACTACAGATGAAATCTCTTTGAGATACTACAACATTTTTTTAGCAACACAAAGCATGATGGCATTTTAGGTGATACAAGATTATTTTCTACATCTTTGATATAAATGACTAAAAAAACACACTTTTAATTTTTGAGGAGTAAAATGTCAGATTTCTTGCAAAAGAAGATATTAACTAGAATGCCTAGTATTTCTCATACAAGAACAGAATAGTATGATCATAAACAGAATTCTATCGTGCTCCATCTCAATGGTCTAACATAGATAAGCTACAGCAATGCCAACTGGTCTAACAGTGATATCAAATACCAACTAGTACAGTCATATTTTCTTATGATATACTAGTACAGTCATATTTTCTTTATTACTACAGTCATATTTAAACTTCAATGATAGGAACATTAATACATTAAGAGTTGTGCAAAAATCTAAACGAAATCAAAACACTGCACCAGCCTTAAACGTGCACAAAAATAACCTCTTTCCAAAGCTGATTGCAATGCAATGCAAACAAAAGAAAGAAGAAAGAAGATGCTCGGTCATTTTTTTTATCGCAAAGCAATTTTCTGGAATCAAAACCTTCTGTCTTTGACGTACAGCCTTGGCTTCCTTTGATGGAAATATTCGGTCATGCTGCCTGTATCTACCCTGCCTATGACCATGCCACTAGCTTTTGTCCCCATCGCTCACATGTCCAGGCAGAGAAATAAGCAGCAAAAAAATAAAAAAGAATTTGCACTGCGAGACTGTGAGGACTACCTAAGCTATAGCATCAGTGGTCTAACATGATAAGCTATAGCAATGCCAACTGGTCTAACAGAGAGCTACGGCATGCTAGCTAGGGTTCTTCACTGAACAGAGAGCCAGGTGACATTCTCTGAACTGAAGACTATGATCATCACTACACAAAAGTTGACTGAACTGAATACTGCCATCATCACTGCACATGAGGAGCAGAACACCATGGACCCAGGGTTACTTACTCCTTAACAGATCATGGATGGTAAAACACATACTCCTTAATAGATTCCCACATCAGCAAGGATTTCATAGAATAGAATCAGCAAGGACTAGGGTCGCAGACAAGAACTTGATATCCCACTGATTGCACTAGCTAGGGTTCAGAGGGGGGTGGGGCTGGAGGCAAAGCAGGCAGACAGCAGGCTGCTGAAAAAAAACCAAAAAGTCCTTGTGTAGTGACAGCAGACAAGAGGGGGGACGAACCGTACGTAGGCGCTGCTGCTGCGGTGGTCGACGATGACGAGGTGCTGCGGTGGTCCGGCGCGGTGGTGGCGGGTCTTCGGCGAGGTGTCCCCTTCTCCTCCTCCTCCTGTTGCAGACGGGCTCCGGCGGCTCCTCCTCCACGCTGCAGGGCTCTCCTCCACGTACGTGTTCGTCGGGCGGCGCTAGGGCTCCGGCGCGGCGGTGGCTGCAAGGCTCCAGCGATGGGGGCAGGCTCCGGCAGGGGCGGGCGAGAGCTAGGGTTCTGTCGGCAGCACAATAGATTGGGGAAAGAAAGTGGAAAGGGAAAAGGAGAAGGGGCGAGCCGTTTTGGTTAAGTGCCAAGGTTTTGTAAATGTGCCACAGAAGCTAAAACTTCTGTGGTGCATTACGCAGTAATACGCCACAGAACCTTGGCACTTAGCCAAATAAATGGCGTGAGGCTGTACTTAGACAGCAAACACACACTAGCCTAGTGGTTATGATGCATATTCAGAGACCAGTGTCAGCCAGGTTCGAATCCTTGTTGGGTCAAAAAAATTTCTTTATTTAAAAATGATATGTTACAAATATATTTAAAATCAAGCACATACACATGCATATTTATTCAAAAAACCCTCCGGAATCATATATATATATGTGTGTGTGTGTTCTTGTCACATATAAATATGAATTTGTCGAATATCACATTATATGTTTTAGTCTCTAACTAATACCCACACTAATATCACATTATACCCACACGAATTAATACACCAAAAAGTCACATAATTGCTAGTGTCTCTTCACAATCTTCTTGCTATTTTTCGTCGTGGTTGAATACTTTAGCCCGTGCACTTTGAGATTTCTTCTTGTGAATGGACAACCTTTAGTAGGCAGTGTGGTCTTCCTTCTTACTTTAGTAGTAGTAGGCATGCTGAAGTACTTGTCGAATTCCTCTTCGATCTTCGGGTCGCCGTTTTTGTCGAAGTTTTGCTCGTTGGCGGCTCCTTCCATTCCGATGATGCTCCTCTTACCCCTCCTAACTACAACACGGTTGGGTTTTGACAGGTCGGTAATAAAAAAGCATTGATCAACTTGGCTAGCGAGTACCCAAGGCTCATTTTTTGCGGAGGCGTTCTTCGTCGATTTGGCATCTAGTATAACCATTGTGGTGAAATACCGGCCTTCTTTTTCCATGTTCTAGGCCCATCTAACACGGAACATCGGTACGATCTCTCCACAGAAGTCGAGCTCCCATATCTCCTCGATCCTTCCGTAGAATCTTTCCATCACAGTAGTCTCGTCATCAGTACTAGTTACTCCTGACTTTTGATATTCGCTATTTCTGTCATTTTTCTCATTGTAGAATCTATAACCGTTTATGTCGTATGATTGATAGGTCCTTAGGTTGTTCCCTAGGCCCTGCGACAAGGAGAATATGAGTTTTTGATCTTTCATAAAAGGCGTCTGTGGGGGATTGTCCAGTTGCCTTTTCTTAAACCAACCCGTGAAGTTAGAGTTGTGCTCTCTAGTTACGTCTCCCTTCTTCCTCGGCCGGCCCTGATCGACGTACTCCTGCTCGATTAAGCTTTTGTGTTCTTCGACCCAAGGGCCAACCACTTCAATGTGTTGTAGCGCGACTCTGTGTGCCCTTTCAAAATCAGTGCATCGACCATCAATGCCGACATGCAGTGAGCGGCAACCCTCGCGGTGACCATATCCACTGAGCCTGCCAAGGTGCTTCTTTGTGGGTATTCCAACATCCTCGTTCTCGGTGGTTAGATAATTCTGGCAGAAGGAGATGCACTCGTAGATCAGAAAGCCCTTGGCTATGCTTCCATCTGGACGAGACCTGTTGCGAACGAATCCTTTGATGACACCGTTTAGCCTTTCAAATGACATCATCTTGTGCAGGAATGTCGGCCCGAGCTGGATGATGTCGTCCACGACATGTACAAGCAGATGCACCATGACGTCGAAGAATGCGGGCAGGAAGTAAATCTCAAGCTCACATAGTATCATCATGATCTCTTCATGTAGCCTGTCGAGCTGCTTCACACCGATCGACTTCCTAGATATGACGTCGAAAAAGTTATAGAGGCCAAACAACGTCTCACGGACATGCTCGTCCATTATCCCACGGATCGCAACGGGGAGTATCTGCGTCATCAGCACGTGAAAGTCATGAGACTTCATACCGCTGAACCTCTTCTTCGCCACGTCCAGATATCTGCTTATCTTCCCCGAGTAACCGTGAGGAACTTTCACTTCTAAGAGGCACCTGAAAAACTGCTCGAGCTCCTCCAGACTCAGAGTGAAGCAAGCAGCGCGAAGCACCACCTCATTCTTCTTAACTCTTTTGCGGCGACCTTGAGTCCCTTCCGTCTGATCATCATCATCACTATTAGGGTACTGAAGATCTTTCTTGATGCCAAGCAATTTAAGGTCCTTTCTTGCTTTCGGCCCATCCTTGGTCCTCTCCGGCATGTTCAGTAGAGTGCCAAGCAGACTCTCGGTAACGTTCTTCGTGATGTGCATTACATCGAGGCTATGGGGAGTGCGAAGGACCTTCCAATACGGCAGGTCCCAGAAAATAGACCTTGCTTTCCATACACCCAGTAGCGGCTTTGTCCTCTGTCGTTTTTTCTAGATGCAGGGCAATCTACCCAATTATTCAAAAGCTCCTCGATTTCTTCGCCGCTCATCGGACGCGGGGCTCTTTCGAGCTCGTCCTTACCATTGAACAGGTCACCACGTTTTCTCCACGGGTGATCCATGCGGAGCCACTTTCGAGTACCTTGGAACATAGTTTTCGAAGACCCGGGATCCCTTGGTAGCTGGAGATGCGGTGTCTCATCCATGCACTTGATGCATGCATTGTGTCCGTGGTTTACCTGGGCCGATACATATGCATAACCAGGATAGTCCTGCACAGTCGTGAGCAACGCGGCTCTCAGATGGAAATATTCTTTAGTGTAGGCGTCCCACGTACGGGCCGACGTCTCCCACAAGCTGGCTAACTCCTCTCTCAATAGCCCGAGATACAGATGCATATCGATACCTGGTTGTTTTGGCCCCTGAATAAGAATGCTCATGTGTACATACCTTTGCTTCGTGCATAGCCATGGGGGGGGGGGGGGGGTTGTACGGCCATACAAACACGGGCCAGGTGCTATGCGTGCTACTCTGGTTTCCAAAAGGATTGAGTCCATCGGTGCTCATACCCAGCCTGACGTTCCTTGCATCGCCCCCGAACTCTTCGAACTCGATGTCTAATGCATTCCACTGGCTAGCGTCTGAAGGGTGTGTCAGGATCTTGCCCTTCTCTGGATCATCTTCGGGTTTCTCTCTTTCCGCGTGCCATTGCATGAGCTTTGCTTCCTTAGGATCTATGAAATATCGCTGCAGACGGGGGGTGATAGGAAAGTACCATACCACTTTTCGAGGAACTTTCTTGTTCCCTCTCTTGTACCATCCTTGGCCACACACCGGACATGTGGTTCTATCTGCGTACTCGTTCCGATAAAGTGTGCAATCATTGATGCATGCGTGGTATTTAATGTCTGGTAGATCGAGAGGGCACACGATTTTCTTGGCCCCCTCGATACTTGTTGGCAATGTGTTCCCCTTAGGAAGTCGGTCGTGCCAGTATTCCATATTCGCGTTGAAGCTCACATCGGTCCATTTGTGTTCGGCCTTCATCTCTAGAGCCTTGAGCGTTACACTCAAACGTGTATCCTCGGGGCGACACCCAGGATACAATGGAGTCATCCCATCTACCTCCATTTGGGCCAGCTTGGCTTTCTCTCTGGCTGCAGCTTTGTCGTTGCTCGTCTCCTTGAGGAACAGTTCTTGAACATGAGGGTCCTGCAAGACCGAAGTTAGCAGCGTCTGTGTGTTCGCGTCTTCTCCTTCTTCATGATCATGATCATGCCCGTCGCCATCTCCTTCTCAATGCTGATCATGCCCACCGGCATCTCCTTCGTCATGATGATCATGCCCGCTGGCATCTCCTTCGTCATGATGATCATGCCCGGTAGACTCTTCGTCTTCTCGCCCGCCCACGTCTTCGTGACCACCACCATGTCCTGCCGGCGCCTCATTGAGGTCGCGCATGAAACTACGCCTGAGCAGGTGACCCTCCAATTGTCCAGATTCAGGGCCGATCCAGCGCTGCAGTTTGCATGTTCGACATGGACATCTTATCATGGTATTGTTGTTCAGAATCATGTCCTCCTTCGCGCCTTTCTTATACCTAGCAATTCGACCTTCGCTCATCGTGAGGACCATGGTTGCCTGAGCGGTTAAACAGAGAGTATAGGTGAGAACCACACCATATGAACACACACATGCATGAATGCTAGCCGGAAAAAATTCGGCCTGACCTTTCCTAAAATTAGAACATATGGGTAGTGCAAAAATTTTCCGAAATGGAAATGAATCAACATTTTGGCAAACATCCATGCATCCACACCAGCCGGAACAACAACAAGTAAGCAACAAAAAACTTCCTCCCATTGCAAACATTCATGCACCATACAAGCATCATCTCGCCATGGATCGCACACACACACACCACCCGCGCGACAAGCTTCACCTACATGTTCATGGCCAAGTACTCACCTAGTAGACACAATAATAGCGAGACGAGACCGTGTGATGAGAGAGTGTGGACAAATAGATCTACAAGTTGGTGGAGAGGAAATTAGTAAACAAATAGAGATGTGAGAGAGAAAAGTAAGGAACTTTTAGATCTAGAAGTTGGAGGGAAGCTTCCACTTACCAATCTATGGATTAAAGTAAGTTTAGTTACAAGAAAATTGAGAAACTATGGTTAAAATGGGGTGTGAGGGAGGAGGAAGACGAGTTGGGAGGAGGTAGATATGTGAAATGGGTGGTGGTGGATAGATAAGAGCTAGCTTTTGTCACCTTTTTAACATGGATCTGGACGCCCTCATTTGTGGCGCATATGGAGGAAATGCGCCACAGAAGCTGAATCTTCTATGGCGCATAAGTCCATATGCGCCACAGAAATGGGTGAATTAGATTCCCTGTGTGGGGCCCTCCTCCAAGTTCCGTGGCGCATGTTGGGATATGCGCCATAGAAGTGAAACACATCTGTGGCGCATATCAGAACATGCGCCACAGAACTTGTGTGAATTAGATTCCGTGGTGGGGCCCCCCTCCATGTTCTGTGGCGCATAATAAAATATGCGCTACAGAAGAGGCAACTTCTGTGGCGCATATCTCGCTATGCGCCACAGAACTTGGATCAACCCACCCCGGCTGGCGGATCCCACCAATCTTCTGTGGCGCATATTGTGGAGAACACACAACAGAACTTCCAGGTTTCTGTGGCGCATATTTTCTGGTGCGCCACTGATATTTATCTGTGGCGCATGGTTTCGCATATGTGCCACTGAATAACTTGTCTATCTATAGGCTGTTTCCTAGTAGTGGCTCCCTCTGAATCCAAACGGCCAGAGTAAAACACGGGTGCGCATGACCGAACCTCCCGATCCAGCAATCTCCAGGCATGAGTCGCCCAATGGAGGTCGCCGGCGGAGCCTTCCGGAACACGCGCTGCAACCGGATCAATAAGAACATGCATCCGACCAGTCTTCATCTCGGCGGAAGGAGGAACCCTAGGACTACCACCTTATTCGAGGTCCCGGACCTGACTGGATGGTGGGATCCTGCCAATTGCCGCCTGGCCAACCGTTGACACCGCCATGGTGCCCAGCAGCTGACACCGTAGGCAGGACCACGCCAATCCGCCACTAAAGCCGAGGATCCAGACACGCATAGGGCAAAAGACCGAGCGGGCACGGAGCACCCGGTGTAGCAGCAGGGGCGCCTCCACTGCGGGGAGATGACATCACACCTAGGAGGACGGGAGACGCGCCGTTCGCCGGGATCCCGCAGCACCACGCCGCCGAGATTTCACCAGGAACCACACCGCCGCCTCCAGCGTAGATGGCGGCCGCCCCCGTCGCCGCAAGGCTTCACCCTGCAGGTCCTCCAACGGCGGCGGGTGGAGAGGGTGAGAGGAGGGAGGGGCTCGAAGATCTTCATACTATCCAGCAACAATTTCCCTTTGCGCCTGGTTGGGGGAAGCAAGAATTCATGATCCGGGGATTGTCAACAAACCAGCCTCGTGTGTCAACAATACTGAAGCACCTAAGAAGAACATGCATCAGAAGGGCCAGCCCAAGAGGCAACAAAGGGCTCCCGGCTGGATGTTAGTAGAAATCCAGTGAAGATCCACATGGATGTTACATGCTCACGCGGATTATGAAAAGATTATCAAAATTAAACACCAAGCCGTACAGACCAGATGCATCACAGCACTTGTTATAACCAGAATTTTGAAAGAACAATTAGTGTTGGGTTGTACACGTATACATCACTACCATAGATAGAAGCTTTACAAATAACGGGTGAGGCAAACGCACACACAGACCTTTACCGTTTCGTCACAGCTAGTTAATTAATTTCTGTATATAATGTGAGTCTCCATGATCTCCGATAATCTTAAGTTAAAAAACGGAAGCAATACACAGCGAAGCAAAGCGGAGCAAAAGGAACAGCGTGGCTAATCTTATGTGATGGTGACGGACTGGTAGATCTGCTGCATGACCCCTTTGAAGCGGTCAATGTGAAGGGTGACGTTCTGGCCGTCGAGGAAGATGGAGAAGAGCGTGCTGAATCCCTGGTGCTGTACGGAGATCGGGTCGGTGAACACGGGGTGGTCCCTCGGGTACACGTCCTTGAGCGTCGTCTCCTCGGCATCGACCTCGTACTCGACGTACCGGAGCCCCATGTCCGGCACGGGCCGCCCAAACTCGTGCCAGCAAATGAACTTGAGCCCGCCCCACGGGATGATCTGCATCACGGTGCCGTTATGCGGCAGGAAGAGCATGTTGGTGAGCCCGGCGCCGTGCACGCCCACGATCACGTCGCACGTGTTCACCACCTCCGCGAACCGGGCGATGTCATGGACCATCTCCGGCCCCGCGGCCACCACGTCGAACCCGACCTCCGTGGCGGTCGCTATGGCCTCGGCCTCGTTGGTGATCGCCCTCGAGTGCTCCCGCAGCACCATCACGAGGCGAGGCCTCTTCCCGGAGCTGCTCCGGCTCGCGGGGCTCACCCGCGCCTGCTTCAGCGAGTAGGCTGACCGGAGGAACTCCCGGAAATCCACCATCGTGTACCCCTTTCTGGAGAGCGCAGGGTCGATCAGTAGCTCGCCGTGGGTCTCTATGCCGACGCGCACCGACGGGAAGCAATGCACGGCTTCGTCGGCATCGAAGTCGATGACCGGGTAAACGGAGAGCGCGGCGAGGATGTGCTGGTAATGGGAGATAAACCCGGGGTTGTAGTCGGTGGCCATGAGCTGGACATGGCCGTCGTACTCCCTCGCCGTGTTGTATAGGGGGATGACCAGATCGCCCATCCCGTGGAAGAAGTTGCCGCGGTCGGGTCCGGTGGAGAAGACCACCGCGGGGACGTCGTGCGTCACCGTGCACCGCGGCGGGGCGGTGTCGTCCGTTGGAGCTACCGGGGCGCTTGGGCGGATGGTCACCTCCCGGACCATCTCCATCGTGCTTAGCTCGTACTTGCGCGTGAATGGGCGGACGGTGACCGTCCCGTTCTCCGGCCAGTAGCTGTCGTTGGAGGCTGCGAGCAGGTACACGGTTGCGGATTTGCCATGCACGCGGACATCGCCTTCCATCGCGCAGATGTCCATGTGCCGGCTGCTGAAGTTGCAGGTTAACTTGCTTCTTGGTGCTGCCATATCTGCAGATGTGTCGACACACACCACACACTAGTTTATTATTGCCTGGCTCTACCAAAGTACTACCAAATGATAATTGCAGATTGTGCGGAATAATATGCAAACCTGAATTTTGCAAAGAACCATCTATTTCCCCATTCATGGCAAGAAAGTCCTTTTCATGCTCGAGATCTGCAACAGATTACAGATGATCACTATCAGGTTTTTGCAAACTCCCTTCTCTATTATAACAACACCGGTTATACCTCAAAACATAATGACCAATTGACCATACAATAACAAAAAAGATTGCCGATGGAATGCTATACTAGTTCAGTCAGTAAGAAATGAGATATTCAGTAATACAATTGTCATGTGCACAGAACGCTTTGATTCAACTGTTCTGTCTGAAGTCATGAACGAACACTAGCTAGTGGCAGGTTCACTGTAACGTCGATTAGCAGTACTTCGACCTGTTGACTCCATTTTAGCTTATCTTACTAGTATTTATTTGGCTTCCGTCGGTGGATCCGCCGTCGGAGTATACTACTAGTAGTTAGACTCTTGAACAGGCTATTTTAACCCTCGATTCTGTATAAGGCCGGGCATTAATTACCTTTGATCGCATCAACGCCATCGCCGGCGATCTTGTCGCCTGATGCGGAAGATGGTGGTGCTTCGGCGACCGAATCTGAATTGAATGGAGCAAGTGGTATATGGATTGTTGTTAACGTCAATCGATGATAAATCAGAGAACTGAAGCATCCATATAATGAGATCACCAGTTGTCTTGGGCATACCATCCGCAGCTTTTAACTTGGCTACCTCAAGTTGTTGCTGCTGCTGGGATATTCTTTCACCCTCTAAACCTGGGACAAGGAAAGACATATGCCTATCTCAAGTTAATTGACAGAATTTCAGGTTACATTGCGAACCGCCGTCGAAGCTAACACACACCCTTGATAGTGTTGACGTTAATCTATACCTGAAGACGAAACATTGTGAACCGTTTCATCTGAAACTTGGGTAACGCTTTGAAGAACCACATCTTCTTTGGTTGCACCTGGATACTGGACTTGGTTGCTTGTTACTCCGTTATTATTTTTCGATATTGAAACCCGGGCATATTGTCGCATTGAAAAAAAGAAATCCGAAAATTGGGTAGTGTTGGTCTCTCTAACTGCAAAACAAGGAACGCTAGTCATGTAACCTGTGCAGTTATATTGTGATCACAAATAATTCGGAACATCACAATCAATGTCTCAAAAGGTACGCTTAGAGTAGTACTGAAGTGTTGACCCGGATCCATCCTAGCAATCTCACAGTGAGGGTTTAGTTTCATAAATATACACTCACTGGTCGCAGAAAATCAATTTTTTTGCAGCGTTTGATTCTTGTCGGATCAAAGAGCCTAAATTCATTTTACCGGATAACAGAGTAAAGATCATGGGCAAATGTTGGAAATATATGTATAATGTTAAGAGTTAACTCATCGATGGTTACTGCTCAAATTGCAAGGACCAAACTTCTGAAGAAAGGGTTTTAACATACTAGATGTATACATTTATTTATATGGATCTAAACCTACACTGTTGCAAAGCTGCTTGGCATGAAGGAACACCTATTGAGCCCTTATATTCATGACACTGACAAAACTGAGAACAGGACACAAAAATATGAATGATCAAGATAAACGAACGTAGAGATGTAAACCAAGTAAGTTGTTCAATTCAGAAGACTTACGGCGAGTAACCTGCGGCAAGCAATCGGTCTTGAGCACGACGAGGACGAGAAGCGGAACCAGAAGCCACGCCGCTGCCGCTCCCCCGCATACAAGCTTCTTGCTGCTCTCGTTTCCCCGGACCTTCATCTCGCATCCGATCCAGTTCCTCTTGCACTAGCAGCTTGATCGCTAGCTCCAAACCAAGATCTTCTCAGCAGGTTGACACTTCTGCCTAAGCTGGCCAGCAAAGTGAGCTGCGTCTGAACTCTCACTAGTGAAGCATATTACTTGTATCCCCATTGTCTTTGGGTTGACTTGCTGGGTCATTAAATCCCATGCACATGCATTGGAGGCTAATGGCTTCATTGCGTCGGTCCAAGTGAGAGCCCATTACTAGTGTAGTTCATTTTATATAGTCCCTCCAATATAAAATGTAAACGATTATAGTTTTCTAGCTTATATATATAATGTACCTACATATACAAATATCAAATGGATCGTAAAGGAAGGTTCAAAGACCAAGTTAAAACGAGGCCAAATTCTTAAAAAACTTGGTTTGGGTGCTTCAAAGTTGGAGGTTTGCATTCATTGCGAAGAAACTTCATATGAGATAGTTCACTTTGTGAAGCATATACATATTAAACATGTGCATTGACTTGTCCAATTTATACCAGGCTTATATAAAAATATTATGACTTGAGCCAAAACGTTGTAATTGGTGACCAAGTCAAAAGGACGCCAACTGCTTAAAAAACTTGGTTTGGGCGTTTCAATGTTGGAGGTTTGCAATCAACAGGAAACTTCATGGGAGATGGTCCATTTTGTGAACAATGGATTTTGATTTTTTGTATTGATGTCCTGTTTTTATCCCAATCTTATAAAGCAATATTAGAACCCCATGCAAAAGAATTAATTTTGGACAAGTTTTACATATTATTTCTTGTATTGTATTAAATATCTTTATGTAATGATAAATATTTTTTACATAGCAAGTGGTGATTTTAATTCATATATATTATTACGAGTGACAAAGAAAGGTATAGTCACAAGCTGGACTAAAAATACGCACATGCTCTTCTGTAGTGCATTAGGAACACTACATGAAGTCGGCATCACTAATATCATTATCCTCTTTCGTAGCTAGATCTTCAAGATTGGGTTGAAATTTGTCGGGCACTATCTTTTTGGGCACAAAGTCATCAGCCGAATTGTAATCATCATCCTCGTACCGTTTCTTAGAGGTTACATGGATGAACAATGATCGGTTGACCATTTTTCCCCATTCAAATGCCCATAATGGCTTCATCCACATGTAGTTACCGATACCTCTTTTCACAAACACAATATCCTTAGGGTACATGTTACAAATAGTGATAAGATGCAAAATTTCATTTATGATACTCTCTACTAAGTGGAAAAAATTGTAAAATAAATTATCTTAATATGATTGGAATATATGTTTGACGGGAAAATTATTCCGGACAATGACTCATAGAATTGTGCACAGGAAGTTCTTTCGGTGCGAGCACCATGTTCAACCTTTACGCAAAATTATAAGTTCTACCCATATTTCTTCTGGGTTATTTTAAAAGAGTCCATTTTGGGGAAATACTTACCCAATGATTAGGTAGCTCTCTTTCGTCCATAATTCCTTGAAAGGAACTCTAGAAACCTCTTGATCCAAATTACCATTCTTCATTCGTATGACACCTTTCAAAATCTAGTGAGACATCAAGGGAGTAATCCCCAAACAGAAGGATCAACAAACATGGTTGTGATAATATCCTAAGCTAACCACTTAAAACACCGACGCAACACAACATACATGTGATGTATTATATAGGGTAACGATGGGAGAAGAAGAAGGGCGAGATAACAATGAGCAAGAGAAAGTGGTGGGACAATAAGTGCATACAATAGCGGGGGAGACAGGAAAGAGAGCGTGAAAAGGGAGCGAGGGAAAGTGGCAGAACTAACGGAGGAAAAACATAGTTATGGTTTCTAGATTTTTTTAGATCTCATCGAAATAGTAATTTATTTAACTAAGCTAACGACTGCATATTTTGCTGAGTGTCCTTCCCATAACACTCGGTATATAACGTGTCATCAACCATAGCGAGCAACAACACGCTATAACACTATGTGTCAAATGTCTTTCACTTTGCTGATTGTCTCTAAATGG
Organism: Avena eriantha; assembly: GCA_910589775.1. Classification (NCBI taxonomy): domain Eukaryota; kingdom Viridiplantae; phylum Streptophyta; class Magnoliopsida; order Poales; family Poaceae; genus Avena; species Avena eriantha. Next base: position 151,595,190 of record OU342744.1, read on the forward strand.
ACGCTCAGTAAAGCATCGACTTTGTAGAGTACGAGAATTTTCCGTGTCATTTGGGCTAGTGGTAAAGGTGTTACCAAGCGTCTAAATACACTCAGCTAGAATTTCAAAACTTGGTAATGAAATTGAATACGGAAATGCTAAGACCTCTTGATAACTAAGGACAACTCCAATAGTGCCCTACAAGTGGACCGAGCTCGTTCGATTATGTACAACCATATAGAGAGCAAGGCCAATCAGGCACGTGATGGCACCAATTTATGTGGACACCAGTTCATTGAACTCAAAGCACAAAGTGATGCAGCAAGGGTGTCTTTCTCACAAGGGTGATCTGAGAGTTTATATCGAACTCTCGAAGAAATGGTAAAAATATACTCCTCCTTCTGCTTCTAGCAGCCTACAAAACAAGATTATGTTTCCTTGTGTCACCAAATCCACCAAGTGGTTGTTAAGCACTTGTTTCATATTAGCATAAAAACAAATAAGTAAAACTAAATAAACTAAATACATCACTAATAACTGAAAGTAATATGCAAGCTAAACAATAAGTAAACTAGATGCAATGCAAGAGTAAAGTGTAAATGTAATGTTAGTAATGTAAACTATATGAGAAAACTAAACGCAAGTGAGGCAGATGTTTATTATATTTTAGGATTAAATAAGTGATGAAGTTAAAATGACTTGTAAATGCAAATAATTATAAGGTGTTTCTTATGATTAAAAATAGATAAGGGTTCATAGTTTCACTTGTCTACTATTTGATAAACATGGTGGACTCAAAACAGTTTCAAAGATAACATAAATATTGTTGTAACTTTATAATTTGTTTGATTTGCATTCATATAGCATCACATCCTATGGTTGAGATAATGCAACACATCCCAATGATAGTCCTCTAGTAAGAGAACCCTCTACAAACTTGTCTAATACAAATAGAGTATTGACTTTGCTTCTATGATATAATGTTGAATAACAAATATTAATACCTCAAAATATATGAGATCACTGCTTTTGTCACAAGATGATAGTAGTACATCCATTTATTTATTCCTAGTGAGGTAACGATGGAATGGTAAAAAACCATAGTAGTTCCCAAATGTTGTCGTTACTATCCACTTGATACTACGAGTTACTCCAACTAATGCACGCATTTCTCCTATCATGCCCTATCATATTAGGTTGATCAGAACAAGTAATAAAGAACAAAATACATAATGTGCATCTAATTATACATCAAACACAATCTACAAATTACAATCTCATAAAAAACAATATCCACCATAAGAGAATTACATATATGTGGCCATACTAATGTTTGGCAGCTCATATGGCAGTACAACAATGATAGAATGAGAGGGAGATAGAGCAAGGTATTTACACAAACCCATAGTTTGGGGGTGGACTACTCCCTCTTAATCTTGGAGTTAATGGAGATGTCGGAGAGGTTGGAGATGCGAGCCACCGGTGTTTCAGTGGCATTTTCTCCTCCAATCTTCACAGATCTCCTCTCTTTCATGTTTTTGTTTTCGTGGTGCACCGTGCTTCGATATTAAGACCGGGGAAGTATATATTGGACTTTTTAGGTCAAGGTGAGTGCAGGGACACAAAGATTTACTAAAATAGAGCAAAGAGGTGCCAAGTGGGCCCCATGGCGTAGATGGAGTATCAAGTCGCTCCATGGGCATCTACTTGGGCTTGTAGCGGATCCAAGTGGGCTCAGGTGCTCTAGGTCTTTGTTTCGACAAAAAACTTTAGTAGAAAAAATCTCAGATCCTTTTAAGTTCGCGAAGGTCCCTAATAGTTAAAAATACACATACAAGGGTTTTTCTATCTGCAGAGTTATAATCCAAATAAAACAGATGAAACTCCCCAAAATCATTCTAAAACATGATTATAACAACATATATGATGCAAATATTATGGAATATATATGGCACAATAAACTACAGATAACATGGATGCAGTTTACATGCATCAGCATCCCCAAGTTTAACTTATGGTTGTCCTCGAGCATAAATATGATAACTGACATGGAATTTGAAGTTTCTTGTCAATAGATACAAAACATAGAAATCATGATCATTGCTACTCAAAGTATGATCTTTTATTAATAATTAAATGGCAACTATAAATCATCATATGAAGTAAAAGAAAACAAAAACTTCAAGTATGCATAAGAATAAACACATCTTACACTATAGTAAATTAACAAGTACTATGGATAATTAAGCAAACTTTTATGCAAGATATGTATGATTCATAAGCAAGCTTATGCATTGAGATTTTTATATATTTTGATCTTAGAACAAAATTATTTTTCTTTTAAGAAATGTGTTTCCTGACTCAAAAAGAAGTAGAAAGTCCCTTCGCAGAGGGAATTAAGGATTAACACATATGCAACTATTTAGCTTCCAAATCTCATTACACAAGGGCATGATAACCAATAGTTCATCGTAGTAAAGAACAATCAAAATATTCCATGCTAACAGTTTTTAGAGTTTTAAAAGTGGCTCTCATATTTATGTCTCCTCCCCACTTTAGGCATCTATAAGAGGAGTTTCCTTTTTCATTTCTTATATAGTTTGGGATTGGGCACCCCTTTGCCAACTCTCTTGCAAATTTAAGATAAAGCACAATATGCATGCTCATCATTTTCAGCACGGGGGGAAACTTGTTTAACATGAAATATTGGGTCTCAATTTAACCACTTCCCTACATAAGAATATACAAAAGCACTACAATTTGGAACAAAATAAATAACACATGATACATTTACTTGGAATGAAAATGAAATCCATATCTATCTATATATATATTATATATAGATATGGTGGACACTACTAGTAATAACTTGGCTCAAGGGTGTTTGGATGTACAAGAACTATATCATGCTCAGTATGTGAAAATGATAGTAATAGGAAGAATTTTGACCACTAAGACTTATCATGCAAAAGTGTCCATAGTACTAATCATTTCCTAACATGAAAGATAAGCTAAAACTTAAACACAAAAGAGGTAAATAAAAACTAGTCATGGATTCTTCTTATGTAACTACTCATGCCTTTCACTTTATTGTGTGGAATCCAAACTTGAACTTAATATATTCCAGTAGATAAATGGAACTCCCTACGTGCCAAAATATAAGGCGCCTAAGGACTGGTCAAAAATCAAATCTTACAAACTTTGACCAAATATTTAGGAAAAACTATCTAAATCTTTAATATTGAATGGACACATTAAGAAAATAAATTTTATGTTGAATCTATTGATATTTATTCAATACCATAAATATTCATATTTTTTGTCTAATCTTGGTCAAACTTTAAAAAGTTGACTTCTGACTAATCCTTAGGCGCCTTATATTTTGGGACGGAGGGAGTAAACAATAAGCACATTTACAAGTGGTGGTCTTTTTAAAAATAAGATTGCAAAACAAACCTTAAAAATTAAAACTTGATAAAGATGTTTCAAGTTTATGCAAAAATAGTATGTGGCTCCAAAAACAAAGTTCAAAGGTTTGCAAACCAGAAGTTTGATATGTCTACTGGGGTACCTTGGTAATCCCCAAGCATATGGTTTTCATTATTCTTAGATAGCTCTTTGTTTGTTGTTCCTTCATTTCCTGTGTAAAAACTTCAATGCAAAACTTGCTCCCATTTATTTTTTGTGGGGTGACATTATTAGCACCATAAAAATAATGTACTCTATGATATCCAAAATCCAAATAAAAAATTGGGATATCAAATTCCAGAGAGTTTCTTAAGTGGAAAACGTGCATTTGTTTTTCAAAAGAATCAAAGTAAATTCCAAAGAAGCCACTCTTGAACCAAAATACATAATCTATCCAGAAAAAGTGCCAGGAATTTTAGCTAATTTTTGTACATACAAAGGATGAAAAGTTGTAATTGTAGTAGAAAATACAGCCCAATCGGAGCTACAAAAAATTAGAGAATATTTTTCATGAACAGTATCATGCAGGAATCTGTAACTCTTCGTATATGTTGTCAACCTTATCATCCAAAATGGATAAAACTTGGTAGCTTATTAAAATATCCAGAGAACAAAATAAAAACAAAAATTGCTACAAAAAGGACTCAATGAAAAAAACAAAATAAAAATAGCCGGGTTGTCTCCCATAATGTACTTTCTTTATAGCCATATAGGTAGGCTTTGTACCTTGTTCTTCAAGAGGTGCATGAATCATGTGGACACTTAACTTTAGTGGACACCTCTTTCTTCTTTGGGAAGTGTTTAGCAGCGTGCAGGAATTTGCAGCTCCGCATATGTGTTGTCAACCTTATCATCCAAAATGTGTAAAACTTGGTACATTATTAAAATCTCCAGAGAACAAAACAAAAATAAACTTTCTTGCTACAGGAAGGACTTAAAAAAAAAACAACTAGGCTGCCTCCCATAAAGCTCATTCTTTATAGCCATATATCTAGGCTTCGTACCCTAGTCTGCTAGAGGAGCATGAATCATGTGGGAACTTAGCTTTTTGTGGCCACCTCTTTTTTGTTAGGAAGTGTTCCGTAAGCTTCTTATGAGGAAACTGAAACTTCGCATTACCCTCCTTTGCATCAATAATATCACTTATTGCTCTAAATAATGGTCTACGAAGTATTATACGACTAGAGAAACTGTTTTCCATGTCCATGACAATAAAATCCACATGAACAAAAGTCATATGAAATTAAACCATAAAATTATTAATTCTACCTAAAGCATGCTTGGTAGAATCATCAGAAAGTAATAGATCAATATCACATTTTTCCAAGGCACCTATTTCAAGTTTATCTTATAGTTCTTTATATATTGCAGAAACAGTGGATCCTAAGTCTTGAATAGCATGACAAGTGACTTTTTCAATAGTTATTTATATCTTAGGAGTCCATACATCCCCAAGCTTAGGTGGTATCATAGCTTCTCTATTGTAGCTATCAATATTTTCTTTTAAGACATGATTATCTATGTAGGAACCAATGCCTACTTGATGAACATTACTAAAAGGATCTTAGTAGTTTTTTGGAAGATATAAATGAGTTCATTCAAGCTACACTTGTCAAGATCAAGTAAAAGGTTCATTAATAGTATCACAAAGGACTTTTAATTCCTCTACTTGTGTAGTTTAATTATCTTTCTCTTTTTCCTATTCATGAGGTCTTTCATCATCCTTTAGTTCAAAGCGATCATCAAAAGGTTCATCATAAATTCATGCTTTATAAAGCAAACAAAAGAAAAGAAAGACAAAAAACAAGACAAACAAAAATGTTAAAGATCTAAAGGAAAAGAAAAGCTCACAAAGGTGCATTTGCAGAAGCTTGGTTTATTGCATAATGGTGACGCATTCTATATTTTTCCGACAACGCCGCCAGAAAATATGGCACCAATCTATGAGGGCACCAATTCTTTGGGACTCCAAGTGCAAAGTGATGTAGCAGAGGTATTTTCTCCACAAGGGTGACTCGAGGGTTTATATTGAACTCCCAGAAAAATAATAGAAATACACAACTCGACCATGTGGTTGCCTTATAGCAACCTACAAAACAACCTTGTGTTGCCTTATGTATCCAACTCGACCATGTGGTTGTCAAGCACAAGGTTTCGTAATAGAATTCGAAACAAATAAGTAAAACTAAATATACTAAATGTAATAGTAAAAGCTGAAAGTAATATGCAAGCTAAATAATAAGTAAACTAGATGCAACGCAAAAGTAAAGTGTAAGTGTAATAGTAGTAACTATATGAGAAAGATAAATGTAAGTGAAGTAAAATATGTTTCTTATAATTAAAAATGGACTGGGTTTCATAATTTAACTTGTCTACTCTCTCATAAACATGGTGAACTCAAAACAGTTTCAGAAAAATCATAAATATTGGTGTAACTTCACAATACATTTGACTCACATTCATATGGGCATCACGCCCTATGGTTGAGATGATGCAACACATCCCCCTAATATTCTTCTAGTAAGAGAACCCTCTACAAACTAGATTGAAAATGAACAACCCTTTGCTTCTATGTCATGTTGTTGAATATCAAATATATTACCTCAAAAGATATAGGTAGGTTGATAGTAGTACATGCATTCATTTATCACTAGTGAGGTAATGGAGGAAAGGTAAAAACTTTGTTGTCAATAATAGTAGTACATGCATTCATTTATCCTACGTAACCTCATGTCAATAACAGTTCCCAAATTTTGTTGTCACTATCCATTTGCTACTACCAGTAACTCCAACTAATGCGTATGTTCTCCCTCTTGGGTACTATCAGACTAATTTGATCAGAAAAAGTAATAAACAATAAGGTACATAATATCTCATGAAAAAAAAGATCCACCATAAAGGAATTACATATATGTGGTCATAATAATGTTGGGAAGCTCATATGGCACTAGAACAATGATAGCATGAGAGAGATAGAACAAGCTACTTTCACAAACCCATAGTCCGGGGGTGGATTACCCCCTCTTCATATTGAAGTTGATGGATATGTTGTTGGAGATGTGAGACAACAGCATTCCAGTGATGTTTCTCCCTCCAATCTTCGTAGGATCTCCTCAATTTCGTGCTTTTGTCTCCGTGGTGCATAGTGCTTAGAGACCGCTATCGAGACAATAATATATATGCATTTTTAGGTCAAGACAAGTTCAACGGCATGAAGATCGACATGAGTAACAAGTTGCCAAGTGGTCCCCTTGGCGCGGCTAAAGTATCATGCCATGTCAAGGGCCTCAACTTGGGCCTCAAGTGGCTCTAGGTGGGGTCCAGGTGCTCGAGGTCTTGGTTTCGACAAAAGATTCTGTAGATAAAAAAAATTTTAGTTCACAAAGGTCTCTAAAAGTCAAAAATAAGCAAAACAGGCTTTTCTTGTCTATAGATTTATAATCCAAATAAAAGAGATATCATAGGAAAATACCCATAATCATTCTTAAATATAATTATAACAACATATACTATACAAATATGATGGAATATGTCACAATAAACTACAAAGAACATGGATGCATTTTACATGCATAGCACCGCAAATGGAAGGATGCCTCAAATTTGTTCGTTTGGCCCTCATTTCCTGCACAAATTTGGGATGGCTTTGCGGTGGACATGGACAACACGCACATCGGCGAGTGTCCTCGCCTTGTCCTCACGGGCCTACCTGTAGGTCGAGGGAGAGTAACTGGTGATGACCGATGTCAAATGGTCCTTAAATGGGGAAGCATCATCCCAATCGCTTTCTCCAGACACTCCTAGTCCCCGCTAGAAACTTCCCCACGCGCACGTGCCGAAACCCTAGCTTCCACCGGCCACAATTGCAAAGGGCGACAAGGGCTGGTTCTGCCCCAGCCGCAATGACCATGAGGCAAGGTCCTCCTCCGGTGGTGTCCGCTAGTTCTTTCTCATGCCTCCTTGTGCAGCGACGAGGCCGCCACACCCACCTCCCATGACAGGGTTCGAGCGGCTCGTCTACGTTGAGGTTGAGGTTGCACGCCATTTCACGGCCGTGAGCATGCCCCTGTCGTGGATGGGTGTCCACCTACCCCATGGGTAGTATCTGAACTAGGCACGTGTGCTGGCACTGGCCATTCCGGTGAGCGTCCCGTTCCACAGCTGCGATATCCTCAGGTGTCGTGCCTTCCTCTAGCCGGATTTATGGCAGGACACTGCATACCCAGTTGATTGCCCGTTGTGGAAGAGGCGGTTGGAGGCCCAGCATGACGCTCAGCGGCAATCCATCAAGGCCCACCTACAGGGACTCGACAACAACGACAAGGACTATGGTGAGCTGCCGGATGATTGGGCGGGTACGCATTCCTGACCCTAGAGCACGGTCGGCCGGACTGTTCGCGATACTACGACGCGGATACCCAATTCATGGACCCACCACCACTGAATGTGCGCTACATCGTCAAGGACGAGGCAGCGAAGGACCTTCTGGAGCACTACGAGCCGATGGAGGAGGAGCAACTCCATTACGCCATTGATCTCTCCTGGAAGGAGGAGGAGGCCAAGTAAGATGGCCTCCACGAAGCTATCCACGAGTCGGTGATGCAGGCAGCAACACCACTGGGCCCTCCCGCTGCACCAGTTTCACCTCCACGCCAGACGCCATTGCCTGGTCCCTATCATAGACTTCATCTGCTTCGACGACGACTAAGGCCTCCACCGTCGACCGCCACCGCCTAGCTAGCAGACCCTCCTCATATGGTAATAGATATGTAAATTATATTTCTATTTCCCTTTTTTTATTTTGTGTATTTTTTGCGGGCTGTTGTTGTGTGCAGTGGTCACCTCAAACGGATAGAGGGAGGACATGGATCTCTGACCACTCCACGGTGCCCCTCAAATGGACCGATTCGGACAGAATTGGTGTCTGAAATTAGGAAATTAGGGGCACCGTTGGAGTTGCCGTAATAGAGCTCTCCCGCCCTTATGCGCACGCTTCTTTAGCAATTCACCTTACCTAATGAATTTTCATATAATGTGACTATCAATAATATCAGTTCGTGCTGCACTCGTTGTTTGCAGCGAGTTGTAGTCGTTTTGTACTTGAATTTCCGTCTTCTGTAATAATATGATACGTCTTGGCGTACTCTCGGAAAATAGATCAGGATTCAACAGTTTAGAGTGTCAATTCCTGAAATTCACAGTTCAGGGTTTGATTTAGCTAACGTCTATGACTACAAAGTTTGTTTTGAACCTTTTCCATTCCCGTATAATGTGAGTATGTGATTATCAATAATATTTAGATGAAAATAGGGAAGGGAAAAAAAAACAAGAGCATAATATTACACAATGATGCATCCATAAGAACATCAGGCGGACCAGCATAATCTATGTGACGGTGACGGACTGGTAGACCTCCTGCATGGCGGCTCTGAACCGGTCGATGTCAAGGATGACTTTCTGGCCAATGAGGAAGATCTCCCCAACTTTGCCGAATCCCTCTTTGTGTATGGACGCAGGGTCGGTGAAAACAGGGTGATCCTTCGGGTATACATCCTTGAGTGTCGTCTCGTCGGCATTAACCTCGTACTCGACGTACTTGAGCCCCATATCCGGCGCCGGACGGCCGAACTCGTGCCAGCAAATGCCGTGCATCGCGCCCCACGGGACGATCTGCATCAGCGTGCCATTGTTCGGAAGGAACACCATGTTGGTGAGGCCGGCGCCGTGCACGCCAACCATGACGTTACACGAGCTCACCACCTGCGCGAACCGGGCCATGTCCCGGACCATCTCCGGCCCCGCAGCCACCACCTCGAATCCAACTTCCGTGGCGGCCGCTATGGCCTCCGCCTCGTTTGTGATCGCCCTCGCGTGCCGCCGCAGCAACATCACGAGACGGGGCCTCTGCCCAGAGCTCCGGTTCGCGGGGGTCGCCCACGCGTTCTTCAACGAGTAGGTCGACCGGAGGAAGTCTCGGAAATCCGCCATGGTGTACCCTTTCCTGGAGAGCGCAGGGTTGATCCTTAGCTCGTCGTGGACCTCGATGCCGACGCGCATCGACGGGAAGCAGCGCACGGCTTCATCGGCGTCGAAGTCGATGACCGGGTGGACCGAGAGCGCGGCGAGGACGTGCCGGTAATGGGAGGTAAACACGGGGTTGAGGTCGGTGATCACGAGGTGGACGTGGCCGTCGTACTCCCGTGCCGTGTTGTAGAGGGGGATGATCATGTCGTTCATGGCGTGGAAGAAATTGCCGCTGTAGGGGCCGCTGGAGAAGATCACGGCGGGGGCGTCGTGCGTCACTGTGCACGCCGGCGCCACGGCGGTGCCGTCGTCCGTGGTGGCAAGTGGGGCGCTCGAGCGGATATTCACCGCTCGGACGTGCTGCATCGTCTGTATCTCCCACTTGCGCGGGAACGGGCGGACGGTGACCGTCCTGTTCTCCGGCCAGCTGTAGTTGGAGGCTGAGACCACGTACACGTCGGCGTATTTGCCCTGCATACGGATATCGCCTTCCATGGCGCAGATGCTCATGGCCCCGTTGTCCAAGTCGCAGGTTAAATTGCTTCTTGGTGCTCCGACATCTGCGTATGTCGACACAAAAATAATTAATTATTGTCTGGCTCTACTAATGCAATAGCGCCCACAACCAAATGATCAAATGCACTTTGTACCTGAATTTTGCAACGACGCATCTATTTTCCCGTCCATGGCAAGAAATTCCTTGTCATGTTTGAGATCTGCAACAGATAAGAGATGATCACTATCAGCTTTCCCAAACTCTCTGCTGTATTATAACACGTACGGGGCATACCTCAAAACATAATCAACATATACTGTAACAATTTATTTACCAAATGCTAGTAGTAGTTCATATCTTTAAGCTATGATTAAGCGTAATATGACGCATGTGCACAGAACGCTACAGGTCTTTCTGAAGTTTAACACAGACACTTCGACCTGTTGACTTTGCTTGCTTTTTCTTTACTATTTTGTTTTTGCGCTGGATCTGCTGACTCTTGAACATGGTATTTTAACCCCCGATTCTGTAGAAGAACGGCCATTAATTACCTTTGATCCCATCGACGCCATCTCCGGGGATCTCGTCACTTGATGCATCGGAGACCGAATCTGAATTGAACGAAGTACCACATGTCATGTGTTGCTGTTACTAACGCCAATCGATGTTTAAGTACTACAGACTGAATATAATGAGAAGTACCAGTTTTCTTCGGCGAACCATCCGCAGCAGCTTTTAACCTGGCTATCTCAGCTCGTAACTCGGCTATCAGCTTTTCACTCTCTGAACCTGGGACAAAGAAAGACGTGGCGATGAAGTTGATTGACAGGCCGTTTATAGAGCATGCATGTCTGAAGACGAAATCTAGCCAGGGCTCACCTGAAGACGAATCCCGGCGAACCGTTTCATCCGAAACATGGGTATCGCCCTGAACCACATTTTCCTTGGTTGCACCTGGATACTGGCCTTGGTTACTTGCTATTCCGTTTCTTGACAGTGGAAGCCGGCCACGTATGGAGAAAAAGAAATCTGAAACTTGGGTAATGCCGGTCTCTCTAACTGCAATACATGGGAAAAACTCAAGTCATATCCCTGTCTAGTTATATTTGTTATCACATATATGTATCCTTCAAACTAAGAAACAGGTGAACCACAATTTTACAGAAAGGGGAAAAAAAAAAGAACAGCAAGCTCTCCAGAGAGCGCTGCAGAACATCATAACAGATTTCTCCACAGGTACGTACGCTACACTAAATGTCGATCTCCAACAAGATAGACCGTTTAGCTCATTAATTGTTACTGCTCATTTTGTTTGGACCAAGCTTCTGACGAAAGGGTTTTAACATTCTAGATGTATACTCCAGAGAGCGCTGCAGTACATTTTAACATTTGTATGGATCTTGACCAACACTCTAGCAAAACTGCTTGGCATGACGGAACACATATCCAGCCTTTGTATTCATGATGATAGCGATAAAATTGAGAACCGGAACAAAATTATGGATGATGAAGGTAAAGGAACGTATCGATATAAACACACACTTGGAACTAAAACATAAACCATACTGTCAAACTGTGGAAGTTTTTGTTCAATTCAGAAGACTTACGACGATTAACCTGGGGCACGCGATCTGTGTTGAGAACGACGAGGACGAGCAGCGGAACCAGGAGCCACGCTGCCGCCGCCGCTCCCCCGCACACGAGCTTCTTGCTGCTCTCGTTCCTCCGGAACATCATCTCTCATCCGGTTGCTCTTTGCACTCGCTTGGTCCCTAGCTCTAAGCCAAGATCTTCTCAGCAGGTTGACACTCCTGCCTGCGCAAGCCAATAAAGTGAGCTGTGACTGAACTCTTAGGAGTGAAGCATACTAGTTAAGTATGATCTCATATCGAAACGAGCTTTAATGCGCGGGACTAGTTTAATAGTCCATGGCGCCTCTCCTAACCCTAGTTTTTCTTGGGTTGACTTGCAGCGTCATTAAATCCCACGCACATGCATTGCACGCTAATGGCATCATTTCGTCGGTCCAATAGAAGGCCAATTGCTATCTAGTCCCTCGTTCCAAAAGGAAACGAATACAGGGCGATCGTACGTTCTGTATGCTATGCGCGCGAGTATGTAACCATATTCAGACTGTAATACAGACCACGACCAGGACCGGCTCTATGTTTCGCGGGGCCCTAGGCGAAGTCGACTGCATGGGCCCTTAAGGCTAATGTATATGAGGTGGTTCGTTGTTGGTGTTGAAGACTAGGGAATTCCTGTCTTTTCCAGATGTTTCAGACCACAGCGCTAAAAACTGTGATTTTTGCGTGGTTCGGCGACAACTCAAGCCAGTCATGGCATACATTGGGGTTGGGGCACATGGCGGAAGAGAGCTCCAGACCTCCTGAGCACGATGGTAGCGCAGCAGCAGGTGATCCACGTCTTCGGGGTAGGGGCAAGATGGGCAGTTTGGCGAAATGGCGAGAGAATGCCGAAAGCGACCCTCGTACGGCGGTGCAAAGTCAGTTAAAAATCCTGCAGTGTTGGGGACAGCGTTTTCCCAAATAGGACCTGGACAAACATCTGTAGGTAGCTTCCTAAAAAATAGCATAGGTAACCCTATTAGAAACAACTTTTCTAATGAAACGATTAAGGCAAAAGTCGCTACTACCAGGGCCGAGAGAAGTCTCAGCCATAATAGAGAGGATAGAGGAAAGCTTGGAGGAGGCTGCCAAGGAGCCTAGGAGCTAGAAAGCCTGATAGCCCACTGGAAAAGGCGAGGGCTACATAAATATTGGTACGCAAGGCATGGGAAGCGATGGCAGGGAACCGATCGGTGAGAGGAGATTGATCGCACCAAAGATCATACTAGAAATAAGTGTATTTCTCGGAGCCAAGATAGATGAACGTGCTAGCGCGGAAGGTAGGGAGAGTAGAGAGAATATCTTTCTAGATGGGAGTGTCAAAGGAGTGAGAGTCTCCAAGGTTGTGAGAGCCGGACCACCCATAGCGTCGGCGGAACCACGAGGCCCAAGGGGTGTCAGTGCTGACATGGAGTTTGACTAGGAACTTAGAGAGAGGAGAGGTGTTTTGAGTGGCAAGGGACAAAACAGCAAGACCCCCGTTGGATTTAGGCGTGCAGACCTCGGTCCGAGCAACCTTACCGTCACCACAGTGACATGAATCATCCCCTTTGCATAGGAAGGCATGTCTGCGTTTGTCAATAGCATCAGTGATTCCTTGATGAAGAATACCAACGACCATCATGTGGGAGAGAATGGAGGAAAGAACATAGTTGACCAAAATGAGTCGGTCGCCAATGAGAGTACAACTGCCACGTTAACCAGTAAGATACTTGTCACATTTGGCAATAACCGGGGCAAGGTCAGCGACACAAAATTTGTCAGTGGAGAGTGGGAGCCCGAGGCAATCTTGCAGAAAGGAGGCAACCAAACAACCGAAGGTTGCCTCCATGGAAGTAGCATCCGCGATGCTGATATGTATTGGGACAAATGTGCTCTTATGAAAGTAGATGTGCAACTTGAGAATTTTTTCCAGAGTGGAGACATGTTCCACCCCTACGCGGAGAATGATGAGAGTATCGTCGGCATACTGCAACACCGTGCAAGATAGGTTGTGAGGCTGAGGGAGGAGGTCGTCTCAAGAAGCCTAAAGGATGAGATGTTGAAGTACATCAGCAACGATGTTGAAAAGGAATGGGAGAGAGATTCACCTTGGCGGAGACCGCGGCGACACTGAGTTCTCAGAACAACACCAGTAGCAAATTTACACACATAGCCACCAATGCTTTTTACATGGAAAACCTATCAACTTGAGAGCAAAACCGTGGACCTAGGCTACAAAATCGTTTTCCAATATTACCAAATGGGGATCTCATACATCAAGATACAAATAGATCTTGGATGCCACAATAAAATTTGAGGCATAAGAGCAAGGAATTGGAAAAAAATTATCGGTGATGGTGAAAACACAGCTTAAGGTCTTGTTTACTTCTCTCGTATTTTTATCCACTAGAGTTTTGGGGTATGCAAGGATTTAGTGTTCACCCAAAACTCTCTAATACCCGCAAATACTCTTCCCCAAAAGTACTCTACTATAGAAGAGAGTTCTTAATCTAGACAAAAACAAGAAAGGTCCGTGGGGATATCTCGGTATTATCCCGACCAAACCCGACGTAGTAAACGGACTACGGGAATTTTGCGGGAATTGGAATAATCCCCTCCGATCCTGCGAATACCGAGAGAAATAAACAAAGCCTAAAGCAGACAAGTGGATATGAACTTCGCAACCTTATGGGAAACACACGGTGCTTGATCCGAGCTAGCGATTTACGGTTTACTGAAACATTTGAGATAAATGTGGCAAAAATATTTTAGATTTTTTGACCTTAAATATATATAAATTTGAAGTATTTTTTTGAATATTAAATATTGTATAGATTGCAAAAAAAATGTACGAACTATGTTTCCCCACATTCTAGTTATAATTTTCAGTAACCTACAAAAATTTCAAATACATGTCATAGTTTGAGAGATACCAAAAATAAAAACTAAAAAAAATGTGCATCTATCATGGTGCTCACTCACAACTTTCCCGCTCAAATGATATGTATGATTTAGACATCAACACTAGAACTACACGTGGTTTAAAGAAATTTGTAAAAAAAAAATCCACCACAGCTGTGCCAATTAGCAAACAGAAGTTGTTATCTCTTTCATTGTGTTTTTTCACGGAGTGCTCATTTTTGCATGGCATGGATCTATTCAAACAAAATAAATCCACAGTAGTCTCGTCCGGATCCTCCATAAGAACCTCTGGGTCACAAGAATCTTTGTTAGACACAATCCTCGTCAGGGCTTGTTCGGTTAATCCACTCCCCAAGTGGATTGGGGTGGATTGGAGGGGAATTAGGGGGGTTTTGATCTAGAATGAAATTAATACCCGTCGATCCCTACCGATCCCATTCAATTCCCGTGAAACCGAACAAGGCCTCAGAGAAGACACGTCAGCAGTATCTCACACCACAGATTGGAATCACCGATGATTTATATACTACCATCGGTCGCTTGTCAAAGATGACCAGACCACACGATATGAGGAATAAAACTACAGATGAGCACTTGTGGTGTTAGTCACTACTGACGGAATACGTTCCTTAGAGCATCTCTACCAGACGCGCTATATTTCAGCGCTGTAAACGTCGCCGCGCCCGCCCTGTATAGTTTTAGAGCGCGACGCTCACCGTTTTCCTCCACCGGAGGCGCTAAACCACAGCGTGAGCGCGGCCGCAAAAAAGGGTGCTCCACCAGGCGCTCCAAACTACAGCGCACAGCAGCGCTGGAAAACAACATTCACACAATGCTATGAATTCAACAAGATCAAACAAGCTTCTAAAATTAACGAATAAATGCACCAAAATACAACAAGTACATCAAATTGTTTACAACAAATACAATAAGTACATCCAATTGTTTACAACAAATACAACAAGTTTAATGAATCAACAATACAACATAGTTTCCAAACAATAGAACGAAAATGCAAATTAGAAGTGGGCACTATTATTGTCCATGCCAATTCCACCATTCTTCCATGAGATCTTTTTGGATCTTATCATGTGTTTCGTTAGAACAAATGGAATGATATGAGGCAATAAACCGGGCAATCCTATGTGCATTCCTCCTCACTTGCACAGGAATCCCCATCAATTCGTAGTGGATATGATCCACATTTTTCCCACGGTCATTCTCTATAATCATGTTATGCATGATGACACAAGCAGTTATGATATACCAAAGGCACTCTTGGTCCCAAAATCTTGCCGGTCCCCTCACAATGGAAAATTGGGCATGCAAAATTGATGACCCACAAGTATAGGGGGTGTATCGCAGTATTTTCGATAAGTAAGAGTGTCGAACCCAACGAGGAGCAGAAGGTGCTGGCTAGTGGTATGGATCAGGAATTCTCTACAAATACTTAGCAAACGGATTTTTAGGGTTTTTTGATAATGCAAGTAAATAAAGTACGAGTAAATAAAAGACAATAAAAATAAATGCAGCGAGTGGCCTAATCCTTTCTTTAGCAAAGGACAAGCCGGTTGTATTACTTAAGATGACCAAACGTTCTCAAGGACACATGGGAAGACTGTCAAGTGCTTTTGCTTCATATAGTTGATTAATCTTCTTTAGCTTGCTAAGTGTTGTGTGGGTGAACCTATGCTAATGTACCGACCTTCCTAGGACTAATACACACGTGTGATTATACCCCTTGCAAACATCCGTAAGTAGAAGAAAGTAATTAAGGTAGAAACCTAACCACAACTTTAAACTCTAAGACCCCGATGTCCCTTGTGCAATGGTTTCCTAACGGGGGTTCAGGTTTCTGTCACTCCGGCAACCCCTATGATTAGTAGCCAAATACACAATGCATTCTCCTAGGCCCATATAGGTGAAGTGTCATGTAGTCGACGTTTACATGACACCACTAGAAGAAGTACACCACAACTTAAATATCAAACTATTGAATCTTTCTCAACACAATTCCACTACTAACAACATGACTTCTCCCATGTCCTCAAGAACAAAACAAACTACTGACAAGACATCATATGGATCATGATCAGAGATGTAATAATGATGTATAACAATCTGAACATAAACAATAATTCAATGGTTCCACTCAATAGCATAAACTACAAAGAGTAATCAACACCGGGAAAGTTTCCCCTAAGAACTATGCAAGATTCAACCCAATTGTTACAGCGATAAGGAGATGGTGATGAGGGTGCTGATGGTCATGATGGTGATGGTGATGATGATGATCCCGATGAATTCCAGCTTGATGGTGGTGTTGATGGCGACGATCTCCCCTCTCTGGGAAGGAATTCCCCCGACAAAAATCTATCTGCCGGAGAGATCTTTCTCTCTCGGTGTTTTCCGCCAAGCAGAGGCGGCGGAATCTTTCTGTGGTCGCCCTCCGGTATTTGGGATCCGTGGAGATAATATACGCCAGAGGGAAGAGCTAGAGGTGGACCAGGGCGGCCACACCACCTAGTGGCGCGACCCAGGGTGGCCCGCGCCAGGGGGTGGTGTGGGCCCCATGTGTCCCATCTCCACTCCTCTTTCTGGCTATCTTTGTCTTATGGAAAAATAGGATTTTCCATGTATTTTCCCAGATTTTCTGATCTTCACAAATTTCACCTCCGAACAGCACCTTTTCCATCAGAATCCTGACTACAGTGGTCCATGCTCCAAAAGTCATCAACCATGCAAAAAAAGATGAAATAACATAAGTATCATCTCTTAATATGAAATATATCAATGAATAACAGTAAATTATGATATAGAATAGTGATGCAAAATGGATGTATCAACTCCCCCCAATCTTAGACTTCGCTTATCCCCAAGCGAAACTGAGCTCAATAAACATGACCTCAGGTTTATGGAGTAAAGAGTCGATAAAAGAATACGGACAAGAAACATCACATTCATCAATACATAGATCATAATAGAAGGCAACTCACTATTATATAACTTAACTTGCAATAGGTAATGGAAACACAATAAAGATACATTATGTAAATCATAATTGGTAATGGCAAACTTAGCTCTTGGTCGAAGAATAGTTGACAATTTGCTGGAGTTCACAAGTAACTGGTTTTTAATGATAGCTTTCAAAGTAGTAAACACCAAGATAAGAGCAAAGTGCAAAACAAGGAACATAAGAAACATGATTGAATAAATCATCATATGAATGAAACACAACAACTCAAATTACTTGCTGAGATAGAAGGAAATAGGTTTACTGACTCAACTGAAACGTAAAGAAAGGCCCTTCGCAGAGGGAAGCAGGGATTTCAAGTTTCATAAAGAGCTCCCAAAAATTATGATACTTATTAGCTTTCAGCTCTCATTGCCCCTATCATGGGCATCTTTAGGTGATTAAGGTTAAAGTGATCAAATATGAGGATATGCTTGACAAGTTGTAAGTTGAAAATCGCATGTCCCTTGAATAAGAGGGTCGCTCCTCATGCTACTCAAGTTTAGTCACCGACAAGTTCTTGTCACAGTAAGCACATGTGTATCATGGAGAACCGCCAACGGGGTACCCCTTGCCCGATGATACAGAAGAATCCCCATATCAAAATGACAAGACAAGCAGGCAACGAGTATTCCAGCAATCTTCTTATTTACCATGGGAATATGGTGCTTTTTTCTCTCTTTCCTCTTTTCTCATATTTTTTTTTCTTTTTCTATTTTTCTCAATCTCTATCTATTTTTTATAAGAAGAATGCTTCATAGATGCTCATTATGGTTACACTGCAGGTTTCCACCATGACAGCATGGATTAGACCGGCGACCTAGGCGTTTCTCTAACACACATGCATAACTTCATGGACTTACAAGCTCCCCTTTCATTTCACACCGACGACATCCATAGACAAAAGAACATGATATCAACTAGGTACAAAGTACCAGTGCAATGTTGAAAGCGTTCCCCATGACAGCATGGTTCTGCTAATTCACAACTTACAAAGCGCAAGCATATACGCAACATAGATGGGCACAATGGTTCAAGTTTATTAAATGGAAGAAAGTAAAGTGTGCCATCAAGTTCATGAGAGCTTTAATCACTAATTTTCACATAACAAGTTTAATTTGGAAGGTAGATAAAAACATGAATTTACTTGGAATAACAATAATGCTAATAGGTAGGTATGGTGGACACAAATGGCATAGGTTTTGGTTTAAGGATTGGATGCACGAGAAGAATGCCCTCTCAGTACAGGCTTTTGGCTAGTAAGGCTGAGTAGCAAGCATAAGAGTTGAAGGAAACAAACAAACATACAAGTGATAAAAAACAAACATGCAATCTTCCTGGGAAGCACAAAAGATTTTAACAAGAGAATACTAAGCTTATGAGTAAATCAAAAAAGAAGGATGATGAAATTTTAGTTCTTTTTAAGAGTACTTCTATCTTTTTCATTCAACTCTCAAAAATAGTGTTGCTACTGACCAAGCCAGGTTTACCAAAACCAACTAAATTAACTCAATGATTCCAAAGTGATACCAATACTAACAACAAGATCAATCATATAACCACAAATTGAAAACTAATATAAGATATGCAACAGAGTAAATGATAGAACTTCTCATTAATATTCCGTAACGGCAACTCACACCAAGGGATACATAGATATCTAACGAGACAGGGGACACTTCCATAATGCAAACCATCCTACATGATAACTTCTCTATTCATGATATGACTCTACTAAAAAGGTAAAAAGATAGAAGATAGTGATGTGATACCGCGACACTCCCCCAAGCTTGGAACAAACCAAGGGGATGCCAAAACCTGATGACGAGTTACTCCTTCGGTGGTGGTGGTATCCTCTCAATGAGCTCTTTGATCAGTTTCCCCAAGTCCTCAATCTCGAAGGTGAGAGTGCGGATCAACCTTGAATTTTCCTTGATGCGGCTCATGATCGTGTCGGGCTGTGGCTCCCAGCTCTTGCGATTTCCCCCACTCTACCTCCTTGAAGTCTTATTTTCCTGCATGGCTAGAACAAGGCAAATCCCAATTGGAGGATAGTTTCTCCTTGGGTATATTCTGGTATTGATGCTCATGGATAAGGGTATGGAAAGGATTCTTGGTGCGTGGAGGAAGTGACCATGGATCTGAATAGGGACAAGGAGGCTTCCCTCCAATCAACGTAATCTTGGCAGGGTTTGCCACCACTCCAATTCTTTCAATGGTAGTGCCGATGTGCTTTGCCTCCTCTTCATCTTCACTCTTGATCTCCTTCTCCTGCCCGGGGTCTTGGAGATCTTTCTCCATAGGCTCCTTTCCCTTATCCTTGGCGGACACCATTGTACTTCTAAGCTTTCAAGAATAGTTCCTGGTAGAAACAGATTGAAACAAAAACACAACAAGAACACGATATACGAACCTCGGGGGATCCGAGGGATTATATATTACGAAGTTTTACAACAAAAGGAAGGTACTGGGAGAAAACGGGTCGGAGACGGAGTCCGAGGTGGCCACACCACCTGGTGGCGCGGCCAGGGGTGGGCCCGCGCCACAGGGTGGTGTGAGCCACCCTGTCTCTGTTTTCGTCTCTCTTTCACTTTGTAACTTTCCTTGTTGGATAAAAACTGCAAAAATATAACTAGACAGAATTTTCGCGGAACTTTTCTTACCAGAACTATTACCTATTCGAAAACAGACTCTGCAGGTCTCTGAATTTGGTATTTAGTAGATTCTTCCGGAGTTACCACTTGAATAACATCAATATCTTCATCTTCATACACATATTTCTTGAGTCATGAAACCTTTCACTTCCTTATTGCACCATTATCTCCACTAACCTGGAAATTTCTTTCACACAAAACTTCACATAGTTCTCATTAGCAACATTAGTATAAGTGAAGTAATAAAACTTCTTAGGTCCAATTTCAACTGAAAACCATCAAAACATAAGCCACTGAAGCAACTCCTTCCGAAAACACAAAAAGAATCCAAAAAGGAAATCGAATAAAGAAGCAAATGCAAGAGTGGCAAAATCTGTCAAAATAGACCAGCAGGTAAAGATCATTTTTTTCTAAAATCTTCTGTTGCTCAAATCAAAAAGTGCAAAACTAACGAAAGTTAAATAACAACCTGGGGCAGAATCAAAAAACATTACAGCTCAAACCGACATACAGAGATCTCTCACGAATTTTTACGGTGAAGCACAAAAATCTATTTTGGGACAACAACTTCCCCAAACCTTACTTCTCTCTCATTAGAGGTTGATCTTGACACAAAACAAACAAAAGGATAAGGAGAGGTTATTACCGAAGTAATAAATTCCAAGACTCAAAGAACCAAAACAAACTGAAAGCAAGAATAAATTGGGTTGTCTCTCAAAAAGCTCTTTCTTTATAGCCATTAAGATGTGCATGATAATTTTAATGATGCTCGCATAAGAATATGAATTGAAGTGAAAGAGAGCATTAAGAATAAAAAATACACATGTTTAAGTCTAACCCACTTCCTATGCAAGGGAATTTTGTAAGCAAACAAGTTGTTGAAACCATAGGCTACAAGCATAGGAAGGCAAAACAAGTGCAACATAAAGACTTTAAGCATAAAACGAGGGAACTTAATATTATTGAGATGCATAAGAATACTTTTCTCTCTCTCATAGTAACTTTCAGTATCATGCATAAACTTAACAATATAGCTATCACAAGAACCATCATAGCAATGATCACTTATTCTAACAGAAAACACAGGAATACTAGTTTTTATAACACTACTTTGTGAAAAAATATTAGAGGTATCCTTACAAACGATAGGGTGTCCTTATTCTTTATATTTAGTGACAAAGTCTTTCACATTTGCTATTATAGGCTCATCATCCATTTGTTTATCAGGTTCAACATCTTTATTTGTACTTTCATTAACCATACTAGCTATCATACAATGTTCCTTTATCTTAACTGGGAAAGGCATTTTCTTAATATAAGGCTTAGGTAAAACATGATTAGCAGTATAAACTTCAGTATTTCTTACATGAACACTCTTAGCAACATATTTATAAGGTTCATGATACTTATTCCACTTCTTTTTAGGCACTTCAATATAGGAAGCAAAAGCCTTAAAATAAGTTGCAATAGCTTGAGAGTCTAGACCATAAGCATTTTTAATATTTTGAAAGTCATCATTCCCATAAAAGATTCAACGCGTTCATAATCATAATTTATACCTGACTTTCTTCCTTTGTCATTCTCCCATGCTTCAGCATTGTCTTGAATGCGGTCCAGAAGATCCCATTTAGCTTATTCTTCCTTGTGAGTGAATGATCCAACACAAGAGGCATCCAATAAATCCTTATCATGAAGAGGGAGCCTTGCATAAAAGTTATTGATAATAATATTATTGGGGAGCTCATGAATGGGACATTTGAGCATTAGTAACTTTAGTCTCCCCCAAGCTTGAGCTGTACTCTCTCCATCAAGAGGCCAAAAGTTGTATATTTGATTCCAATCTTTATGAATCTCACTAGGAGGATAAAACTTTGAATAAAAGAGTGGTACTATTTCCTCCCATTCAAGATCTTGACCATTCTTCAGCAGCTTATACCATTCCTTAGCTCTTCCTTTCAGTGATAATGAGAATAACTTATTCTTAACTTGATATGTAGTAATACCTGCACACTTGAACAACCCGCATAATTCGTGTATAAAGAGCAAATGATCACCGGGATGGACAGTTCCATCCCCAACATAGTAGTTATCCATAACACAATCAATAATTCTTGTAGGTATTTTAAAAGTATCATTCTCAGCAGGTGGTGGTTCATCTACTACCTTAGCAGTGGTAGTAGCATTACGAAATAAGAAAGTCAGCAAATTTTCCATAATGAAAATAAAGTAACCAAAATAAATAAACAATACTCACAGCAGAAGTTTCCTTTACCAGTTCCACTCTCCAATAGCGCTTCACTCTCCGGCAACGGCGCCAGAAAATAGTCTTGATGACCCACAAGTATAGGGGGGTGTATCGCAGTATTTTCGATAAGTAAGAATGTCGAACCCAACAAGGAGCAGAAGGTGCTGGCTAGTGGTATGGATCAGGAATTCTCTGCAAATACTTAGCAAACAAATTTTAGGTTTTTTTATAATGCAAGTAAATAAAGTACGAGTAAATAAAATACAATAAGAATAAATGCAGCGAGTGGCCCAATCCTTTCTTTAGCAAAGGACAAGCCGGTTGTATTACTTAAGATGACCAAACATTCTCAAGGTCACATGGGGAGACTGTCAAGTGCTTTCGCTTCATATAGTTGATTAATATTCTTTAGCTTGCTAAGTGTTGTGTGGGTGAACCTGTGCTAATGTACCGACCTTCCAGGACTAATACACACTTGTGATTATACCCCTTGCAAACATCCGTAAGTATAAGAAAGTAATTAAGGTAGAAACCTAATCACAGCTTTAAATTCTAAGACCCTGACGTCCCTTGTGCAATGGTTTCCTAACGGGGGTTTAGGTTTCTGTCACTCCGGCAACCCCTACAATTAGTAGCCAAATACACAATGCATTCCCCTAGGCCCATATAGGTGAAGTGTCATGTAGTCGACGTTCACATGACACTACTAGAAGAAGTACACCACAACTTAAATATCAAACTATTGAATCTTTCTCAACACAATTCCACTACGAACAACATGACTTCTCCCATGCCCTCAAGAATGAAACGAACTACTCACAAGACATCATATGGATCATGATCAGAGATGGAATAATGATGTATAACAATCTGAACATAAACAATAAATCAATGGTTCCACTCAATAGCATCAACTACAAAGAGTAATCAACACCGGGAAAGTTTCCCCTAAGAACTATGCAAGATTCAACCCAATTGTTACAGCGATAAGGAGATGGTGATGAGGGTGCTGATGGTGATGATGGTGATGGTGATGATGATGATCCCGATGAAGTCCAGCTTGATGGTGGTGTTGATGGCGACGATTTCCCCTCTCCGGGAAGGAATTCTCCCGACAGAAATCTGTCTGCCGGAGAGATCTTTCTCTCTGGATGTTTTCTGCCCCGTAGAGGCGACATAATCTTTCTGTGGTCGCCCCCCGGTATTAGGGTTCTGTGGAGATAATATATGCCAGAGGGGAGAGCTGGAGGTGGACCAGGGCGGCCACACCACCTAGTGGCGCAGCCCAGGGTGGCTCGCGCCAGGGGGTGGTGTGGGCCCCCTGTGGCCCATCTCCACTCCTCCTTCTGGCTATCTTCGTCTGCTGGAAAAATAAGATTTTCCATGTATTTTCCCGGATTTTCTGATCTTTACGAATTTCGCCTCCAGACAGCACCTTTTCCATCAGAATCCTGACTACAGCGGTCCATGCTCCAAAAGTCATCAACCATGCAAAAACAGATGAAATAACATAAGTATCATCTCTTAATATGAAATATATCAATGAATAACAGTAAATTATGATATAGAATAGTGATGCAAAATGGATGTATCAAAAATCCCAAATGCTCTCTCTACATCTTTCCTAGCCACCGCTTGTGCACTGTGAAAGTGGGTTTGTTTCTTACCGCGTGGTTGAATAACCGGCTTCACAAATGTTTGCCACCTTGGATAGATGCCGTCGGCGAGAAAGTAGCCATAGTTGTACTTGTGGCCATTTGCTTCAAACTCCACCAATGGACCTTCCCGCATTTCAAGTCTTGTCATTAGTGATGACCGTTGAAGAACATTGATGTCATTGCAAGACCCGGATATTCAAAAAATGCATGCCAAATCCAAGTCTCATGATCGGTGACCGCTTCAAGGACTATAGTGGCATCCTTTTTGTACCCTTTGAATTGTCCATGCCATGCCACTAGACAATTCTTCCAACTCCAATGCATACAATCAATTGAGCCAAGCATACCTGGAAATCCCCGCTCAGTGTTGAACTCTAAAAGTCTTGCTGTGTCTTGAGCATTGGGGGCTCTCAAGTATGTGGATCCGAAAACTTTGACAATTGCTACGGCAAAGCGCTTGAGACACATGATAGAAGTGCTCTCACCCATGGCCAAGTGGTCGTCAATAAGATCCGCCGGTATACTGTATGATAACATACGCAAGGCGGTAGTCACCTTCTGATAGGTGCTATGACCAAGTTCTCCTTCAACATTTCTTCATTGCTCAAAGAACCGATCATACTTCATCACCTCCGTTGCGATGTTCTTGAAAAAGTTGATGCTCATCCGAAAACGCCGACGAAAATAGCTTTCGGGAAATATCGGATTTTCATTGAAATACGACCGCATCAACTTTTCGTGTCCTTCAATCCTTTCTCTCCACAATTTCTGTCTATCGAACACCGATCCTCCTATTTTCGGCTTCTTAATGGCACGGTATGCCAATAATATGAATATATTCTCTTCTTCCTCTATATCATACTCATCGTCTGAAGAATCGTATGATGAACTCTACAAATATACATATGAAACGACTTATTACTACTACCTTTTAGCTAAAAAAGTTTGCGGCCGAGGAGGCGCATACCTTGCGAGCAAATCGGCGAGCATCTTGGCAGCGCCATGTTGTAAGTAGGCTTGAGGACGACATGCTTGCCGCTGGAGCGCGCCGCTGGACCTTGAGGGCAGTAGCGTCGGTGGCGGCGGCGCCCGCTCGGTACAGCGCGACGGAGCGCTCAAAAACACCTGGGAACAGGCGCGGGGAAGGAGGATCTACGGTGCGGCGGTGAAGTCCAGCGCGGGCGGTGGCGAAATCGACCGGCGCAGGCGAAATTGCAAGGCGGCGGCGCGGGTGGGGAAAATGGAGGCGCGGACGTGGGGTGAAACTTTCAGCCGTTGGCGGTATGCGCGTGTGAGAGAAGATGCCGTGCAGTGAACGCGTCACATTTGACGCTTTGGATAGTGCAAAATGCCGCGCACCTAAAAAAATTTGCAGCTCCGCGCGGTTTACAGCGCCTGCTGGAGGAAGGTTTTTTCTCCGCGCGCTGCATACCGACGGTTTTTTTTAGAGCGCGGCCGATAAAACGCGCCTGCTAGAGATGCTCTTACTAGCTACAATCCAGACCTGCCTATGAGTGATGAATTGTTCTTCCTAAAAGAAGCATCATCTGAGGCTAATACTAATGGGTGCCTTAATAACAACATGTGAGTTAAGTGGCATGCTATCATGTACCGACTGTATCTACATTCCACCAAGGAAAATTTTATTTCCTCACAAGTTCTTTATGGTTGTTATTATTACTATGGGTTTTCTAGGAAGCTCTCCGTAGCTACCGTCACCCAAAAGATTCTACGTATGTGGATTTTATCTAGAATGTTCTATAAAGGTTGTGGACCATATCATAAGATAGTACTTTGTTGGGCTAGGATCAAGGATAAGATGGCCAGATCCACAAGATTGTGTGGTCTTTGTTTGCTATAGCATGTCCAATAGAGATTCGAGTCCACCCCAAACGACTTGAATTTAGTCATACATCTTGTGTCTTTTTGCCCCTTTGGTTATTGTTGTCATTGTTGTTACTTTCCTTAGTGATTATCTCTAATTTACACTTTGGATACCTTGTTTTTAGAGTTATCTCTTTGACCTTTAGGATTGTATCACCTAGCTTCACTTTGGTGAATCTTAATTTTGCAAAAAAACAAAGAAAAAAAGTTAATATCCTATACATGACCTCCGCATGCAATCGATCATCCTTAGTCCTGCAACAAATGATGGCGGGGAGGGGAATTTCTTGGGCCTACATCCAGGACTTTGTCCGTGATGTGAAAGAGTTTTACCTCTATAGTATTGACGGATGTATGTGACTCCGGATCAACTCAATCAATTGATCATCTTCATTGGTTCTTAAAGTAGAAGACCTCTTGGTAACTAACAGAGATCTCTCTTATGCACACATTCTTATGCATTTCGCCTTACATAATAATTCTCATATGATGTGACTATCAACAATCTTTAGTCAAAAATGGAAAGGTAAACACAGTAAGAGAATATATTAAGCAACGATGCATGCATAACAACACTGGGACTAGCATAATCTATGTGATGGTGATAGACTGGTAGATCTGCTTGATGGCCCATGTGAAGCGGTCGATGTCAAGGGTGACGTTCTGGCCATTGAGGAAATACTTGTACATATCATCGAATGACTTGTGTAGGGATAAAGGGTCGGCGAAGACGGCATGGTCTCTCGGGTATACATCCTTGAGCGTCGTCTCCTCAGCGGTAGCCTCGTACTCGACGTACCGGAGACCCATATTAGGCGCTGGAGAGCCAAAAGTTTCCCAGCAAGGCCACTTCATCTTGCCCCACGGGATGATCTGCACCACCGTGCCGTTGTGCGGAAGGAATACCATGTTGGTGAGCCCAGCGCCGTGCACGCCCACAATTACGTCGCACGTGTTCACCACCTGCGCGAACTGAGCAATGTCGTTGACAACCTCGGTTTCCGCGGCCACCACCTCAAACCCAACCTTCATGGCAGCCGCAATAGCCTCTGCCTTGTTAGTCAGTGACCTCGAGTACCGTCGCAGAATCATGACAAGACGAGGCCTCTGCCCGGAGCTCAAATTAACGGGTTTCACCCATGGGCGCTTCAGCGAATAGACCGACCGGAGGAAGCCTAGAAAGTCCATCATCGTGTAACCATTGCGGGACAAAGCCGGCTTGATCCCTAGAGTGTCGTGGTATTCGATGCCGACATGCACGGATGGGAAGCACCGCACGGCGTTGTCAGTGTCCAAGTCGATGACCGGGTAGATGGATAGCGCGACGAGGACGCCTCGATACCTGGATATCCACTTGTGATTGTAGTCCGTCACGACGAGCTGGACACGGCCGTTGTACTCCCGTGTCGTGATATATAGGGGGATGACCATGTCGCTCATGCCGTGAAAGAAGTTGCCACTATCGGGACCAGTGGAGAAGACCACCGCAGGAACGTTGTGTGTCATGGTGCACCGAGGAGGGGTGGTGACAACTGAGGCACTCGAGCGGATGGTCACTTCGCGGACCTTCGCCATCGTACTTATCTCATGCTTGCGCGGGAATGGACGGATGGTGACGGTCCCATTCTCCGGCCAGTAGCTGTCGTTGGAGGCTGCGGCAACGTACACGGTGGCGGATTTGCCGTGCATACGGACATCCCCTTCCATGGCACAGATGTCCATGTGCCTGCTGCTGAAGTTGCAGGTTAACTTGCTACGTGGTGCTGCCACATCTGCGTATATATGTGGACACAATAATAACAAATTATATATATTGCCTGGCTGTACCAATGCCAAATCGCTCGCAACCAAAAATAATATGCACTTTGTACCTGAATTTTGCAAAAAACCATCTATTTGCCTGCCCATTGCAAGAAATTCATTCTCATATTTCAGATCTGCAACAGATGATGATCAATATCAGCTTTTGCAAACTCTACTGCATTGAGCATTGTAAGTTTGTAACACAGAGAATACCTCAAAACATATCAATCATATACTGTAACGATTTTTTCACCGATCGGATTTCTTTTAAAAAATGGAGGTAACCGATCGAATGCTGGTAGTTTACAGCAGTAAGAAGAAATCTAATTAGTTAAACCGTGCAACCGTTTGGAGGCTCTTCATTGATTTTGGCGTCCTAGTCATCCGAGAGTTGTTCTGCCTCCACCATTGCCGTTCGTTTTCGACACTATACTAGTATTTACTATGGAATTGGTCTCATGGATCGCCAGCTGCAGCTTGCCTGAGTGACATAGGCTAGTAACAAGCATAATTACTAGTCTATATTTGCTATCTTTATAGTGGAGAGTAACATATAAGTGGTGTCATGCAATTTATCATTTATTAGGAGATAGACTCATTTCACCTTGATATGTGTGATGTTATAGTAACCAAATATGTTTCTCCATCTCCCCCTCTCTTCATTAATCCACTGCCACCTAACCAATTCTACCGAGTTAAACTCTTAGTTACTCATAAAGTTACTTGCACTATGACTAGCCTAAACTTGCTGGTCTCATCGGAGAAGCATGTGGTGCGCGGCTATCTATATTGAGGCAGAAGGCTAGACTACTGGTCAGTCTAAAGTTAAGCATTGATATCAGTGGCTGGAATTGAGAGTATTTTGGGTTCCGGCGGTTAAGGGCTGGCTCGATCTTTAACTACTCATGACTTTATCAAGTTGATCCATATTGCTCATGCCGTGGAAGAGTATCTGGATAGAGCATAGTTGTAGGTTCTATTCTAACTCCGTTCCGCAGAAGGCCAGCCATTAGTTACCTTTGATCCCATCGATAACATGGCTGGCCATCTCGTCGCTTGGTGCGGGAGATGGTGGTGCATCGGCGACCGAATCTGAATTCAATGAAGGAGCAAGTGGCATATACATTGTTGTTAACGTCAACCGATAATAAATCAGAGAACTGAAGCAAGTGGCTCACCTGAAGAGGAAGCCTGGTAAACCGATTCATCGGGAACTTGGGTAATGCTGGTCACTCTAACTGCAAAACATGGAATGCAGATAAAATTTATAACTATTGAAAGAGATCATTAGAGTTCTTACGTCCAAACCGATTATAACAAGTGCAACTTCACTTATCGCTGAACTCATCGGCATATGTTGGAAACTTACGTGATCGAACATGGTGGACAAATATATATGTTAACTCATTAGTTGTTACTGGTCAATTTATATGGCGAAGGGGGTTTAACATACTAGCTAGAGTTATACATTTAGCTGATTTAAATTCAGACTTCGAGAGCACAACATGGCATTGCGTACCGCCTATCTACCTTGGACTCTTTGATACCCGCAAAACTGACAACAGAAAGCAATCTAGAGTATGATGAAGGTGAAGAATCGTACAAATATGAACACACTTGAAACCAAAACGAAGACTCTGAAAATAACAAAGTTGTTTCATTCGGAAGACTTACAGCGAGTAATCTGTTGTAGAAAGTCGGTTTGGAGTACGACGAGGACAAGCACCAGAACAAGAAGCAACGCCACCGCCGCCCCACCGCTCACAAGGTTCCTCCCGGCCTTCATCTCAAAGACAGTGCCCTTAAAACACCCTGATCGCTAGTTCAATGCAAGAGTTCTTCTCAGAAGGTGGTCTCATACTCTCTCGATCCTAAGCTAGTCAGTTTGTAGGCGTCTGAGCTGCATGTGTTTATATCTGAACTATGACAGGGTGAACCATACTCCATACTACTGTGCTAGTGTGTCTTCCTATTGAAATGAGCTTTAACGTCCGAGTCTGATTTAATGAATCCATGGGGACTCTCATACACGCTATCTTTGAGTTGACTTGCAGTTGTGTAATGCACATTGTGTTTGGCACTTTGGGTTGACTTGCAGTATCATTAAACTCCATGCACATGCTAATGGCATCATTGCGATCGAACAATGAGCCCGACTAAGCATACATGTGCTCTGTAATCTTCTACTCCCTCCGTTCAGTAATGTAAGACCTTTTAGATATTTTAAAATAGACTAGTTACATTTTAAAATGAGTGAACCTACACACTAAAACATATCTATATACATGTATTTTAGAAAAAAAGCAGAATAACTTATATTAGTGAACGAAGGGAGTATATCACTCTCCATTCTGAAATATAAGCACTTCTAGTTTTCCTGAAGTTAAACTTCGTAAGTTTGGCCAAATTTATCTAGGAAACAATATGAATATATATGACACCGAGGAAATATACTAGGATAAAATATATTTTATGATAGATTTAGTTAAACTAATTTGGTTATTTTTCGATGCTACTATATTTTTGCGTACATTTGGTTAAACTTAAAAGTATTTGACTTAGAATGAAACTAGAATTAGTCACCTACATTTAAAATATTAAATGGGGTGAGTATTATATTAAAATCTCTCAAAAACAAATAATATATTGTCAAAAAAGTGTAATACCTGGAAAAACCGAGATCTATAGAAATCTCAGAAAACAAAATAAAATATATCAACAATAATTATGTAATTTTAATTGTACTATGTCCACCAGATCTTTATTGATGGTATCCATCCAACTAGTAAAGGGTATCACTATCATTGACCATTTATTACTAATGGGTCGAATTTGACATATCATCCTAATTTATCTAAACATGGATCATTCAACATTTTAGATTACTCCATAAACTAATTTATCTAGGATTAATTAAAATCTATTATCTATTATTATATATTAAAAGTACACAATGGGTTAACCAGAAATTAGAGAATTAGCTAGAAAATCCCACAAAAATTAGAAACATCTTACCGTTATTTAATATAAATTGTAAATCTATATCCATCAGATTAGTCTTAGGTGAAAAATTACCCACCATTGCCATCACAGTACAATAACGTGTTCCCCTCATCATTAGTTTTTCTCTTTTTCTCTCCAACATGGCGGCAACACATCGTCGTCTACCACGGGCGACCAGATCGACACCATGATCAGAATCAGATACAATTCGCTCGGACGTCCGTGAACGTGGGAACCAGATCAGACGGAGGTGATCAGGAGCTTCGTATTTGTACGGCACCATGATCTAGGTTACGATCTAGTCGGCTGTCCAGGAACGTGGGAACTAGATCATCCGGATGTGATCAAGAACTTTGAAAGGGTAATTTACCCTATATTGTTTTTGGTTGACACTGACACCGTAGTTAGTGCAGACTAATGCTACCTACCAGTGTCTTGAACAGGTTTTAGTCCGCCAGTATGTTGGAAGATCATCGAAGACCCCCCATTTCGATAATGAAGAGAAGTGCCAGAGTTTTACCTTTTATATGTCTCTTGAGTATTTAGGAACACCGCACTATTAAGAGGGGTTATCTCGATGAGCTTGCTGGGATGTTTTTCTAAGCCTTATACACATCCTATACACCCACTTGTTCCATCACCAAAGAGAGAGGACAAAGAAATCTAAGTTTGATAACATCTCTGCTAAACTCGGTTCTCAGGCCGGTTGAACCGGTTCCCAGACCGGACGGTCCGGTACCAGCACTGGTCAACCGAACCCAAACCGGGATGCTCGGTTTCGTATACCGAGTCTACCCGGGCTCACACATAGTGAGGATCCCGGTTTGGATTCCGGTTGACCGGGCTGTACACCGGGTGGTCCAGTGTGTGGACCGGTCCAACCGAATTTAAAACCGAGTTTCGCAGAAATTGCTTCAAACGGCTAGATTTCTCCCTTGTGTATAAATACCTCTTCTTCTAGCTTGAGGAGGTTTCAGTTCATATCTCATTCTTGGAGCTCTCTCTCTCTCTCTCCCTCCATTGTTGAAACACAATTTCTTGAGGATCTCCCATTCTACCAAATCAAACTCAAATCCCTTTGGTAGAAAGCAAGAGGAGGTCCCGATCTACATTTCCACCAAGCCAAATTTCATTCCCGCTTGAGTTCATCGAGTTAGCTTGTTACTCTTGAGTTTGTGGGAAACCCTAGGCGGCTAGGGTCACCCGGAGGCTTTCGACTTGTGATTTGCTCCGTGGAAAGTTTGTGAGGGTTTGGAGACTACCTTAAAAGTCTACCACGAGTAAGTGAGTTATTCCTTCATGGGATAGGCTCGGAGAAGAAGGTGAGCCTTCGTGGCGTTGGGGAATACTTCGTGGAACCTCACACCTCTCCAACGTGACGTAGCCCCCTTCCCAAAGGTGGTGAACACGGGAACACATCTTCGTCTCCACGTGCTTGGGTTATTCCTTAACCCCTCTCTTACTTGTTTTGTTTACTTTGTGATAGCCTTCGTGCTTGAAGTATCTCGTATCATCATCTAGGTTGCCTCACCTAGTTTGCATTTAGGCACACTTATATTCCGCAAAGCCTAAAACTTGCAAAAGATTATAAAGAATTTGTTAGAAACCTATTCACCCCCCTCTAGGTAAACCATCTTACACTTTCAATTGGTATCAGAGCCAAGTGCTCTTCTAAGGGCTTTACCGCCTAAGAGAAAAGATGGTTTTCTCCGATGATGAGGAGCGAAAGACTTATTCAGTCAAGGAGATCCGTTAACTCTTTGCCAAAAAATCCCTTGAAAAGAATAAGGCGGATTCCGATCTCCGTGCTCGAATAAGTTTTCTTGAAGGACGCTTTACGGGGATGGGCGAGGGGGTCATGCTTGCCGGACCTTTGGTAGTACCTCAAGGGAGGCCGATGGACACCGGTAAGGAGGCTATGAACGAGGCCTCTAGCGAGAGTGACCCGACGAAAGCCTCCATGCCTCCTAATCCATTTCCGTATATATATCCCAAACAAAAGAACGTCATGCCTCATATTAATGGTTCGGGTCCCGCACCTCATTATGATGGAACTCCTTCTCTCATTGGAAAGTTTCTATGGAATCTCATCTTCGTAGTTGCAGCGTGGAGCTTTGGGAGATTGTGGGCAAGGGCTTCTATCCACAAGATCCCAATGATCTCACTCCGGGAGAGTACTATAATCGTCAACTAAATGCAACGGCTTGTGACAAGATAAGGAGTGCCATTCACCGCACTCTCTTTGATCAAGTTAGCCACATTCCCACCACAAAGGAGTTGTGGGAGAGGATTGTAATTCTCCAAGAGGGAACTTCCCTTATACAAAAGTCCAAGTATGAAGCCGCCAAGTCGGAGATGAGCATGTTCATGAACAATGATGGTGAGTCCATCGCCGAAGCATACAAGAGACTTGTTGCCCTCCCTGTCAAGATTGATGGTCTTGGTTGTGACAAGTATGAAGATGGGTTCAACTTGAATGATGAGCTTATCAAGTCCAATGTTCTCTCCATGATTGCTGCCTCTGACAAGAAGCTTGCCTTGAACTTGCAACTTCTTGATTCAGCTCGCCACTTCTCGTCTGATGATCTTGTTTCCTATCTTGTTGCCACGGACAATATTGCGGATGAAGGACAAAAGATCAAGGAGATCAACCGTGCCATTGGGCCCTCTCAATCCCTTGCACTGAAGGCCAAGTATGCGCAAGAAAGTGGTGTAAATGATGAAGATAGTGATAGCGAGGGCATCGATGACATGCTTGCTCAAGTTGCTCTCTTCACCAAGAACTTGAAGTTCTGAAGAAGAAGAAGCTCAACCGGACCAAGCCAGAAGAAGAGAAATTGCTACAATTGTGATGAGTCGGACCACTTTGCCGACAAATGCCCATACGAGAAGAGACTTGACAAGCCCACGTATGAAGAGGGCGCCGAGTCAAGATTAAAGCGAAATCCCATCAACGAGAGATACAAGAGGAACAAGAAGCGTGATGGAAAAGGCTTTCTTGGCCAAGAGTACCTATCTGATGCGGAGAGTGAAGATGAGGAGAAGCTTGTGGGGGTGACCAGTTTGGTGTTTGCTTAAGCCGGGTCACTCTTCACATATGACTACACCAAAGACTATGTCGATGATTCCATCACTATCAAGGTCGCCGGTACTTGTCTCATGGCAAGGAGTACCAAGGTAATCTGTTCCCCTCCATCTCTCTCTAGCATCTTGGATGATCATGATAGTACCAATGATAGTGACGATGATGAATTCGATGAAAACTATGTAAAAGAAATGTGTAAAATCATGAAGTCCCTTCCTAGCAATGCTCGTGCTAGATTCAAACAATTAATGAGCCTTGTCAATTCACGTGATGAGACCATTGATAGTTTGGAGTCTCATATTGATGATGAGAAACTAAGATTCAATCTTCTTGAGCTAGAGCTAAGAAAGGAAAGGTACATTACTTCTCTTCTTAAAGAATGAATTGAAATCTATGAACTAGATAAGGCAAAAGATATGGATACCATAGATAGAACTATCACCTTGTCCCAAGAGCTTGATACTTCGAAGAAAGAACTTGAAGTTGCTCATGCTTCTCTCACCAATGACCTTGATAACCTTGAGAAAGCTAATTTGCTTGTCAAGCGTGAGCTCATAAAACTTGGGAGAATCATGATCAACTTCAAGTGTCCTATGAGAAAGCTCTTGGTACATTGAAGGATCCTGTTATTGTTGAGGATATTACTTGTGCTTCTAACCTTTCCTTGGATCAAGATAATCTCCCCGAGGAGAATAAGAAGTTTAGGGAACAACTTGAGATGTATCGTCTCAAACCTATCACCAAAGGCAAGATTCTTGATGAGATTCTTGCTCGAGAAACGATGAGAGCTCCAAGGCAAGGTATGGGGTATGACCCCAAAAATGACAAGAATGGTGCCAACCCACCTAAAAGGATCAACTTTGTCCGTGAAGGGCACAAGGTGGTTGACCAAGTAAATAAGAATGTTGTGAATGGGGGAGCCAATAGGGGCAACCCCAACCACAAGTTTGCGGGAAAATCTAATCCCTCCTATGTGCTATGTAAGAGCGCCCAAGGAGATCTTTATGCCAAATAAGTTGGCCCTCGCAATGGTTATGCTTATAGGTGGTACTCAATTTGGGTACCAAAAGATCTTGTTGCTAATTCTAAGGGACCCATTACTCAATGGGTTCCTAAATCAAAGAATTGATTTTGTAGGGGTATGCCTCCGGTGGATCAAAATGGGTGTTTGATAGTGGATGCACCAATCATATGACCGGAGGTAGAAGTGCGCTTGACCAATTTATTCATGATGTCAATTCAACGTCAAGCATCACATTTGGAGACAACTCTAAAGGAAAGGTACTAGGTTTTGGCAAGTTGGTGGTTTCCAAGGCCTTGTCCCTAGAGACCGTCATGCTTGTTGAAAACCTTGGTTACAACTTACTTTCCATAAAACATCTTGCGGATGCTGGTTGTGATTCCTATTTCTCTAGAACTTGTGTGAAAGTATTTAGGAGTGATAATCTCAAGTTGGTCCTTGTTGGATATCTGGAAGACGACCTCTATGTGGTCGACCTATCGCAAGAGAGTCAATCTCTTCCTACATGTCTAATGGCCAAAGTTGACGAGGGATGGATTTGGCATCGCCGCCTTGGCCATGTCAACATGAGAAATCTTAAACAACTCCTAAAGGGTGAACATATTGTTGGACTAACCGGTGTGTCTTTTGAGAAAGATCGTGTGTGTAGTGCTTGCATTTCAGGAAAACAACATGGGAGGAGTCATCCATCAATATTAAAGGTGGCCACATCAAGACCTTTGGAGCTTCTCCATTTGGATCTCTTCAGGCCATCAACATATGATTCTCTTGGTGGAAGGAGATATGGTCTTGTCATCGTCGATGATTACTCAAGATACACTGGGGTATTCCTTCTCAAGTCAAAGGATGAGACCTACAAGTACTTCATGACCTTCGCCAAGCAAGCTCAACGCACCCATGGAGTGGAGATCAAGACCATTAGGACCGACAATGGCACCGGATTCAAGAACTATACCATGCAAGAGTTTGTTCAAGATGAGCGAATCAAGCATGAATTCTCGGCTCCTTATACTCCTCAACAAAATGGCGTTGTTGAAAGGAAGAACCGGACTATCATTGAGATGGAAAGAACTATGTTGAGTGAGTACAAGTCACCCCACAACTTTTGGGGAGAAGCCATCGCCACCGCGGTTCACTACTCGAACCGGCTTTTCCTTCGAGCTCCCTTTGACATGACTCTGTACGAGATTCTCACAAATAACAAGCCCAATGTCAACTACTTCCGAGTCTTTGGGTGCAAGTGCCTTGTCAAGAACAAGAAAGAAAAACTCGGTAAATTCGAATCTAGAACTATCGAGGGTATCTTTGTTGGTTATGCGGAAAACTCTCACGCCTATAGATACTACAACAAAGCCAATGGTTGTGTTGAAGTATCTTGTGACGTGGAGTTTTTGGAAGATAATGGTCCCCAAGGGGGGCAAGTTGTTCCACATGTTGTAGGTGATGGAGATTCCTCTCAAGTCATCAAGTTGATGGGAATTGGGCATATCTTGCCCACCGAGCATCACACTCATGATCAAGATGTTGATGGGGGAGAATCAAGCCCAACTCAAGAAGAGCCAAGCTCTACTCAAGTTGAACCATCAAGTGTACCTCACGACGAACAACTCTCGCAAACCGAAGAACAAGAACCAAGCCCTCAACCCGTTGAGCAAGACCAAGAAGACGTTCTAGTTTCCCAAGATCAAGGTCAAGCTCTAGATGCGGTTAATGATCAAGGACCAACGAAGGATGAATTTGTTGATCATGAAGGAACTATCCGGAAGATCAAGTCCGCCTCTATTGCAAGTGGTCTCCAAGTCAATAATATACTTGGAAGCATATCTAGAGGAATCGAGACCCACAACAAGAAGAAGCAACTCACTACCTTTTGTGGCCATCAGGCGTTTGTATCCAACTTCGAGCCTCTCAAGGTCCATGAAGCTTTAGAAGATCTGGATTGGGTCATTGCCATGCAAGAAGAACTCGAGTGCTTCACCTGCAACGAAGTTTGGTCTCTTGTGGAGAGACCTAAATATCATCGCATCAATGTTATTGGGACCAAGTGGGTATTCAAGAACAAGCAAGATGATAACGGAACCGTCACAAGAAACAAAGCAAGGTTAGTGGCGCAAGGGTATGCCCAAATAGAGGGTATTGACTATGAGTACACCTTTGCGCCCGTTGTTTGCCTTGAAGCTATTCGTCTCTTGCTTGCATATGCATCTTTTCATAACTTCAAGCTTTAACAAATGGATGTGAAGAGTGCATTTCTTAATGGTCCCTTGAAAGAGGTTGCATATGTGGCTCAACCCCCGGTTTCGAAAACACACGCTTTCCCAACCATGTGTATCTACTCCATAAGGCGCTCTACGGACTAAAGCAAGCTCCTCGTGCTTGGTATGAGCACCTTAGGGATTTCCTACTCATGGACGGGTTTAGCGTGGGTAAAGTCGATTTCACCCTTTCCACCAAACGGGTTAAAGGGGGTGGCTTGTTTATTGTTCAAATTTATGTTGATGATATTATTTTTGGTGGAGCTAACGAATCACATAACAAAGCTTTTGCCGACTTGATGACCCAGAAATTTAGGATGTCCATGATGGGGGAGCTGAAGTACTTCTTAGGCTTCATCGTGAAGCAACTTGCTCAAGGCACCTTCATCTCCCAAGAGAAGTACGTGAAGGACATGCTTGCGAAATTTGAGATGACCAATGCCAACCCCATGAAGACACCCATGCCACTCAATGGGCAACTTGGCCTTGGAGAAGTTGAGAAGGATGTGGACCAAAAGGTATATCCATGGTGATGAGTCACCATGGAAGCATAGAGATCTGGCAGGTCACCAAGGGTATTTCGGACGTTGAAGAAGATGGAAACGCTCAATGTATTGGAGCCATATGGGAGTCTTGTGCCAGATACGCCTTTCGCGTGGTCAAGATGACCAGCTATGCAAAGACGTTCTTCTATTCCATTATGGTACCGCCTAGCCCCCCCAGCCGAAAATGCTTCTGATGATGACGAGAAGACTGTCTGGCACCATCATCACCGATAAAGATTAGGGCGACGTAGACACTGGTACCAAAAAGTCGATAAATCCTCTATCTCCTCCACCTGTAGCATAGGATTGAAACAAACTATGCATTATTGTGAAGCAAGTGTTGTAATGGTTAAACTATATATCTGTTTGTGCTGGTCTATAAGAACTTATGCTTTACTCTAGCACTTTTGATTACTTTTACTGTACCCGAAAAATTTCTTAAGCACTTTTTGTTTATACTTATCGTTTATCTAGCTTTCTGCCTCATCCCTTTCGTGAGCCGGCAAACTTTTTATCACAGAAACACTATCTAGCAACGGAGATTAATTACTAAACCAGTTTAAACTCGAAACAGAGCCGGCTTCCAGTACCAACAATTCACTACTCGGAAAATACCCGCATCTAAGTAATTAAATAAAAACTAAAGTATAAACAGAAAATGAGACTTACACCTGAAGGTAGATTTTTATTTTAGAATCAAAAATCTAACTAGAACAAATATGAGAATAAAGTACTAGATTTTCGACTATGACATGATCATTCGGAAATAAGATGGTACTTAAAATATCTCAGAAAAAACAACGAGGGAACCAGTACTTTATTTCACTTTGAACATGTACACTGATATGATTACAAAGAAAGGGAACTTAAGAATAAAAGGGACATATCTGAGTAATATTCCATGGACAGTTTAATTCATCCGGATCTATACTGCCTCCAGCTCTCTTTGTTTTCCTAGTAGTAGGTCTTTCTTTGTCTAATCTCATGTCTATTAGATAGTATGAACCATTGTGCAATACTGTGCTAACCATAAAGGGCCCTTCTCATATTGGAGAAAGTTTGTGTTTTCTTTAGTGCACTAGTCGGAGAACTAGATCGCCCGTTGTAAAATACCGATTTTTGACTCTCTGACTATGATACTTGTGTAGCTTCTTCTGATAGGCTGTAGATATCAATTTAGCAACGACGCGAACTTCCTCGAGCATATCGAGGTCATCTTGTCGAGACACTTCGACATCCTCTTCGACATACGCAGTGACTCGGGGAGAGAGATGGATAAGATCACTCGGAAGA
This sequence comes from Avena eriantha, assembly GCA_910589775.1. Classification (NCBI taxonomy): domain Eukaryota; kingdom Viridiplantae; phylum Streptophyta; class Magnoliopsida; order Poales; family Poaceae; genus Avena; species Avena eriantha. The sequence continues at coordinate 151,634,148 of OU342744.1, forward strand.
ACTGCCTTGGTGTCGTAGACCAAGAAGAAAGGTGTATATGCGGTTGACCTGTTAGGAGTAGTTCATCAGTTCCATATGACAGATGGAAAATCGTCCGCCTAAGCCCCCACAGCACAATGAAGTGGTGCTTCGAGCCTAGGTCGGAGACCTTGTAGAATTAAACCATTTACCCTTTCGACTTGTCCATTGGCATGTGGATGTGTGACTGATGCAATATCAAGTCGTATCCCTTGATCTTCGCAAAACCGACAAGTTCTCCCATTGAAAAGTTGCTCCCGTTGTTTATAATAATGTTATGTAGATAGCCCAGTCGAATTATAATGTCCTCGATGAATCTTTGGTTGTAGCTCCACCACAACTTGTGATGTATTTAGCCTCAATCCATTTTATAAATTTATCCACCATCACTAGTAGGTGGGTAAATCCACTTGGAGCCAGTTTAAATGGTCCTACCATATCAAGCCCCTAGACCGCAAAGGGCCATATAATCGGAATTGTTTGTAGCTGATCAGCCGGAATATGGGCTTGTTTGGCATACTTTTGGTAGCCTTTGCACGTCTTGACCAGCTTCTCGGCATCTTCCTTAGATGTAAGCAAGAAAAATCTGTATCTAAAAGCCTTTGACACTTAGGATTTGGCTGCAATGTGATGTCCGCATTCGCCTTCGTGGATTTCCCTTAGGATTTTCACTCCTTCCGAAGAAAGAGAACACTGAAAACCCCTAGAGACACTCCACTTATAGAGCTCACCACTAATTATTGTGTAAGGTTTTGCTCGTCGGACGATTTGTCGGCTGAGAACCTTGTCTTCGGGTAATTTGCCATCTACCAAAAAATCGAGGTACGATTTTGTCCAGCTAAGAATAACAGCCAAAACTGCTATAAGCGGTGAGTTGAATTAGGTCGGATACTCCTCATCAACTCATGTGATAGAGGAAACTTTTAGGTGCTCCAAAAAAACATCCTCTGAGACCTCTTTCCATGCAGAGCCTATTCTTGATAGTGTGTCTACTTCCTCATTTTCTATTCAGGGGATGTGTTGAATTTCAAACCCTTCAAACGATTTTGCTAGTTCATCCACGATAGCTCGATATGCTGCCATGTGCTTATTTTCCCTATAGTGATCGGATACTTGCTGAGCAACTAAATCCGAGTCTCTATAGCATATGAGTTAGCGAATACCGATGTCTTTTGCGATTCAAATTCCATGTAGCGGTGCTTCATATTTGGCAATGATATTGGTCGCCGTGAAGTGAATCTGCAATACATAGATTAATTTGTCTCCTTGGGATGATTTGAGCACCACGCTAGCCCCGAGCCACCCGAGCGCTTTTGACCCATTAAAATGCAATGTCTAGTATTCCGCATGCATGGTGTACCCAGTCACACCAAAAACTCGAGTCACATGCATGGTATACAGAGAACCCGCTTGGAGAAGTGATGGAAAGCCGGGCGGCACGCGCCCTCTCCAGAGAAACTACGATAGCACTCGCATATGTGAGAGCGTATCTCCAGCGTGTACGGGACCCATCATAGGATCTCGTCACGAGAACCCACGCGCGTCTAGGATGTGGAGACAGCAAGTCAGTTCACATGGGAACGAATCTTCTGGAGCTCTCCGGCTTTCTACAACGTGCCTCTGCCGTCTCCGCTCAAACGAGATCCACTGCACGATCTACCCGCGAGAACCCGTGGATGGCGAGGGTTTCTGCTGCCAGCTCTTCTCTCATCCATGAGAACCTGGGGCCAATGAGGGTTCCCAATGCCACGTCGGCTCTTGCCCGCAAGTACCCATGAAGGGCGAGGGTTTCTGACACCACATCGGCTATCGTTGGGCCCCATGACCAGACAGGTACAGAGCGCTTGTCTCCCTCTAACCGCATCTCACCAAGGGCGTAGTCGCAGACAGCCGTTGACGCTTAGCCTAGGGGGCGGCGCGAGACCCACCTTCTAGCAATGCGGGGCAAGAAAGGTCGCGCGACCTCTCCACGGCAAGGAATCTGGGGCCGCGGGGACTGCCTCACCGGGAGAGCCGGGCTCCGCCGCGATGGTGACGTGTGTCCTCCCTGTCATCCATCCCATGGCCGAAAAGTATCGGTGCGACGTGGATAGTAGAATCGGTCAAAACATTCATCCGCTATCATTTACTTCGATGCAAAATTTCAAATACATAAGTCATATAGTTTGAGTGATACAAAAATAAAAACTCAAACCAAGTGCAGATGTGCGTCTATCATGCTGCGCACTCACAACTTTTTTTCTCAAAAGATATGTATGATTTAGACATTAACATTGGAACTACTTGTGGTTTAAAGAAATTTGTTAAAAAAATTACAACCACCAAAGCTGTGCCAATTAGCAAACAGAAGTTGTCATATCTTTATTGTGATTTTTACGGAGTGCTCATTTTTGCATGACATGGATGTATACAAAAAAAAAATAAAGCCACAACAGTCTCGTACGGAGCCTCCATACGAACATCTGGGACACAAGAGTCTTTGTTAGACACAATCCTCCTCAGAGAAGATCCGCCAATGGTATCTCACACCACTGCTTGGAACCACTGAAAATTTACGTACCAGCATCGGTCGCTTGTCAAAGATGACCAGACCACATGATACGAGGAATAAAACCGTGGATGAGCACTTGTGGTGTTAGTCACTACTGAAGGGATACATTCCTTACTAGCCACACTCTAGAGACCCGCATGTGAGTGATGAATTGTTCTTTCTAAAAGAAGCATCACCTAAGGCCAATACTAATAGGTGCCTTAAACAGTCAGTGATGCGAGTTCAGTGGCAATGCTATCATGTAATGAGAGTATCTACATTACACCAATAAATTTTATTCTCCCATAAGTTCTTTATGGTTGTTATTACTGTTGGATTTTCTAGGAAGCTCTCCGTGGCTAGGGCCGCCCAAAAGATTCTCTGTATATGGATTTTATCTGGAATGTTCTATAAAGGTTGCGGGCCAGCTCAAGATCTACAACTTAGTTATTAAGCTAGTACATTTTTGGGCTAGGATCAAGGATATGATGGCCAGATCCGCAAGATTGTGGGTTCTTTGTTTTCTACGACATGTCCAATAGAGATTTGAGTCCACCCCAAAAGAGTTGAACTTAGGCCTATACACCTTGTGTCTTTGTGCCCCTTGGTTATTGTTGTCATTGTTGTTACTTTCCTTAGTGAGTATCTCTACTTTACACTTTGGGTATCTTGTTTCCAGAGTTATCTCTTTAACCTTTAAGATTGTATCACCTAGTTTCAATTTGGGTGAACCTCTAGTTCTGCAAAAATATAAACAAAAAATTAATCACATATACACGACCTCCGTGTAATCGATCATCCTCATTCCTGCCACGAAAGGTGGCAGAGAGAGGATTTTTGGGTCTATAGACAGGATTTTGCCCGTGGTGTGAAAGAGTTTTACCTCTATAGTACTGACGGATGTATGTGTCTCCAGATCAACTCGATCGATAGCTCATCTTCGCTGGTGCTTACAACAGAAGATCTTTTGGTAACTATCAGGACTCTCTCTTATGCATACATTCGTTTGCATTTTGTCTTTACATAAAAATTCTCATATGATGTGACTATCAACAATCTTTAGTCAAAAATCGAAAGGCAACCACGACAATATATTACGCAACGATGCATGCATAACAACACCTGGACTAAGCATAATCTATGTGATGGTGATAGACTGGTAGATCTTCTTGATGTCCCCTGTGAAGCGGTCGATGTCTAGGGTGACATTCTGGCCATCGAGGAAATACTTATACATGTCGTCGAATGACTTGTGTAGGGATAAAGGATCAGCAAAGACGGCGTGGTCCTTCGGGTATACATCCTTGAGCGTCGTCTCCTCAGCGGTAGCCTCGTACTCGACGTACCGGAGACCCATACCAGGTGATGGGTAGCCGAATGTGGCCCAACAAGGCCACTTCATCTCACCCCACGGGATGATTTGCATCACCGTGCCATTGTGCGGCAGGAACACCATATTGGTGAGCCCGGCACCATGCACACCCACAATCACGTCACACGTGTTCACCACTTGCGCGAATTGGGTAATGTCCTTGACAACCTCAGGCCCCGCAGCCACCACCTCAAACCCAACCTCCGTGGCAGCTGTGATAGCCTCTGCCTCGTTGGTCAGCACTCTCGAGTATCCCCGTAGAATCATGACAAGACGAGGCCTCTGCCCAAAGCTCAGATTCACGGGTGTCACCCACGGGCGCTTCAGCGAGTAGACCGACCGGAGGAAGCCTAGGAAGTCCATCATCGTGTAGCCATTACGGGACAAAGCTGGCTTGATCCCTAGAGTGTCGTGGTATTCGATGCCGACATGCACGGATGGGAAGCACCGCACTGCGTTGTCAGTGTCTAAGTTGATGACCGGGTAGATGGATAGCGCGGCAAGGACGTCCCGGTACCTGGAGATCCACTTGTGATTGTAGTCTGTCACGATGAGCTGGACACGGCCGTTGTACTCCCGTGTCGTGATGTACAGGGGGATGACCATGTCGCTCATGCCGTGAAAGAAGTTGCCGCTGTCGGGACCAGTGGAGAAGACCACCGCAGGGACATTGTGTGTCACCGTGCACCGCGGAGAAGTGGTGACAACTGGGGCGCTCGAACGGATGGTCACCTCCCGGACCTTTGCCATCGTACTTACCTCATGCTTACGCGGGAATGGGCGGATGGTGAGTGTCCCGTTCTCCGGCCAGTAGCTGTCGTTGGAGGCTGCGAGAACGTACACGGTGGCGGATTTGCCGTGCATACGGATATCCCCTTCCATGGCGCAGATGTCCATGTGCCTGCTACTGAAGTTGCAGGTTAACTTGCTACGTGGTGCTGCCACATCTGAGTATATATGTGGACACAATAATAACTAATTATATATTGCCCGGCTGTACCAATGCCAAATCGCTCGCAACCAAAAGAGTATGCACTTTGTACCTGAATTTTGCATAGAACCATCTATTTGCCCGCCCATGGCAAGAAATTCATTCTCATGTTTCAGATCTGCAACAGATTATTACCGATGATCAATATCAGCTCTAGCAAACTCTACTGCATTTATTGAACATCGTAGCACTGGGCATACCACAAAACATATCAATCATATACTGTAACGAATTTTTCACCAACCGAATTTTCTTTTAAAATAGAGGTGATCGATCAAATGCTAGTAGTTTACATCAGTAAGAAGAAATCTTAAATACTAGTTAAACCGTGCAAGTGCAACCCTTCGGAGGCTCTTCAGCGATTTTGGTGTCCCGGTCCACCATTGCCGTTCGTTTTCGACACTATATTTACTATAGAATTTGTCTCATGGACTGCTACCTGCAGCTTGCATAGCACATCCTAAGCTTGCCTGGTCTCATCGGAGAGCATGTGGTGTGCGGCTATCTTGTGAGGCAGATGGCTAGACTACTGGTCAGTCTAGAGTATTTTGGGTTCCGGCGGTTAAGGGCTGACTCGATCTTTAACTACTCATGACTCTATCCAAGTTGATCCATATGGCTCATGCCGAGGAAGAGTATTTGGATAGAGTATAGTTGTAGGTTCTATTTTAACTCCGTTCTGCAGAAGGCCAGCCATTGAATACCTTTGATCCCATCGACGACATGGCTGGCGATCTCGTCACTTGATGCGGGAGATGGTGCTGCATCGGCGACCGAATCTGAATTCAATGAAGTTGCAAGTGGCGTATAGATTGTTAACGAGTTGCAAGTTGCAAGTTGCAAGCGTCAATAGATGTTAAATCAGAGAACTGAAGCATGTATAAGCTAAGCTAAATATAATACTTACCAGTTGTGTTCGGCATGCCATCCGGAGCTTTTGACTTGGCTACCTCAAGCAGTTGTTGCTGCTGCTTCCGAGTTCCTTCGCTCACTAAACGTGGGACAAAAAAAAGGGCGTGGCGCGCGCGGTGAAGTCAATCGCAAGGATTTCAGCTTGTGCATGCATGGCTAGCTAGCCGGTAACACACACACGATGTTGATATTGTTCACGAGGAAAATTAAAGCCAGACTCACCTGAAGACGAAACCTTGTAAGCCATTTCATCTGAAACATGGGTAATGCTGGCCACTGTAACTGCAAAACATGGAATGCAGGTCATGTACCCATGTGTAGTTCTATGGTGATCACACTATGTACTCCCTCCGTTTCAAAATATAAGATGTTTTAGTTTTTGTAAATTGAATGTATCTAAACATCTTTTAGTGTGTAGATTCAGAGTGAACTTATATATTAAAAGGCGTCTAGATACATTCGTTTTACAAAAGCTAAAACATATTATATTATGAATCGGAGGGAGTATTATTGGAACGAAGAAACAGATGAATCGATCAAATCTGTTTTTATATATATTCCCAAACAAAAAAGATCAGATGAACAGCAAGCTCGCGAGACATACACTACACACAACCGATTTCTCGACAGGTTACCCTAAAGTATCTCCAAATGCTGATTGGGATCGATCTTGTCAATTTTACAGTGAGGGATCAAATTTATAACTATGGGAAGGGATCATCTCTGTCCAGATCGATTCAGAGTTCTTACGTCCAAATCGATTCTAAAGGGTGCAACTTCACTTATAGCTAAACTCACCGGCATATGTTGGAAACATACGTGATGGAGCATGCTGCAACAAATATATGTTAACTCATTAGTTGTTACTTGTCAATTTATATGGCGAAGGGGTTTTAACATAGTACTAGCTAGAGTTATACATTTAGCTGATCCAAATCCACACTTCGAGAGCACAGCATGGCATTGCGTACCGCCTATCTACCTTAGATTCGTGATACCCACAAAACTGACAACAGAAAACAATCTAGAACAACAATCGTACATATATGAACCACACTTGAAACTAAAACGCAAACAAGACTGAAAATAACAAAGTAGTTTCATTCAGAAGACTTACAGTGAGTAATCTGTTGCAGAAAGTCGGTCTGGAGCACGACGAGGACTACCACTAGGCCAAGAAGCCATGCCGCCGCCGCTCCACCACTCACAAGGTTCCTCCCGGCCTTCATCTCTCAGCCAGTGCTCCTAAAACACCTTGATCGCTAGCTCTAATGCAAGGGTTCTTCTCACTAGGTCTAGGTGGACACTCTCTCCTAAGCTAGTCAGTTTGTTGGCACGGCTGAGCTGCATGTGTTTATATATGAACTCTTACACGGTGAAGCATACTCCGTACTACTAGTGTGTCTTCCTATAAAAATGAGCTGCTTTAACGTGCGAGCCTGATTTAATGAATCCATGGAAACTCTCATGCACATTGTCTTTGAGTTTACTTGCAGTTGTGTTGGAACTTTGGGTTGACTTGCAGTATCATTAAATTCCATGCACATGCATGCCCGTTAATAGTGTCATTGCGATCGAACAATGAGCCCGACTAAGCATACATAAGCTAGGCAATCTTCTATATCACTCTGTTTCTTCTGAAATGTAAGCAATTCTAGTTTGAATGAAGTTAAACTTCTAATTAAGTTTGACCAAATTTATCTAGGAAAAAAATATGAATATCTATGGCACCAATTAATGAAACATACTATGATAAAATATATACTACTCTAAGTCACGTGGAAAAAAAATATGAATATCTATGGCATCAAAGAAACTCCAGGTTAAGCATCCTTGGTTTGAAGCAATTTGAGGATGTGTGACCGAGCGGAAAGTTATTTCCGAGTGCGCATGAGTGGGAACAAAGCGTGCAGATAACCCTAATGTTGGTAGGTGGGGCCAGTCTAGGCCCCGCAGTGACCATGGCATTACAATTTTCTTTTGCTACCTCATTATGATGCCACGTCACTAGTAGAAAACAACGCTTCCGTCGGAGTTGCCCGGAGAGATCGGTCTCAGTCTCATTACGAACTGGAACTAATGTGAGTATTAGTCCCGATTTGAACGGCTAGGACGCCACACCGGGCAGGGCCATAATCAGTTCTGGTTCGAGTGGGACCTTTAGTCCTGGTTAGATACATGAACCAGGACTAAAGGGGTTTCGCGCTTGCCACAATCCCTTTAGTCCTGGTTGGTGTCTCCAACCGGGACTAAAGGTCCATCTTCCTATATATACCCCATCCCCACATGCTTGTGTGTGAGCTGATTTGTTTTTCCCTTCTTATGCACAAGTTGTGTATGTTTCTTTGTTTTCCCCTCTATGCACAAGAGGTGCTCGATGAAATGTGTGAGAGCATGATGTCACTTGGGTTCACACAAAACAAACATGATATGAAGTGCCTGAGGCATACTTAAGCTTTTTCCTATTTCTTTCCTCCTCGATGGAGGTTAGCAACTTTATCCTTTCATTTGTCATTGATATAATGCATGAGTCGATGCACAGTGGTCATTTCTCCAAATGTTCTGTAATGGTTTTTGATAAAATTAATTATATAATGCAGATGAACCGACAATGGATGTACGGTGATCAACGCACTACCGACTTCACTACGAGTCTACATAATTTTATCAGTGTGGCTGAGGCAAACAGTGTGAATGATTTTATGTGTTGTCCAGGTATTACCAGTCAGAATAAGAAGGATTACTCTTCCTCGAGAACCCTTCACACCCATATGCTTCGGTCCGGTTTCATGCCCATCTATAATTATTGGATCAAGCACGGAGAAAGAGGGGTTATGATGGAAGACAATGAAGAAGAGGAGGATGATGACAACTATCCTATGTTCCCTGAATACGGTGATACTGCAACAGGGGAAGCTGAAGATGAAGAGGCATCATATGAGCTCGTTGATGATCTTCACCGGGCCATTGTTGATGCACCAAGAGAATGCGAAAGTGAAAATGAGAAGTTGAAGTTGAAGCGCATGTTATAGGATCACACAAAAAGTGTTGTACCCAAATTGCGAACATGGAAACACAAAACTCGATACCACACTGGAATTGCTACAATGGAAGGCAGAGAATGGTTTATCTAACAAGGGATTTGAGAAGCTACTGAAAATAATGAAGAAGAATCTTCCAAAGGATGACGAATTTCCTGCTAGTGCGTACGAAGCAAAGAAGGTTGTCTACCCTCTAGGATTAGAGGTGCAGAAGATACATGCATGCATTAATGACCACATCCTCTACCGTGGTGAGGAGTACGAGAATAAGAATGAATGCCTGGTGTGCGGTGCATTGCGGTATAAGATCAGACGAGATGATCCTGGTGATGTTAGGAAGAGCACCCTAGGAAGACGGTTCCTGCCAACGTTATGCGGTATGCTTCTATAATACCGCGACTGAAATGTTTCTTCAGAAACAAAGAGCATGCCAAGTTGTTGTGATGGCACAAAGAAGACCGTAAGAAAGACTCGATGTTGAGACACCCTGCTGATGGTTCGAAGTGGAGAAAAATCGAGAGAGAGTACCCGGGCTTTGCAGATGATGCAAGGAACTTAAGGTTTGGTCTAAGTATAGATGACACAAATCCTTTTGAGGAGTAGAGCTGCAGTCATAGCACCTGGCCTATAACTCTATGTATCTATAACATTCCTCCTTGGTTGTGCATGAAGTAGAAGTTCATTATGATGCTAGTGCTCATTCAAGGACCGGAGCAACCCGACAACGATATTGATGTGTATCTAAGGACATTAGGTGAAGAACTTTTATAGTTGTGGGGCAAAAAAAGGTCTACATGTATGGGATGGGCACAAATAGGAGCCATTTGACCTACGAGGGTTGCTTTTCGTAACCATCAATGATTGAACGGCTCTTAGTAACCTTTCAGGACAGACAAACAAGGGATACAATGCATGCATGCACTATTTAGATGATACTGAAGGTACATATTTGCATAAATGTAAGAAGGTTGTGTACCTGGGGAGTCGTCAATTTCTTCCCACCAGGCATCCCGTAAGAAAGAAAGGAAGCATTTCAAAGGTGTGTCAGATCACCGGAAGAAGATTGTCCACCGTACTGGTGATGATGTATTTGAAAAGCCCTAAACTGCCTAGGATCTATAGATGTAGTAATGCGGTAACGACCGAGCGTATAGAATACATACCCTTGTAGACCGTACGCAGTTAATGTTTCGAGGAGAACGTGGTTGATGTAGTCGAACTCGTAGCTGACCTCAAGGTTGTGAAGCTCCTCGCAGGTCACCCCTTGTTCCTTCTTCATCGTGCAGCAGCTCCGGCTCACGACATTTAAGTGCCCCAAGTGTTGCGCCTCGTGTCTTCGTACACATCCGGTGTACGATGAGACCTCCGGCTCCCCGATCCTGCCAGGAGTGCGGAAGTTTATATCCGACTAGGAATCCTTGCAGCGCAACGGCGTGTTGCAAGTGTGCCTTGTTTGCACAACCCAAACTTGGGGCCATGGTCACAAGGGAGAGAGAGTTGGAGAGGGAGAGAGGAGGCGCATATAGAAGGGAGGAGAGCTCCCACCTTGTGGCCTTCGTGTCTCTTGTGTATCCCCAAGGGGGTGAAGGGGGCCTCTTTATATAGGGGTGGAGGGGGCTTTGCGGCCCGAAAGTTGGGGTGTACAGGCAACGCGGTACCCAAGTTCCCTGAAATCAGCCGGGATGGCTACAGTTGGTGTGCCAAATACTCAGAGGGTCTTTTTGGCACGAATTCAACTTTACGTTTCAATACAAAAAATCAGGCTAACGGGCGTCAAGTTGCCCCCCTCCCTGTCAGTTCGCCGTTATGTCGCTCCTGTTGCTTAGGCGGGGTGGCTATCACGTAGGCTTACAGCGTTGGCACAGTGGATAGGACAACACCCCCTACCCAGTGTATTGACGTGACAAAACAGGGCCCATGTATCGGTGTTATAATTATTTTTTGTTTACTCAGAAGCTGGAACGGCCACCGCCACGCGTCTCTCCTTGGACTTCCATCCCAATCGTTAACCCCTACCATAAAAGCGCATTAACGGTTCCACCGTTGCCCTTCCTCGCAGAAACCATTCTTCTTCTTCCTGTCATCTACTATCTTCTTCCCATCTTCTCCTTGCCGCCATGGAAGATCTACACACTCTAGAGACAAGCTGTACTACCCATGACAACAAGAAGATAGACGTTGTCTACACCAACGAGGAGGAGACAGTGGTGCGTGTCCTGAGGACGTACGAGGGTTGGCTTGGGATAGACGAGGACAACTTTGTGGGATTGGACCTCGAGTACACCCCGGAGCACCCATATGAAGGGAGTGAAGTCGTCGTCATTCAACTTGCCATGCGGAAACACGTCCTCGTCTACCACCTCTCCCGGTTTGTAGATCTGCTCTCTGTAGCGAACCGCTTTTAGGGTTTTCTCCTCTTGTTCTTTATCCACTTGCTCATCTTGCAACTACTGGATTTTACTTAGGACCAAATAAATTAGGGTTTGCCTATGTTTCAATCGACTGAGATTTTCTTTAGTCTCAATCACCTAAGAAAAGTGCAACCGTAGTTAAAAGAAATGTGCAACTCATTCAGTCGACTGAGAAATAGCAAAACCGAATAAATTATGACAATACAATGTTGAGAGTCTTGATCTTGCATTTACTAAACTTTTCAAAATTATATTGAGATGATGATCTTGCATTGACAAAATATTTGTAGTTACAAATTTTGGTGATGATAAACTACATACTTTTAGGACTGACAGGAAATGTCCGGCGCTGCGCTAGTTCCTTGAAAAAAAGGGAATTGTTTTCGGCACTGTCGACACAACAACTGATTTTTCGAAATTCTATCAAGAGGAAATTATAATTCCTGCGCACAACTGGATCGATATTCAGCGTCTTGTCAAGATCCTAGGGGGGTCGAAGAAGGATTGAATGGCATCACTCGCAACTAGAATCCTCGATGAGTCGTACGACAAAATGAAGGAAGATTTCCCTACGGATAGGCACGATTTCTGGGACGAGTGGCCGTTGTCTGATATAAACCTGAAGTATGCAGCCATAGATGCTTACGTGACCTACCAGCTGTACAAGAAGATCCATTTTTTTCTACGTTACCTCGTGTTTTGCCCTATTTGCAAGAGGGAAGATGAGCTTAGGGGATCCCTTTGTAGAAAATGCGGAATAGCTGAGTTTGAAGTTAAATATGCAAAGAAATTGGCTACATCTGAAGCAGCTGACAGAGAGGCTGCAGAAGCAGCTGAAAGAGAGCTTGCAACTGAAGAAGCAGCTAACAGAAAGGTTGCAGCTGAAGCGGCAAACAGAGAGACGACATCTTCTAGCAGCAACAATCAGGCCTGTGATGCAGCGCTAATTGTGCCGCAGGACACTAAAGATAGGAAAGCCAAGTCAGATGCCATTTGGGACAAAGCAGTTCGTCAGATGTGGAGTACCTGGAATGATGGAAAGCGCCTCAAGTGGTCTGATGAGGAGTGAATTAAATTTTACTTGTCAGTGTTATGTTTCTGTTTTGTGGAACTCAGTTAGCTTGCCAAGATGTCTAGCGCATCAAGTGATACTAGTAAAATAAATTTAACCCTCATTGTGTTATGTTTATGTATGTGTCTTGTAGCTTGTCAAGATGGTTGCTTCTTAACTGGCAGTTTGAAAGAGTGCCCTTTTCCTCTCTCGCTAAACATATATGTTTCATTTTGCCCAAATTGGTACCAAACCTAGAGAAGATTCTCACTTTGATATTTTGTTCCCTTTTGGACCTCTTTTTGCCTCCGATCAGGTAGCAAATCTAGAGCAGCAAATCACACCAGGCAGAATACATTCATTCAAAAAACAAAACAGATGTAGATATAGCTGTGCGCAGCTAAATAGGATATAGCGATAGAAAGTAGGTTGCATAACGAGGTTCGATGCATTCAGCTAGAAATAGGATATAGCTAGAAAGAAGCTGCTTAGCAGCAGGGGCAGCCGCCGCAACTGCAGGCACATCCCGCAAGCGCCCGCGCCTCCGCCGTCTCCCTCTGGTGCTTCCGCCACTTCTTGCTGCCGAGTTTCTTGGACTTGGGGGCCTTGGGCCTGATTGGAGGCATGCGACCCTCTTTGATGGCCACCCGCTGGAGGTTTCGGAGGTGAATGCAGAGAGCCCAGTGTTCAGCGATGTAGGCGTTGATGTTCGTGGGCTCGGCCTTAACGCTTTTGTGCATGCCGGAGCCCACGACCTCTGCATGCTTCAGTAAGGTGTTCAATACGGTGTCGCCGGCGGCGCAACTCGTCAAGTAGTAGACGCGCCCTTGCGGAAGGGGCAGCTGTAGTAGGGGCCCCTAAGGAAGCCGTCATACTTGCCGGCCCGTAGCCTCCTCAGCACCTGACAAGCCTTGGTGTGAATGGACTCGTCATCGCTGCAGACGTCGCTGCCGGAAACCTATTGGAAGAAAGGGAAAATGGGGGAGTAGATGGTGTAAGAAGATCGAGCAATCAAACTGCGAACAAGCGAATCCTAATAAACCAAGATCTAGCATCCAACAATGGGAACGGTGTTGGATAATTAGGCACAATTTCCATTATTAATTCCAGAATATTAAACATGACAATACCATCTAAATTTTAAATAGATTAGCCCAGTATTTCTAACAAACGGTAGAAGAACCAGGGGAGGGGAGCAAACCCAAGTTACCTCCGACCATAGGTCGTCGATGCCGGTGTCGTATGGGTTCAGCGAAGCGATGTACTTATCTGGATCGTAGGTGCCGAAGAAGTGCGTGATCTGCTTGTGACCGGCGGGGGCCTCCTCGCCGGCGGGGGGCTCCTCTTCGGCGGCTCCATCGGTAGCTGGGACGGGGGCCTAGACGGGAACCGGCTGCCATCGATGCCTCCACTAGGGCCTGGATAGGGACAGCGGCTGCTTTCAATGCGTCGAGGGGGACCAGCGAGGAGACGGGGGCCTCCTCGCCGACGGCCACGGAGGAGACGATGGCCACCTTATCCTCCTCGGCCATCGCCGGCGCGGACGGGGTATTCTCGGGAGTTTGCGGATGCTGGTGGGACAGTGGAGAGGGTTGGGTGGGGACAGTGAGCGAGAGTGGGAGTGGGTGTGCGGAGAGGGGCTCTATAGTTAGGTGGATAGAAGCAAGGCACGTTTCGTTGCACCACCATGCAACGCGCCGCGCAGTCGACTGCGCCGTGCACCGCGACACGCGCACGGTACGTCACGTTTTTTCCTGGGCCATGCATGGCAGTTCTGTATTGAGCCGCATGCAAAGGGCGCACACACAATTTCTATGTACGAAGTTTGACACCGGCCCTAAAATTGGCGATCGTTAAAAGTGGAAATGTAGAGATGAAGGTAGGTGGCTGTACGGCGAGATTTGTGGGGTTGTGATAGATTCGGTAAAGGGATGTGTTGATGGCTGCGAGTGACTCGATGAACCGGAGACGATAGGTCTCGTCGAGCTCAGCTGTTCGGCCTCCGGCTAGCGCGTCCAAGCTTCTTACGGTGGGCCCTAGTTGGAAGTGAGATTGAGAGCCGCTGCGTAAAAAATGGGATGTGTCTTATTAAAATCAAGTGGCAATAAACTGCAGCTGTCCATCGACGACCGTGCACTCGATGACGCATGTATTGTGGCGTAGTAGTAGCAGTAGTAGGCTTTTCAGACTTGATTAAACATGACATGACCGCTCGACGACTTTTTCCATGGACGGCATCCTGTTCCTTCTTGTAGAGGGAGACGTCAAGATGGGGCCTCGTCAAGATGGTAGCTCGTTAACTGGCAGTTTGAAAGAGTACCCTTTTCCTCTCTCGCTAAACAGATATGTTTCATTTTGCCCAAATTGGTAGCAAATCTAGAGAAGATTCTCTCTTCGATAATTCGTTCCCTTTTGGACCTCTTTTTGCCTCCGATCAGGTAGCAAATCTAAAGCAGCGAATCACACCAGGCAGAATACATTCATTCAGAAAACAAAACAAATGTAGATATAGTTGTGCGCAGCTAAATAGGATATAGCGATAGAAAGTAGTAGGTTGCTTAACGGGGTTCGATGCATTCAGCCAGAAATAGGATGCAAGCAAAATATAGAAAATCAAAAGAAGCTGCTTAGTAGCAACAGTGGCAGATGCAGATACATTCAAGGAGACATCCAACCCGTTCATTCGCCAGCGCCTCCATCTGCCTCTGGTGCCTCCGCCACTTCTTGCTGCCTAGTTTCTTGGACTTGGGGGCCTTGGGCCTAATTGGAGGCATGCGACCCTCTTTGATGGCCACCCTCTGGAGGTTTTGGAGGTGAATGCCGAGAGCCCGGTGTTCAGCGACGTAGGCATTGATGTTCACGATCTCGCGCTTGTCGCCTTTGTGGATGCCGGAGCCCGCGTCCTTGCATGCTTCAGTAAGGTGTTGAAGTCGGTGCCGCCAGCGGCGCGACTTGTCAAGCAGTAGGCGATCCCCTTGCGGAAGGGGAAGCTGTAGTTGGGGCCCGTGAGGTAGTCTCCATACTAGCCGGCCCGCAGCCACCTCAGCACCTGATGAGCCTTGGTGTGAATGGACTCATCATCGCTGTAGACGTTGCTGCCGGAAACTTATTGGAAGAAAAGGAAAATGTGGGAGTAGATGATGTAAGAAGATCAAGCAATCAAAATGCGAACAAGTGAATCCTAATAAACCAAGATCTAGCATCCAACGATGGGAACGGTGTTGGATAATTAGGCACAATTTCCATGATTAATTCTAGAATATTAAAACTGACAATACCAGCTAAACTTTAAATAGATTAGCCCATTATTTCTAACAAACGGTAGAAGAACCAGGGGAGGGGCGCAAACCCTAGTTACCTCCGACCATAGGTCGTCGATGCCGGTGTCGTATGGGTTCAGCGGAGCGATGTATTTATCTGGATCGTAGGTGCCCAAGAAGTGCGTGATCTGCTTGTGACCGGCGGGGGCCTCCTCGCCGGCGGGGGGCTCCTCTTCGGCGGCCCGTCGGTAGCTGGGACGGGGGCCTAGACGGGAACGGCGGCTTCCATTGATGCCTCCACTTGGGCCTGGACAAGGATAGCGGCTGCTTTCAACGCCTCGAGGGGGACCGGCGAGGAGACGGGGGCCTCCTCGCCGGCGGCCACGGAGGCGACGATGGCCACCTTATCCTCCTCGGCCATCGCCGGCACAGACGGGGTATTCTCGGTAGTTTGCGGATGCTGGTGGGATAGTAGAGAGGGTTGCGTGGGGACAGTGAGCGAGAGTGGGAGTGGGTGTGCGGAGAGGGGCTCTATAGTTAAGGTGGATAGAAGCAAGGCATGTTTCGTTGCACCACCGTGCAACGCGCCGCGTAGTCGACTGCACCGTGCACCGCGACATGCGCACGGTACGTCACGTTTTTTCCCGGGCCATGCATGGCAGTTCTGTATTGAGCCGCATGCAAAGGGCGCACACACAATTTCTATGTACGAAGTTTGACACGCCGCTGCGTAAAAAATGGGATATGTCTTATTAAAATCAAGTGGCAATAAATTGCAGCTGTCCATCGACAACCATGCACTCGATGAAGCATGCATTGTGGCGTAGTAGTAGTAGTAGTAGTAGGCTTTTCAGACTTGATTAAACATGACATGACCGCTCGACAACTTTTTCCATGGACGGCATCGTGTTCCTTCTTGTAGAAGTCTCGCTGAGGGAGACGTCTGTCCTGTCTCACGTTGTACTGTGAAGGGCACAACGTGTGCAACGATCATCGTTGGATCGCACAGAATCAACGGTTGGTGCGCACGATCCGCGTGACAACTATGATAACCAATCAGGGAGTAGCAGACAGGGTGAGCACAAATTTGTGCTTGTACGAAAGATAGAGAGGGGGGCAAAACTGAGTAGTACCACATAAAACCAAGGGCGATACTGAGTAGTATAAAAATGGAAAGTGAGTGTCTTGTACAATGAAATACATCGTCGCATACATCAAATTATGCCAAGATAGATCCACTAGATTTCATTGGATGTGTGTTCTTCTCATAAACCACTCATAAACCACGTAAGTATCCACTAGAGTCATTGGATGTGTGTTCTTCTCACAAACCACATATCACCAGTGTCATTGCATGTGTGTTCTTCCCACGGACCACACATGGATCCACCGGTGTCATTGCATGTGTGTTCTTCTCACAAACCACACATGGATCCACTAGTGACATCGCATGTTTGCTCTTTTCATGAACCACGGCTAGAGTCATTACATGTGTGTTCTTCTCACAGACCACATATCACATGTGTCATTGCATGTGTGTTCTTCCCACAGACCACACATGGATCCACCAGTGTCATTGCATGTATGTTCTTCCCAATGACCACACATGGATCCACCCAGTGTAATTGCATGTGTGTTCTTCCCATGAACGACACATGGATCAACCAATGTCATTGTATATCTGCTCTTCCCATGAACCACAGCTAGAGCCATTGCATGCGTGCTCTTTTCATGAACCACAACTAGAGTCATTGCATGTGTGTTCTTCTTACAAACCATATCATGAACCACACCCAGTGTCATTGCATGTGTGTTCTTCCCATGAACCACACATGGATCCACCAGTGTCATTGCATGTGTGTTCTTCCCACAGACCAGACATGGATCCACCAGTGTCATTGCAAGTGTGTTCTTCCCATGAACCACACATGGATCCACCAGTGTCATTGCATGTCTGTTCTTCCCAAAGAACACACATGGATCCACCAGTGTCATTGCATGTGTGTTTTCTCACAAACCATATCATGAACCACACCCAGTGTCATTGCATGTGTGTTCTTCTCACAGACCACACATGGATCCACCAGTGTCATTGCATGTGTGTTGTTCTCACAAACCATATCATGAACCACACCCAGTGTCATTGCATGTGTGTTCTTCTCATTAACCACACATGGATCCACCGGTGTCGTTGCATGTCTGCTCTTTTCATTAACCACAGCTAGAGTCATTGCATGTATGTTCTTTTCACAAACCACATATCACTAGAGTCATTGCATGTGTGTTCTTCTCACAGACCACATATCACCTGTGTCATTGCATGTGTGTTCTTCCCATGAACCACACATGGATCCACCAGTGTCATTGCATGTGTGTTCCTCTCATAGACCACACATGGATCCACCGGTGGCATCACAGGTCTGCTCTTTTCATGAACCACAGTTAGAGTCATGGCAAGTCTGCTCTTTTCATGAACCACAGCTAGAGTCATTGCATGTGTGTACTTCTTACAAACCATATCATGAACCACACTAAGTGTCGTTGCATGTGTGTTCTTCTCATTCACCACACATGGATCCACCGGTGTCATTGCATGTCTGGTCTTCTCATTAACCACAGCTAGAGTCATTGCATGTCTGTTGTTTTCACAAACCACATATCACAAGAGTCATTGCATGTGTGTTCTTTGCACAGACCACACATGGATCCACCGGTGTCGTTGCATGTGTGTTCTTCCCATGAACCACACATGGATCCACCAGTGTCATCGCATGTCTGCTCTTTTCATGAACCACAGCTAGAGTCATTGCATGTGTGTTCTTCTCACAGACCACATATCACCTGTGTCATTGCATGTGTGTTCTTCCCACAGAACACACATGGATCCACAAGTGTCATTGCATGTGTGTTCTTGCTACAGACCACACATGGATCCACCTAGTGTCATTGCATGTGTGTTCTTCCCATGAACCACAGCTAGAGTCATTGCATGCGTGTTCTTCTCACAACCCATATCAGGAACCACACCCAGTGTCATTGCATGTGTGTTCTTCTCATTAACCCCACATGGATCCACCGGTGTCATTGCATGTCTGCTCTTCTCATTAACCACAGCTAGAGTCATTGCATGTCTGTTATTTTCACAAACCACATATCACCAGAGTCATTGCATGTGTGCTCTTCGCACAGACCACACATGGATCCACCGATGTCGTTGCATGTGCGTTCTTCCCATGAACCACACATGGATCCACCAGTGTCATCGCATGTCTGCTCTTTTCATGAACCATAGCTAGAGTCATTGCATGTGTGTTCTTCTCACAGACCACATATCACCTGTGTCATTGCATCTGTGTTATTCCCACAGACCACAAAAGGATCCACCAGTGTCATTGCATGTGTGTTCTTCCCACAGACCACACATGGATCCACCCAGTGTCATTGCATGTGTGTTCTTCCCATGAACCACAGCTAGAGTCATTGCATGCGTGTTCTTCTCACAAACCATATCATAAACCACACCTAGTGTCATTGCATGTGTGTGTTCTTCTCATTCACCACACATGGATCCACCGGTGTCATTGCATGTCTGGTCTTCTCATTAACCACAGCTAGAGTCATTGCATGTCTGTTGTTTTCACAAACCACATATCACCAGAGTCATTGCATGTGTGTTCTTCCCACAGACCACACATGGATCTACCGGTGTCGTTGCATGTGTGTTCTTCCCATGAACCACACATGGATCCACCAGTGTCATCGCATGTCTACTCTTTTCATGAACCACAGCTAGAGTCATTGCATGTGTGTTCTTCTCATAGACCACATATCACCTGTGTCATTGCATGTGTGTTCTTCCCACAGAACACACATGGATCCACAAGTGTCATTGCATGTGTGTTCTTGCTACAGACCACACATGGATCCACCCAGTGTCATTGCATGTGTGTTCTTTCCCATGAACCACAGCTAGAGTCATTGCATGCGTGTTCTTCTCACA